>OZ004696.1:33621803-34821803 GCA_963924545.1 Pogonocherus hispidulus | reverse complement strand
CGGAAGTATGTTGAGCCGCCATTGTGGACGATACTTGCATCATCTGTTGTTGAAATTGTGCATTAGTTTCTTGCTGCATTTTCCACATTTTTAACATTTGGTCACTCACAACACTGTCCTGTTGAACTAAATCTGATTCACTTTCAACCCTAACACTTTCGTCCGGCACTTGTTCTTCAAAGTCGGCCATTTTCATTTTATATCGGACAAAGAAAAATTAAGTTCTTTTCTTCCCCGTATTATACAAGGAAGATATCCCTACCCTAAATTGTTGAACAGCTGTTGGTTAGGGCTGCTGAGTTAGCACGTGAGAAGGTCATTCAACGGGTGAAATCAGTCCCTCAACCGTCAACGACAAGTTTTAATAAGAAGATAGTTCCGGCAGTGGCGTACGCAGTAGACGACCGGGTTGCCGTACAAAATACTCAGTCATCTTCAGGAGGCAAACTCAAACCGAAATTTAATGACCGTTTTAAGGTGATTTATTGTTTGGAAACTGAAAGGTATGCATTACGGCGTATCGATGGTTGTCGTAAAACAACTTTTGCCGCTCATGAGCATTTACGGCTCTGGCCCCAGTAAGGTATGTCTTGTATTGATGTTAAATTTATTGATTGTTGTCCTACTAGTACCGCAGCGTAATAACCCATTATGTTAGCTTTTATGTAAAAAGCCGATGAAATAATAATCCGAAATCCAGAAACTAACTTTATTAACAATTATTTATCCACCCAAACCACCACTCCGAGCTTACAAAATGATACATTCCATTCAAACTTAGGACGTAGACTGTAGACTAAACTAACACTTATGAATATTTGTATACAATAATAGTACTTAACTTGTCATCACGTAAACAGATAGGGCCAAGGCGGCTGGAGTAAGCAGAACAGCTAACATATATGTTTTATAAAGATTATAATTTCTCGGTAAATTAAGTATTAGTCGGGCATATTTATTTAAATTATTGTCATATAAGCTGAATTATAAGATAAGTGAAAAGTATCAAAAAGTTTACTTTACTAAGTACATTTATTTTTCGCGTATTTAAAGTGTATAGGATATCAGCATTCAATAGATGAGAAAGTTCTGTTTAATATACAGTGTGCCCACAATTGGTGATGCATGTATTGGGATCTCGGAAACTATAAGAGTATATAATTTTGTTTGTAATCGAATGCCGTTTTTTTTTTTGCGATTTTATCTCTTTTGGTTTTTGAGATATTTTGAAAAAACTAAAATGATGCATTTTCGAAAATACCCTGTAATTTCTTTATTTAAAATCATTTTTAGATTCTGTAAAAACTTTCTTAGGGCAACTTTTTATGTAGAAAACATCTGTGTAGTCCGATTTTATTTGCATCGTTTCGGTTTTTTAGAACCATCATCAACTTTGTTTTTTCATATGGGCGCCATATTGGATTTTTACGGTTTTGGAAAGCCTCTTTTCTTAGCTTTCTAATGATGTATCACAATTAGTAAAAAAAAGTTAGGTTATGGTTAAAAAATCAATAATTAGTGTTTTGTTATAAATTTGGCAACGTCGCACAGTAAAACACTGAAATTCTAGGTCATATTACATTTAATCTCATCACAATAAAACATTAAAATATTTATTGAAAGTTTTTACCATGTAACAAAAAATAAATTTACAAAAGCCGTAAGTTTGGATAAATACATCAACTAATAGTTTTCAGAACACCTGTCACCTAAAAATCATTTAATTATTATGTATAAACAGAAATTCAGTACATAATTTAACGCAATAAATTTTTTGCTAATACATCAGTTCCCTAGTAGATCATTTTCGGTTTAAACTCTAAGCTACAAATAATAACAAAATATCAACACAAATTAAAACATAATTAAACTATAAAGACTAATAACCGAAATAAAATATCTAAAGTTCGCCCATTTGCGTCCATACATTTTTGACATTTTTTTATTATGGATCTGAATTTCTGTTTATACATAATAATTAAATGATTTTTAGGTGACAGGTGTTCTGAAAACTATTAGTTGATGTATTGAGTTGATGATGTTGAGTTGGTTTTGTAAATTTATTTTTTGTTACATGGTAAAAACTTTCAACAAATATTTAAATGTTTTATTGTGATAGAGATTAAATTTAATATGACCTAGAGTTTCAGTGTTTTACTGTGCGACGTTGCCAAATTTATAACAAAATACTAATTTTTGATTTTTTTAACCATAACCTAACTTTTTTTACTAATTGTGATACATCATTAGAAAGCTAAGAAAAGAAGATTTCCAAAACCGTAAAAATCCAATATGGCGCCCATATGAAAAAACAAAGTTGATGATGGTTCCAAAAAACCGAAACGATGCAAATAAAATCGGACTACACAGATGTTTTCTACATAAAAAGTTGCCCTAAGAAAGTTTTTACAGAATCTAAAAATGATTTTAAATAAAGAAATTACAGGGTATTTTCGAAAATGCATCATTTTAGTTTTTTCAAAATATCTCAAAAACCAAAAGAGATAAAATCGCAAAAAAACGGCATTCGATTACAAATAAAATTGTCTAAAACTTTCCCCATTTGACCGTTTTTCTATCTCTTATAGTTTCCGAGATCTCAATACATGCATCACCAATTGTGGGCACACTGTATTAGGTATATCTTTTGTGTTCGTCTGTTTGTCTATCTCATAATTTTTATTACGAAAAGAGAAAATAATAGGTCTCCATGTTCAAAATGAAAACGAAAAATAAAAAGCCTTCAAAGGAGTTATTGTTTCTTTCACCTTTTTTCTAAATCAACTATTACAATATCTATTTTGTTTGAAATGTGTACTTAAATAATAATAATAATAATAATAATAATAATAATAATAATATCTCTACCCCTCATTCTAATCACAAGGATTAGCCCGAAAGTCTGAGACTTGTGTGGGAGAGAGGGCTAATAATACCTATAATGTCCTAATAAAAATTAGCTTTTCAGTTTATAAATGGGATACGGCCCAATAACTCGTAGAAGCGTTACATTTTACTTCAATATTTTCGAATTAAGTTTTCTTATATCGCAAATTTTCAAATTAATTTTGCAGAATCAATAAAAACGTATAGTTATAGTTATAGCTATAAATATTTCTACAAAATAAGTAAGTAAGTTAATAAAGAAAAGAGTGGTTTTCACTTACAGTCAATATTTTTTGCCACTGATACATATTTTTTTTTTCGAGTCAATAAATTCAATATGTTTAATCTATTTGATGTAACTGCCAAAAACAACCAAAGATCTAAAGGGGGCACTAGTGTGTGTGTTTCTTACTACTACTAACATTCTCGATGCCCCTGAAGCAATCATATCGCAATATCGTTCGTCGATTCCACTATCTATTGCACTCTGACAAGCGCATAATAAGCGCGAAGTCAGTATCTGATGGTTGACCTCGATGAAGGATATGGCGACTTACATGAAGATGCCGGAGTAATGTAACGTCGGTCGGGGCACATTGCCGTGGAGTAGTTGTTTTCGGCACCTCCTTCAAATAAATAAGTAGGATTGTTATCCTCAAAGTCAATAGAAGTCACTGCTGTATTTATTGTACCTGCGGTAAAATAGGTTCCTATCTGTCTGTCAATTAGACAATAATTGTCAGACGGATAGTAGCAAAGATCCATATAGCACTGCGGTGTATTTCTTACCATTATAATGTTTAATCTAGTTCCAAACCACAAAAACCTACTACAAACACCACAAGTATTCTCCAAGACTAAAATATTCTACATTACCAAATAGCTTTTTAATCCAATATTTAATATATGACACCAGAAATTTAAGCAACATAAACAATATGATTCTGAATACTGATACGAATGTATATAAAGATAAAAAAGAATATACTTGACTTACCCTTTACTCATTGTGGTAACCCTATTAATGTTGTTCTTCATTAGAAACCATGTATCTACATGATTGTGTTTGAATGAAAAATTTGCCATAGCAACATTATCGATTACACACCGGTATAATATAAAATCTGGATCAGGATACTGTTAACTAACCAGAAGTTCAATATCAATTTCCCAAAACATTTTATTTAATGCGGTTACCATTAAATATTAAGATATTTAAATAATTTTACATTAAAATTTTAAATGACTACCACATGTGTTTTGAAGGGCTTAAGATGAAAAGCAGGGTGTGCGTATCTTGAACAGACATCTACTCTTCGGCATTTTCCCAATTATTGTATTTTAATAATTCTTTTGGTTTGGTTTTAACATTGTACAGGGTCATTGGTTATATTTTAGCCACCCACCGAGAGGTTCTCCCTTTTAATCTAAGGAAAAAAGTTAAATACATACCTTGTAGAAAATCAAGTGTACTTTATTGCAGAATGTAAAATCTTTATACAGGGTGTTTCGAAAACGCGTGACATGCCAAATTGCATTTTTTTAAATGGAATACCCTATATATTATTAAGTTTTCCAATTCCACGCAAAATTCTACGACTTTTTCATATACCATACTCTATATCTAAAGTTATCTGTTTTTTAATAAATGATGGTTAAAAAAAATATACCTACCATAATTTTGTAATAATTTAATTGATCTGAGCGACGCGTGCTTACTATTCCTAGTTAGCTATGAAAACAAAAAACCGATACCTGTCATATGCATTGTCAAACATTTTGGTTTTCCGACTGTTTTGGTTTTGGATATTTATCATTTCCTTTATCTTTATTGCCATTAATTTTATTTCTTTAACCATCATTTATTAAAAAACGGTTAACTTTAGACATAGGGTATGATATGTGAAAAAGTCGTCGAATTTTGCGTGTCAAATGGATTTCGACAAAAAAAAAATATATATATATATATATATATGTGTGAATCACGACTATTAATATTTATTGGTATCTTTGTTATTTGTAGAGATACGAAGTTGGTTAAATTAGAGAAAAGTTGAGCAATTACCAGCACTAAATAGTGGTTCGGGAAAATTGTTCAAAAAATCAGCGATTCTCAAAATATTTAGCAAAACAATAAATTTCCAAAAAACTTAAATTAGCTCTAGCTCCGTTATTTATAGAAATTTTCAAATAAAAATTTATTTCGTACATACATACATATTTATCTTTGTTTTAATGCAACCAGAATTTTATTCGCAAACAGATTCTGATTTATGAATATCATCTTTTGTTTTTCTTACGGACGCCATATTAAAAGTTGACGTGGTTCGATAGAGAAAAAATCAACGAATCCGGCGATGTGTCACACTTAGGGTTTTGAGTGTAATTAAGGTCTGTAATTTCTTTTATTAATCATAACATTGAACAACAATAAACAAAATAGCATAAATGAATAAAACATTTGAATAGAGTTTAACAAACTGACAAATAACTTTAAATTAATTTAGATATTCAAATTGTCTACCATTATTTTGTAGACAGCTGTTGCAGCGGCTGGAGACACTATCAACAGCCCTCCTAATTTGTCTCAGGTAATTTCCCATCGAACTGCCTCTTTCTATTCCTCTATTGTCTCGTAAACTATGATGTAGATTTTTTCTTTTAGATATTCAACAGGAAAAAACCGGTCGGGGATCTTGCTAGCCACAAGATCACCCGACCATTGTAGTGGCAGCCATTATTGCCTATCTATCTCTCTGGAAATCTTTGGTTTGACGTTCTCTTACAACATGAGTGTTGTGGACGGGTGCAACATCTTGTTGGAACCATCGTATCTTCCTCAGTTGTGCTAGAGGTAACTCGTCAAGTGTATCTTCAATCTCATTTTGAAGGAGGTGTACATATCTCTGTCCGTTCAAATTATGGTTAAAAATAATTGAACCACTAAATTTATTGTCAATTTGACCACATCACACATTAAAACCGAATTTAAACCGAACAAGAAGAAGACGAGGATTCTCCTGACGCTATAGTACCTTATTGTGCCTATTGAAAATTTCACAATTTGTAAATTTGGACTCTTCTGTTCAAATAATTGATCGCGGGAATAATAGAATACGTCAAACCTCTAGCACAACTCAGGAAGATACAATGGTTCCAACAAGATGGTGCACCCGCCCACAACACTCAGGTTGTAAGAGAACATCTAAACCAAAGATTTCCAGGGAGATGGATAGGCAACAATCGTCCAGTGTTGTGGCCAGCAAGATCACCTGACCTCACACCTCTCGATTTTTTCCTGTGGGATATATGAAAGAAAAAAATCTATAACATAGTTTACGAGACAATAGACGAATTGAAAGAAGCAGTTCGATGGGAGATTACATCATTGCCACTGAGACAATTTAGGAGGGCAGTTGATAGTGTTTCCAGCCGCTGCAACAGCTGTCTACAAAATAATGGTAGACAATTTGAATATCTAAATTAATTTAAAGTTATTTGTCAGTTTGGTACACTCTCTTCAATTGTTTTATTGATGTTATGATTAATAAAAAAAAACCAGACCTTAATTACATTCAAAACGCTAAGTGTGACACATCGCCGGATAAGAAAAACAAAAGATGATATTCATAAATCAGAATCTAGTAGGCGAAACAAAAATTCTAGTTGCATTAAAACAAAGATAATTTATGCATGTATGTACGAAATCAATTTTTATTTGAAAATTTCTATAAATAATGGAGCTAGAGCTAATTTATTTTTTTTGGAAATTTATTGTTTTACTAAATATTTTGAGATCCGCTGATTTTTTGAACAATTTTCCGGGACCACTATTTAGTGCTAGTAATTACTCAACTTTTCTCTAATTTAACCAGCTTCGTATCTCTTCAAATAACAAAGATACCAATACATAGCAATACTCGTGATTCACTCTGTATATATACAGGGTGGTCCAACTTATAATAGCAGGACTTCATCAAATGATTGATAACGTTAAAATAATAGCAGTTTCTCAGTACACTTATATCCGGGAAAGCTTCCTTTTCTAGATACAGGGTGTTGAAATTTTGGGAAAAAAGTATATTATTTTAAATATTGCCAAAACGGCTAGTTAGAAAAATTGGAAATTTAGTATACAGTATCAGCTAAGGATCCTTCACGATTTAAGGCTTATGGTGATAAATTACGAAAACCAGCGGCGGAGTTATGGGTATGCCATCACCCCTTTTCGAAAAAATCTTTTACGCCACTGACTTTATTGCAAATAAAGTGATGTAATTCAATGCACCATGCTTTTTAGAACAAAAAAGTATTCTTTCATTTTTTTCATACGACGCACCGTTTTCGAGATATTTGAGGTTTTATCAGGTAATGTTGGGCCATTTACATTTAGAATTTAGAATGCGGCGGACACTCATCGAGTTGGAACATGGCTTATCTTGTGGCTAACATGGCTATCTTATACATGTTGATTGTGAAAATTTACAATACCTCGTCGAGTAAAACATGACTCATCGGTCCATAGAATATTTCTTAAGAAATCCTCATTGTTGTCCAGAAGCCACCTACAAAATACCATCATGTATTCTTCGTCTCCTGGATGTAAACCATGGACAGGTTGGAGATGAAAAGGATGTCGAAGATCCTGTTTTAACACTCTTAAAATAGTGCTTTTAGGAGTTCCAGTGGTTCGACTCACTCCTCTTTGACTTGTTCTCGGATCTCTGTTAAATTCATGCAGTATACGATTGTTTCTTCTTACGGTGTTAATATTATGACGATTAGGATTCGTAGGTATGGGGCTTAATCCTTGATTAACGAATTGATTGTGCACATTTAAAAAAACATTATGATGTGGCTGTCGTCTGTTGGGGAATAGTCTGCGGTATTCTCGAGCTACTTCTGCCGTATTTCCATCACAAAATCCATAAATAAAGTATATGTCAGCATATTCTTGATTAGAAAATCGGAAAGGCATTTTTTAATGTTTAAAAATAACAAGACAGATTTGCTTTAAAGTAGTAGACTTAGTGACACTTATAAGGAAGCATTAAATTGGTCAAAACTTGTCACAGTCTACTTCATAAAATTTAAATTAAATTTTAAACGTAAATGGCCCAATATTACCTGATAAAACCTCAAATATCTCGAAAACGGTGCGCCGTATGAAAAAAATGAAAGAATACTTTTTTGTTCTAAAAAGCATGGGACATTGAATTACGTTATTGTGTTTGCAATAAAGTCAGTGGCGTAAAAGATTTTTTCAAGAAGGGGTGATGGCATACCCATAACTCCGCCGCTGGTTTTCGTAATTTATCACCATAAGCCTTAAATCGTGAAGGATACTTAGCTGATACTGTGTGCAAAATTTTCAATTTTTCTAACTAGCTGTTTTGGCAATATTTAAAATAATATACTTTTTTTTCAAAATTTCAACACCCTGTATCTAGAAAAGGAAGCTTTCCCGGATATAAGTGTATTGAGAAGCTGCTATTATTTTAACGTTATCTATCATTTGATGAAGTCCTGCTATTATAAGTTGGACCACCCTGTATACACAGGGTTGTTCACGCAAAGCGGGTATTAGACGTTTTTAGGGTTCTGTTAACGATAAAAATCTGATTTGTTAAGGGGGAGGTTTTCCATTATTTCCGATTCAATGAAAATATTTTCAGGTTTGCATCACTTCCGGTTATACCGGAAGTAGACCACAACTTCGTTATTTCAAATGGAACACCCTATATATTATTGCAATTTTGAACTCTACGTGATATTCTAAACACATTTTATGTAGGATATCCTATACCTATCTTCAACTGTTTTTGAAATACCTATTGACAGGTGAATATTGACATTTTTCAACTTTGACACCCTGTAAAATCTAAACGGTTTTAGATCAAGCAAAACGGTTTGCACATTCCTATCTTAACTTTTCAAAAGCTATCGTTTGATACTAATATCAGATTTATCCAGAAATAAAAAATTTTCGATTAAATTAAATGGTTAAATCTGAAATTAGTATCAAACGATAGCTTTCGAAAAGTTAAGATAGGAATGTGCAAACTGTTTTGTTTGATCTCTAACCGTTTAGATTTTACAGGGTGTCAAAGTTGCAAAATGTCAATATTCACCTGTCAATATTTCAAAAACAGTTGAAGATAGGTATAGGACATCCTACATGAAATGTGTTTAGAACATCACGTAAAATTCAAAATTGCAATAATATATAGGGTGTTCCATTTGAAATAACGAAGTTGTGGTCTACTTCGGGTATAAACGGAAGTGATGCAAATCTGAAAATATTTTCATTGAATCGGAAATAATCGAAAACCTGCCTCATAAAAAAATCAGATTTTTATCGCTAACCGAACCTCAAGAACGTCTAATACCCGCTTTGCGTGAATAACGCTGTATATACAGGGTGGTTCAAATTGGATGCAATACATGGGGATCTCAGAAACGGTAAGAGATACGAAGTCGGTTAAATGGAGGCAAAGTTGCGTATTCGGGGGACAACATAATGGTGAAAAGAGATCAAGGCTAGCTTGATTAGTTTTCGAAATATTTTGAAAAAACCGAAAATTTCGATTTTCGTTTTTGTTTTTTTGCGGGCCTATTTGATGAGGTATTGAAAAAGAAAGAGCACTTTTCTATAGCAACTTTTTGCCCTTTATCGAACGGTGTTAGCAAATTTTCCGCAAAACGTTTCGTTTCCCGGAAACCAACATCAACTTAATTTTTTTAAATACGGACCTGGAATTTTTTTTCAATTTTTTGAAATCATTTTTGTAACTTGATAGAATGCCACCATAAAAGGAACCAGATTTAAACGTTTTGTCTAAGAAAAATCCCTCATTAGTATTTTTGTTTCGACTTTTGTTAACTCTAGATATTGAATAATATTTTTGGGGTTTCATTTTTATTTACGATAAATAAACAAAAGCTAATAATAATACAACGAATTAACAACTATAAACTTTGATGTAATTGAATAAACAATGAATAAAACAACAAAATATGTTAAAACTATAAAACCATAAAGCAGATGTTGAAATAATCCTCCGTCACTATTCATGCAGAGGCGTATTCGTCTTTTTAAGTTTTGAATAGATCTTTCGATTTCGTTGCAGGTATTGCATTCAGAACACGAATAGTGGCATTTCTTAAATCCTCAATGTTATTATATTGATTCTTATATAAAACATTTTTAGATCGTCCCCATAAGAAATAATCTAATAGGGATAAATCAGGAGCTCTTGCTGGCCATTCTATAGCACGATGATTTCCAATCCATCTGTTTGGAAATGTTTCATTTAAGTAGTTGCGCACAATTCCTGAATTATGAGGAAATTTAAATAAAATTAAAAAATTCTAGATTGCTGAAAGCCATTTTTAAGTACCGAGGGTGCTTGACACAACATTGAAATGTGTTTGTCATAGAAACGTCTGCCTAGATAAAACTAAATCTAAGAGGACCACGGGAAATTATTAATAATGGATTTTTCTTAGACAAAACGTTTAAATCTGGTTCCTTTTATGGTGACATTCTATCAAGTTACAACAATGCTTCCAAAAAATTGAAAAAAAAAATCCAGGTCCGTATTAAAAATTAAGTTGATGTTGGTTTCCGGGAAACGAAACGTTTTTCGGAAAATTCACTACCATTCGAAAAAGGGCAAAAAGTTGCTATAGAAAAGTGCTCTTTATTTTTGAATACCTCATCAAATAGGCCCGCAAAAAAAAAACGAAAATCGAAATTTTCGGTTTTTTTTCAAAATATTTCGAAAACTAATCAAGTTAGCCTTGATCTCTTTTCACCATTATGTTGCCCCCCCTGAATACGCAATTTTGCCTCCATTTAACCGACTTCGTATCTCTTACCGTTTCCCAGATCCCCATGTATTGCATCAAATTTGAAGCACCCTGTATAGGCTTTGACTAATTTACGAGTTCTTAAGGAGCCATCTTTAATTAAGATAGGTCCTGCATAATCTACGCCTACTGAGCAAAAAGACCGAGCTGGTAATAACCTAGCCTTGGGAATATCACCCATTAACGGATTTGAATTAGATGGCTTAGCCTTGAAACATACCACGCACTTACGTAGTATTTCACGGTCAATACGCTTACCAGTACCAAAAAAATAAAAAATTTTTCTTCCTAATTAAACAAAATTTATTTAAACGTTAGAACAAGTAACAAAACCAAACGTTCACTTCATAATTGCAAAATTAAAAAAAAAATGAAAAAATGATACAAAAGTTTTCTGTTCAAAATTCCCCAAACCGTAAAGGTAACGCATTTCTCACATTTTAGCGTTTGTGTTTTTTTATCAGGTAGGCTTTAAGTTTCAAAACAAAAGCTACCTCCTGTCAAAATAATAATTAGTTTGTACATGCAAAAGGTAAATTTGTAACACCCTGTATATACATATATGTATATACATTATATACATATATATATATATATATATATATATATATATATATATATATATATATATATATATATACAGTGTTATTCAGAACTTATCCATAATAAAATTTGGGGATGTTCAACATACATGTACAAATGTGGTAGTGCAAAAAAAAATTTTTAATTGCACGCCACTGTATGTCCACTGTAATGGAGTGACCTTGGGACTGACAATACAAACTGGCGATGTCACGGAAAAAACTTGGGACGTTCTGAAAGTATACCGACACCCGGCGCAAAAAATATTTGCAGCGTTTTTACTTTAAAATAAACTGAAAGATAGATAGATGTGACCAAAGTGACGGGTCTTTAAAATGAATAAAATTTTGTTACACTAATTTTAAATAATCGCGCTACTTGATTACTAGGTATTAGAAACATGAAATTTATAAAAAATTTGCACATACCTTGTTACAAAAGCTGTTCGAAATTTTGTCCCTCGACTTCTACACACTTTTGGGCACGCCTTATCCAATTTTGCCGCACTAAAGCGAATGTTCCTCCTGGTTGCCGATCTTGTAAACGCAAATTATTAAGTAAATTGGGGATTTTCAGCATTTTGCTGCAACAACCACTCACAAAACCTAACTCGTAATTGATAATCCACTGGTAAGAGTGCTTGAACGCGCTGGATATGATACGGATAAAACTGAGCTTCGTGTAGTAAGCGCCACACCGTTGATTGGGATACCCCAGGCACCTGCCTAGCGATCTGACTTGTACTTATTCGCGGATTTTCACGGACCAGATTCAACACTTGTTCTTCAGCTGCTAAAATACGTTGTGGTTGTCCCGGGCCACCATCTCATCCACGATTTGCACGTAAATTACCAGTATCACGGCCACGTTGTACCACTGCCGTAAAAGTTGCATAATTTGGTCGATTGGGAAATCGTTCCGCATACAAGCGCGAAGCTGCCAATGAATTTTGTCCAACTCCGCCATAAATAAGAATCATGTCCATTAACTCAGCATTACTGTACACATGAGCCATTTTGAATATTTGACAGTTTAACAATCCTACGATAAATAAATCACCGGCACAGAGAGAGCGACACAGATAGACTGATGACTGATAGACAATAGAATTATCCCCACTCCAACTCTATTCGCCCGGTCTTGACCAGGCGTTCCAGATACAAAAACTTGTTTACTGTTTTTTGTAGGAATGTGGTATATCAGATGTCGTTGAAGTACAGTTGCCCATCTGCGTAGTCCTTTATAATGGTATAACTTTAAACATTGTTTACGGGAAATCCTAAGACTTTTATTATAAATTTTTTTGGTGATATCGATTTCTTATTTAAGGATGCACATATCCTCAAAGTTTTAGAGATAAGTTCTGAATAACCCTGTATAAAAAAATAAAACCCAGGCTAGTCACGACCGACTAGTTAAAAAACAATAATTTGAAATTAATAATTTATTAATTTCAAATTACCGTTATATACAAGGTGTTTCAGAAATGAGTATTCAAAATTTCAGAGGATGTAGAAGACGTTGAAAGATGACGAAAGCCTTAGTACACTTTATGTCAGTGGCGGCTCCTAAGGGAGATACTGCCCCTTAAAGGGGTTATCTCAGAAACGGTTTTTGTTGCGTAACTTCATAACCGAATAACTAAGATGAATGAAATTGTGAGTGAGGATGTACATTTTTATTCCTAACGATTAGCATACATTACATTTTAAAATTTAAAACAGGGGCGTACGAAAATGGTGGGGGCGAGGGGGAAATTTATTCAAATCTTTTTTATGAACAATTTTGTTCTGTTTCTGATGGGAAAATATAAAAATTTAAAGTATTTTACATAAAAAAGGTACTCTAGTTCAATTTCGCTAGAACGCGCCGTTCTCCAGTAAAATCGATTTTAAAAATCCGTAACATGCTGAAAAATTCAAATTGCTTCAGGTGAAATAATAAAATAATCAAAGTGTGCCATGAGAAAAAAAACACTAACTTGGCAGTGACAGTTATCATTAACAACGTCGTTTATTATTGTTTTTTAACTTGTGCTGCAGCGTAGAGTATAAACGTTCAAAATTATTGAAGAGAATGCCACATTTTCTGAATATGTAGATATGTTGTTGACATTAGGCGAATGTCATGGGAGCGCAAGACAATCAATTGGCATTGGAAATGATGCTACTATAAATTGGTCCCCACGTACACCAGATTTGAATCCTATTGATTTCAACGTGTGGGGCCAAATGAAAGAGAAGGTATATTCACAAGTCATTGACAATGAGGAGCAGTTACGTCAGCGTGTAGAAGATGCATTTACTGAACTCACCCTGGAGCGGAACCTATTTTCTTTGGAACGCAGATTACGCGCTTGTATTGCTGCAAATGGTAGACATTTTGAAATTTAAATAGCTTTAATACCACTGCAAAGGATACTTGATATCCTTTACGTGACGAAATAAAAATGGAATTAATATGAATAAAGTAACGGAAAAGATAATATTATATTAGGTGCATTACCATTTCATATTTCCTCCTAATCAATGATTGCTTTTGCATTTTGCAATTAATTGTAAACATATTAACTCATTAGTATATTATATATGTTAGCTGTTCTGCTTACTCCAGCCGCCTTGGCCCTATCTGTTTACGTGATGACAACTTAAGTACTATTATTGTATACAAATATTCATAAGTGTTAGTTTAGTCTACAGTCTAGCTCGGAGTTTACATTTTGTAAGCTCGGAGTGGTGGTTTGGGTGGATAAATAATTGTTAATGAAGTTAGTTTTTGGATTTCGGATTATTATTTCATCGGCTTTTTACATAAAAGCTAACATAATGGGTTATTACGCTGCGGTACTAGTAGGACAACAATCAATAAATTTAACATCAATACAAGACATACCTTACTGGGGCCAGGGCCGTAAATGCTCATGAGCGGCAAAAGTTGTTTTACGACAACCATCGATACGCCGTAATGCATACCTTTCAGTTTCCAAACAATAAATCACCTTAAAACGGCCATTAAATTTCGGTTTGAGTTTGCCTCCTGAAGATGACTGAGTATTTTGTACGGCAACCCGGTCGTCTACTGCGTACGCCACTGCCGGAACTATCTTCTTATTAAAACTTGTCGTTGACGGTTGAGGGACTGATTTCACCCGTTGAATGACCTTCTCACGTGCTAACTCAGCAGCCCTAACCAACAGCTGTTCAACAATTTAGGGTGTTTGTAACCGGTCCGTCTGAAGAATTTCTTTAATGCAGCCCTTATTCGCTCGTCCAATCCTGACATGTCTATTTCATTTTCGTTGCATTTTTGTATTGAAATCAATTTGAAGTGTTGTAGAAGGTTTAAACAAAACTTGTCTACACTGCCCAATGGCTCGGGTTACATCATTTCCCAGTCCATTTAAAATTCGAGTGCTTGGTTTAATATCCAAATTTAGACTATGTGCTACGTTTTGTGCATGAGCGAAACGTCAGAGCCGGCATTCACTAAATATGGAACTGAAACAACCACTTTGTCTTTATTTATTGTGGCACATAGGATTGAACGTCAGAAACGAGTCTTTCGCATCAAAAAAACCGGTTTTGAACTTGAAGCTCCCTATTTGCAGTAGCAAACGTCTTCTGTCTGTCCCATTTTTTTTCACAGAATGTACATACACATTTTGACCATTCACGGTTTAGTAAAATTGTTTTGCTTTACAGCTGACATGTGGTGCGTAGTCAGCCTGTTTGTGTCCATAATAATCACATTTTCTACATTAACCGAGAATTTCAACGTTGTTTTCGAAAACTTTCATTTGATCGATTTGAATATGGTTGCTGCTTCCGAATGGCAGTTTTGCGAGCATCACAAATTGCCAGCAGTTTAGGTCTACCTTACACTTCTGTTCTTGTATACAAATTCTGCACCTGACCTCTCCATTCTCCATTTCTCTCGTGAAAAGCGCCTTCAAAATCTCAATTTCTTGCTGGATGCGTGTTACGTCCTTCATTTATTCGATCATTGAGAATGGAGTATCATCGGGATCAAAAGACGATAGCCGAATGTGCGCCAAAACGGATCTGACATCAAGAGCAGGCGTAGACACTGCTGGTGGGCTAGTCGGAACTAAAGGAACGGAAGTATGTTGAGCCGCCATTGTGGACGATACTTGCATCATCTGTTGTTGAAATTGTGCATTAGTTTCTTGCTGCATTTTCCACATTTTTAACATTTGGTCACTCACAACACTGTCCTGTTGAACTAAATCTGATTCACTTTCAACCCTAACACTTTCGTCCGGCACTTGTTCTTCAAAGTCGGCCATTTTCATTTTATATCGGACAAAGAAAAATTAAGTTCTTTTCTTCCCCGTATTATACAAGGAAGATATCCCTACCCTAAATTGTTGAACAGCTGTTGGTTAGGGCTGCTGAGTTAGCACGTGAGAAGGTCATTCAACGGGTGAAATCAGTCCCTCAACCGTCAACGACAAGTTTTAATAAGAAGATAGTTCCGGCAGTGGCGTACGCAGTAGACGACCGGGTTGCCGTACAAAATACTCAGTCATCTTCAGGAGGCAAACTCAAACCGAAATTTAATGACCGTTTTAAGGTGATTTATTGTTTGGAAACTGAAAGGTATGCATTACGGCGTATCGATGGTTGTCGTAAAACAACTTTTGCCGCTCATGAGCATTTACGGCTCTGGCCCCAGTAAGGTATGTCTTGTATTGATGTTAAATTTATTGATTGTTGTCCTACTAGTACCGCAGCGTAATAACCCATTATGTTAGCTTTTATGTAAAAAGCCGATGAAATAATAATCCGAAATCCAGAAACTAACTTTATTAACAATTATTTATCCACCCAAACCACCACTCCGAGCTTACAAAATGATACATTCCATTCAAACTTAGGACGTAGACTGTAGACTAAACTAACACTTATGAATATTTGTATACAATAATAGTACTTAACTTGTCATCACGTAAACAGATAGGGCCAAGGCGGCTGGAGTAAGCAGAACAGCTAACATATATGTTTTATAAAGATTATAATTTCTCGGTAAATTAAGTATTAGTCGGGCATATTTATTTAAATTATTGTCATATAAGCTGAATTATAAGATAAGTGAAAAGTATCAAAAAGTTTACTTTACTAAGTACATTTATTTTTCGCGTATTTAAAGTGTATAGGATATCAGCATTCAATAGATGAGAAAGTTCTGTTTAATATACAGTGTGCCCACAATTGGTGATGCATGTATTGGGATCTCGGAAACTATAAGAGTATATAATTTTGTTTGTAATCGAATGCCGTTTTTTTTTTTGCGATTTTATCTCTTTTGGTTTTTGAGATATTTTGAAAAAACTAAAATGATGCATTTTCGAAAATACCCTGTAATTTCTTTATTTAAAATCATTTTTAGATTCTGTAAAAACTTTCTTAGGGCAACTTTTTATGTAGAAAACATCTGTGTAGTCCGATTTTATTTGCATCGTTTCGGTTTTTTAGAACCATCATCAACTTTGTTTTTTCATATGGGCGCCATATTGGATTTTTACGGTTTTGGAAAGCCTCTTTTCTTAGCTTTCTAATGATGTATCACAATTAGTAAAAAAAAGTTAGGTTATGGTTAAAAAATCAATAATTAGTGTTTTGTTATAAATTTGGCAACGTCGCACAGTAAAACACTGAAATTCTAGGTCATATTACATTTAATCTCATCACAATAAAACATTAAAATATTTATTGAAAGTTTTTACCATGTAACAAAAAATAAATTTACAAAAGCCGTAAGTTTGGATAAATACATCAACTAATAGTTTTCAGAACACCTGTCACCTAAAAATCATTTAATTATTATGTATAAACAGAAATTCAGTACATAATTTAACGCAATAAATTTTTTGCTAATACATCAGTTCCCTAGTAGATCATTTTCGGTTTAAACTCTAAGCTACAAATAATAACAAAATATCAACACAAATTAAAACATAATTAAACTATAAAGACTAATAACCGAAATAAAATATCTAAAGTTCGCCCATTTGCGTCCATACATTTTTGACATTTTTTTATTATGGATCTGAATTTCTGTTTATACATAATAATTAAATGATTTTTAGGTGACAGGTGTTCTGAAAACTATTAGTTGATGTATTGAGTTGATGATGTTGAGTTGGTTTTGTAAATTTATTTTTTGTTACATGGTAAAAACTTTCAACAAATATTTAAATGTTTTATTGTGATAGAGATTAAATTTAATATGACCTAGAGTTTCAGTGTTTTACTGTGCGACGTTGCCAAATTTATAACAAAATACTAATTTTTGATTTTTTTAACCATAACCTAACTTTTTTTACTAATTGTGATACATCATTAGAAAGCTAAGAAAAGAAGATTTCCAAAACCGTAAAAATCCAATATGGCGCCCATATGAAAAAACAAAGTTGATGATGGTTCCAAAAAACCGAAACGATGCAAATAAAATCGGACTACACAGATGTTTTCTACATAAAAAGTTGCCCTAAGAAAGTTTTTACAGAATCTAAAAATGATTTTAAATAAAGAAATTACAGGGTATTTTCGAAAATGCATCATTTTAGTTTTTTCAAAATATCTCAAAAACCAAAAGAGATAAAATCGCAAAAAAACGGCATTCGATTACAAATAAAATTGTCTAAAACTTTCCCCATTTGACCGTTTTTCTATCTCTTATAGTTTCCGAGATCTCAATACATGCATCACCAATTGTGGGCACACTGTATTAGGTATATCTTTTGTGTTCGTCTGTTTGTCTATCTCATAATTTTTATTACGAAAAGAGAAAATAATAGGTCTCCATGTTCAAAATGAAAACGAAAAATAAAAAGCCTTCAAAGGAGTTATTGTTTCTTTCACCTTTTTTCTAAATCAACTATTACAATATCTATTTTGTTTGAAATGTGTACTTAAATAATAATAATAATAATAATAATAATAATAATAATAATATCTCTACCCCTCATTCTAATCACAAGGATTAGCCCGAAAGTCTGAGACTTGTGTGGGAGAGAGGGCTAATAATACCTATAATGTCCTAATAAAAATTAGCTTTTCAGTTTATAAATGGGATACGGCCCAATAACTCGTAGAAGCGTTACATTTTACTTCAATATTTTCGAATTAAGTTTTCTTATATCGCAAATTTTCAAATTAATTTTGCAGAATCAATAAAAACGTATAGTTATAGTTATAGCTATAAATATTTCTACAAAATAAGTAAGTAAGTTAATAAAGAAAAGAGTGGTTTTCACTTACAGTCAATATTTTTTGCCACTGATACATATTTTTTTTTTCGAGTCAATAAATTCAATATGTTTAATCTATTTGATGTAACTGCCAAAAACAACCAAAGATCTAAAGGGGGCACTAGTGTGTGTGTTTCTTACTACTACTAACATTCTCGATGCCCCTGAAGCAATCATATCGCAATATCGTTCGTCGATTCCACTATCTATTGCACTCTGACAAGCGCATAATAAGCGCGAAGTCAGTATCTGATGGTTGACCTCGATGAAGGATATGGCGACTTACATGAAGATGCCGGAGTAATGTAACGTCGGTCGGGGCACATTGCCGTGGAGTAGTTGTTTTCGGCACCTCCTTCAAATAAATAAGTAGGATTGTTATCCTCAAAGTCAATAGAAGTCACTGCTGTATTTATTGTACCTGCGGTAAAATAGGTTCCTATCTGTCTGTCAATTAGACAATAATTGTCAGACGGATAGTAGCAAAGATCCATATAGCACTGCGGTGTATTTCTTACCATTATAATGTTTAATCTAGTTCCAAACCACAAAAACCTACTACAAACACCACAAGTATTCTCCAAGACTAAAATATTCTACATTACCAAATAGCTTTTTAATCCAATATTTAATATATGACACCAGAAATTTAAGCAACATAAACAATATGATTCTGAATACTGATACGAATGTATATAAAGATAAAAAAGAATATACTTGACTTACCCTTTACTCATTGTGGTAACCCTATTAATGTTGTTCTTCATTAGAAACCATGTATCTACATGATTGTGTTTGAATGAAAAATTTGCCATAGCAACATTATCGATTACACACCGGTATAATATAAAATCTGGATCAGGATACTGTTAACTAACCAGAAGTTCAATATCAATTTCCCAAAACATTTTATTTAATGCGGTTACCATTAAATATTAAGATATTTAAATAATTTTACATTAAAATTTTAAATGACTACCACATGTGTTTTGAAGGGCTTAAGATGAAAAGCAGGGTGTGCGTATCTTGAACAGACATCTACTCTTCGGCATTTTCCCAATTATTGTATTTTAATAATTCTTTTGGTTTGGTTTTAACATTGTACAGGGTCATTGGTTATATTTTAGCCACCCACCGAGAGGTTCTCCCTTTTAATCTAAGGAAAAAAGTTAAATACATACCTTGTAGAAAATCAAGTGTACTTTATTGCAGAATGTAAAATCTTTATACAGGGTGTTTCGAAAACGCGTGACATGCCAAATTGCATTTTTTTAAATGGAATACCCTATATATTATTAAGTTTTCCAATTCCACGCAAAATTCTACGACTTTTTCATATACCATACTCTATATCTAAAGTTATCTGTTTTTTAATAAATGATGGTTAAAAAAAATATACCTACCATAATTTTGTAATAATTTAATTGATCTGAGCGACGCGTGCTTACTATTCCTAGTTAGCTATGAAAACAAAAAACCGATACCTGTCATATGCATTGTCAAACATTTTGGTTTTCCGACTGTTTTGGTTTTGGATATTTATCATTTCCTTTATCTTTATTGCCATTAATTTTATTTCTTTAACCATCATTTATTAAAAAACGGTTAACTTTAGACATAGGGTATGATATGTGAAAAAGTCGTCGAATTTTGCGTGTCAAATGGATTTCGACAAAAAAAAAATATATATATATATATATATGTGTGAATCACGACTATTAATATTTATTGGTATCTTTGTTATTTGTAGAGATACGAAGTTGGTTAAATTAGAGAAAAGTTGAGCAATTACCAGCACTAAATAGTGGTTCGGGAAAATTGTTCAAAAAATCAGCGATTCTCAAAATATTTAGCAAAACAATAAATTTCCAAAAAACTTAAATTAGCTCTAGCTCCGTTATTTATAGAAATTTTCAAATAAAAATTTATTTCGTACATACATACATATTTATCTTTGTTTTAATGCAACCAGAATTTTATTCGCAAACAGATTCTGATTTATGAATATCATCTTTTGTTTTTCTTACGGACGCCATATTAAAAGTTGACGTGGTTCGATAGAGAAAAAATCAACGAATCCGGCGATGTGTCACACTTAGGGTTTTGAGTGTAATTAAGGTCTGTAATTTCTTTTATTAATCATAACATTGAACAACAATAAACAAAATAGCATAAATGAATAAAACATTTGAATAGAGTTTAACAAACTGACAAATAACTTTAAATTAATTTAGATATTCAAATTGTCTACCATTATTTTGTAGACAGCTGTTGCAGCGGCTGGAGACACTATCAACAGCCCTCCTAATTTGTCTCAGGTAATTTCCCATCGAACTGCCTCTTTCTATTCCTCTATTGTCTCGTAAACTATGATGTAGATTTTTTCTTTTAGATATTCAACAGGAAAAAACCGGTCGGGGATCTTGCTAGCCACAAGATCACCCGACCATTGTAGTGGCAGCCATTATTGCCTATCTATCTCTCTGGAAATCTTTGGTTTGACGTTCTCTTACAACATGAGTGTTGTGGACGGGTGCAACATCTTGTTGGAACCATCGTATCTTCCTCAGTTGTGCTAGAGGTAACTCGTCAAGTGTATCTTCAATCTCATTTTGAAGGAGGTGTACATATCTCTGTCCGTTCAAATTATGGTTAAAAATAATTGAACCACTAAATTTATTGTCAATTTGACCACATCACACATTAAAACCGAATTTAAACCGAACAAGAAGAAGACGAGGATTCTCCTGACGCTATAGTACCTTATTGTGCCTATTGAAAATTTCACAATTTGTAAATTTGGACTCTTCTGTTCAAATAATTGATCGCGGGAATAATAGAATACGTCAAACCTCTAGCACAACTCAGGAAGATACAATGGTTCCAACAAGATGGTGCACCCGCCCACAACACTCAGGTTGTAAGAGAACATCTAAACCAAAGATTTCCAGGGAGATGGATAGGCAACAATCGTCCAGTGTTGTGGCCAGCAAGATCACCTGACCTCACACCTCTCGATTTTTTCCTGTGGGATATATGAAAGAAAAAAATCTATAACATAGTTTACGAGACAATAGACGAATTGAAAGAAGCAGTTCGATGGGAGATTACATCATTGCCACTGAGACAATTTAGGAGGGCAGTTGATAGTGTTTCCAGCCGCTGCAACAGCTGTCTACAAAATAATGGTAGACAATTTGAATATCTAAATTAATTTAAAGTTATTTGTCAGTTTGGTACACTCTCTTAAATTGTTTTATTGATGTTATGATTAATAAAAAAAAACCAGACCTTAATTACATTCAAAACGCTAAGTGTGACACATCGCCGGATAAGAAAAACAAAAGATGATATTCATAAATCAGAATCTAGTAGGCGAAACAAAAATTCTAGTTGCATTAAAACAAAGATAATTTATGCATGTATGTACGAAATCAATTTTTATTTGAAAATTTCTATAAATAATGGAGCTAGAGCTAATTTATTTTTTTTGGAAATTTATTGTTTTACTAAATATTTTGAGATCCGCTGATTTTTTGAACAATTTTCCGGGACCACTATTTAGTGCTAGTAATTACTCAACTTTTCTCTAATTTAACCAGCTTCGTATCTCTTCAAATAACAAAGATACCAATACATAGCAATACTCGTGATTCACTCTGTATATATACAGGGTGGTCCAACTTATAATGGCAGGACTTCATCAAATGATTGATAACGTTAAAATAATAGCAGTTTCTCAGTACACTTATATCCGGGAAAGCTTCCTTTTCTAGATACAGGGTGTTGAAATTTTGGGAAAAAAGTATATTATTTTAAATATTGCCAAAACGGCTAGTTAGAAAAATTGGAAATTTAGTATACAGTATCAGCTAAGGATCCTTCACGATTTAAGGCTTATGGTGATAAATTACGAAAACCAGCGGCGGAGTTATGGGTATGCCATCACCCCTTTTCGAAAAAATCTTTTACGCCACTGACTTTATTGCAAATAAAGTGATGTAATTCAATGCACCATGCTTTTTAGAACAAAAAAGTATTCTTTCATTTTTTTCATACGACGCACCGTTTTCGAGATATTTGAGGTTTTATCAGGTAATGTTGGGCCATTTACATTTAGAATTTAGAATGCGGCGGACACTCATCGAGTTGGAACATGGCTTATCTTGTGGCTAACATGGCTATCTTATACATGTTGATTGTGAAAATTTACAATACCTCGTCGAGTAAAACATGACTCATCGGTCCATAGAATATTTCTTAAGAAATCCTCATTGTTGTCCAGAAGCCACCTACAAAATACCATCATGTATTCTTCGTCTCCTGGATGTAAACCATGGACAGGTTGGAGATGAAAAGGATGTCGAAGATCCTGTTTTAACACTCTTAAAATAGTGCTTTTAGGAGTTCCAGTGGTTCGACTCACTCCTCTTTGACTTGTTCTCGGATCTCTGTTAAATTCATGCAGTATACGATTGTTTCTTCTTACGGTGTTAATATTATGACGATTAGGATTCGTAGGTATGGGGCTTAATCCTTGATTAACGAATTGATTGTGCACATTTAAAAAAACATTATGATGTGGCTGTCGTCTGTTGGGGAATAGTCTGCGGTATTCTCGAGCTACTTCTGCCGTATTTCCATCACAAAATCCATAAATAAAGTATATGTCAGCATATTCTTGATTAGAAAATCGGAAAGGCATTTTTTAATGTTTAAAAATAACAAGACAGATTTGCTTTAAAGTAGTAGACTTAGTGACACTTATAAGGAAGCATTAAATTGGTCAAAACTTGTCACAGTCTACTTCATAAAATTTAAATTAAATTTTAAACGTAAATGGCCCAATATTACCTGATAAAACCTCAAATATCTCGAAAACGGTGCGCCGTATGAAAAAAATGAAAGAATACTTTTTTGTTCTAAAAAGCATGGGACATTGAATTACGTTATTGTGTTTGCAATAAAGTCAGTGGCGTAAAAGATTTTTTCAAGAAGGGGTGATGGCATACCCATAACTCCGCCGCTGGTTTTCGTAATTTATCACCATAAGCCTTAAATCGTGAAGGATACTTAGCTGATACTGTGTGCAAAATTTTCAATTTTTCTAACTAGCTGTTTTGGCAATATTTAAATTAATATACTTTTTTTTCAAAATTTCAACACCCTGTATCTAGAAAAGGAAGCTTTCCCGGATATAAGTGTATTGAGAAGCTGCTATTATTTTAACGTTATCTATCATTTGATGAAGTCCTGCTATTATAAGTTGGACCACCCTGTATACACAGGGTTGTTCACGCAAAGCGGGTATTAGACGTTTTTAGGGTTCTGTTAACGATAAAAATCTGATTTGTTAAGGGGGAGGTTTTCCATTATTTCCGATTCAATGAAAATATTTTCAGGTTTGCATCACTTCCGGTTATACCGGAAGTAGACCACAACTTCGTTATTTCAAATGGAACACCCTATATATTATTGCAATTTTGAACTCTACGTGATATTCTAAACACATTTTATGTAGGATATCCTATACCTATCTTCAACTGTTTTTGAAATACCTATTGACAGGTGAATATTGACATTTTTCAACTTTGACACCCTGTAAAATCTAAACGGTTTTAGATCAAGCAAAACGGTTTGCACATTCCTATCTTAACTTTTCAAAAGCTATCGTTTGATACTAATATCAGATTTATCCAGAAATAAAAAATTTTCGATTAAATTAAATGGTTAAATCTGAAATTAGTATCAAACGATAGCTTTCGAAAAGTTAAGATAGGAATGTGCAAACTGTTTTGTTTGATCTCTAACCGTTTAGATTTTACAGGGTGTCAAAGTTGCAAAATGTCAATATTCACCTGTCAATATTTCAAAAACAGTTGAAGATAGGTATAGGACATCCTACATGAAATGTGTTTAGAACATCACGTAAAATTCAAAATTGCAATAATATATAGGGTGTTCCATTTGAAATAACGAAGTTGTGGTCTACTTCGGGTATAAACGGAAGTGATGCAAATCTGAAAATATTTTCATTGAATCGGAAATAATCGAAAACCTGCCTCATAAAAAAATCAGATTTTTATCGCTAACCGAACCTCAAGAACGTCTAATACCCGCTTTGCGTGAATAACGCTGTATATACAGGGTGGTTCAAATTGGATGCAATACATGGGGATCTCAGAAACGGTAAGAGATACGAAGTCGGTTAAATGGAGGCAAAGTTGCGTATTCGGGGGACAACATAATGGTGAAAAGAGATCAAGGCTAGCTTGATTAGTTTTCGAAATATTTTGAAAAAACCGAAAATTTCGATTTTCGTTTTTGTTTTTTTGCGGGCCTATTTGATGAGGTATTGAAAAAGAAAGAGCACTTTTCTATAGCAACTTTTTGCCCTTTATCGAACGGTGTTAGCAAATTTTCCGCAAAACGTTTCGTTTCCCGGAAACCAACATCAACTTAATTTTTTTAAATACGGACCTGGAATTTTTTTTCAATTTTTTGAAATCATTTTTGTAACTTGATAGAATGCCACCATAAAAGGAACCAGATTTAAACGTTTTGTCTAAGAAAAATCCCTCATTAGTATTTTTGTTTCGACTTTTGTTAACTCTAGATATTGAATAATATTTTTGGGGTTTCATTTTTATTTACGATAAATAAACAAAAGCTAATAATAATACAACGAATTAACAACTATAAACTTTGATGTAATTGAATAAACAATGAATAAAACAACAAAATATGTTAAAACTATAAAACCATAAAGCAGATGTTGAAATAATCCTCCGTCACTATTCATGCAGAGGCGTATTCGTCTTTTTAAGTTTTGAATAGATCTTTCGATTTCGTTGCAGGTATTGCATTCAGAACACGAATAGTGGCATTTCTTAAATCCTCAATGTTATTATATTGATTCTTATATAAAACATTTTTAGATCGTCCCCATAAGAAATAATCTAATAGGGATAAATCAGGAGCTCTTGCTGGCCATTCTATAGCACGATGATTTCCAATCCATCTGTTTGGAAATGTTTCATTTAAGTAGTTGCGCACAATTCCTGAATTATGAGGAAATTTAAATAAAATTAAAAAATTCTAGATTGCTGAAAGCCATTTTTAAGTACCGAGGGTGCTTGACACAACATTGAAATGTGTTTGTCATAGAAACGTCTGCCTAGATAAAACTAAATCTAAGAGGACCACGGGAAATTATTAATAATGGATTTTTCTTAGACAAAACGTTTAAATCTGGTTCCTTTTATGGTGACATTCTATCAAGTTACAACAATGCTTCCAAAAAATTGAAAAAAAAAATCCAGGTCCGTATTAAAAATTAAGTTGATGTTGGTTTCCGGGAAACGAAACGTTTTTCGGAAAATTCACTACCATTCGAAAAAGGGCAAAAAGTTGCTATAGAAAAGTGCTCTTTATTTTTGAATACCTCATCAAATAGGCCCGCAAAAAAAAAACGAAAATCGAAATTTTCGGTTTTTTTTCAAAATATTTCGAAAACTAATCAAGTTAGCCTTGATCTCTTTTCACCATTATGTTGCCCCCCCTGAATACGCAATTTTGCCTCCATTTAACCGACTTCGTATCTCTTACCGTTTCCCAGATCCCCATGTATTGCATCAAATTTGAAGCACCCTGTATAGGCTTTGACTAATTTACGAGTTCTTAAGGAGCCATCTTTAATTAAGATAGGTCCTGCATAATCTACGCCTACTGAGCAAAAAGACCGAGCTGGTAATAACCTAGCCTTGGGAATATCACCCATTAACGGATTTGAATTAGATGGCTTAGCCTTGAAACATACCACGCACTTACGTAGTATTTCACGGTCAATACGCTTACCAGTACCAAAAAAATAAAAAATTTTTCTTCCTAATTAAACAAAATTTATTTAAACGTTAGAACAAGTAACAAAACCAAACGTTCACTTCATAATTGCAAAATTAAAAAAAAAATGAAAAAATGATACAAAAGTTTTCTGTTCAAAATTCCCCAAACCGTAAAGGTAACGCATTTCTCACATTTTAGCGTTTGTGTTTTTTTATCAGGTAGGCTTTAAGTTTCAAAACAAAAGCTACCTCCTGTCAAAATAATAATTAGTTTGTACATGCAAAAGGTAAATTTGTAACACCCTGTATATACATATATGTATATACATTATATACATATATATATATATATATATATATATATATATATATATATATATATATATATATATATATATATATATACAGTGTTATTCAGAACTTATCCATAATAAAATTTGGGGATGTTCAACATACATGTACAAATGTGGTAGTGCAAAAAAAAATTTTTAATTGCACGCCACTGTATGTCCACTGTAATGGAGTGACCTTGGGACTGACAATACAAACTGGCGATGTCACGGAAAAAACTTGGGACGTTCTGAAAGTATACCGACACCCGGCGCAAAAAATATTTGCAGCGTTTTTACTTTAAAATAAACTGAAAGATAGATAGATGTGACCAAAGTGACGGGTCTTTAAAATGAATAAAATTTTGTTACACTAATTTTAAATAATCGCGCTACTTGATTACTAGGTATTAGAAACATGAAATTTATAAAAAATTTGCACATACCTTGTTACAAAAGCTGTTCGAAATTTTGTCCCTCGACTTCTACACACTTTTGGGCACGCCTTATCCAATTTTGCCGCACTAAAGCGAATGTTCCTCCTGGTTGCCGATCTTGTAAACGCAAATTATTAAGTAAATTGGGGATTTTCAGCATTTTGCTGCAACAACCACTCACAAAACCTAACTCGTAATTGATAATCCACTGGTAAGAGTGCTTGAACGCGCTGGATATGATACGGATAAAACTGAGCTTCGTGTAGTAAGCGCCACACCGTTGATTGGGATACCCCAGGCACCTGCCTAGCGATCTGACTTGTACTTATTCGCGGATTTTCACGGACCAGATTCAACACTTGTTCTTCAGCTGCTAAAATACGTTGTGGTTGTCCCGGGCCACCATCTCATCCACGATTTGCACGTAAATTACCAGTATCACGGCCACGTTGTACCACTGCCGTAAAAGTTGCATAATTTGGTCGATTGGGAAATCGTTCCGCATACAAGCGCGAAGCTGCCAATGAATTTTGTCCAACTCCGCCATAAATAAGAATCATGTCCATTAACTCAGCATTACTGTACACATGAGCCATTTTGAATATTTGACAGTTTAACAATCCTACGATAAATAAATCACCGGCACAGAGAGAGCGACACAGATAGACTGATGACTGATAGACAATAGAATTATCCCCACTCCAACTCTATTCGCCCGGTCTTGACCAGGCGTTCCAGATACAAAAACTTGTTTACTGTTTTTTGTAGGAATGTGGTATATCAGATGTCGTTGAAGTACAGTTGCCCATCTGCGTAGTCCTTTATAATGGTATAACTTTAAACATTGTTTACGGGAAATCCTAAGACTTTTATTATAAATTTTTTTGGTGATATCGATTTCTTATTTAAGGATGCACATATCCTCAAAGTTTTAGAGATAAGTTCTGAATAACCCTGTATAAAAAAATAAAACCCAGGCTAGTCACGACCGACTAGTTAAAAAACAATAATTTGAAATTAATAATTTATTAATTTCAAATTACCGTTATATACAAGGTGTTTCAGAAATGAGTATTCAAAATTTCAGAGGATGTAGAAGACGTTGAAAGATGACGAAAGCCTTAGTACACTTTATGTCAGTGGCGGCTCCTAAGGGAGATACTGCCCCTTAAAGGGGTTATCTCAGAAACGGTTTTTGTTGCGTAACTTCATAACCGAATAACTAAGATGAATGAAATTGTGAGTGAGGATGTACATTTTTATTCCTAACGATTAGCATACATTACATTTTAAAATTTAAAACAGGGGCGTACGAAAATGGTGGGGGCGAGGGGGAAATTTATTCAAATCTTTTTTATGAACAATTTTGTTCTGTTTCTGATGGGAAAATATAAAAATTTAAAGTATTTTACATAAAAAAGGTACTCTAGTTCAATTTCGCTAGAACGCGCCGTTCTCCAGTAAAATCGATTTTAAAAATCCGTAACATGCTGAAAAATTCAAATTGCTTCAGGTGAAATAATAAAATAATCAAAGTGTGCCATGAGAAAAAAAACACTAACTTGGCAGTGACAGTTATCATTAACAACGTCGTTTATTATTGTTTTTTAACTTGTGCTGCAGCGTAGAGTATAAACGTTCAAAATTATTGAAGAGAATGCCACATTTTCTGAATATGTAGATATGTTGTTGACATTAGGCGAATGTCATGGGAGCGCAAGACAATCAATTGGCATTGGAAATGATGCTACTATAAATTGGTCCCCACGTACACCAGATTTGAATCCTATTGATTTCAACGTGTGGGGCCAAATGAAAGAGAAGGTATATTCACAAGTCATTGACAATGAGGAGCAGTTACGTCAGCGTGTAGAAGATGCATTTACTGAACTCACCCTGGAGCGGAACCTATTTTCTTTGGAACGCAGATTACGCGCTTGTATTGCTGCAAATGGTAGACATTTTGAAATTTAAATAGCTTTAATACCACTGCAAATAGCGTAATATCACCTATTCCTATTTGAATTTTGTTCCTTTGTGTTCTTATTATTATGTTGTTGTTACTACTGTGTAAGAATCAATATTCTTATATTTGTTATGTTGTCATTAAATTTGTTTTCAATTGATACTATGTTTGTATACAGGGTGGTCCAGATTTTAATAGACAAACTTCAGGAAAGTATAAAACAACAAAAATTAATATCACTTTGCTTAATGAACATGGGCGGAAAAAGGCACCATTTCTGAGACAATGGGCCTTGAAAATAATAAAAAAAACGAATTCTTAAAATATGTGAAAAACGGCTTTACCAAATTACCAAATTGGGTACAGAATTTTCACTAAATATTCCTCGCAGTTATGGATCTACAAAACCCAAATTCAAATACCAGTGCCGGAGAATCAGGGGTACTATTTCCCTATTTAAAATTAACTTCTACGCCACTGGATTAATGGGCAATATGATTACATTTTATAATTTCTAGAGGTTTTCCAGATAAAAATCCATTTTTCCAGTGCAATGGATGATTAGCTGCTTATAAGACACACATCATAAAAAACACTTGTAATAAAATAATTTGTTTCAGTCAGTCAAGAACTTCAACCAAGTTCAAAATATTCTCTCCATTTAAAACATTTCTATTCATGCAGTTTGGTAGACCAGAAGTCATATCTAATTTGGGAACTTCTCAGCATACCTTCTTGCGCTTCCATGACATTCACCTAATGTCAACAACATATCTACATATTCAGAAAATGTATACTGTGGCATTCTCTTCAATGATTTTGAACGTTTATACTCTACGCTGCAGCACAAGTTAAAACACAATAATAAACGACGTTGTTAATGATAACTGTCACTGCCAAGTTAGTGTTTTTTTTCTCATGGCACACTTTTATTATTTTATTATTTCACCTAAAGCAATTTGAACTTTTCAGCATGTTACGGATTTTTAAAATCGATTTTACTGGAGAACGGCGCGTTCTAGCGAAATTGAACTAGAGTATCTTTTTTATGTAAAATACTTTAAATTTTTATATTTTCCCATCAGAAACAGAAAAAAATTGCTCATAAAAAAGATTTGAATAAATTTACCCCGGGCCCCCACCATTTTCGTACGCCCCTGTTTTAAATTTTAAAATGTAATGTATGCTAATCGTTAGGAATAAAAATGTACATACTCACTCAAAATTTCATTCATCTTAGTTATTCCGTTATGAAGTTACGCAACAAAAACCGTTTCTGAGATAACCGCTTTAAGGGGCAGTATCTCCCTTAGGAGCCGCTACTGACATAAAGTGTACTAAGGTTTCCGTCATCTTTCAACGTCTTCTACATCCTCTGAAATTTTGAATACTCATTTCTGAAACACCTTGTATATATATACCATATATACAGAGTGAGTTTTATGTATGGAACGCCTCAATTATCTCGGAAACGGCTTGCCCGATTTTTATGAATTTTGGTTTATAAGGGTTTTGTAATATGGCCGATATTATTGTGGCATTTACATTTTTGTCAGATCTTTCGTTTTTCCGGAAATATACTGAAATTTGTTATTTCAAATGGATCACCCTATATATTTTTTTGTTTTTGAAATCTCTAAGAAATTTAGAATATTTTTCATGTAATGTTCCCTATACCTAATTGCCATAATTTCGGAGTTACAGCTACATTTGCAATATCTCCGCCGAAGTTAAAATATTACATCAGGGCGGCTATGTCTGCGACAAAAACAATTTTGACGTTTTAATAAACTATTATTGTTGGTGTTTATTGAAAGTTACAATGGACCGTTTCTCTGAGAAAGAACGAATTGAGATTTTAATGATATTAGGATATGGTGATGTGCGTAGAAGTCAACAGGAAACGTGTAATATCTTTAATAATTTATATCCTAATAGAAATCCCATAGGATCTTTTGAAAACATAAAGTAAAGGCGGTTACAGCTGATGCTCAAAATGTTGTCCGTTTACTTCCATACAAGAAGCCATGCGATGTTTAAAACTTTGCAGTACATTTTGTAACATTCCTGACTGCTCAATTCTTCTTATCTCTGTGGTAATCCTATCTTTTAATTCCTGAATATTGGCAGGTTTGGTTTTATAAACAATATTTTTTAAGTGACCCCACAGGAAATAGTCTAAAGGATTCATGTCGGGTGATCGCGGGGGCCATTCGATAAAACTACGCCTTCCAATCCATCTTCTGGGAAACACATCGTTTAGGTATTGCCTCACGTCACGCGCATAGTGAGGTGGAGCTCCATCTTGTTGCCCCCAAATATGGTTATTTGGGACATTGTTATTGTCTGAAAGTTTCAAATAATAAAATTTCTAAATTAACAGGCAATTGAGAATACTTACTTAGATTTGGAAATAACCGAGCCAACTCAGGTATAATATTATTCTGTAATAAATTTAAATACGCCGGACCATTTAAGTTTCCTTCAATGAAAAAAGGACCAATTATTTTGTCGCCTATTATTCCAGCCCATACATTAATCTTTTGTGGAAATTGGGTGTGGGATTCTCTCATCCAACGAGGATTGTTACGTGACCAGTATCTGCAATTATGCCGATTTACGTTTCCATCAATACAAAAAGTGGCCTCATCGGAAAACATAACATTATTTAAAAAATTTGGATTATTTTGATCGTAACATTTTTCCATCATTGTGTCGGCAAACTCTTCACGTCTATCGAAATCATCATCTGACAACTCTTGAACCAATCTTACTTTGTAAGGATGGAATTTATTGGCATGTAAAATTTTCATTATGGATGTTTGAGAAATATCAACTTCCCTGGATATTTGTCTAGTACTCAAGTGTGGATCTTCTTCTAACATAACACAAACATCTAAAGATTTGTCTTCAGTTGTTGCAGTTTTTATACGCCCTGATTTCGGTAAATCTTTTATGGCTCCAGTTTGGTTAATCTTTTTTAACAACTTACTCACAGTAGATCCTGTAATGGGATTTCTATTAGGATATAAATTATTAAAGATATTACACGTTTCCTGTTGACTTCTACGCACATCACCATATCCTAATATCATTAAAATCTCAATTCGTTCTTTCTCAGATAAACGGTCCATTGTAACTTTCAATAAACACCAACAATAATAGTTTATTAAAACGTCAAAATTGTTTTTGTCGCAGACATAGCCGCCCTGATGTAATATTTTAACTTCGGCGGAGATATTGCAAATGTAGCTGTAACTCCGAAATTATGGCAATTAGGTATAGGGAACATTACATGAAAAATATTCTAAATTTCTTAGAGATTTCAAAAACAAAAAAATATATAGGGTGATCCATTTGAAATAATTCCAATTTCAGTATATTTCCGGAAAAACGAAAGATCTGACAAAAATGTAAATGCCACAATAATATCGGCCATATTACAAAACCCTTATAAACCAAAATTCATAAAAATCGGGCAAGCCGTTTCCGAGATAATTGAGGCGTTCCATACATAAAAGTCACTCTGTATATATGTGTTATATAACATATCCACCGATATACGTGACATAATGTATTTACTGAATACCTGCGTATATCATATTACCAGATAACAGTTTCCTCTAAGCTAGAGTTACAGACACTAGCTCTGCAATTCTATTATTCAGTTCTTAGAATATTAAAAGATAAGGTGACGCTGTTTTGTCAGCATCCTTGGACTGACGCTGTTTTACCTCTTTAACATTACAACATGTTCAACATGTTGGACCTCTTAAACATTATAAATAGGACCCCAGTGTAAAACAAGTTAAGTTAATACACTTCACTCAACCTATACGCATCTAATAATTATTGTAACTAAAAAGTTAATAAATAAAAGTTTTTATAAAAAGTTAATTAATTATCTTTAATATAATTATATAATTAATATAATTATAGTGAGATAACAATTTTGGCGCAGTAGGTAAGATCTGAAGACACACTGGTATAGGAGCCTAACCATCGAAGAACCACCTGAAGAACAAGGAGAACATCCAGCAGCGGTGCCTAACTACTGGGAAGGTGTCAGTGGAACAAGGAGCACTTCGACAACGGCGTGGCAGATCCTAATCTCTCGCTCAGAGAAAGAACCCAGCTGAAAGAAGCAGATGAAGATTTATACGTAAGTCATTTTAAGAATCATCTCGTATTTTTATTTTTAATTTTAAGAAAAGTGAAAGTGAACAAGTTCTATTATTTACAATTCAATAATTCCTTTCTACATTCCCGTATATTATACTGCTAATATACAAGAGGTAATTTTAAGCGAAACAAACATTATTAAATATCCATGTATTATACTGTTAATACGCGAAGTATTTAAATAAATAAATTTTATTTAAATAAAATCACAACATTTCTCAGTGTATTATACTGCTAATACATAAAATCAATTTAAGAAATAAATTTCAATTTTAAAAGTGCAAATAAAATAAATCAATATGCCTTCTGAAACCAGAACTAGCGGAACAGAAACAGAACTCGAACATATCGAGCCTTATAGGCTTAGTGAAATTTTTTCTATTGTGCCAGAGTTCGATGGCAATCCAATATTTTTAAGAACGTTTTTAAATGCTTGCGTCCATGCGTTGCACATGGCAGTAAATGACCAGGTTATTTTATTAACATTACATTTCAAGAATAAATTAAAAGGTAAAGCTGCCGAAATCGTAAATTCGCGCAACCCAAATACTTGGGCAGAAATCAAATCATTACTAGAGACACATTTTGGTGATTCTAGAGAACTAACGTCATTAATCCAAGATTTACAGAAATTTAATCAACAAAGTAATGAAAGTGCATTAAATTTTATTTCACGTCTCCAAACGCACAACGCGAAAATGCACGCAGCAGTGCAAAAACAAAGCTTAACTAGTGAACAAAAAACAGCCCAATCTGACCTAATCGAAACTATGACTTTGACAAGTTTACTTACAGGTCTAGAACCGAATTTAGGTAGAATTATTCGGGCAGGAAACCCGCAAACTATATTAGAAGCGATTAACAGAGTTAAACGTGAATTACAATTAGGATATTTCGAATCACAGAAATTTCCGCATAAAAATCAATCTAAAAACCAAGTACCAACACAATGTCCTGCTACAAAAATGTGTTCATTTTGTAAACGCCCCGGACATACTTTTAATGAATGCCGAGCCAGGCAATCTTCACAGTTTCGCCCACAAAATACCAATTTCAATAATAATTACTCTCATGCACCTTAACCATCCCAATTTCAACAAAGACCTAATTATCAAAATTTTTCTAATTCAAATCCTCAAAGAAACTTCCAAAATCAACCACCAAATAATTCGCAGCAACATAGACCTGCAGTCATCAGACCAAATCCTAATTTCAATCAAAATAGGCCATCAGCTATCGAACCAAACCCAAACTATCGCTCAAATCCACAAAGAGCACATTATGTGAATTTTAACGAAAATTATGATTATCAAACGTGGAATATAATAATAATAATAATAATAATAATAATAATAAATTTATTTACCAATTTACAGGAATTTTCGAATACAATGAATCTATACTGAAAATACACAGCTTGAAGGTGGTAAATAAATAGTAACCCTGGTTAAGGTAATACCTTGATTTAGGGTACAGTGTACTCTATGCGAGTATTAAAAGTATAAAACTATCATTAAATAATTTTTACACACAAGTAGTTACACTGCATTCACAAAACACATAAAAATACGTAATTCTATACCAATCTATACCTAAGCTACACTACAAAGAATTATAAATTAATATATGCATACACATACAGTACAAGATATGATCGACAAAACAATCCTTTTTCCCATACATATAGTGGAAATAATACTATTTTAAGATGCACATGGTAAGTACAGGGTAGCTACATAAGAGATACAAACAAAACACCTGAATATTAGTTTATTATTAAATTATTATCATTATATTATAAATTGTTTTTCCTAGTAATTTTTTATGTCAATCATCTTGTGAACATCTAACCTGGAAGTCTCTCTCAACCATTTTCTAACGCGACTCTTATACAAATTGGCACTATTGATTAACTTAAGGGCACGTGGTATAATATTATATATTTTAGGGCCTAGATACACAAATGAGCATTGAAATATCGTTTTTTCAGCTTTAGGTATTTTTGATGTTAGATTGCATTTATAACGAGTATCATAACAATGGTCCATAGCTACAAGGTCGCGTTTATTTTGGTGCTGTCTTATAAGTATAGCATAGCAGAAAAGTTGTCGTATATCAAATAAGTTGCTTTCATTAAATAGAAGGTCAGTAGGGTAAGTATAGTTTTTCTGATACATTACTTTTATTACATATTTCTGTATTATTTCCAGACTTCTAATGTGATTGTTTGTTGCTCCTCCCCATACTATAATTCCATATGACAGATGAGGTTCAACTAATGCATGGTATAATATTTTCAGATGCTCTAATGTAAGTATTTTAGACAAATGTTTAAATTTATGTAATAGACTCCTAATTTTTCTAACTACATTGTTAATTTGAACATCCCATTTTAAATGAGAATCCAACAGGATGCCTAGATATTTTATATTATTCACACCTGTTATATTAATTTGTTCATTATTCAAGGTCAAAGAAATGCTGTCAAAATCGGGTAGATTGTTTTTATAGGATGTGAAGGGAACAAAATAGGTTTTGTCAAAATTTATATGAATGACACCCAATATGAAACAGCATCCAATAACTTTAGTGATTATAATAATTAAGATAATTATCAATATGAGGAACAACCCAATTATGATCTAGAAAATTTTGATTACAATTCTCCAAACTATTCGAGATTTATACTTTTAATTCTTCGTACACAAGTGATTATCCTGCTAATCCTCAGGATTTTTGCGAAAGCAAAACCCATTTATCAGACCCACCGAAACCAGACCAGGCAGACGAAATCTCTCACCAAATTCAACACATGACATTAAATCACCCAACAATGGAGCAAACTTTCATGTAAGCTCGCTCTTATCTTTAAATTGCCAAAATTTATTTTATATCAAAGATATTACCAACACCTACAAAATTCTTATTGATACTGGCGCTTCAATTTCAATTTTTAAAAGAAATACTTGTAAAGATTACCCGCAACGATTTTCCGAAAAAATTAGCATTCAAGGTATTACTGATGAAAAAATGACGATTACAGAAGCCACACTAATTCCTTTCAAAATGGGTGACCCAAATAAAGTTTACATTTGTGACCTAGATATTGATTTCGACGGACTTTTAGGATCCGATTTTCTAGAACATTACGATTGTGTAATCGACATTAAAAATAAACAATTGATTACTAATTTTAAAACTGTACCACTCTTTAAAGTAACTGACAATTCAACAGAAGAAGTAACAAATTACGAGCCAATCAATAACAATCGCCAAAATAAAATTTTTATTGAAGGACGTACTGAAAAAATATGCAAACTAAAATGTAATTTAAAAAACACTGATGCTATACTGGTAGCTCAGGAAGTAGAGAAAGTACGCTTACCTAACGCTTGAGTTAACATTAATGAAAATGGTGAATTCTTTACATCAATCATTAATCCCAATGCTATTGACAAGGACATTAATTTTTCTAATTTAAAACTTGAACCAATTCAAAAATTTAAATCGATATTTAGTTTAAACGATCAAAATTCTGAAGGACTTTCTTATAACGACCGAACTGACGAAATTAAAGATCAACTTCGTCTTGACTATTTAAATGAAGAGGAAACGGATTTAATTACAAATTTATGCTTAGAATTTCAGGACATATTTTACTTAGACGGTGATGACCTTACTTTTACAAATGAAATCAAACATTCGATCGATACTAATGATGCAAAACCGATAACCACAAAATCATATCGCTATCCGCACATCCACAAGGATGAGGTAAAATCGCAAATGTCGAAAATGCTAAGTCAAGGTATAATTCAGCCATCCATATCGCCTTGATCCCCCCAGTATAGGTAGTTCCCAAAAAGTTAGATGCATCAGGCAAACAAAAATGGCGCGTTGTAGTAGACTATCGAAAACTCAACGAAGTGACTATTGACGATAAATATCCTCTCCCAATTATATCTGACCTATTAGACCAGCTTGAAAAATGTCAATATTTTACAACTTTAGATCTTGCATCTGGATTTCATCAGATAGAAATTGATCCGAAAGACATTCAAAAGACCGCCTTCACAGTTGAGAATGGACATTTTGAGTTTGTTAGTATGCCATTTGGTTTGAAAAATGCCCCATCGACATTTCAAAGAGTGATGGATAACATTTTATTGGGTATTCAAAACGAAAGATGTCTCGTCTATATGGACGACATAATTATTTATTCACCTACCATTAATGACCATATTTCTCGATTAAACGAAGTATTCAAATGTTTAAGAAAGGCTAATTTAAAAATACAGCCAGACAAATGTGAATTCCTTCGTAAGGAAGTAACTTATTTAGGCCATTTAATCACAAAAGATGGAGTAAAACCGAATCCAATCAAAATCGATGCAATTATAAATTTCCCTCAACCAACAAATCAGAAACAGATCAAATCATTTTTAGGACTAGCCGGATGCTACCAGAGATTCATTCCAAACTTTTCCAAATTATCGAAACCATTAACAAAACTTTTACAGAAAGACGTAACGTTTAAATTTGACAATGACTGTTACCAATCATTCAACGAATTAAAACAAGCTTTAACCACCTCTCCTATCCTTATTTATCCGAACTTTGACGGACCATTTATACTTACAACTGACGCTAGTGCATACGCCATTGGATCAGTATTATCACAAGGACCAATAGGTAAAGATTTACCGATAGCATACGCCTCACATACGTTATGTTCAGCCGAAACGAAATACACCACGATCGAACGCGAGATATTGGCTATTGTATGGTCTGTAAAACATTTTAGACCTTACCTATACGGTAGAAAATTTAAATTAGTTACTGATCATAGACCCCTCACATGGCTACTTTCGATAAAAGACCCAGGTAGTCGATTAGCGCGTTGGCGCCTTTAATTGGAAGAGTTTGATTACGAAGTAATCTACAAACCAGGAAAGATAAACAAAAACGCAGATGCCCTTTCACGCATCAAAATTAATTATTTTAAAGAGTATTCTCAATTTCATTAAAAAATATTAGCGGCAAACAAGGACGATACGGAAGAAATCCCAGACAATGACCATGACGAAATAACCAACCAACAAATTGTTGACGAATTTTACACCTTTGTAGAATTATATAAGACCACATCACTCATCGACTATGACAAAATACAAATTTCGAATAAACAATTACTTGATAAAGATAATAAAAATATTGTTACCTTTTTTCACGAGAATAATTTAAAGGTATTCATTACCAAATTATCGAAGACATTTTCGAGGAACATCCAGAAATTTTTAACGACAAAATAAATATCCTATCAAGTAAAACAGTAAAGCATCGTAGATACTTTATTATTCCTATTCCATTTGATCCAGAATCTGTTATAGAACATTTATCCATATATATTAAAACGCGTAGATTCTGTCTCGATCTAAAATCCGTCGTCGAATCGACAAAGTTTCAAAGCTATCTCCTCCGAGGGGCGATCTCGGAACGATCTCCGCGGACCACAGGAGGTCGCCCCCGCCCTTTCTCCAATGCGTAGGGGTATTTTCGTCCCGTTTCTTACGTGTTTTCCCAATTTAAACGCCTTTTCAAAAAACCTCTGCAAAATTTTCGTCGATCGCCGTTCGACGAGAGAGATACGGCTAGCACCGGCGTTTGTCCTAGCGCCTAATGGTTCCGTCACGCCCGCCGAAATACCGGCTTTTCGCGGGACCCCCGAGATCTTTTTCTAATTTTTACAGCTTCGAGAAGGGCTTCACGCGAAAGTTCAGTCCTTTCTCTAATCCTTTGAGATTTTTTTTCGAAACCGTACGTTGACTCCTTCTACGTCTATTTCGTCTTCGAAAATCTCGAGTCGCATCCGTCTCAACTTCTTTCTCATTTTATCTACGGATGTGATATCGCACTAACGAGACAAGCACCTCCCACGAAAACTGTCAAATTAATTAAACTTCAAATAGGTTATTTTCATTATTTTCCCATGAGAAATATTGCTAATGGAATCAACAGTACCAACTGTCAAACACCTGATTATCAAAATACTGATGCGAAATGCTTTTCTAATTAGAAAATCCGTAAAAATTAATTGTTCAGCTTAACACGTAAAGTTTACGTATTTAACACATTTTGCTGCATAAAATGACAACAGGAAGTTTAGCGCAATGGTAAAGTTCAAACGTCGTAATCCTGATATCGCGAGTTCGAATCACAACGGAGGCAACTTTTTTTTAAATTTTTTATCCCAATTATTTATTAGTATCATTATAATATGCAGACTTTGATATTAGTGGTTAGTTATTCTGTTTACTTGACCGTAGTTTTTATTCTTTCTGCAGGTTAAGTTTGGAATTAATCCGTTCATTGTGGCGGTATATAAAATTCATCATTTTTAGCTTACAAAACACACAGATAACATATATATAAAAAATGATTGTTTAATTTAACTAACTGGGGTACTTCTTTACTTAGCATAAAACTATCAAAGTTTGATTTACCCCTATTTTCGAGTATACTGAACACGAATTAGAAATTATTTTTTTGCGGTCGAACGTATTTTTCAAGAAAAAAAAATAATTAAAAGTCATCACCTGTATACCTTCACAAATTAGTTTTAACACTAATTTGATCGCTTTGTACCTAACTTAATGTGTCCGCAATCCACAATGCTTATAATTAATTAATTAAATATATAATTGTTAAAAATAATAATATACAAACTTGGTGTAAATATAGGTAAAAATTATTTTAATTATTTTTTGTATTTATTTGGTATCTTTTGTGCCGCCATGTGACGTCACAATTATTAAAAATGACCGATTTAATCAGTTCATATTGATTACTTCTCATAACGTAAGTAAATGTTTTTTTTCTTAATGTACATCAAATTTATATATTTTTAAGTTATATGTTATATATTTAATTATAATCATTGTGGACACTTAAATCGGGTACAAAGTGATCAAGTTAGTTTTAAATGTTAAAATTAATTTGTAAAGTGTACTTACAGAGTATGACTTTTAATTATTTTTTTAATACAAAACTACATGCCTGAGACTGCAAAAGAAAATCAGATTCGCGTTCAGCATACCCGAAAATTGGGGGGGGGGGTAATTATTTAATTAGGCATAAAACTCAAATTTAAAAAAAAATTGAGTTTTATGCTTAATTAAATAATTACCTTTATTAGTTCATAGTAAGTGTATTGTAAAAAAAATTGTTCCTTCAATATACACCAAATCTGTGTATCTTTAACAGTTACATAGGTATTTAATTATAATCATTGTAGACATATATTGGGTATAAAGTGATCAAGTTACCGTTTATAGTAAATTATGAAAGAATACAAGTTATGAATTTATTTTTTTTTTCTCGAGAAAACAGTTTCACAAAATGTTTACTAAAAAATGAATTATACTTTCAGCACATAAAAAATAATGTTTTACCATCAAGCAATAGAGTACTTTTTTAATAATAATATTATTAAAAAAAAAATTGTTTGGTATAATTACATCATCATTCCAAATAAAAAATGTCAGCTTTCTGTCTCTAAATTTATTATTTCATATACAAGGGATTATCTCAAATTTCTTTACTACGTATGTATTTTCTTAAAAATAATATTCCAGAGGCTTTTGTCACCCGAAGGGTGACCACAGGCCGTAGGCCTGGACCCCCGGTAGGGCTAGAAATGGGAACGAAACCCATTTCTAGTTCTTAACATTATACAGAGACTAAGAAAATTTCGATCTCTCTAAAACTTATCACGTAGAAAACAATTTAGACCTACCCGTATTAGAAATTCTTTCATTTATATTTGCCAAAAAAGATTTAAAAATAATAATTTGTCAAAATTTAGTAACAACCCCTGACCAAGACCAAATTCCGATTATTATCGATCAGAATCATTCAGGTAAAAATAATCTTCATCGAGGAATCAATGAAACGATTCGAAGAATTAAAGAAAAATATAACTGGAAACGGTTTAACAAAGGACATTGAAAATTTCATTAAGAAATGTGAAATTTGCCAGAAAACTAAAATTTATCGAAAAAACAATTATAACCCTCTAGTGATAACCGAGACCCCCAAAACACCATTCGAACGAATTAACGTTGATATATTCGAATCCCCTAGTAGAAATTACGCACTAACAATTGGTGACGAACTTACAAAATTTACCCAAGCTTACGCTCTTGTCGATAAGACAGCAAAATCTGTTGTTAACACTCTTTTACTTTATTTTCAACATTACGGCACGCCCTTACGTATTCATTGCGATTATGGTCGTGAATTTGACAATAGTATTTTAAAAGACCTTTGTAAATTATATGATATTAAATTAACATATTCAAGCGTAGCCCATCCTCAATCTAACGGTTCATTAGAAATATTCCATGCAACTCTTGCCGAAATGATAAGAGTACATTTAGCCAAAAATCCCGACGAACATCCGTTCAACGTTTTACCTTACGTCATTATCTGTTACAACAATTCAGTGAACAGAACACACGGTTTCATCCCGTTCGAATTAATATTTGGACACACTTCTAGCAGACCTCAAGAAACGCTCTACAATCAAAACGAATTGATCACCAAATATGTTCGAGATCTTAACAATCGAATTTCCCATTATTATAAGATGGCACGTGCTCGAACACTATCACAAAAAGAAAAAGCTAAAACTAGATTCGACCAAAAGGTTAACGAAAATCGACCCAATTACGATGTCGGAAACAAAGTCTATGTTAAGGAATCACAAATTAAAGATAAATTACAAAATAAATTCAACGGACCTTTCGAAATAAGAGAAATATACCAAAATTCAGCACTATTATTTAATCCGAAAACAAATCAATTAAGTAAAGTCAATTTCGATAGACTAAAACCCTATTTTGAAAACTAATTCTATTTTTCAGATTAATGCTGCTGTTCGGATCAGCAATTTGTCAATACAAAATAACACCAATAAATAATACCGTAGGAATCTACTACCATGACAAATCAAACATAACGTAACAAATGACAAATGGACATTACTGGTACACAAAGACATTACTTCACTAAAACAAGCTCAGGAAAAGAACAATCAAATATTAGACAATATACTTCACATGATTGACCCAGCCATTCAGAACATGCAAGATTTTATGAGCGAAGTAAAAACGCATTTAAGCTTATTAACCCAAATATCACAAGCCGTAGAATCTAAATTTCAAGAGGTTTTCAACGACGTTAAAAGACATAAGCGCGGTATACTAAACGGACTAGGCACTATTTTCAAATCAATAACCGGCAACCTAGATTCCGAAGGTGGTGAATATTACATGAACTGCATAAATAAAATTAATAATGACGAGCACCAATTAGAAAATCTTCTAAAAAATCAAATATCCGTAACTACATCGGTTATACAAAATTTCAATACCACTATTAGAAAATTACAAATAGACGAGGAAACATTTAACGAAGATATTAATAAAATTGAAAAGGCACTTATAGATATGAAAGATTCATACCAAATGGTAACTATAAAAATTAAATTCCTGGAAATCTGTGAGCAACTCATGGCAAGCTATTCATTTATTGAAGATACATTGAATGATATCTTAAATTCTATAACATTTGCGAGGTTAAAAATAATCCATACATCAATTATCACTCGGGACCATTTGCTTAACGCTTTACAAGAAATTTCACAAAACTTACACAGAAGTAATCTTCCATTACAAATAAGATTATCAAAGATTGCACAATATCTCGATATAATCGAACTTCAGGCATTTCAGACAAACACCGATTTAGTTTTTGTACTTAAGATACCTCTGGTAGATCCTCAAAATTTTAAAACCTACCAAATATATCCAATCCCAATTTTAGATAATAGAAAAGGATTACATCACTTATTATCAATTTCACAAAAATATATTGCGCGAGACGATGATTCTTTAATGTACATACCCATTCCAAATTTAGAAAATTGCAAACAACTTTATCCCGATATGAAGTTATGTTCTGACCTATTTGCCTACCCGATAGACAACAATGCCATATGTGAAGCAAGACTCTTAAAAAGTCCTAGGACCTTTCCCGAAAACTGTCAAAATTTATTTATTATTAGTCAAGGATACAACGTCCAAAAATTAGAAGAAAACACCTGGTTAATAACCAATGCAGAACCTGTCCAAGCAACGATAAATTGTCCACAAGGAAATCCAGAATCCGAAATAATCTATAAAAACTCAATCATTAAACTAAATTCCAATTGTTACGCCTATATCGGCACAACCAAAATCCAAGCTAGCCCCAATAATATTACCAATTTCAAGAAAGGCATCCATCCAGTGGAGATATCCTTCCAATGCTGTAACGAGTTTCCAGACAAATCACAGATGCCAAAATTAAAACCATTAAAAATAAACGATATCAATACTGAAGATTTGGAAATAGGAAACAATATTCCAAAGATTTAGACGACTTAATAAATGAACCATTTGTAACCAAAAATATCTCTTGGTTCACCTATTTTATTATTACACTAATAATTGCCATCGTACTGTTGTACCTGGTTTTCAAATGCAGGAAAAGACGCAGATCAGCCCTTGTTCTCCAGTCAACACACAGTCCACCACCATCACCTCCAAGACAGGCAACCCAAAGATTTACCAATCTATTCCCAAATCGAAGACGGTCGTCTTCGATTTGGGAAGCGTACGAGCCGATGATCCACAAATAGAAGATATCGAGTTCAATTGAATTTTACTTTTTCCAATCTCATTCCTATTTTATTAACTAATCAATTATTGTACTCTAACTTAAAAGCTATTGCTATTTGCTTTATATAATTTAAATATAACAATTTTTATAATTTTGAAAATTGTAAAAGTCGCTTTATAAAATCAACTTTTTTAATAAGGGGGAAGTTGTTATATAAAATATCCACCGATATACGAGACATAATGTATTTACTGAACACCTGCGTATATCATATTACCAGATAACAGTTTCCTCTAAGCTAGAGTTACAGACACTAGATCTGCAATTCCATTATTCAGTTCTTAGAATATTAAAAGATAAGGTGACGCTGTTTTGTCAGCCTCTTAAACATTATAAATAGGACCCCAGTGTAAAACAAGTTAAGTTAATACACTTTACTCAACCTATACGCATCTAATAATTATTGCAACTAAAAAGTTAATAAATAAAGTTTTTTTAAAAAGTTAATTAATTATCTAGTGAGATAACATATATATACGTACCTGGCTACCTATACCAAGCCCGGTACATACTACAGACCACCTAACGCCCGGGGTAAATATTATATATACACGTGTGTATTTTGTGATATAACACTTAAAAAGATATGAATATTCATGGCAACCCCAGAAGGATAACATATTTTTTATATACTTAAGTTTTATATTTGGCGTATGTTGTGACGACCCTTATACACTCCTACTATACCATGCCCGTGTATATGTGCCACGTATCACATGAAGCCCAACAATGTTGCCACGTCAGTACGGTAAATATTCACAAGCATTCATAATTTCCCCGGCCTATAGTTGAAACGAAATTATTGCGACATGGATCAAAACTATACTATTCAAGTGAGTTGACAGTAACTGCGGCAATACTATTTATTTACCCCGGAGGGTAGCAATATTTAGATGAATTTTTTATATTTCTGTAATAAAAAAATGTAGGTAGGAAAGTTTGAAGATCACATATTTGGATAAAAAATTAATCGTTTCATACAGGGTGTATGAAACACCTCAGCTGTACTGACGATGCCGTAAAAACAAATTTTAGCTCAATAATTTATACCCAATTTAATAATCGGATCTAACGATACATACAATTTTTAGTAGACATACCGGGTGGCTCAAAGTAAGTGTTCTATTAGATTATTTCAGAGACCACTTGGATTAAAACTTTGAAATTTGGTACTTTGGGGTTTTTGGGTATGCTCTCTTCAAATAAAATGGCGTCTCTGTAGCTCTTCCGGTTATAACGGAAGTTGACATCAACTTTGTTATTTTAAATGGTACACCCTGTATATTGTTATATTATTAGATTCTACGTGAAATTCTAAACACATTTCATGTAGGATGTCCTATACCTATCTTCAACTGTTTTTGAAATATTGACAGTTGAATATTGACATTTTGCATCTTTGACACCCTGTAAAATCTAAACGGTTTGAGATCAAGCAAAACGGTTTGCACATTCATATCTTAACCTTTCATAAGCTATCGTTTGGTACTAATTTCAGATTTAACCAAGAGATTAAATTTAATTGAAAATTTTAAATTTCTGGCTAATCTTGAAATTAGTACCAATGTGTTTGTGCTTGTTTGAATGTGCAAACCGTTTAGCTTGATCTCAAACCGTTTAGATTTTGCAAGGTGTCAAAGTTGTAAAATGTCAATATTCACCTGTCAATAGTTCAAAAACAGTTGAAAATAGGTATGGGATATCCTACATAAAATGTGTTTAGAATTTCACGTAGAATCCAAAAATAAAATAATATACAGGGTGTACTATTTAAAATAACCAAGTTGATGTCTACTTCGGGTCCGTGAAGTTAGCCCCCAACTCCTGGAGTTGGACGGCACTAATCCACAGTCGGTTAGTAAGTCGTTAGTAAGTATTTGTAAGCCCATTGGTAACATTTGTAAGTAAAGGGTAACCGATTTATTTGTTATTAATTTTTAGCGGCTAACTTCTTAGTAGCCCCCAAGTTGTTTATAATTGTAGTTTTTATGTTATCAGCTATTAGTAAGTCATTTGTAAGTATTTGTAAGTTGACTGTCGACATTTGTAAGTCTCTAATAAAAAAGTTATAACCAATTAATAAATGGCGGCTAACTTCTTAGCAGCCCCCAAGTTCATTCAGAATAATTTTTTTACCTTACCAGTTGTTAGTAAATCGTTTGTAAGTATTTGTAAGCCGTCTTGCAACATTTGTAAGTCACTAATAAAAAAGTTATAACCAATAAATTAAATGAAGGCTAACTTCTTGGCAGCCCGCAAGTTCTTTCAGAATGTTTTTTTCATCTTACCAGTTCTTAGTAAATCGTTTGTAAGTATTTGTAAGCGATCTTGCAACATTTGTAAGTCGCTAATAAAAAAGTTATAACCAAGCAATTAAATGAGGGCTCACTTCTTAGCAACCCTCAAAATCTTTCAGAATATTTTTTTAACCCTTTAGCTCCAACTGGTCCCATTCTGGAACCACAATTTCAAAAATGTATGTGTTAATTCCCAGCTCGCTTTATGCGGGACCACCTATTATAAATACATACGGGTAGCGCACTCTATCAGTAAAATTCCGCAACTTCGATTTCGGCCGCGTTATCGGGCAACTGTAAACAATTTTCTGCTGGCTCGTTCACGTTGCCGAATATCTGTGCATATTTTATGGGTTTTATTAAGGTTGAAGTGAAAAAATAAGTTTGCAATGGCAAGTAAGTATATCAGGTTATAGGGTTCATACTATATTATGATAATTCACTATTGTATGTAGTTCAAACGTAGAATTTTTTTATTTATTACCGTTTCGCCATTATGGTCCCTTCTTGGAACCACCGGGTAAGAATATATATTTCTTTTTAGGAAAGGCTACCCAAAATAATTGGAGTTATGCTGAATTGGAGACGTTCAATGAACAAGGCATTGATGAGCTTCTTGAAAACATACCCTCCGATCAAGAATCAGTTATTAGTGTTGACGATATTCTTGATATTGGTGATGACATTGCGAATGACGAAACGGAGGCGGCTGTAGAAGGAATATTGCAAAGGAATATAGCCCAAGAAGTGTTTGAGACTCTCGAAGAAGAAGATGAAGAAATATGGCAAGAAGGGGTAGAGCAAGAAGGGGTAGAGATTCTCCAAAAAACCGAAATATCAGGAGAAGTAGGAAAGCAAACACCAAGTAATAGTCAGATGAATTCTGACAATGCAAGGAGTAACAGTGATTATGAAAGTGAAGATGAAATTCCACTTTTCATCCTAGCCGAAAATTTGAGGCGAGACGCTAATTTGGATTGGAGTTTTTTTAATAGAGCCTTCAACCAAGAGGCCAACCAATTTGTTAAATCAGCTGGACCAACAAATATACCGGAAAGTACAGAAACACCATACGATTTTTTTACTTTGTTGTTTCCAAATCAACTAATTACCATGATTACTGATGAAACGAATTTGTATGCACTTCAAAAATACAAAGATAAAAACAAATTCAAAGAAACGACGACTAAGGAAATAGAGACATTTCTGGCGATAAATATCTTGATGGGAATAAAAAAATTACCATCCATTAGGGATTACTGGTCATCAAAAGATGAATTGCGCGATTTGTATATCGCCAACTTGATGTCGAGAAATCGTTTTATCTTCTTATTGTCACACCTTCACCTAAACGACAATGAACAGCAGGCCAAAAAAGGTGAGATGGGGTACGACAAATTATACAAAGTACGACCATATCTGGATACAATATTAGATACCTACAAGAAATATTACAGCGATGATGAAAATCAATCTGTGGACGAGTCGATGATAAAGTTCAAGGGCCGATCGACCCTGAAACAGTACATGCCCATGAAACCCACAAAGAGAGGGTACAAAGTTTGGGTGAGAGCGAACGAGTCTGGATATATCTCAGATTTTCAAATATATACTGGAAAAGTTGATAACGCGGAAAAACAACTTGGTGCACGGGTTGTGAAAGATCTCACTAAAGATTTGAACGGTGGAAATCACAAAATTTACATGGACAATTACTTTACTGGGTTGGACCTCTTGCAATATCTGAAAGATAGACAACTTCAAGCTTGTGGGACTATAAGAAAAGATAGAAAAAATATGCCCGGCGACTTCAAAAGTGATAAAGATTTAGAACGAGGAGAAAGTGATTGGAGAATGTCAAAGAACGGTTTATTAGCAATGAAGTGGAAAGACAAGAAATGTATATACTTTGCTTCAAATTTTCACGATCCGAAGGAAGTCCTAACAACTGGAAGAAGAAATAAGCAAGGACAAATTGAAGAAATTATGTGCCCTAAACTAGTAAAGGACTATAATAAAAATATGGGACACGTCGATAAGGCAGATATGCTCAAATCTATATATCAACTAGATAGAAAAAGTCGAAGATGGTGGCTCAGGATATTTTGGCACTTTCTTGATGTCACAATAGTGAATAGTTTCATTATGTTCAAGATGAAGTCTCCAGGACCATCCCTAAGTTTGAAAGACTTTAGACTTTCTGTAGTAAGGGGTTTAGTTGGTATTGCAAAAAAGCCTAGACGGTCACGGATGGAACAGGAAATAGCTGTACCTAAGAAGAAATATAAAAGACAAGTTCCCCAAGAAATTCGTTATACGGAAGCATCTCATATGCCCCTGTATTCTTCGAAGGTGCGTTGCGGTATGTGTAGCACAGCGAAAGAGCCCCATCGTACCAGGTGGACATGTTCAGCCTGCAAAATTGGGCTCTGCCTCAGCGAAAAAAGAAACTGTTTTGCTGCCTACCACACCAAGTAGAATCATGTCAGCGCCCAGTGGTTCCGCTGTATAACGATTTAATATAACTTTGTTTCTTTTATATTAAAGCATAAATAAACATTTATAGTAAATATATGTTTGGTTTTCCAAATTTTTAATGCTTGGGCATCAAAGGGTTAAGGATAGAACCTTGCCAGTTGTTATTAAGTCGTTTGCAAATATTTCCAATGTGACTTTCAATATTTGAATGCCACTAATAAAGAAATTATAACCAATTAATTAAACGGTGGCTAACTTCTTCGCAGCTCCCAAGCTTTCTCTAAATGTTTTGTTTACCTCACAACTGATCATTTACAAGACCCTAATATAACAGTTACTTATCAATTAATTCTGCCGGGGAAACTTGTTTGTCCTGTTTGTTTTATTTACTGTTGTTGTCGAAAATAAATAAAAAGATTTATTTTGAAAAAAGTTTTATTTTCCAAGCTAAAGATTTTACTAACGTAAGATACAGATCTTGCGAGATCTAACATAAATGATAAAATATAACAAAATCAAAATCTTGTTAAAAAGCATCTAGTTTAGTCCTAACCTAATTTCCTAACCTAATCCTAGCTATTTATCAAGTATAATTCAATATATATTTTTTTAACTATTTCACAAAGGTTACTCAAATATTACTGCGCTGCAGTTGTTCAAAATAGATAGGTATGTAATAAATAATGGACCATGAATCCACGCTTATTTAAAAAAGGCGGGGACTTAATAAATTTAGATCTTATAGTATTTAAGGTTGTATTCCGATATTATCCGCGACCAACCAGGATTTCGGTTAACCGAAATATTGGTAAACCTGAAAAATGTGTAATTAAGGAACTGGCTGGTTAATCAACATGGATGATGAATTGTTTTTATTGGGATTCATTCAACCTTAAATACCTTCATATTCCCTGCTTAACTATTACTCTAGTCTTCAGTCAAAAAATAAATGAAACAGCAGATAATTTGGTATATTAAAGTAAGATATAAGTAGTTTATAAGTAGATATGAGTGTAGCTTTCAGTTGACTTGGTCAAGTGGACTACAGAATACAATACAGAAAAGTAGAATTTATAAATATTTATTATAACTCTTAACGCAAGAACACCACCCCATCTGCCTTCACCATTTAAACAAAATATAATTAAAATCGTTGAGAGAATTGATTTTTCTTCTCTCAACGCTAAAACCTAACCTGCTAACTCTTCGGTTGACCAATGCACCGCTCCCAGAGCACGGTCAATATTTTGACGTTTGGTTAACCTTTTTCAGGTGACCACAGTTCCAAAATTAAACAATTTTCAGGAATTTTTATTTAATGGAACGCTTAACCGGGATTTTGGTTAACCAAGTTTAATATCGGAACACAACCTAAGTATATTGTCTGTTTTCTAATGTGTGTAGTGTTTTCTAAAAAATTCGGATACCTCGTCGATACCAAATACGGATCGTTCTCTGCCTAACTCACACGTACCTACATTGCATTCTTAAACAATAAAAAAGATGAAAAACAGAATAAAACCAACCCATACAATAAAATTAAAATAGGAAATTGATGTATTAGGTAAGAAAACAGTTTTTGGATATTTATTCTGTCACTAATCTAATTTAATACGTATGTTAAATCATTATTTTTAGCTATTAAGTAACCTTGGAAAAGTCTGAGAACTCGTACGAAACGTAGGATATTTGTCGTAAGTTGTTAGTAAATCGTTTGTACATATTTTTAAGCTGACTTTCAATATCATTTGCAAGGCTCTAAGAAGTTACTACCAGTTAATCCAGTGAAGTAAACTTCATTGTTCTGTTTACCTTAACTATTGCTAATGGTATTAATTTATTATAACATCATTTATTAGCATATTTGTATGCTGACTTTTTTCATTTGTAAGTTGTTAATGAAAATGTTATTACTAAATAAATTCATATCAATTCCACAGAGGCTTACCTCTTATTAGTTCTAACTAAAAGTAAAATGTCATATGTATAAGTCATATACTTAACGTATCTACAAGGCACTAAAAGCAGTTAGAAATCGCCGACATATTTATTTTAGTTGGGGATTCCTCCTATATTTGTAACTTTCAGTTACCTCACTCAGACATTATAAGATAATCTCTACTTCACTCAAAACACTTTAAGGTTCATATATAGTGGGGTAGGTTATCTACCTAATATAATATTAATATAAATATAAATCTATAAACATAATATTAATATCTACCAAACCAATACCAATATTAAATTAATTGTTGGTTGGGTACAATAATAGTTGTTTAAAATAAATATTTTAAAATTTTAGTATTCAAGGGAAATCTTTATATTAAATATCAAAAAAAAAAAATTGTTAATTTTATGAAATCAGTCCTACATTTCTAACCTAAAGCTTTAGCCGCAAAGATGAAAAAGGCCGACTCAAAAATGTTCCGAATCGGACTCATCTCGGTAAACAGTATAGTTTTAAAAGAATCTTTATTTAGTTAATGGCATTGGTTCTTCCATTGACCAGTTACTCTTAGTTACAGAAGTTAATTTTCTTAGTTACTTGAAAGCAGACACTTACCGATTTCGCGCTAATTATGCGCTCATCAGAGTGCCCTAGCGCATGATAACGCGAAGCTGGTCAGTGTCTGGTAGGTGGTCTCGATGAATGATATGTAGCGACTCCTGCAGAGATGCCGATTATTAATGCATTGCCAGTCGGGGCACATTGACCGTGGAGTAGTTGTTTTCGGCATCTCCTTCAAATAAATTTAGTTTTCGTTAAATACTATTCACAATGAAATATTAATATATTTTCGTTTCATTATCAAAAAGTTGTCACATAAATGACTGTAATTGTATAAATCTTTTATATATACCGTTCTCAAATCAGTCTGTAACGGTACCTATTGCTCTCTGTAATCAGTATTACAATCACTAATATTCTGAAATTTATTTGTTGAATAAATATCCTACGTTTCGTCCGAGTTTTCGGACTTTTTCAAGGTTACCTAATAGCTAAAAATAATGGTTTAACAAGTAGTAAATTAGATTAGTGACACAATAAATATCCAAAAAAGTTTTTTCTTATGAACCTAATATCAATTTTCTATTTCAGTTTTATTGTATGGGTTGGTTTTATTTTGTTTTTCATGTTTTTTATTGTTTAATAATGCAAGGTAAGTGTGAGTTAGGCAGAGAATGATCCGTATTTGGTGTCCCTGTGATTCTCTGCTTAACTTAACTTTCATATTGCTGTAAGTATATACCGAATTTTTTAGAAAACACTACACGCATTAGAAAACAGACAATATACTTAACTATATAAGATCTAAATGTATTAAGTCCTCATTTTTTTTTAAATAAGCGTGGATTCATGGTCCATTATTTATTACATACCTATCTATTATGAACAACTGCAGCGCAATAATATTTGAGTAACCTTTGTCAAATAGTTAAAAAATATATATTGAATTATACTTGATAAATATGTACCTACTAAACTAGATACTTTTTAACGAGATTTTGATTTTGTCATATGTTAATCTGTTAGGTATATCTCGCAAGATCTGTATCTTACGTTAGTAAAATCTTTAGCTTCCAAAATAAAATATTTTTTTTTATTTTAGACAACCACAGTAAATAAAACAAACAGGGCAAACAAGTTTCCTCGACGGAATTAATTGATAAGTAACTGTTGTATTAGGGACTTGAAAATGATTAGTGGTGATGTAAACAAAACATTTAGAGAAAACTTGGAAGTTGCTAAGAAGTTAGCCTCCGTTTAATTAATTGGTTATAATTTCGTTATTAGTGACATACAAATATTGAAAGTCACCTTGCAAATATTTACAAACGACTTACTAACAGCTGGCAAGGTAAACAAAATATTTTGAAAGACTTTGAGGGTTTGTTAAGAAGTGAGCCCTGATTTAATTGATTGGTTATAACTTTTTTATTAGCGACTTGCAAATGTTGCAAGACAGCTTACAAATACTTACAAACGATTTAACAACTGGTAAGGTAAGTAAAACCTTCTGAAAGAATTTGGCGGCTTGGTGTGAAGTTAGCCCTCATTTAATTGATTGGTTATAACTTTTTTATTAGTGACTTACAAATGTTGCAAGACCGCTTACAAATACTTACAAACGATTTACTAACAACTGGTAAGGTAAAAAAATTATTCTGAATGAACTTGGGGGCTGCTAAGAAGTTAGCCGCCATTTATTAATTGGTTATAACTTTTTTATTAGAGACTTACAAATGTCGACAGTCAACTTACAAATACTTACAAATGACTTACTAATAGCTGATAACATAAAAACTACAATTATAAACAACCGCTTAGCATCCTATTTAACTCGATTTTGAAAACTTCTGTATTTCCTGATCTATGGAAAAAGTCCAGAATTTGTCCTATATTTAAAAAAGGAAATCGTAATGACATTCTTAATTACCGTCCGATTGCAATACTATCCAACTTCTGTAAGATTTTTGAAACTATTTTGCAAAAACACATCTTGTATCATACTCAACATCTAATTTCTGAAGCTCAGCATGGGTTTGTTGCTGGGCGATCTACGGTATCGAACCTTGTCTGCAAAACCCAGTTTGTCAGTGAGGCTTTAGACCGGAGAAGTCAGGTAGATGTCCTCTACACTGACTTCTCTAAAGCATTTGATAGGATCAATCACAAAATTCTTCTACGTAAGTTACGCTCATATGGATTTTCTAACCCAATACTGAACTTAATCGACTCTTACTTCACGGACAGAATTCAATATGTACAAATTCAGGGGCATAAATCTTTCGAATTTAGCCAAGTTTCTGGTGTACCTCAAGGGTCGGGTCTTGGTCCAATTTTCTTTGTTTTATTCATCAATGACATAGTGAACGACCTAGATGTAAATTATTTGCTGTTTGCGGATGACCTGAAGATTTTTATAAATGTCGAATCTCTGGAAGACTGTTTACATCTTCAGTCCAACTTAGTTAAGATTGGCGAATGGTGCCGAACTAACAAATTACCATTAAATGCGAGCAAGTGTAATATTATGTCATATAGTCGTAAGGTTTTCAAGATCTCGTATGACTACAAGCTGGATGATATTTCTCTTTCTAGACCTGAGTTTGTTAAAGACCTCGGCGTGACGTTTGATTCAAAGATGACATTTAATCAACATATTCAGGTTGTTACTCAATCATCGTACAGAAGCTTAGGCTTTGTACTACGTAACTGTAAAGATTTCCGAAACATCGATACTCTCAAGCTGCTATATCAGACCTTTGTCCGTTCTAAGCTGGAATACGCCTCTTGTGTCTGGTCCCCTATATATAATGTTCATATTAATGCCCTTGAACGCATTCAAAGACGGTTTATGAAATCTGCCAGTTTCCAAGTTGACAGCACATTTGTACCTAGAGGAACGCCAAATGAGCTTTTGTTACAACGCTTTGGTCTTCAAAGCCTGGCTGCCCGTAGAACTAACTCCTCGGTATTATTTTTATATAAAATACTACATAACTTTATTAAATCGGAACAGCTTCTATCTATGTTGTATTTTAAGGTTCCACAGTTTAATGTAAGAAATCACCATCTGTTAACTTTGCCATGTGCCAGAACTAATAGGATGACCTCATCCCCCATGTTTCAAATGATACGAAATTATAATAATATAGAGGAGTCGCTTGATATACTTTTTTGTTCTATTTCTCAAATTAAGAAAAATAATTATTTACCTCCAAATCTGTAATTTTACGAAATACTTTTACATTAATCGCTGTCTCCTGTTGTGATTTATGTATGTATGTGTAGATGTGTGTATATATGTGTAAATATATATGTATATGTATATATGCATATTTTAGTTGTTTATCTGTGATAATTGTATTTGAAGTTTATTTTTGCATCTTTTAAATTTTTCTGTACTTTTGTACCTATTTGTCTGAACTACTGTACTTTCCTGTGAAGTTGTGAGTGCCTAGGTATAGATATTACTTGTACTTATTATATTTTTTCTCTCTGCCTGTTCTCCTCACCCTTTAACTAGGTTTATCCTGTAGGGTGTTGTATTCAATTAAATAAATAAATAAATAAATAAATAAATAAACTTGGGGGCTGCTAAGAAGTTAGCCGCTAAAAATTAATAACAAATAAATCGGTTACCCTTTACTTACAAATGTTACCAATGGGCTTACAAATACTTACTAACGACTTTCTAACCGACTGTGGATTAGTGCCGTCCAACTCCAGGAGTTGGGGGCTAACTTCACGGACCCGTCTCCTTCCGGTATAACCGGATGAGCTACAGGGACGTCATTATAGCCAAAAACCCCCAGAGGACCAAATTTGAAAGTTTTAATCCAAGTGGTCTCTGAAATAATCTAATAGAACACTTACTTTGAGCCAACCGGTATAGACATACTCGTAGTGTAGGTACTTGTTCACTGTTGCTTACATGAATCATTTAAAAATATTCGTTATTGGAGGATCATTGCGGTTAAAACTTACCTACCTTGATACAAAAATTAATATTAATAGTGATACAGTGGATGTTATAATAACAGTTTTGAAAAACATTCTTATTTCTGCAATTGTATTAAGGTGCTGTTTAAGAAAGAATTATTTTGCTTTGTACTTGTAACTGTACGAAATAATCGGTGATTCTCACTCTTTAAGTCTCACTCTTTATCTCACTCTTTATCTCCTTCACTATTAGAGCTAATCGATCAAACTCTATATCAATGTATTCGTTAGGGAACATTCTATCCAAATCTGTAAAAATACACAGGGTGTTCCATTTAAAATATATAAGCTGTGGTAAATATCTCTTTTTTGGGATACCTTGTGTATATAAATTTACCATCGGAAAAACCGCAGCTAAAAACAAAAATTGACGTGTCCGAGCGTTTTCCCGATTTTGCTTTCAAATTTTTATTTAATTTATGCGTGAATTTTGGCCCTCGCTGTATATTAGTCGTAGATAAACCAATTTACCTGTTGTAACTAGTTACATTATATGTCAAATCTTACAAAAACTGGGTCTATTCTGCAAAGTTCTGCACACTCAAAGTTTGTTACAGTTGCAGGTTTATTTGGGACTACATCACCTGTAAAATAATAAAAAACAGGAAACCAAAAGTATTCAAATTAAATAATCACAGTATAGTATCAAGGCAAACTTCCAAAGTTTTCCCCAAAAAACCACTGTAACCTATAAGATGCAATAAAATAATAGTTGATGAATTAACTGAATTCACCGTGGTTTTTCAGTATTATTCAAAGTTGTGTAATATTACAAATTGTATTCTGATATAAGTCTAAATAAAATAATTATAATAAAATTTAATTGAAAATAAACACTTAACTAGCTTTTTTCCATACGTTTTCAGGTGCTCCTCAACTCTTCGTCAGTAGAAAGTTTTGATTAGATATTTTTGTCAGGTTGCCATTTTTTTCGTCGTTGATTATTTAATTTGAATATTTTTGGTTTCCTGTTTTTATTATTTTACAGGTGCTGCAGTCCCAAATAAAACTGCAAATTAATCATGAAAATCCGCCACAAATAAGTTACAGACATTATCAAAGTTTGTTTGGTTAGTCTGAATTAACCGGTATTTTTACAGTTCTTTGTGAATCGTATGCTATAACCTTTTATTTTTAACTGTTGAAACAATGGTTTTGCTATTGCAGTTTTTAGTGTTAACCTTGTAATTCAGGTGCTATTGTCTTTCTAATAGAAAAAACAGAATAAGTGCCCTGAACATAATACATACCATGCCTTTTGTTGTTAAAAAATGTATGAATAGGTATTTCAAACATGCACCTTATATATTTTAATTTCGCAGATAATTTAAAGCGCAGTACGTGGTCCTACCTATATAACGCCCAGAAGCATGTGCTGTGTATTGTATAGTAGGGGTCATTTAAGAAGCCCTTGTAGACGTAATTTCACAGATTTGCAAGGTTATGGGAGTATTAGAACCTAATAGCAGGAATTAATAATTCCTGCTATTAGGAATTTTCTTATCTTGAACTAACGATTCTTATCGCGAAATGCAGTATTTAAAATTTTCTGCGCTAGCTCTACGCCTTTTCGTAAATTCAGCATTCAGATGTGATGGATCCAAAAAACAGGTTCTGTTTAGTTGATTTGAAAAATTCTGCTTTCTGATTGGTCCTACAGGATACATCACATCAAAATGTTGAATTTACGAAAAGGTGTTCTTACCTGGTGTTTATACAGAGTGGTCCACCGGGAACTGCATCGATCGATTATAGGAAAACTATAATCAGAAAAATCTGAAAATTTGGAGGCACACCAACGTCGGTGGGGGGCTATTTGGCTAAAATATTTTCAGGTTAGTCGCACTTCAGGTTATACCGAAAGTCGACATCAACTTGCTTATTTTAAATGGAACACCCTGTATATTATTACATTTTTAGATTATACGTATGATTCTAAACCCATTTCATGTAGGATGTCCTATACCTATCTTCAACTATTTTTGAAATATTGTCAGGTGGAAATTCACATTTTGCAATTTGAACACCCTGTATAATCTAAACGATTTGATATCAAGCAAAACGGTTTACACATTCCTATCTTAACTTTTCATAGGCTATCGTTTGGTAATGAATTTAATCGAAAATTTTAAATTTCTGGCTAAATTTGAAATTAGAACCAAACGATAGCTTATGAAAAGTTAAGTAAAGAGAAAGTTAAGTAAGTGAAAAGAAAAGTTAACGAATGTGTAAACCATTTTGCTTGATCTCAAACCGTTTAGATTCTACAGGGTGTCAAAGTTGAAAAATGTCAATATTCACCTGTCAATATTTCAACAACAGTTGATTATAGGTATAGGATCTCCTACATGAAATGTGTTTAGAATTATACTTTGAATCTAAAAATGTAATAATAATATACCTAGAGGGTGTTCCATTTAAAATAAGCAAGTTGACATCTACTTCCGGTATAACCGAAAGCGCGACTAACCTGAAAATATTTTAGCCAAATGGCCCCCACCGACCTTGGCGTGCCTCCAAATTTTCAGATTGTTTCTAATTATAGTTTTTCTATAATTAGAATTCCTCGTTCCCCTTTCAAGATATCTCACAACATTGCTTCAACACTTTACTGGCACTTTTTAGAGATTTAGTTGGATGACTTAAAAATACACTCGATACTATTTTTGTTTTTTTTTTATATGACCCCAGCTTATGTTTTTTATCCATGCGGAACACCCTGTATTTTATTTCAAAATCGGAAAGAGCGCTAAATGAAGTCCAAATATATACTTTATGTTTTCTTTTTTTAATAAGTTTGTGAAAAATAGGAAGGGTTTTTCTATTCCTCTATCATTTTAATAATGATTCGTTTACATTTATATAGTATAATACTAAATAACATTAATATAAACACTTATCTTTTTGACATACGGCGGTACGACTTGAACCTAGGATTAAGATTGAACTTAGCTGTATTATATATTTCTATATTAGAAATTCACCTCTAAATAAATGTGTGGTATTTCAACAGAATCAAGTGCAACAGCAAACGACATGTAGGTTCCTCTCTACGGTAGATGTGGTGTAAGTTATTGATATTAGGTGTATCTGTGCAGCTTAATATGATGTACCTAGCCTTTATCACAGCTTACCAAAGGCTGTGCCTTTATAATGGTAGGTATATAAAGACGCTGAATTGTGGCACAGTCCTCAAATTAGTAACGGATATGAGTCATTTAGCAATTTTTTCTATTTGATTTTTTAATTACGTAATCATTTCGCTATTTAAGTACTGACTGAATAAAACGTATTCCACTCATATATTTCCTCAAATTACGGGTGAAAATAAGAAACTAGAAGATACAATTTTCTGACACGCGGGTTTGAACCAGTTGTTAAGTTGGATGATTTTATAGCGTTTACTAACTGAGCCACTAATCGACTTCATTCTCATTAGTAACTAGGTAAGTATTTAAACTCAAATCTCAGAATTAGATTATATTTTTTTTAATATTGTAATTAAAAAGCAATTAACTACAGTATTTTGATATTGAAACGTAGAAAACTATCGGTTCTAATGATTTTTGGCATCATAAGTTTAAAAATATCTAATCTTAATGGATTTTGGTTGCCATTTTAATAACTAATACTTTTACGTTGTATTCGGGCTGCATTTTGAATTTGGAGGTTAAGAATAAATGGTTTTTGGTGTTTGCCTACTGCTTATTTCTAATATAGTTATTATAAATATGCGATAAAGATATACCCCTACCTACACGATAGAGATGCGATATAGCTTAAATCTAGATGTAACAAATAATCAGTAAAGGTAGAATAAAGTGCACACGGTACAGATGTTGTATAGATGAGGTAAAGATTTAATATGTAACTGCGGTAAAGATGCGGTGTAGTTAGAACAAAGAATTACTTGAGATGCAATACATCTAAATATATAAATTTAACGAGATATATTTGCTATATAGTAACAATAAAAGTTTTATTGGTAAAGTTTAAAGTATAGGCACGTATAGGTCCTTTAAATATGCGGCCGATAACTACAAATATATACAGCATCTTTATCTATTTTTATCGAATAAAAATGTCTTTATCGAATGGTTATACGGGACATATAAAGGCAATGCCCAACACCCAGTAGGTTAGCTATCCAAGATAGAATTAGTTTTTCCAGAAAAATCACGCCCTGGCCGTTAATCGAACCCGAGGTAAACCAGTCTTCTGACCACCATACCAGTGAGCCACACTTAAATCAATTTATTTCAACCTAAGTTTCAACCTATTATGTAACCACTGCGTACTGTTTTGCACTATTTTTTTTATATCTAAAACAAATTAGATATAAAAAATCACCATTATGCAATAACACTTAAACCATAAAAATAAATCTTGAAATCTGCGTATTTCTTTTGTGAATTGAGCCATGAGAACACTAAGTAAGTAATCTATCGTTCGTACATTGGATTCACACTACGAAAAGTAAAAGATGCAAAGTAGATAGCCGTATACCGCGTTGCCAAACTGCTGGGCTTCGTCCCATACGGAGAAAGTACCGGGTGTCTGATAATCAGGAGTATATCTATAGTGTATATACAAAGATAGCGCCGCGCCTTCTCTGCGGATATTCCTCGAACTAAATCTGTATATTTGGGGTGATAGGGCGACCTTATGGTGCCCACCCTAACATTTGGGAAAACGTTCTATTAGATGTGTTGAATCTATCCTATGAAATATACACGCGAATCTTTACGACGCCCGAGGTCGCGCTGCTTAAGTGAGTCACGGGCTTCGTAGCATACGGAAAGCACTCAAGTATATATATATATATATATATATATATATATATATATATATATATATATAGTATATATATATATATATATATATATATATATATACTTGAGTGCTTTCCGTATGCTACGAAGCCCGTGACTCACTTAAGCAGCGCGACCTCGGGCGTCGTAAAGATTCGCGTGTATATTTCATAGGATAGATTCAACACATCTAATAGAACGTTTTCCCAAATGTTAGGGTGGGCACCATAAGGTCGCCCTATCACCCCAAATATACAGATTTAGTTCGAGGAATATCCGCAGAGAAGGCGCGGCGCTATCTTTGTATATACACTATAGATATACTCCTGATTATCAGACACCCGGTACTTTCTCCGTATGGGACGAAGCCCAGCAGTTTGGCAACGCGGTATACGGCTATCTACTTTGCATCTTTTACTTTTCGTAGTGTGAATCCAATGTACGAACGATAGATTACTTACTTAGTGTTCTCATGGCTCAATTCACAAAAGAAATACGCAGATTTCAAGATTTATTTTTATGGTTTAAGTGTTATTGCATAATGGTGATTTTTTATATCTAATTTGTTTTAGATATAAAAAAAATAGTGCAAAACAGTACGCAGTGGTTACATAATAGGTTGAAACTTAGGTTGAAATAAATTGATTTAAGTGTGGCTCACTGGTATGGTGGTCAGAAGACTGGTTTACCTCGGGTTCGATTAACGGCCAGGGCGTGATTTTTCTGGAAAAACTAATTCTATCTTGGATAGCTAACCTACTGGGTGTTGGGCATTGCCTTTATATGTCCCGTATAACCATTCGATAAAGACATTTTTATTCGATAAAAATAGATAAAGATGCTATATATATATATATATATATATATATATATATATATATTGCTTGAGAGCTCGTTACCACATCCGCGTGACACAAGAGGCGTCCTCACATCCGGGTTTTCCCGTTTATATTGTTTCACTAAAGTTTATGTATACTATACCTAGTTGTTTATTGCAATGGTAATATATTTTAGCGTTGAAATGCGTAGATACACAAACTTTAAAACTCTATAAAAAACTTTAAATTAAACAACTATACATAGGGTGAATAGTTACCTACATCATTTACTAGCTATTAAAATTAAGCATTTTCATAGTTAAGTTTAATCTGGTTGAAGTGAAGTTTGTTGTCCACTCACTTTGGCTTTGCACTTTTTCCCGTAAGCTTTGTACATCTAGGTCTTTCTAATCTTTGCTCATACTGTCTTATTTCAAATGGAACAACCTGTTTATAATAACATTTTTTAATTGTACATAAAAGTTTAGGCGCACATTCAGCAGAAAACAGTATACTTTGTCTCAATGGTTTTTGAGAAAATCGTAATTTTCATTTTTTTTTTTAAACAATGTCAACCTTAAAAACTATACAATTGTTTCACAAAATATGTAAATGAAACTGTAATTTCCCTGTTATTGACACTAACGTTTCTGCTATTTGTAGCAATATTAATATTAGAAACGCATTTCTTTAAATAGGAAACCCTTTAAATATAATAAGATCAGTTAGGTGCAGCAGTTAATTGTGTATAAAGTATTTTACATATGCTCTTATATAACTCTTTTAGTTTTTGCGATGTTGTTATTAATATTTTGGTTTTCGCTTATTTTATTGAACCTAGTAAGCTTTGACCTTTTCTGTGAAATTTTATATCATACTTTGCATAACACTTTTCGTGAAACTGAACTAAAACTGAGCGTATAATTAATAATAATAATAACAATAATAATATAATAATAATGTCTCTACCCCTATTTTAATCACAAGATTAGCCCAAAATTCGGAGACGTGTGTGGGAAGGGGCGGCATATTATTATTTCGCGGCCCGCATTTGCGCCTCAAGACGACGCCTAGACGACTTCGTTGGTAGGCCTAACCACCATTCAGTGCTGGAATGAGGAAAACCTGGAAAACCTCATTAGTCGGGGGCATCAACCGATTTTAATCTGTCACACTAACACCAAGCTCACATCCTTGCCATCCTAGGCCATCGCCAGGATGGTTGCCAACCCATCCCTGCGAACAAGCTTTATTCTGCGAGTAGATTATTTTTAAAAATTTTCTGGTGGAATGAGGAGTCGAACCCACGACCTTTAGGTTGAGCGATCGAGACATTAACCCCTGACCCACCCACCTGCTCGCCGGCAATTAAAACAAATTATTATATACAGGGTTTAGATATATTATATATTTCGTATTTCAAATAATAAAGTTAGTATGAGATTCCGGTAGAAGCGGAACTGAATTACAGTTCAAAATATTTTCATTGAATTTAAAATTTGTTAAAACCACTTGTTCAAATTTTCACGTCCAACTAGATTCTGAGACTCGGCTAAATGACGGTCGTTCAGAAACACCTTGTATATATGTATACAAGATGTATAGTCATTATTGGCCTCATTCTCTGCTAAAAATGGCACGGTTTCAATCTGTGATCTTAAAATCGTATATTCAATAAGTGTTCTACTGCACAAAAATAGTAGGTAATTGCTCTTTTAGAGGTTCTTATTAAAATTATTCTAAAGATGTGATTGGAGCACAAACCTACCAATAATAGTATTAAAATAGTAAATGTACTGAATCTAGTACAATTGTACTATTTTTGGAAGCCCTCCGTACGTTACAATATCATTTTTTGTAGAAAGTATTTCAATACATAACAATAAACAATGCTGCAGACATCTGTACAATATAAAATTTGAACTTTTTTCTTTCAAATCTAATACTCCTGGATTTGTTAAACTAGTTTGTTTATATTAACCAAATGCGTCACAAAATCTAGATCCCAATAATATAATAGCAAAGTACATCATAATAAAAGTATCCGATATTAGTGCTTAAGCACGTAGTTAGTTTCTAACAATGTATTTGTATTTCGTAATAAATCAAATAGGTAATGCTGTAAAATGTAGAAAACTATGCTAATTCTTTATTACAATGTTTAACGAACGACCTTAAATACCTGGTAATTCTCCACCTGGAATGGATGTAGTATTGTGCAAAGGTATATAGCCCTAACGTTAGTAATTTTATTACATTTACTGTTTATTTATATATCTGCATATTGCAAAAAGTATTCAGTTCAGTATTTGCGACTTGAGCGATTTGGTTGATTTTCTGTTATATTCGTGTATCTTGCTTTGTGGTCCTTATTGTATATATAGAAAGAGCCAAGATAAGAATAGATGAAACCTGTATCAAGTGGAAAATTGGTAGTTGAGTTATGCAACGCAAATAATGAAGGTAAGTGATTACGTATTGCATGAAAAAAATATTATTTTCTTTCGTTTGTCTTTGATTTTTAATTAATTGCACTATATTATATGTATATATTACATATACTTAGCTAATAAGTCCTATTATTTACAGATTTTGATGGTGTAAATAAACGTGCCAACAACATATATGTTATAGTTTATGTAATGTCAATTGAGACTGTAAAAAATATTCCGACAAAAGAAACACCTGCACCTCGACGACGGCCTCTTTGTTTACGACGTGTGTCGTTTGTCGGAATTTTTGATGCAGTTTCAATTGAGATTATAAAGACTATACTAAAAAAGAATGTATAAAAAAAGGGGTAAGTTTAAAAAATAAAACAGAAACATTTACAGTTACGTTAAATTACTTTTAGGGTAGACTAATAAGACAATTGGATCCATAAAAAATGAGTTTGGTTCTTTCACCGACAAGAAACTTTCCCTTCCGCTAAAAAAATAGAACAATTTATAAAAAAAAGAAATATAAATCGAACCGTTTCTTTTCTACAGACAAACCTTCAATAGTTGATGAAAATATATGATTACCTAAATACTACCTACTTGATCAAATGCTCCAGTGTAATATAGTGAACTGAACGTTTTGAGAAACAAATAATATTTTACATATTTTATTTTTAAAACAATTTTAGTACCTGCTCATATTGTAAAAGTGAATATTATTGTATATATATTTCAGAACGGTAATCATTGCTTATTTTGTTTATATTTATATGATTAGTTTTAGATTATTTACTTAAATAAGGATTTGTATTATACGCAATTTACTTTTAGTACCATTATAATTAAACCTTTTACTATAGTAGAAATAGTAAGAATGCCTTAAAAACGATTAGAAAGGTACAGGATTTTTCGTTGCCTCAATTAGTTCTTGACCGTATATTATGTTTGTTTTTAAAAGGTACTTTCAATCCAAACAAATGGTCTCTCAGTCAACCAGCGCAGCGATCCTCTTTTATGCCACGAACAATATATTTCAATTTATTAAATTAACAGATTAACAATTAAATTTTGTATCAATGTTACAAATAAAAGATGACAGTGTTAAACACTTAATCAATATAACAGATACCTATAGAGTTTAAATATATAATTTAATTTTTTAAATTAACAGGATTGATTACCTACTACATAGTACTAAAATAAGCAAATCAGTATTAATTTATACCACCCATATCATACAAGGAACTAAATAAAACACAATCGCCTCTCATATTTCTCTATGCTTTAGAAATAGTTTCCTTGAAGGGGGTTGGAGCCTTTGGTGTAAAGATAAGACTGACGTAGTTTTCCACATAATACCAAAACACTATTCTGCCCTCGACGCGCGTTTCATCAACGAAGTTGGCATCATCTGGAGATAATTAAAACACATCAATTTTAAACTTGAACAAGTTAAAACTTGATGATTTTTAATCATCTCCAGATGATGACAACTTGGTTAGCAAAACGCGCGTCGAGTGTAGTATAGTAGCGCACTAATCAAGTTTAAACTTGATCAAGTTAAAATTTGATATGATTTTAATCATCTCCAGATGATGCCAACTTGGTTAGCGAAACGCGCGTGGAGTACAATATAATATTTTGGTGTTATATGGAAAACTACGTCAGTGTTAAATAATTTTCTATAAAATATAAGGCATGTTCCGCACGAACATTTTAGTTATCAAGTTCAAAAATAACTGAAAAGAAAATAATTATAATTGCAATAGCAATAAATAATTACAACATTTTTCCTTAATTGTAACTAAGAGCGCGTTAATAAACTTCGCTCGCTCAATAGCGTTAATAAACCTAAACACGTGTAATAACAAATATCATTTTACAGTTGATGACCACAATTCCACAGACGAAAGAAAAATATTTATAATTGTTCATATTCAAATCCTTTTTATTTGTATTATTGTATTTATATTTTTGTGTTTGTATTAATAAAGTTTAATTAATTATGGTAGGTATTATGTTCTACTTATTTATAGTAATGTTATAATATTTTTATAATATATTTCTAATATTATTTATTGGCTTATTTAACTGTGTACATCTTTCATTATATAGGAATTAACTTAATTTAATTAATTTTAACTTTTTGGCTTAATTCCTATATAAAGAAAGATGTAAAATGTTATAATAGTTATTAATCTAACAAGATATTAAACAACGTACCTATTCAGCAATTGTTAATAAAGTTTTGAAATCATACTCAAAGAATACTTATTTTAACCCGTCATTTTAAATTAAAAAAAATGTCACTCAACGATTTAACTATTTACACGTATTAAGGCAATAATTAAACTCGTAGGTAACTCATTATCTTAATACAATTGCCAATTTTTATTTAGAATATTAAGATGCCAGTCTGCAATACACTTTTTAGATTACTTGAATTATCTGTTTTACAAATCTAGGAAAATTAACAAGTTCTAAAAATATTTTCATACTAACACATTAATTTTTTATATACCTGCAGAAACCTAAATATCTGAATGTTTATCAAAATTGATCAAGGCAATAGTAGTAACTTAAATTATTGTTATAATATAATTTATGTATCCAAATTATAATAATCTCAAAATTCATAACTAAAGTAAAAAATAATGGACTCCGTCCGAACCACGTTCGAACGGAGTTAACATGATTTTGGACGAAATCGTCTTTATCTGAATGAACAGGCATTTGCCAATATCTGGCACGCGACGTTGCCAATATCTGGATGTAACAACATGCCTTATATACTGCAAGAAATATCATATATAGGCGGATGTGGCAAGGCATTTTCAGTTGTACGATTGAAAACGATACCAGCGCCACCGGTCTACAGTTGAACTAAAAATCAAATTTGTAGATATACAAGTAACTTTTTTACCTCCAGACGAAAATTTCAGTTTAGGCTTCTGATGAGTTCTATAAGCTATATTTGTGAAAAATAAGGCAAAACGTTGCCACATCCGCAAACCGGATGTGACAGCGTATATATGATGTGACAAGGTACCTTCAGTATCCATTTCGGATGTAGGAACGAACCTTATGTATATATATATATATATATACAGAGTCCTGCACCACAGCTCCCTTCTTTTGTAGCTCATGAACCGGTGCCTTTATAAATTTCGTTCAAATTTGACTGCAAACTATTCGTAGAGAGGCACATTTTGAAAATATTTTCAAATATACAGGGTGCTCTAAAAACATGTACCATACTAAAGTTATGTTTTTTTAAATGGAACACACTATATATTTTTGCATTTTTTGGATTCTACCTGAAATTCTAAACACATTTCATTTAGGATGTCCTATACCTATCTTCAACTGTTTTTGAAATATTGACAGGTGAATATTGACATTTTTGCAACTTTGACATCCTGTAAAATCTAAGCGGTTTGAGATCAAGCAAAACGGTTTGCACATTCCTATCTTAACTTTTCATAAGCTATCGTTTGGTACTAATTTCAGAATTATCCAAAAATTTAAAATTTTCTGAAAATTTTTAAAATTTTTTATTCCTGTATAAATTTGAAATTAGTACCAAACGATAGCTTATGAAAAGTTAAGATAGGAATGTGGAAACCGTTTTGCTTGATCTCAAACCGCTTAGATTTTACAGGGTGTCAAAGTTGCAAAAATGTCAATATTCACCTGTCAATATTTCAAAAAAATGTTGAAGATAGGTATAGGACATCCTACATGAAATGTGTCTAGAATTTTCTGTAGAATCCAAAAATGAAAAAATATACAGGGTGTTCCATTAAAAAAAACATAACTTTAGTATGGTACATGTTTTTAGAGCACCCTGTATATTTGAAAATATTTTCAAAATGTGCCTCTCTACGAATAGTTTGCAGTCAAATTTGAACGAAATTTATAAAGGCACCGGTTCATGAGCTACAAAAGAAGGGAGCTGTGGTGCAGGACCCTGTATATATATATATATATATATATATATATAATAAGATTGATCTGTTTTTCTTTTCAAGCCAAAACAAAAAGATCTATAGTCAGTTTACTTGTACAGTAATTTTATTTCTTAAGTAAATATTGTCATTGTTCGTGCTAATTTTGGTAGTGAAAAAATAAAATTATTAGTAACGATAATATAATAATAATATTTTATTAACGGACTAATGTTGATTAAAATAAAATAAACAAGGCAAATACAATAAACCAATAAACATACACATATAAATAAATTATGAATAAAAAATAATACATAACTGACATCGTAAAAATTGAAGCCATCGCATCATGAATAATTATTCTAGTGACGTGACCGTAGTGAAATGAAATTGTTAAGAGGAAGAGATTAACACTGACACATGGACAAAACTATGTAAGTAAATATATATTAGCAAGCATAAATTCGGTACTAAAATATTGCCCAAATATTTATAAAGAATCAAGATTAGTATGAAATACAATTAGGCTTTATTTCAACTAGTACCTATTTAAATTTGTCACCATGTATAGAATAAATATGTACCTAAACGGTTTACTGTGTAGATATCTTATCAGGTATTATTTGGGTACAGCCAATATGTGAACATTTTTATCATGAAAATCGATGGCAACATTAATATAGAGGATAATATTATGGCCCAACTAAATAATTTAAATAACATTTTAATGCAGGATATACTGGAAGCTGGAGTTCAATGATAGAATAGTTTTAAAATTATTTTGGATTATACAGGGTGGCTTAAAAAATGTTTAAATCTAGCACTCATTATATTTTGCTTTTAAAACATTAAGAACAATAATTGTTAGTTGAAAATTTCATATAGGGTTGTGATGGTCTGTCGTTAATAGTTTTTGAGAAAAAAATACAGAAAGAAAGCCTTTATAGGGTGCTCTCGTGTAGGATACCAAAACAAATTAATGAAAAAGAATGGCACTACAAGATACTTGGTAGGGAGTAATTTTTAACTGAAGTCGGTTCGTCAATTAATACCTCAATATTATACATGGAGGCCCAATACGCAAACTGTCTTTTTTCCTTAAAAATAAATGTAATTATAAATTACCCCGTATATTATATATAACTCATATAAACTCTACATTAAAGCTAGTTAAATTAAGCTTTCAAATGATAATGTTAATATATAAACCTATAATCCAGAGTTTCCTAGATATTAACGTATTAACGAAGGTTTCCGAAGCATATCTCTGGAAAATTTAGATAGGGTTAAACTTAACTTCGGAAGGCGCCTTAATAAATGTATCGAGGTTGAGCAGTTATGGTCACCGCATACTCTATATTCCACGACACGCTGGCACCTTGTACATTACCGGGGCTAAGTGCTATCTGCCGTAACCCTTTGTAACGTCATCACAAGCCCTTCATATAAAAGCGAAACTTTCTCCCTTAGTTTTTTAGTTCTTCATACGCCTTATTGCTGTTAGCATTAGTACTGAGGTACTCACCTTTTGTAGTTGTAAATTGTTCTTTGCTCAATAAATTGTGTTACAAGTAAACGTGTAATTTTTAAAAACACGTTCACCTAGACCGAACCCCTGTAACTGGCGCTGCGAACAGAATAGGTGAAGAGGATACTAGCTTGGAAATCCACCGAGGATCACCAGGAAAACTATCTTCTCGAGTGTCAACTCCTAGTCACCTATCAACCAAGCAGGACAATTTGCACTACATCCGTCCCGAAGAGACCTACTACGGAGGATTCATCGTGAAAACCATCCAAGGCCCCTCTTCACCTGGACACAGTGGGAACTTCAAGTTCACTCCACATCAAGCATCTGGACTACAACTATTCCCAATGCTATTGAAGTTAGTCAAGTAAGTGATTATGCTTTTAAAACTTTCCTTTATTCTTTGCATGTCTACAGACAGTGAGTTAGACAATTCTGAAATTGAAGATACCGAAATTTAGTCTAACAGTCAAATCAATAGAGTAGTTTTAAGACCCCCTATATTGAATTTAAATTTAAATCAGAGTGTAGTTAAAACAATGGCAACTGGTAGCGCAGCTTTGACAAATATTGACCCGCTCTCTCAGTTTAAATTAAGACTTAGTCTATACAAGGATTATATACCAGAATACTCGGGGGGTTCAAAAGACCTTTCATATTTTATAAGTCAAGCAGGCAATTATCTAACACAGCTCACCACTAATGACGCTTCCTTAAACACAGCTTTGTATGAGCATATAAAACAAAAATTAAGAGGTGATGCGAGAGATATTTTAACAAATTTTAAGCCCACTAGCTAGACTGAGTTAAAATTAATTTTACAGCAAAAATATGCTGATCCTAGATCTGAAACGCTGCTGGCCAACACATTGACCACATTGTTCCAGAGGACCAATGAACATTACGAGTCCTACTATAATCGTGTCTCATATAATTTGCAAATCCTCTTAGAACATATTTCATTAAATACTGTCGACGCGAATATAGCAGAATCTAAACGACAAAATATATAGGATACAAGCCCGCGACACATTTTTGGCTGGCTTTATGGATCCCTATAACACCCATCTCAATAACCAACAACTTCCTCAAGATCTCTCAGCGTGCTTACACCTTTGCAGACAATATGACGACAGGGAAATCCAAAGACAATTCATGAATTGTCTTTGTCTTCAATTCATGAATTGTCTATCTTTTCCTCGTAATAAGGTCTTGACCTTCTTACGAGGAAAAGATATACAACGGGGTTTTGTCTATCTTTTCCTCGTAAGAAGGTCATGACCTTCTTACGAGGACAAGATAGACAAAACCCCGTTGTACAAAACAATAAAAATCACCATAGAATAACACCAAAAACTCCCCAAATTAGAAATAATTTTAATCAAAATTTTGTACCGCAAAACTTCAGAAATCCCCCATTATTTCAACCTCCAGCAAATTCCTCGGGACAACCACAGTTTAGACCCCCGCAACATTTAAATCAAAATCGAAGTAATCAACCGCATACCAATATTTTCAAACCAAGACCAATGTTTTTACCCAAACCAACGCCTATGTCAGGGATTTCAAGTAACACCGTAAAACCTAAACCAATGTCACAACGTACAACAAATTACTTTGGAAATCAAAGTAATCGTCCCCCTAATTTTATTTGCAAATTGACAAATATTGAACAACCCGTAACGAAACACCCTTATTACGAGTACGATGTCGTGGATATGACCCTAACGCGGCCTCGATTTAGAAGAAAATTTAAACTCGAACGCAGAAACAGAGTTCGAAAATTTTATAATACCAGCCTCGAACCCGAAAAGTACGAACTGAATCTAAATCACGTTCATCAAACAAAATTACCTTTTATTTTTTCAGAGAAATTTAATCTTAAAATATTATTAGATTCCGGCGCATCAGTCTCACTGATGAATCCAGAAACCGCTTTTTCAGTTTTTCTAAATTTTATTTACAAACACTATTTAGAAATATCCGCCCTAGGAAAGACTACTGTAGACCATTACGCACTGAAAGTTCCCCTACTTGGCGAATTCAACGAAGCACAAGAAATTGAATTTCTTATAACACCTTGGCACAAGAAATATGACTGTCTACTTAGCATTAACGATCTAACCAACATGCGCGCAAAGCTAGATTTTATAGAAAAATGTCTCGAATTACCTCACGCGCGAATATACTATTATGAAGACATCAACAAGTTTTACATTGTAAACCAAGTTACAGACAAAACTTTTAAAATCCCAGTAAATTACCCCGAAGGAGACGTTGTTATCCCCGAAATTAAACGTAACGGAAAATTAATCGTACCCGAATGCATACAGGGTGCAAAGAAATAAAAAATTTTCGATTAAATTTAATCTCTTGGTTAAATCTGAAATTAGTATCAAACGATAGCTTTTGAAAAGTTAAGATAGGAATGTGCAAACCGTTTTGCTTGGTCTCTAACCGTTTAGATTTTACAGTGTCAAAGTTGCAAAATGTCAATATTCACCTGTCAGTATTTTAAAAACAGTTGAAGATAGCTATAGGACATCCTACATGAAATGTGTTTTGAGTATCACGTAGAGTTCAAAATTGCAATAATATACAGGGTGTTCCATTTGAAATAACGAAGTTGTGGTCTACTTTCGGTATAACCGGAAGTGATGCAAACCTGAAAATATTTTCATTGAAACGGAAATAATGGAAAACCTCCCTCATAAAAAAATCAGATTTTTATCGTTAACAGAACCCTAAAAACGTCTAATACCCGCTTTGCGTGAATAACCCTGTATGCAACATACAACAAAATGTCGCTAACATTCCCATTGATATTACCGAAAAAATAATATTTAATCAGCCGATAGAAGTAACCCCCCTTGATAATTATGTTTATAAAAACGAAACACAACTTCCGAAAAACTCAAATATTAAAATTAAAGATCTCCTTCGCAAAAAACACCTCAACGACGAGGAGAAACAAAAAATTGTTAAACTGTCACGAATTTAAGGACATCTTCTATAACGAACATTGCGACTTAACGTTCACAAGTGCAGTAAAACATATCACTAGAACCACCGACGAAGAACAAATTTATTGCAAAAATTTAAGGTACCCTTAAAATTATAGATACCCTTAAAAACTCAAAACGGAAATTCAAAATCAAGTTAGAAAATTGTTAGAAAATAAGATAATACATCCTAGTATCGGCCCCTACAGCTCGCCGGTGTGGATAGTCTCTAAAAAGTTAGACGCTAGCGGAAAAAAGAAATGACGCATGGTCATATATTTTTGCAAACTAAATAATAAAACCGTAGAAGACAAATACCCGCTCCCTCGCATCGAGGAAGTCTTAGAAAATCTTGGTAAATTATTTTACAACTCTTGATCCCAAGTCATTAGAAAAAACGGCGTTTACTGTAGAAAACGGCCACTATCAATATACACGGATGCCGTTCGGTTTAAAAAATGCGCCGGCTACTTTTTAAAGAGCCATGGATCACATTTTGATGAAATATTTGCACAGAACTTGCTTCGTGTACATGGACGACGTAGTAATTTTCTCCAAGTACCTTCAGGCCCATATCATTCACATAAAGCAAATCTTTACAGAACTTCACAAATATAACCTCAAAGTCCAGCTCGATAAAAGCGAATTTCTTCGAAAAGACGTTCCTTTCCTCAGCCATATTATTACCCCCGAGGTATAAAACCGAACCCAGAAAAACTAACGTCAATTCAAAAATACCCGTTACCTAAAACAGTAAAGGAAATAAAAAGCTTTTTAGGTATGGTCGGCTACTACCGCAAATTTATTCGTAACTTCGCGATAATTGCCGCGCCAATGACTAAATATTTAAAGAAAAACACTAAGATCGACACCGCTAATCCCGAATCCTTTCTAACGTTAAAAGAGCTAATAATAACTAACGCACCAAGACTTGCACATCCCGATTTCGAAAAACAGTTTAAAATTAGGACAGACGCAAGCAATATAGTAATCGGTTCAGTGATATCCCAAAACGAAAAACCAATAGCCTTTAGTAGAAAGCTGCAAGCCATTCAGACCCTATATTTTTGGCCAGAAATTTTTAATGGAAACTGATCACAAACCTCTTGTGTGGTTATTTTCCCTTAAAGACCCCAATAGTCGACTAACTAAATGGCGACTACGACTCGAAGAATATAACTACGAAATACATTATAAAAAAGGGCGAGAAAATGTAGTTGCCGATGCCCTCAGTTGAGTAGAAATCAATCAAAACGACGTCAATGTATTAACGCGCAAACAAACAACTGACTGCGACGACGACTCTTCAGACCTAATTAGCATATTCCCCAATGTAGACAAACAAGAACCCCTCTACTCAGAAACACTAGACGAAATCCTAGATAGTAACTCTCTAGACGATGGAATACCCCTGGCACAACTTTTTAGGAACCAAAACAAGGAACCCCCCCGACGACCACGCCACTGTGCATACTGCAATAGAAAATCCTATTTTCACTCTACCTATTACCGACAAGCCATTACAATCCTTCAACAATTGTTTCGTATTACAATATGGCGACAAAACGGAATACCACCGCGAAGAAGTTGATAACAAACATAAAATATTACCGCGTCACTATAAGACGAGGAAATCACGAAAAAATGTATAATAGAACTTTTAACTACGCTTGTTACCCCTAACAAAATATACGCGATCTATTTCAAAGACCCAGGTTTAGAGGCACACTTCACTAAAAAGTACCGTGAGCTACTTAATGACACCGTAAAATTTTACAAGAGCAATAAACTTTTAGTCAATTTAACGCCTAGAACCTTTGAAAGAAAGCTGAAAGAATACCACCAACAAAACCACAATTGAATAAATGGCCATTTTAAAACGACCTTTTTCGTACCCAAACTAAAAGACATAATTACCGCATACATCAATAAATGTTCAGTTTGCTTAGAAAAGAAGTACGACAGGAACCCTTATAAAATTCCCTGTCAAGGCCCTTTAATATCACGCAAGTAGATATACTGTAGGCGTATCAAGCCAAAAACCTGTGTATTTTTAAAGGGGCCTAAATTTTAGTCATATTTGAGTAATTTTACCCCCTCCACTCCCACTTCAACCTATGACGCCTCCAGCCAATCAGATTACAGCATTCAGAGTATGTACCTAGTCAATCAGAGCTTAGTATCGAAATAGAGGGAAATTCAAATATTAGTAAACAGGGTGCCCCAAAAAAAGGTAGTTATAGGGTGAGCCAGAATAAGAAGTAACCTATCTATTAAAGAAAAATCATGCGCAGTAAATCCTCTACTATAACAGAAAAACATGCACAACAGTCCTGTTTATAGAAAAAACATGGTGGTCAGTAAAAAATAGCGCGAAATACAAATATTAGTACCTATACAAAGTGTATCAAATTAAAAGCAGGGTGAACCAAAACAAGAAAGACGAAGTTTAAACAAAAAATCATGCGCAGTAAATTCCAACAGAAAAAAACATGGCGGACAGTAAAATAAAAGAGGGAAATTCAAATTCATAGTATACTGGGTGTCCCAAAAAAAGTTAGTTATAGGGTGGGCCAGACAAGAAAGTAACCTAACGGGTAAAGAAAAATCATGCGCAGTAAATTCCAACAGGAAAAAACATGGCAGACAGTAAAGTAAAAAATAGCGCGAAATACGATTATTAGTATACAAAGTGTATCAAATTAAAAGCAGGGTGAACCAAAACATGAAAGAAGAAGTTTAAGAAAAAAATCATGCGCAGTAAATTCCAACAGAAAAAAACATGGCGGACAGTAAAATAAAAGAGGGAAATTCAAATTATTAGTATACAGGGTGTATCAAAAAGATAGCTTTATAGGATGAACCAAACAAGAAAGTAACCTAACGGGCAAAGAAAAATCATGCGCAGTAAATTCCAACAGGAAAAAAACATGGCTGTCAGTAAATTTAAAAAATAGCGGGAAATTTAATTGGTGTGATTTACGATGTAGAATAATAATGATACATCGCTAGAAAAGAACTTACAGCTGTTTGAGGTTATGTAACTGCGGTGGAGCACACATGTTTTCACCACTATCGCACCATCACTATACTGATACTATATCATATAAAGTAACACGTAATTTCATCGTAAAGCTCTGACATCTGTTTTTCTAGTTCATTGAGTTATTGCGACCATCATTTATAGCTATTCAACTATTTTAACACCTGCTAGCTACTTGATAAAATACCGAGGTTTTATGCATACGTAGATAATAGACACTAAGGTCGCGACATTTTTGCTGTTGATATTAAAGTCATGAAAAAGTAGTGATGGGCGATATTTCTATACCGGTGATTTTTACCGGTGACTTACATGGTCACTGTTACAACCGGCGATCTAAATCTCGGGAAAGCAGTGACTCTGGTCGCTGTCACCACTGTTGCCGACGATGCCCGACACGACTCGCGCATCTTACGCAGACAGTGTAACCAACTGGAGAAATATATGCTACAACAGTTTTAAATAAATTTGTATCAAATAATGTAATTCGCAGATCATAGATGGCGCAATCACAGACACAGCTTGACATAAGGCGATTTTCCGTCAACATACTATAGGTAACTATCATGAAATTGTTACCCATTGTAACTTATAGTTACATGTTACCAGATTTTTCGTGACTTGTTACAGTTACCACGTCTTACTATGGTTAGTCAGGATGGTAACTACCTCTTCCCGATGGTTAGATACGACTTTATGTATTGCTTTCTTTCGCGTTTTATATGGCTTTCTCAGAATTTCTATTGCTTTCTCTTGTTTCTTGCTTTGTTGTTTTGAAATTGTTAAAGAATTTCAGTTATATATAGCCACTTTCTGAGGAGGAAATAAATTAACTTGAAGACTGCGTACTCTAATCCAAAACTTATATATTCTAGTAATATTCCGCTAATTTAAGCCTCTTTGATGGGCTTGCCATTTTTTAAATTTTAAACCACAGATCACAACACTTTTATAAATAGAATAATCTCAAATAAACAGCAGATGAGTGACAGATACAGAAAAACAGTAATCTAACCTCGAATAATTAACAGATTAGTAACTATACCAAATGTCAATTTAGGTAACCACAGGTAACAATAGTATTGGTGTAGTTAGCTGACGAAAAAACACCTATAGCATGGAGATCTATTTTAAACTACTCAGAGAAGAGAACATCCAAGCCCCCCCTAACATCTGATATCTAACAATAACATTTTCTGTGATCTAACACTTTTAAGAATGGCTGTTACTAAATTAATTTTAAAAGAAGACAAAAGACTCCCCGCTATAGTATTGTACAAAATAAATATGCAGTAAGTAGCTATGTATAATTACATCCAAGCAAATATAATATTTTTGGATACATTGTGACGTTCTCATAATATTGCATATATTTTAGGTAGAACTGTAGCCAAACAAGCATATCAAATAGTCTCCTTTCAAAGTAATTAAGACTAAGACAATACCCACAGATTGATAATAGATATTTTATATAAAACAGTGAAAGAACATCAATATCTATCAGACTATACACAACCCAGGTTAGAATCTCATCGAACTCTCTTTGACCAAACCTATCGCTAGTTACAACCTATACATTCATATAATGACAACAAATGACAATCATGTATGTATAATTTTAATTATTAGTAATAACTTAACTAGTAATTTATTATGTTTTAGAACTAGGCGCTCCGTAAACTAACTTCTACATTCATGAGCTACCCTTGCACCATCAGATGCTTGTAATAAGCAAAGTAGATATGTTTATTCAACAAGATTTCGCAGTATAAGTGATCTTAAAACAATATACATATATTCAAAGTTGAAATGGTGCTACATGCAGGTGAAGATAAAACCATAAGATATGCCAAACTTTCTGAGATTCTATATTTACTTTTAGGCCTACTGAAAGACTGCAGCAAGTAAAAATATAAACTGTAATAATAGCAATTAGCTTTATGAAATGGAAGCATCCCCTTGTTATGACGACACATAAATTATTCTTTTTCCCATCCATTAACCTAAAAAGTGATACTGCTGGTACAAACAAAATAGCAAAAAGTATCTTAAGCAACGCTTCGCAACCTGTGTACCAATGTTAGTTGTATGAAAACCTGGGAGGTTTGGAAGAAGTTTTCATAAATCTTGGTCTTAGCTCCGATTCGATATTAAATATTCATTTTATAGTGTATTAGGTACTATAACATTTTTTCCTGTAACTTACTGTTCAGTAACATGTATTGAAATATACATTTTATTCAGTTTTAATATTCTTTACATGTGAGAATATTGGCTAGTTCCAACTACAAAATTTATTGTGTATTGGGAATAGGTTTATTTGCAGCAGCATTCTAATCTAAAATATATTCTTGTGGTAATTGATTATACCAATCTGACTTAAGAAACGTTTATCTGAAGTACCTATCTACATTTATTATGAATAATCAAAATATATATTTTTAAATTTTTTATATATAGAGAGATCCACATTTGAGTTACTAATATTAGGTGAAGGTAATAATATAAGTCTTTTTATAAAGTTTTTAATTTACTCTTTTATCAGAACTGGATATATTATTTTTTAAAATATATCAAATTTATATATAGAATGGCATAGTTTGCGGGGTAGTTTTAAAGGAGTAGATGACATATTATTTACTTGTGCTTTGTTTTGTTCTAAAGATTGTATTGATTTAATTGATTGAGAAGTTGTTTAATTTTTCCTGGGCTCGGATATATCAGTATAATCTAGAAATTTTGAATTTCCAGAAACTGTATATATTGCTAGAATCTAGAATCTGTTTCAAAATAAGTTTTGAATAAGTAGGTAATTATGGTTAGTTAGGACCTATGTTTTCTAAGTATTTATATTATATATTATAATTACCGTAAAATAGCTTATTATTGTAGAACAGTTCCTGATATCACTATTGTACTATAGTTTTATGAACATATAAAGGCTTGTTTTATTTTTAAATATTTATAAGAAAAATTCACTAGTGAAGTGTATACTAAAAATCTTTGATATTTAAATATTTCACTTATAACAATTTTTAATTTAAAATAAGAAAATGTAACTATTACTTCTGAAGTTATAGTATTAGTCTTTGAGGATTCTATAGTATAAGTATTTTAAAAAATGGCTTACCATTTTTTTTAACTTTATTCCAAACACAAGATTTGATGGTTTTTAAAATTGCAGCTATTTTAATATAATAAAAAACGTCATGAGTCATAACTTTTTATTCTGAGAAAGAACACATAGATGAAATGGGTACAGTATTTTTGTTTAGTAGAGGCAATTTCCAGATGGCGATGTCAGTAAAAAAAAGGACTTGAAAGAAAATTGAAATAGTTTTTAGTACAGCTTTAGAAAAAAAATATTACATCGTTAAAAAGATATGTAGGTATATTATATATGGGGTGCTATATAATTAAGTACCAAGAAGAGTATAGGAAAATTTAAATAGAAGTTTCTAATAAGCTGTTAAAAACAGTTTTATACTGTAATGAGATATATTCTTATAAATAGTTAAGGACTGGAAAATACATAAGGTTCAAACAAACATTTCTAAGAATTTCAATGCAGCTGTGGATAAGTATGTGTTCATGGCATGGTAACAAGTGTCGACTTCCTGACTAAGTTGAACGCAGGTATAAAATTGATGACTTTACAAAAAGCTTATTCGAGAACTTTTTGTAGGATGTATAACGCTCTCTATGTAAGGCTAGATGGAAATGTAAACCTCCATTTTAAACTGTGCTGTGTGTCTGTGTATGTATTAGTCCAGATAATTTCAGTGTATTTTAATTATTTAGTGAACATTAGTATAGACACTAAGTATTTATTAGTATAATTATTTGTGTCTTCATAGTGATATATTAATGTAAGTACATTTTTAATATTTTTATGGTTTAAGATGTAGAAAGTGAAACAGCAGTCATTTTTGTTAGGTACTTCTTTCCAACGAAAATATGTCCACCCTATGCAAAACTGTGTTCAAACCACGGCGTGTATAGAGGTTATTGAATTCAGCTGTGCTATATGCTGTTGTGGTCTCAAAGAGTTTTAGCTTAGCATAAATAGCATTTTAATATAAATATATGGTTAAGAAGCAATTAGACTATACTAAAGCAAAATTAAACATTTCTTATTCAAACAAACCAATAACAAGTAGGTGTACGTTTTTATTGAGAATAATCAAAACTAGAATATTTTTTAGAATGACTAGACTTGAACTAAAAATTAATAATGATTTCTCAAAATTATATAACATTCTACTGTATATCTGTATCTGATGTATATCTTAGAAAAGCGTCTAACAATTTTGTAGACAAAAATAAGGAAAGCAATCAGAAATTTTTGCAATCAGATTTATAATTCCAGTAGTTAGTTCGGTTTGTTGCTATGGTTAATACGAAAATTAAAGTACTTTATCTATCCTTGCTTGATCTGTTGTTTTGAGTTGGACAAAGCATACCTACTTTAACTTTTGCTATAAAAAAATATTAGATATCCGAAAAATCATAGGTTTTACTATTTATTATAGGTATGCGTAACTGAGAAAGTTGTTTTGTTGTATTTGAATACTGTATACTTAAAAAAGTATTTTTTACTTTCAAAATTGCAACAAAGAAGGATAGTCGTATTTATCTAAATTCCATTAAGATTTATTGGTAAATATAAATCAAAATTTGCGCAAAATTAATAGCTGCCTTGGTTTGAATCCATGTTCTAATATGAAATTTTAAATCCATTTCTCGACAGATTTCACACTTCTCCGCCTCTATGACACACACCGTGTAACTGACAGACGGAGACAGTTCCCCGTTTCAGCTGTTACAAACGCTAAGGAACCGTGCAAACGAGCTGTTTGTCTTAAAGTTCGCTCCGCACCGTCTCGAACAAGTATATTGTTGAAGAGATATTTGTTTTTGTTTGTTTATTGGTTGTTATTACGGCTATTATTTGAAATTTCATACATTCGGTGGTTGATAAATTGAAACATTGGAACAGTCTAATAATTGTTTTAGTACTTGCAATCCATTTTTTTTTGTTTTGTTGTTTATGGAAAAGTGTAGAACAAAGAAAAATAACTCGGATGAGAAAAACATTCCTATACAGGGTGTTCTAAATTTAATTTTAAATTAGGTAGGAAATTTACAAATATTTACTTTGGTTCAGGTTTTAAAGCCAATCTATTATTTTTTATCTAGGACAGAATCTCGGTATTATGTAAGTATTTTCTATTACAGGTCGCGCTAATACCTACAGATGCACAGTGAAATATGCTAGCTCTGGAAGAGGCACGTTTTTACAAAAGAATTTGAGTTTTAGCCACGCAAAATTGTTAAATCCGTACGTGTACTCGAAAGGCTTTCGAGCTACCAAAATCGGTTTTATGACCGTCTTGTAATACTAATTACTACTACTAATAGTTTATATCATACCCCTAGGACAGAAAATATATCAATCTCATTCAATCAATACGTACAGTCGGTTCTAATTTTGTATAGGTAGTTTTTATAAGTAGATATTGTTATCGTTTAGCTAGTTTTTAAAAATCATATACAGAACAGAGTATTTGATCATATTAATTTAATTCAATAGATACATACAGAGTGTTCTAATTTACATAGGCTGTTGTATAAGTAGCTATTGTTACTTGTAATTCATTTTAGTTTTTATATGATCAAGTATAGAATAACCTACACTGACTTAGATAAAAAAATATAAATATTCTTGGCTTAAACTTCAGTAGATAAGCTATGATGTTACTTAGTTTAAGTAGATAGAACATACTGTTTTATAGCTTGAGGACACTCGGTACATATGAAATTGTATTTAAATTGTGTTGACGGCATGAAAAAGGAAATATTAGTATATATTATTAATATTGAACAGCTCTTAGTGATGAAAATATGAGATTTAAATAAATAGTAGTAAATACTAGTAGATTGTCTAGATAAATGCGTAGGTTCTATCACATGATCAGACGTTGTTCAGTGATTATATATATATATATTATATTGTTTAAATTGTAAAATATAGACGCAAGCTTCTTGGCTATGGAGATATTCTAATGAAAAATATTAAATTCAATATACAGGGTATATACCTACATCATTATTTTTTATTATTTGATCATAAATATTTTACCAAGTGTTTTAATTTTTATTCATTTCGATAACTTCAAGTCAAGGAAAGCTTATTAAATTCAAACTATATTTTTTCTCCGTTCAGACAAAAACAAAAATTGTCTTTCAAAGTGTGTTGTGATTATTCATAATATTTACAAATTCCTATCAAAGTATCCATGAGACATTAGGGTAAATGATATATGTTCTTTCTTAAAATTGTTTTATTACTTGAGGCTTTTTATTATAATTTACAATACAAGATTTCATGTTTGAGGGAAGATTAGAAGTGTGATATTTTAATAATATATCGCATAGATGTACCTATACATTCTAAATTTAGCTTTGATTGATTCTTTTGATTGCCTAGTTATCCATCTTGTACGTAGTGGTTGTCAACATTTTACGTGACGGTTGTCAACAGTTAGCCATATTTAGCTACATTTAAAGTTTATTTGTTAAAAATTAAATTAAAATAATTCACATAAGACGACTGAAAGTTAATAAAGAGTTAATATACTTTTTATAATTTAAAATGAATTACCGTACTTCTTATCTGAAAGCCATTTGTATGAAGTAATCATTGATAACGATTATGCAATATTATCTGGTTCGAAGCTATATACAGGTTTAGAGATTATACCACATGGTTTTATTGGATTATTTCAATATTTTTTAATATATATGAATGACTTATTGCATACAGGTAGTTTAAATGTTAAAAATATAGATTTATAATCGGCGTTCAATAGTAGTAATATTATTTTGATTTATTTGTATTTATAAATAATGCCATATGTATGTATGACTTATCGGTTATTTTTTAATAATATTTTGATTCATTTATATCATGTTTCTCGATTGTTTCAGATTACAAGACGGTTGAAAGTGACTAAATCGAACTTTTTCCAGTCTAAAAACAGTATCATCGTTAGTGCTTATTGTGATTCGAGGCTACGTGCTGGTTTCGAAATTATATTGACTGATATAAAAGTGCCTGATAACGTCTAGTTTCTCATTCATATTGTTAGTGTCGAAAGAGAGAGGACGTATCCTAGCTCTTATCATGGGTGCATCTGAAATTTTGAATTATTTAATCTTCACCATCTCCAGTATTCTTGGTGTGTTGTCCACATCATACACCGAGGAGGCTGCTCGAGATGGTCTGAAGACTTGTCCCAAGGCTGTAGGGAATATTAACAAGCAGCTGAAAATTGCTAAGTCCGTCGGGGAAAAACAACACCTGTTATCAACGCTAGCTACCATTAAGACCCAGAGGAACCAGATTAAGGTATACATCAAACGAGGAGCGGGCTTAGCCACTACCAAGGAAACGGCTAAACATCGAGTCCATTGGGATGACTCTAACAGCGCGTTTACATATATTCGTACAGGGATCATTTCCAATTTGAAACATAAGAACACGAAAGAATTTCTCAAGGACTGCTTCGCTCTCTTTAGACGTCGAATTGTCAACGCATTGAAAAAGGATGAGGCTGTCAAGGTAAATGCAGTGTTCTGTGGGCAGTTTATATTGCAAAAGGCTGATAAAATTATTGAGGAGTCAAAATATTTTAATACCAATAATTCTCCTATTTATCGTGATACTGATTTAGATGAGTGGTTTCAAGCGTATGTTGTATCACCTATACTAACTAAGTTATCGGAGTATCGGGAACGTGACAGTGGGTGGGCATTAAAGAGTATAATGAATTTGGGGGTAAATATCAATAAATTCACACCACAGTTAGGCTCTTCATATATAGAACTACCTAAACAAATCAAAGGAAAGCGCGCCTGTATCAACGTTAAAAACGACGATCAAGCCTGATTTGCTTGGGCAGTAACTTCAGCTCTTTATCCTGTTACTGATTATCGTCATCACTCTGATAGACTCTCATCATACCCTCATTATATATTTTGAAAAAAATAAATAAAAATTTTATAACTCTCCCCACATATTTAACTAAAGATAAAAAAGATCGGCACGTAAACTTGTTACTTATCCAAAATTCGTATGATGATGAGAACGTCGTAAATCTAACGATACGACCCCTATTCAGTATCATTTTGTTTGGATTAAAGATTTATCTCGACTTCTCTCTACACAACTAAGCCAAATGCATGGTAACAAATTTTTCTGTGATAGATGTTTACATTATTTCTATAGCCAAGAAAAATTAGTTAAACACTATGAGGACTGTAAGATCATGAATGAATGCAAGATTAGGTTACCGAGCGAGAAAGATAAAGATTTGAAATTTAAAAAATTATAAAAATAAGGAAGAGGTGCGTTTATAGTGTACGCTAACTTAGAAAGTATCCTCAAGCCAGTGAATGATAAAAATAAATATCAAGAGCATATTCCAGCCGCAGTAGGTTACTATGTCAAATGTTCATATGATTCCACATTATCTTTTATCAATCTTATCGGGGTGGGGATTGTATGTCTTGGTTTGCAAGAGAACTTAAGCAGTTTTCAGATGATGTTGAAACCGTTTTTCTTTGCCCTTATGATATTGATATGACTTCACAACAGGAGCTTGAGTTTCAGACAGCCATACACTGCCACATTTGTGAACAGACCTTCTGTCCGGAAGATGTTAAGATACGAGACCATTTTCATTTAAGTCCCGAAAATAACTATAGAGGTGCTGCACACAACTCATGTAATAAAAGATGCTGTACTTATACCGGTAGTTTTTCACAACTTGAGCGGGTACGACGCTTATTTTATACTGGAAAATATTGCTAATGATGTGGCAGGACGCGTTGATATATTACCTATCACTAAAGAAAAATATATATCCTTTACAAAAAATTTGGATCAAAATTTAATCAAATTTCGGTTTATTGATTCATATAGATTTATGGGCTCAACCTTGGATACTTTAGCTTCATATTTGACTGAATTTCCAAATTTAAGAAACGAATTTCAAGATTTGGATGAAGAACGACGTAAACTGTTAACTAAAAAGGGCGTGTACCCCTACGACTTTATGGATAATTTTGATAAATTTAATTTCAAAACTTTACCTGATATTAATGGATTTTACAATAAACTTAATGATACTGACATAGAAGAGAAAGATTATGAGCATGCGAAACTTGTGTGGGATAAATTCGAAATTCAAAATTTAGGGGCATATACTGATCTATATATGAAAACGGATATTTTACTTTTAGCCGATGTCTTTGAGCAATTCCGAAACAGTCATCATCAAACTTATGGTTTAGATCCCGCGCACTATTACACTCTTCCTGGATATACTTGGGATTGCATGCTATTTAAAACTCGACAAACTTTGGAACTGTTGACTGATATCGATATGATAATGTTTGTCGAGCGAGGAATACGTGGCGGGCTAAGTCAATGTTCAAAACGCAAATGTGTTGCTAATAATAAATATATTCCAAATTTTGACTCTAGTAAACCTTCATCATATATAACTTATTTTGATGTAAACAATCAGTATGGTTGGGATATGTCACAACACTTGCCATACGGTGGGTTTGAGTGGGTAGATTCAAATATTGATGTCGCTTCTGTACCTGATGATGCTACGGGAGGCTATCTCCTCGAAGTAGACTTTGAGTATCCTCAGCATTTACACAATTTACATAAAGATTTGCCTTTCTGCCCAGAACATAGCGGTCCACCCAGTTCGAAAAATAAAAAACTTTTGGATACACTATACAATAAAGAAAAATATGTTATACACTATAGAGCTCTGAAACAAGCAATAAAACACGGTCTTATACTGAGAAAAGTTCATAAAGTTTTGAAATTTAAACAGTCTCCCTGGTTAAAGTCATATATAGATTTGAATACTAAATTACGCCAGGCAGCTAAAATTTATTTCGAAAAAAATTTATTTAAATTAATGAACAATGCGGTATTTGGAAAAACTGGAAAATATTAGAAAACATTCCAACGTTAAATTAATCAATAAATGGGTTGGACGTTATGGAGCTAAGGCTTTGATTTCAAGACCAGAGTTTAAGGCAGCCACAATTTTCAATGAAAATTTGGTTGCTATTGAACTAAATAAGACATAAATTTTCTTCAACAAACCGATATATGTGGGGATGTCAATACTTGATGTTAAATCGCCCTCAGTCCTGATGATGATGAAAGGTATTTGATTGAGGGGTCATACGAAACTCTGCCTTGGAGACATTATTCAATCATGGATACATGCTAACGCTCCTCACTTTTTACAAATTTCTCTCAAAATTTAACTTGAAATTCAAAATTTTATATATTAAATCGGTTCTTCTAATAAAATCTCTCTAAAACCATATGCATTACCACCTTCAGACACTTAAACCTTGATCTTCAATCAGCTAACATGCCTAAAGAATATTTCTGGGGAAGAGCACGCAATTGCTCTGAATGTACACCTAACCTCAAAGATCATTCCGAAGAATGTGGAAATTAATCCTATAGAGTTGCCACCACATATCAACGAGATAGAAAGAGAATAGGATACTATAACTTTGCATCATATCGTCAAGACTGCTATCAGCTACGCTGTGGCCTAAACAAAACATCTAAACTTCAAAATATGATAAATCAAGTAGCTGGAATAGCACAACTTGTAGCAACAGATGATCTGGCTACTATATTGAAAAACATTTTGCATTACAGTATCCTTTCTTAGAAGAACTACAGAAAATCTCCAAAGGTTCTGCATGATTAATCTAACACTACTCAGTAAAAAAATTAGATATTATAGCGAGTTACCATGGATAATACTAAAACAAGATGATATTCACCAGTGGTTTGAGACAATGGTGTTGCCTGGAGCTATACAAGAACTGCAGAAATATTCCGATTCTGTCTTACTATCGATGTATATAGATTATGATATTTGTTAATATATTGAAATTATTGAATACATAAGTATATTATTTTCTATGAACTATGTACCTACATGATTATAGCTAATAAACCCTTGTTCAGGTTATTAGTAAACATGAAATATAATTAAATGTGTAGTATAGCATAGTAATAATTGATATGTATCTAATTGTATAAACAGACAATGAATAATAAAAAGTATTATTCAAACTATGGTGTTTTATTTCGCTGGGATAATTTTTAATAATAATCAATTAAAACATGTTTTTTTCACTGCGTTTTTTCATGTGTACCCTCCCTCTACACAAGCCTGAGGCTTTCAGAAAGGAGGTTGTCCATTTCTGTGGTGTGTTATGTCAAATAAAATCAAGTCTTTATTTACATGACAATATACAATAGTCATTTTATTATGGGTACACTGTAATTACAGCAAGGGGTATTATAATTGTTAGATATATTTTTCAAATACTTTCTAGCTGTCTCATTACGACAAAATCAATATATTGTGCATTTTGATTGAGATGTTTCACTAACGATGTATCTTATCCTTTTCTGGTCTTGTAAGTATATACAGGGTGTGTCATTAGTGGGTAATTGTTCGATTACTCACAAACGGTACATTATATCAAAAAACTTTTTATATGAAAGTTTTTTGGCACTAAAAGTGCATATTGTAAAAATATTTTCAATTACACAGGGTGTTCCAAAAAGTCGGAAGAAAGTGCAAGTTGGTTATTTCAAATGCGACACCCCATATATTATTATATTTTTGAAATCTAGGGATCACTAGGAACATATTTGTATTAAGGTCCCCTATAGCTATCTCTTTTCGTTTTCGAGATATTTAACAGTTAATGGAAAAAACCTCATAACACTGCATTGGAAAATAAATAAAATTTCCTCTATGACACGATGTGAAAAGGAAAAAAGTGTAGTGTCAGTTAGCACAAGGGATACCTTAAATATTGCACTTGAAATTATTTGGCCATTTTATACAGGGTGATTTTTATCGTGATTTATACTTCACTTATACTTTTCATTTTATGGTGATTTTGAGAGCATTTTGGAATAGTGCATCTTGCATATAAAATGTACAGATTACACAAAATCGAATATTTATTTGACAGTTAAATAATTTCCACAACAAAATAAATTGTTTTCATAACTTACTTGACTATAATTTGTAATTATCAGTTATGGAAGCTAAATTTTTCAACTTTTCGTATAGGACATACTAATACCATTTGAAAGGTAATTAAATTCTACATCTAATGCCATAAAAAAATTCAGGGTGTTCCATTAAAAAAAAATGAGATTTAGGCAATTTAACATTGTGAAGTATAAATCACGATAAAAATTACCCTGTATGAAATGGTCAAATAATTTCAAGTGCAATATTTAAGGTATCCCTTGTGCTAACTGACACTACACTTTTTTCTTTTTCACATCGTGTCATAGAGGAAATTTTATTTATTTTCCAATGCAGTGTTACGAGGTTTTTTCCATTAACTGTTAAATATCTCGAAAACGAAAAGAGATAGCTATAGGGAACCTTAATACAAATACGTTCCTAGTGATCCCTACATTTCAAAAATATAATAATATATAGGGTGTCGCATTTGAAATAACCAACTTGCACCTTGTCCCGACTTTTTGGAACACCCTGTGTAATTGAAAATATTTTTGCAATATGCACTTTTAGTGGCAAAAAACTTTCATATAAAAAGTTTTTTGATATAATGTACTGTTTGTGAGTAATCGAACAATTACCCACTAATGACACACCCTCTATATGTAATTCAGAGTTTTAGTTTTGTGATAGGATCAAAGTCTGTTTCTCACTAGCAGGATTTAAACTTATATACATAATCATACAGTGATATTATTTTACCACTATAAAGATAAGAACAAGGTTTGCAATATCACCTTTATTTTTTTATTGTGGAATGTAAAAAGGTGGGGATTATAGAATTTTTATAATTAATAAATTATATTCATTCGGGTAGCTCATCGATTATGTTTTTACATAGAGGGTGCTGCATATTCAATTTCTTATTGATAAGGTAATCCTTTAATTTATCGACAAGTTTATTGGGGTCGTTCAGGGTTCCTCCTCAGAGTTTTAGGTCTATAAATGTATTTTCTGATAAGTTCGTCATGTTCGAATTTATCATCATTGTTCTGAGCTATACTTTTAGTTGGATAAGTTCTGGATAGTGGATGGTTGTTGGTACTATCTGTCACAGCAAGGTCTTTTATATTGCGATGTAAATCCTTACGAGTCAATTTCAGGTTGCATATCTTGAAAACAAAGAATACAGTCTTGTGTTTGTTTCGGTGACGGCTTAGAGCACTAGGCCAGGAAAATTTTCTGCAGGTCTAATTCAGTAAAAAACAGGACTGACGCAGTATAAAACAGGTCTGATGCAGTAAAAAGCAGGTCTGAGGCTGTATAAAACAGGTCTGATGCGGTAAAAAACAGGTCAGAGGCAGTATAAAACAGGTCTGATGCAGTAAAAACAGGTCTGAGGCTGTATAAAACAGGTCTGATGCAGTAAAAAACAGGTCAGAGGCAGTATAAAACAGGTCTGATGCAGTAAAAACAGGTCTGAGGCTGTATAAAACAGGTCTGATGCAGTAAAAAACAGGTCAGAGGCAGTATAAAACAGGTCTGATGCAGTAAAAACAGGTCTAATGCAGTAAAAAATAGCTCTCGGGCTGTAAAAAACAGGTCTGATGCAGTTAGAAACAGGTCTGAGGCAGTATAAAACAGGTCTAATGCAGTAAAAAACAGCTCTCGGGCTGTAAAAAACAGGTCTGATGCAGTAAGAAAACAGTAGTAGTAGTGATAGTCATACACACATGATTTTTCATTATACATAATTTTCTGTAAACAAAAGGATTACCTACTGCGCATGATTTTTTAGGCCACTTTCTTATTTGCCTCACCCTATACCATTAATTTTGAAGACACTCTGTATACTACATATTTGGAATTCTGTTACAGCAAAAATGTCACGGCCTTGGTGTCTATTATCTACGTATGCATTAAACCTCGGTATTTTATCAAGTAGCTAGCAGGTGTTAAAATAGTTGAATAGCTATAAATGATGGTCGCAATAACTCAGTGAACTAGAAAAACAGATGTCAGAGCTTTATGATGAAATTATGTGTTACTTTATATGATATAGTATCAGTATAGTGATGGTGCGATAGTGGTGAAAACATGTGTGCTCCACCGCAGTTACATAACCTCAAACAGCTGTAAGTTCTATTCTAACGATGTATCATTATTATTCTACATCGTAAATTACACCAATTGAATTTCCCGCTATTTTTTTAATTTACTGACAGCCATTTCCTGTTGGAATTTACTGCGCATGATTTTTCTTTGCCCGTTAGGTTACTTTCTTGTTTGGTTCATCCTATAAAGCTATTTTTTTGATACACCCTGTATACTAATAATTTGAATTTCCTTCTTTTATTTTACTGTCCGCCATGTTTTTTCTGTTGGAATTTACTGCGCATGATTTTTCTTTACCCGTTAGGTTACTTTCTTGTCTGGCCCACCCTATAACTAACTTTTTTTGGGACACCCAATATACTATGAATTTTAATTTCCCTCTTTTATTTTACTGTCCGCCATGTTTTTTCTGTTGGAATTTACTGCGCATGATTTTTCTTTACCCGTTAGGTTACTTTCTTGTCTGGCCCACCCTATAACTAACTTTTTTTGTGACACCCAATATACTATGAATTTTAATTTCCCTCTTTTATTTTACTGACCACCATGTTTTTTCTATAAACAGGACTGTTGCGCATGTTTTTCTGTTATAGTAGAGGATTTACTGCGCATGATTTTTCTTTAATAGATAGAATACTTCTTATTCTGGCTCACCCTATAACTACCTTTTTTTGGGGCACCCTGTATACCAATATTTGAATTTCCCTCTATTTCGATACTAAGCTCTGATTGACTAGGTACATACTCTGAATGCTGTAATCTGATTGGCTGGAGGCGTCATAGGTTGAAGTGGGAGTGGAGGGGGTAAAATTACTCAAATATGACTAAAATTTAGGCCCCTTTAAAAATACACAGGTTTTTGTTTGATACGCCTACAGTATATCTACTCACGCAAACCCCTTCAAAATTTATTTATTGATATATACTCTGTTAAGAAGACCTCATTCCTAACTATTATCGACAGCTTTTCCAAATACGCGCAGGCATACTACATAGAAGACAAAAACGCTATAATGATTTTGAAAAAACTCCGTCATTTCTTCTCACATCATAATTTCCCGGAGAAAATCACCTGCGACAATGCTAGTGAATTCAACAACGAAACCTTACGTGAATATTGCAAACTTTTTAAAATCCATTTACATTATGTAACCGTGCAGAATCCAAATTCAAACTCCCCAATAGAACGGTTTCACAGCACTATTAATGAAAAGCTGAGGACCCTAAGTAGGCAACATCCTAATGAACACGTTAAAGACCTTATGACCACTGCAATTACTATATATAATCAACCCGTACATTCGACAACTAGCTACATGCCTTTTACACTATTATACGGCCCTTATGACGACCTTAACGCTCACGAAATCGATTTAGAATTACCTATCTTTCAGGAATATAACGAAAAACGAAAAAACGAGTTATTGCCATTTTACGAATTGATATATCATAAAACCCTCGAACGTGGCCAAGCACGCCTCGAAAAAACTAACAGTACTAAACAAAAGGACATACCAAATCTCGAAAACGAACAGGTTTATGTAAAATCCCACGATCACAGAAATAAATTAGCTCAAAGATACCACCCTTTTCAGGAGCAAAATCAGCAAAACCAAACCCTCGAAGGAAACATTACAACCCAACGTAAAACAACGCGATATCCATTAACAAATATAAAAAGAGAAAGAAAAAATATTTCATTACAGGCACCTCCTGCTGATACGGGTAAGCCTGGCCCTTCTAGAAGTCCCACTACCCCCGGAGAACCCTCTGTATCAGGACATTCTGGGAACTGCGAAAACAGTAAACCACTTTCATAAATTCTATTTTTATTTAAATACCATGGCGATTCAGGAAATATATAATCACTTGCTCCTGAAATCAACAACAATTGAGCACCTAAATAATCCCCTCACTATACGCGATTCATTTTAAGATCGTAGCGCCAAAATGGCAGAAATCTATACTAACATATGTTCACTGACACTGACGTTTGAAATTTTATTCATCAAATATTTGTTGTTGAGAACTTTAAACCAGGTAAAAAGCTTGTAAAACTATTTTGAAAGGGGTAAGTAGTGATATAAAATTAAAATAGATTTCAATATTTTTTCGAGCGTTCAATCTGAAAATGAAACTTAACCTCAAAATATGTCAAATTCTTTATTGGGCATACATACCTTTATGGGAATAGTCATTTTTAGAGAAAATTAAAGAGCACACACTCTACTTTGCATTATTTAGCTTCTTTATCCATACTTGTCTCCTTTAACTCTGTAATGCTCAACTTATAGTTTCCGCGATAGCTCCAGATTTTCCCGCTTTTGGAAAAGTATGAAACTGATCTCGGAGTTTTTCCTTGTACAAAATGAACAATGACGCTCACAACAACAATGATACATATCTAATCAAAGCAATTAACTAATATAACAACGGATATTTCAAAATTCACAATAGACATACATACGCAAAACTGAACCGATAACCCAAGCGTTAGTTGTGCGTGCCGCCAGTAGGTAGCGTATTGCTTAGCAAGAATCGCGTATTTATAGTAATAAAAATTTAGAGAATATTCATGAAAACTTACAAAAACTCGTACTGAAACGACAAAAACGAGGACTAATTGATTCGCTGGGTAAAGCCATAAAATTTTCGCGGGTAATCCCCACAATAACGATCTAAAGGAAATAAAATCAAATATAGAAATATTATTCAGTAACCAGGAAAAAGTCATAACGCAAAACGACAAATTTGTGTCTTTCGCCTCATATCTTACGGAAAGATATAAATCTGATATAAATACCCTAAATTCAAACATTTTGAAAACGTTAAAGAAAGTAGATCTGGTATATAATTCACAAAAAGAAAATTTAGAATTAACCGACATTCAACTTATGACTCATGAACTACTGGAGTATACACAGCTCATAGAGAGAACGATATCACTCTCATTTTCTGGCATAATAAACTTGGAATTATTCAAAATTTCGGAAATTACTACCATTTACAGACATTTGCTAACCCTCTGTAAAAATAGCGAGTTACTACTCTTTGATTCAACTCACCCCTTCTCACTATTTAAATATTTCAGAATTAATGTTGTTTTACACGACAAAGCACTAGTCTATATATTGCAAATTCCAATCCTAGATTCCCTCCAATATACTTACCCCCGGGTCTACCCTGTACCCAATAGTCACTCAGCAATGATTCTACCTCCCGCAAAGTATCATCTGCAACATTTGAAGATAGAGAAATGGACCGAAGAACTATGCGACGACTCCACCGGCCATTTTGTATGTGTCAGTGCTATAAAAAGTGAAAAGTGGCTGCCTAGCTAACATAAGTTTATGTGACTTAATTTCAGTAAATAATGAGTATTAACTAATACAAGAACTCACCAATCACAAACTCTTAATTTTAACAAAACATTGTGTAGAAACGCTTGAACAATGCAACAATATAAATAAGAGACATGTCGTAAAACAAAACGCAATACTTGTTCAGTTCTTAGTCTTAGTACGTTATTATTGTAACATTTAATAGAGTTGGCACTGCCAATCGGACAGTTGGGTTGTCAAGCATGTGAAAAACAGTTTTTGTTGAGAATGAAGTTTTTGTCATCTAAAGATGAATAAATTATGTTCTTGAGTTTAACAAAAGGTGCATCATTTCTTTTGTTAACGAAATTCGAGCATAATGCAATGAAAATAAGCGGGATAAGTCCCCAACAAAATGATCCTTCGAGCCGGATGTGTTAATAATTACTCAATTGGTGGGTAATTAATTAAAATTACATGTGATTGGAAGTGCACAACATTGGGTTGGCACAACATTAAACAACGTGTGGCAGATTTGGATACTTATGGTTATTGGAAACTAGAGTAAATAAAATAAAATAAAGAAAAAACATTTAGGGCCTTCTACCTAGTAAGAAACAGTAAAAGCGTAGGCGAGAGCAGGAAAGTCGGCGACTGCAAGCGAGCGAGCGGCAGGCGGCAAGTGGAAAATAGGAGTCCACGCAGTCTAGGAGAACAGCGACCACAGCGAGGCATCGGGCAGCGGTATCGAGGTGGTAGGAGACCTGGTGGATCACGCGTGCATTCAGTGTGCGATATATAGATAATAACATGATAGGTATTCAAAGTTATCTTGAAATTTCAGTAGAGTCAGATAGTGATTATGAAAAACAATTAAAAGAAAGGGATGCATTTGAGAATTCATTCTATAAAATTATATCTCAGTTCAAAGAGATTTTAATAGAAAATAAAGGTGATGATGCTGGTGGTAGTGTTAAGTCTGACAGTCATTCAGGTAGTAGGGGTTCTGTGGCGGCTCCAACTCAGTATAGAAATACAAAGACTAAATTACCGGCGATACCAATTCCGAAGTTTAATGGGGAAGAGCTAAATTGGTTGGAATTTAGAGACAGCTTTAAGTCATTAATACATAATGATTAGTCTATTGAGGACATTGATAAACTGTATTTCTTAAAGGGTGCTCTAGAAGGGGAGGCAAAAAGAGAGATCTATCTAATCCTTTGATATAATATCGACAAATTATACACTGGCTTGGGATGCGTTATGTGAACGGTATGATGATAAAGAAATGTTAATTACTGAGCATGTAAAGTCAAAAATAAACATAAAACTAGTAAATCTTTTGTTGCTACAAACAACAATTTATTCATGTGTTTATTGTAAAGAAAAACATCTCATATATAAATGTTAATATTTCTTGAAATTGTCTAAACGGGAAAGATTTGTATAAGTAAAAGGTTTAGGTCTTGTCTTAATTGTTTAAAGAAAAATCATGGAAGTAAAAATTGTCAATCTAATGGATGTAGAAGGTGTGACTTAAAGCATAATACGTTACTCCATTATGAAAATCAGTTGAAACCGAACCAAGACGTCAAAGAATCAGAACCACCTGTAAGGGCAAGTGGTGAACATAATAGTGGTAAAGAAATAGTAGGAACTGATAAAGAGTTATCAATGGTGATTAAATCATTATTTACCGAATATACTCAGTCTGAGGTTTTACTGGCGACAGCATTGGTTCAGGTTTTAGGTTCAAATGGCCAGCTACATATGTATAGAGTTTTATTGGATAATGGTTCCCAATCGAATTTGGTAACACAAGAATTTTGTGATAGCTTAGGGATTCGCACACAGAAAGTTGATATATCGATCATTGGGATTAATCAGGTTGTGTCAAATATTAAAACCAAATGCACTATTGAAATTTATTCTAATCATAATGGGTTTAGGGAATCTGTGTCTTGTTTAATAGTTCCTCAAATCTGTGATTTAGTTCCTAGTCAGAATTTAAATGTACATAATTTGAATTTACCCACTCATTTAAAATTGGCAGATCCTGGGAGCCAAGGAAAATTGATATGCTATTGGGAGCTGGGGTATTTTATAAATTATTGTGTGTGGGACAAATTGCATTAGGTCCTTATCAACCTATGTTACAAAAAACTAGACTTAGCTGGGTAATGACAGGTTATATAGGATTAGGTATGCAAAAGACAGTAAGAAAATGCAATTTAAATCTAAATACTGAGGTTAAGGAACAATTGCGCAAATTCTGGGAAATAGAAGAAATTCCAGGTAAGAGGCTTTTGTCAAAGGAAGGACAAGAGATGTGAACAAATATTTATGGAAACTACGAAACGTAATGAAGTTGGTAGGTTTGTAGTGACTATAGTAGTGACTATAGTGGCTACATAGTGACTATGTAGTGGCTAGTGTAGTCACATCGTGTGAGTTTCCGATGAAATTGGGAAAATCGAGAGACCAAGCATTTAATAGGTTTCTTTCATTGGAAAATAGGTTAGGAAAAAATCCTACCTTAAAAAGAGCTTATGTGGACTTTATGGTGGAATATGAGACTTTAGGACATATGTCATTAGTAGCATTCCTCTAAAAAACCTTCCTATTTTCTGCCACATCATGGAGTCTTAAATGAAACAAGTCTAACCACAAAATTAAGAGTAGTGTTTAATGGCTCAGCGTAAACAGATACTGGTATCTCTTTCAATGATATTCAGTATACAGGGCCTACATTGCAAGAGGATTTGGTAGGGATACTCTTTCGCTTTAGGAAACATAATGTGGTGGTATGTGCAGATATTGCCAAAATGTACAGGATGATTTTAGTTGATCCAGATCAAAGGTCATTACAAAAAATATTGTGGAGGGCAGATCCTAAAGAGGAAATTAAAGAGTACGCTTTAAATACCGTAACATACGGGACTAAGTCCTACCTCGTGAAATTGGTAGCCAAGGTCAAGGAATCAATGATACTGTCATTTAGTCAAATTTATCTTTGGACTGATTCGATGGTTGTGTTAGGATGGATTAAAAGTTTTCCTAATCTATTAAATGTATTTGTGGGAAACAGGATATCTCAAATACAAGAATTAAGTGAAGGTAGTCATTCGGGTTATGTCAAGTCCGAGGATAATCCGACTGATATCGTATCACGTGGGCTATCACCAGACAGATTAATTGGTTGTAACAAGTGGTGGCAAGGCCCAGATTGGCTTAAGCTTCAAGATATGCTTTGGCCTATTACAAGGGAAAATGTCGCTGTGGATCTACCTGAGTTAAAGACTAAGATTAAATCATGTCAAGTAGGAACTTTAAGAAATGATTTCCTATATGATAGATTTAGTGATTTCAGTCGTCTAATTAGAGTTACAGCTTACTGTATTAGATTCTGTATGGTTTGTAGAAATGTTGGATCCAATTCTAATGGTTGTTTAAACACAAATGAGTTGGACAAGTCCGTCCTGGTTCTAGTTAAAATGGTACAAAATGAGATTTATTCTCATGAAATCTTTGAGTTACTTAACAAACCACTAACCTCAAAGATTCTTTGTAAATTTCATCCGTTCTTAGATGGAAATGGTCTCCTCAGGGTGGGGGTAGGTTACAGAGTAGGTCAGAACTGTCCTACGATGCAAAGTATCCCGTTCTACTACCATCAAAACATAGATTTACTTTGTTATTATTTCAATTTGAACATAAGAGGTTGCTCCACCCAGGCCCTCAGATGTTACTAAGTACAATTCGCGGAAAGTATTGGGTGATCGGGGGTAGAAACTTAGCAAGGAAAGTATCTTTTCAATGCATAAACTGTTTCAAAACAAATGCTAAGCCAGGTAATCAAATTATGGGTATTCTCCCAGAACCTCGGGTTCGGCCCGGCCCTATTTTTTATAATGTTGGGGTAGACTATGCAAGTAGGTAAGGCGCTGCCTGAGGCAGACAGTGTGACGTCACACTGGCACCAACTTCAGGGTGGTCGGTAAGTATACGATCTGCATTACCGGCCGGGCGCCAACTTCAGGGTGGTCGGTAAGTATACGATCTGCATTACCGGCCGGACACAACTTCAGACCATGGAACCACAGAATAGTATGAGACCATTGAACCACAGAACGATACCATGGAACCACAGAACAGTAGATCAAGTGATCTGAAGTGATCCGAAGTGAACTGAAGTGATCCGAAGTGAACTGAACTGATCCGAAGTGAACTGAACTGATCCGAAGTGAACTGAAGTGATCCGAAGTGAACTGAACTGATCCGAAGTGAACTGAACTGATCCGAAACCATGGAACCACAGAATAGTATGAGACCATGGAACCACAGAATAGTATGAGACCATGGAACCACAGAATGAGACCATTGAACCACAGAACAGAATGAGACCATTGAACCACAGAACAGAATGAGACCCCCACAACGACACCCCAGAAATTTAGAAAAGGACCCCCGAAATTCAAATTCATAGTATACAGGGTGTCCGAAAAATGATAGTTATAGGGTGAGCCAAAATAAGAAGTAACCTGCCTATTTAAAGAAAAATCATGCGCAGTAAATCCTCTACGATAACAGAAAAACATGCGCAGTAAATTCTAACAAAAAAAAAAAACATGGCGGACAGTAAAATAAAAGAGGGAAATTCAATTGGTGTGATTTACGACGTAGAATAATAATGATAAGATATTAAAAAAGAACTTACAGCCATTTGAGGTTATGTAACTGAGGTGGAGCACACATGTCTGACCACTATTGCACCATCACTACACTGATACTACTATATCATATAGTAAGTAACACGTAATTTTATCATAAAGCTCTGACATCTGTTTTTCTAGTTCATTGACTTATTGTGATCATCGTTTATGGCTATTCAGCGATTATATATAGTAACACCTGCTAGCTACTTGATAAAATACCGAGGCTTTATGCATACGTAGATAATAGACAGGAAGTTAGCAAGGTCGCGACATTTTACTTTTACAGAAATTCAAATTGATAGTATACAGGGCGTCCCAAAACAGTTAGTTATAGGGTGAGCCAAAATAAGAAAAGAAGTCAAAGTAAAAATCATGCGCAATATATCTTCTACTATAATAGAAAAACATGCGCAGTAAATTCCAGCAGAAAAAAAACATGGCTGTCAGTAAAATAAAAGAGGGAAATTCAAATATTAGTATACAAAGTGTATCAAATTAAAAGCAGGGTGAATCAAAATAAGAAAAGAAGAAGTTTAAGTAAAAAATCATGCGCAGTAAATTCCAACAGAAAAAACAAAGCGGCCAGTAAAATAGTACAAAATATTAGTATACAGGGTGAATCAAAAATAAAACTATATAGAGTGAGCCAGACAAGAAAGTAACCTACCTATTAAAGAAAAATTATGAACAGTAGATCGTTTTATTTATAGAAAAAATGTATGATGAAATAATAGAAAAAAAACATGCGCAGTAAATTTCAATATTTAAACAGAAAAAACATTGCGGTTACTAAAATAAAAAAATAGCAGGAAATTCAAATTATTAGTATAAAGAATAAAGCTATATAGGATGACCCAAACAAGAAAGTAACCTAACGGGTAAAGAAAAGTCTTGCACAGTAGATTCTATTATTTACACAGAAAAAACATAGCGATCAGTAAATTTAAAAAAATAGTGAGAAATTAAAAAAAAAAGGAGGAACGTAGTCAGTGACATTGTATTGTAGCAAAGGTAGCGATAGAGAGAGAGAGAGAGAAAGAGAGAGAGAGAGGCCCAGACAGTCTTCTGGTCTGACATCACTGACAGGAACATTGACTTTCTTACAGCTGTTACTTAATAAATACGTATATATAACTATTCGTTAATATCAATATATATATTTACGTATATAAAATACATAAATTAATAGAGGTATCAAATGTTTCACTTATAGAAAAATATGGCCGTTATAGAAAAATAGACAATTAACACAAGGTGGATTAGATGCTTTTCTTCTTCTCATTCTTCTAGAATAATAATGATAATATATTAAAAAAGAACTTACAGCTGTTTGAGGTTATGTAACTGCAGTGGAGCACACATGTTTTGACCACTATTGCACTATCACTATACTGATACTACTAAATCATATATCTGGTAAGTAACACGTAATTTTATCATAAAGCTGTGACATCTGTTTTTCTAGTTCATTGACTTATTGCAACCGTCATTTATGGCTATTTAGCGATTATATGTATATTAACACCTGCTAGCTACTTGATAAAATACCGAGGCTTTATGCATACGTAAATAATAGACAGGAAGTTAGCAAGGTTGCGTCATTTTACTTTTACAGAAATTCAAATATGTAGTATACAGAGTGTCTCGAACAATTATTCATATAGGGTGAGGCAAATAAGAAAGTGGTTTAGAAAATCATGCGCAGTAGATCATTTTATTTATAGAAAAAATGTATGATGTAATAAGAGGAAAAATCATGCGCGGTGAATTCCAACAGAAAAAAACATGGCAGACAATAAAATAAGTGAGGTGATAATTCATAGTTTATAGGGTGTTTAAAAAAACAAGTAGTTATAGGGTGGACCAGACAAGAAAGTAACCTATCGGGTAAAGAAAAATCATGCGCAGTGAATTCCAACAGAAAAACATGACAGACAGTAAAATAAATGAGGTGATAGTTCATAGTTTATTGAGGTGTTTCTTAAAAAAAAAACAAGTTAGTTATAGGATGAACCAAAGAAGAAAGTAACTTACCTTATTAAAGAAAAATAACATACTAGTTAGTAAAATATATTGTCTATAAAGCACCAAGACACTTAGACCCTTGTTTAAAATATTTAAAGTATGTAAAATATTACAGGTTTCACTTCCACTATTCTAACCTCACTTTTGTCGTGGGATCAAGCACGACTGTTCACTAACACAGGCCACTTTACACTGGCCCCATGCATCAGCGCAATACAATATAAATATCTAATTTGTCCATAATTGCATAATTGCGTATCTTTATAAATGAACGAGCGGAATTGACATTATTGGAACTAAGCGCAATAATAATAATTTTATCAGTACAAAACTTGTATCCTAGTAAATTGACGACGACGACGAACCGAGAGCTTCAGAAGATACCCGACCTCCGATAGCTATGATTCTGTACTCACATATATATTGGTCTCAAGTACAAACCACGTTATCTAATTGCGTATCTCCATAAATAGAGGAGCTATTCAGATTATTAGAGTGATAAAAGCGAATTTTCAGTCTTGCTGAAAAAACCTCGTATTAAAACCAACCAAGAATTAAAACATATTTACGCATTTAATAGTATTTGTTAGTTTGTTGTAGACCCTTAAAATTTTTCAACATATTTCAATAACTTATTAGAAATTTAATAGCACCAGACAACATGCTGATACTAATATTGGGATCATTTTACCCAAAAAATTTGACAGCTCAATCAAACATAATATTTTATTAAATTAGATATTGAATTAAATATTGACAACAATTGAGGTATTCTCAATATTGATCCCCGGAATTCCTTATGTCTACAGAGTAATAACAATAAAACACATACAGAAATTCAAATTTTAGTATTTTATTTACATCTAAAAATTTCGATTAGAAAATTTACAAGTTTAAAATCATTATATTTATAATATGATATTTCGTCCTTGATACGTTTGAACTGATTACAGATAGGGTTGAACTGCAAACCTGCTATGAACATACTTGTTCTGCGTTTTCTTCAAGGGTTGTTGAAATGCTCTTCTAATTATATAGTAGGAGTTAGATTGAGCAGATTGTTTTTTTCTTATATAAGAACATGTGACGCTGTGGTGCATTGACCTTTGAACTTATATCCTCGTTTCCAGCTGTTCCTTTCGGGGTTTTCAGTTCTTGCATCCAGGGCTTCAGTATTTGGTGTTTGTCTTTGAATTCATTCACGCAATACATTACAATATTAGTCCCATTGCCCGTAAGGTGTTTATGTATATCTGATAATCAAGCCCTAGACGCCAATTATTCCTTATAGCGTCGACTAAATCATTAGGATCAGTATTGTCATCCCAGTCAAGTACCTCATCATGGTAATTTCTATTAGATTGATTCGTATTGGGACTTTCAGGTCGATAAATATATTTTCTGATAGGCTGTTGATAGTTATCGTTATTTACATCAACATACGTACTTTCAGACTTATATTTTCCATTATTTTGTTTACTGCTACCATCATTCCTGCTATCGTCTTTCTGAGCGTGGTATTTTATAACAGATAGGTGATCATTAAGGTTTCGTATTTCATTGGTTTTTGTTTTGTTTGAAATTTTATTGTCTAGTTGATGGATGTTTTCTATATGGCGTTTCAAGATATCTCCTCTTGTAAATGTCTTAGCACACAGTTCACAGGTGAAATTTTTGCTCCTGTGGATGGTTATGTGGCGTCTTAAACCGCTTGACCAAGAGAATACTTTGTTACAAATATTACACGTAAACATGTTTACGTATAATAAAGTATATTGTACCAGTTCTCTGGTACAATATCAAATGAATCTTATATCAATGAGTAACTACATATATGTGATTAAATGTGGCTAACTGTGAACAACCGGCACGTAAAAATACGTCACGCGTACCCACAAAAACGTGACGTGTACCCGCAAGACACGTACCGTGTACCCGCAAAACACGTCACGCGTACCCTCAAAACACGTAACGTGTACCCGCAAAACACGTCACGCGTACCCGCAAATACGTCACGCGTACCCACAAAAACGTGACGTGTACCCGCAAAACACGTAACGTGTACCCGCAAAACACGTCACGCGTACCCGCAAATACGTCACGCGTACCCGCAAATACGTCACGCGTACCCGCAAATACGTCACGCGTACCCGCAAAACACGTAACGTGTACCCGCAAAACACGTCACGCGTACCCACAAAGCACGTAACGTGTACCCGCAATTTAGTAACGGCTAATTTACAAAAATGATAGGATAAATGTGTAAGCAATGATAACTGCACGCCTTAGACCATGTCTGGCGTCGCTCTACATACAAAAACATTCTCGAGCTATTTAAAGTTCATCATCAAGTTATCATGTCGAGCCACCTCCACCTCTTTCACACATCTTATAGGTGTAGCGCCATCATCAGTTGTTTCATTTACGTTCAGCTGCTTGAGGCGTTTAGACGCAATGACGGGAGTTATCAAATTCTTTTTTAAATCAAAAGCCCTGAGAGAAATAAAGAAGCTGAAACTATGCGATATGTTCGTTGACCAGTGGTATGTAGATAATCAACCCTCATGTTACATAATCTACGTGAATTGCAAACCTGTGTCGTTTGCCCTGCTGTCAAAGATGGACTATGACCCTTTCAACCAACATTCGAGACCAAAGACGTTCAATTACATCTATACACTACCACAACATCGTAGAAAAGGATATGCGGCACAGCTGGTGGAACATATCAAGGAACGCGAACAGTTTTCGGCATTTACCTCGAACGAAGCATCAGAAAATTTATTTAAAAAGTGCAAATGTATAGAGTATGATGAAATGTTCAGATATCCTTAATAAATCTTCAATCTTCGTTGTTTTTCTGTTTTATTTCCTATCATAGACAATCACCGGTAAAATCAGATTATCAAAAAAAAAAACCGAAGGGTAAATTAATAATGGTTAAATAATTATTTACTATGACGTAGATAACACCGTATTATAAGTTGTTGTATTTCAATAGTGAAACATACGGTAGTTTTACTATTTGCATGCCTAGGTAAATACTAAAAATAAAAACTAAATAATTAGTCACACAAAATAATTAGTCAACTTTTTGACTTCATTAGATTAAGTCTAAATAATTTTTAATATTATATTTCTAATATTATTTAGAACTGTGTAACCTTTCTTTATTAGGAATTAAGCCAAAGTAAATTGACTAGGAGATAAACTATCAATGAGACTATCAAATATCATGGTTCAATAAAGTTTTTTATTCCCTTGTTTTACCAGATACCATACTAAATAAAAAAAGTAGTATGATTTACGTTTTTTATTTAAACATATTTTTACAATTCTTTAAGGTATAAATATAATACATTGAATATACAGGGTATTGTAGAAAAACGTAAACCATACTACTTTTTTTATTTAGTAGGGTATCTGGTAAAACAAGGGAATAAAAAACTTTATTGAGCCATGATATTTGATAGTCTCATTGATAGTTTATCTCCTAGTCAATTTACTTTGGCTTAATTCCTAATAAAGAAAGGTTACACAGTTCTAAATAATATTAGAAATATAATATTAAAAATTATTTAGACTTAATCTATTGAAGTCAAAAAGTTGACTAATTATTTTGTTCCTAAGTTTTTATTTTTAGTATTTACCTAGGCATGCAAATAGTAAAACTACCGTATGTTTCACTATTGAAATACAACAACTTATAATACGGTGTTATCTACGTCATAGTAAATAATTATTTAACCATTATTAATTTACCCTTCGTTTTTTTTTTTTGATAATCTGATTTTACCGGTGATTGTCTATGATAGGAAATAAAACAGAAAAACAACGAAGATTGAAGATTTATTAAGGATATCTGAACATTTCATCATACTCTATACATTTGCACTTTTTAAATAAATTTTCTGATGCTTCGTTCGAGGTAAATGCCGAAAACTGTTCGCGTTCCTTGATATGTTCCACCAGCTGTGCCGCATATCCTTTTCTACGATGTTGTGGTAGTGTATAGATGTAATTGAACGTCTTTGGTCTCGAATGTTGGTTGAAAGGGTCATAGTCCATCTTTGACAGCAGGGCAAACGACACAGGTTTGCAATTCACGTAGATTATGTAACATGAGGGTTGATTATCTACATACCACTGGTCAACGAACATATCGCATAGTTTCAGCTTCTTTATTTCTCTCAGGGCTTTTGATTTAAAAAAGAATTTGATAACTCCCGTCATTGCGTCTAAACGCCTCAAGCAGCTGAACGTAAATGAAACAACTGATGATGGCGCTACACCTATAAGATGTGTGAAAGAGGTGGAGGTGGCTCGACATGATAACTTGATGATGAACTTTAAATAGCTCGAGAATGTTTTTGTATGTAGAGCGACGCCAGACATGGTGTAAGGCGTGCAGTTATCATTGCTTACACATTTATCCTATCATTTTTGTAAATTAGCCGTTACTAAATTGCGGGTACACGTTACGTGCTTTGTGGGTACGCGTGACGTGTTTTGCGGGTACACGTTACGTGTTTTGCGGGTACGCGTGACGTATTTGCGGGTACGCGTGACGTATTTGCGGGTACGCGTGACGTATTTGCGGGTACGCGTGACGTATTTGCGGGTACGCGTGACGTGTTTTGCGGGTACACGTTACGTGTTTTGCGGGTACACGGCACGTTTTTGTGGGTACGCGTGACGTATTTGCGGGTACGCGTGACGTGTTTTGCGGGTACACGTTACGTGTTTTGAGGGTACGCGTGACGTGTTTTGCGGGTACACGTTACGTGTCTTGCGGGTACACGTCACGTTTTTGTGGGTACGCGTGACGTATTTTTACGTGCCGGTTGTTCACAGTTAGCCACATTTAATCACATATATGTAGTTACTCATTGATATAAGATTCATTTGATATTGTACCAGAGAACTGGTACAATATACTTTATTATACGTAAACATGTTTACGTGTAATATTTGTAACAAAGTATTCTCTTGGTCAAGCGGTTTAAGACGCCACATAACCATCCACAGGAGCAAAAATTTCACCTGTGAACTGTGTGCTAAGACATTTACAAGAGGAGATATCTTGAAACGCCATATAGAAAACATCCATCAACTAGACAATAAAATTTCAAACAAAACAAAAACCAATGAAATACGAAACCTTAATGATCACCTATCTGTTATAAAATACCTCGCTCAGAAAGACGATAGCAGGAATGATGGTAGCAGTAAACAAAATAATGGAAAATATAAGTCTGAAAGTACGTATGTTGATGTAAATAACGATAACTATCAACAGCCTATCAGAAAATATATTTATCGACCTGAAAGTCCCAATACGAATCAATCTAATAGAAATTACCATGATGAGGTACTTGACTGGGATGACAATACTGATCCTAATGATTTAGTCGACGCTATAAGGAATAATTGGCGTCTAGGGCTTGATTATCAGATATACATAAACACCTTACGGGCAATGGGACTAATATTGTAATGTATTGCGTGAATGAATTCAAAGACAAACACCAAATACTGAAGCCCTGGATGCAAGAACTGAAAACCCCGAAAGGAACAGCTGGAAACGAGGATATAAGTCCAAAGGTCAATGCACCACAGCGTCACATGTTCTTATATAAGAAAAAAACAATCTGCTCAATCTAACTCCTACTATATAATTAGAAGAGCATTTCAACAACCCTTGAAGAAAACGCAGAACAAGTATGTTCATAGCAGGTTTTTGCAGTTCAACCCTATCTGTAATCAGTTCAAACGTATCAAGGACGAAATATCATATTATAAATATAATGATTTTAAACTTGTAAATTTTCTAATCGAAATTTTTAGATGTAAATAAAATACTAAAATTTGAATTTCTGTATGTGTTTTATTGTTATTACTCTGTAGACATAAGGAATTCCGGGGATCAATATTGAGAATACCTCAATTGTTGTCAATATTTAATTCAATATTTAATTTAATAAAATATTATGTTTGATTGAGCTGTCAAATTTTTTGGGTAAAATGATCCCAATATTAGTATCAGCATGTTGTCTGGTGCTATTAAATTTCTAATAAGTTATTGAAATATGTTGAAAAATTTTAAGGGTCTACAACAAACTAACAAATACTATTAAATGCGTAAATATGTTTTAATTCTTGGTTGGTTTTAATACGAGGTTTTTTCAGCAAGACTGAAAATTCGCTTTTATCACTCTAATAATCTGAATAGCTCCTCTATTTATGGAGATACGCAATTAGATAACGTGGTTTGTACTTGAGACCAATATATATGTGAGTACAGAATCATAGCTATCGGAGGTCGGGTATCTTCTGAAGCTCTCGGTTCGTCGTCGTCGTCAATTTACTAGGATACAAGTTTTGTACTGATAAAATTATTATTATTGCGCTTAGTTCCAATAATGTCAATTCCGCTCGTTCATTTATAAAGATACGCAATTATGCAATTATAGACAAATTAGATATTTATATTGTATTGCGCTGATGCATGGGGCCAGTGTAAAGTGGCCTGTGTTAGTGAACAGTCGTGCTTGATCCCACGACAAAAGTGAGGTTAGAATAGTGGAAGTGAAACCTGTAATATTTTACATACTTTAAATATTTTAAACAAGGGTCTAAGTGTCTTGGTGCTTTATAGACAATATATTTTACTAACTAGTATGTTATTTTTCTTTAATAAGGTAAGTTACTTTCTTCTTTGGTTCATCCTATAACTAACTTGTTTTTTTTTTAAGAAACACCTCAATAAACTATGAATTATCACCTCATTTATTTTACTGTCTATCATGTTTTTCTGTTGGAATTCACTGCGCATGATTTTTCTTTACCCGATAGGTTACTTTCTTGTCTGGTCCACCCTATAACTACTTGTTTTTTTAAACACCCTATAAACTATGAATTATCACCTCACTTATTTTATTGTCTGCCATGTTTTTTTCTGTTGGAATTCACCGCGCATGATTTTTCCTCTTATTACATCATACATTTTTTCTATAAATAAAATGATCTACTGCGCATGATTTTCTAAACCACTTTCTTATTTGCCTCACCCTATATGAGTAATTGTTCGAGACACTCTGTATACTACATATTTGAATTTCTGTAAAAGTAAAATGACGCAACCTTGCTAACTTCCTGTCTATTATTTACGTATGCATAAAGCCTCGGTATTTTATCAAGTAGCTAGCAGGTGTTAATATATATATAATCGCTAAATAGCCATAAATGACGGTTGCAATAAGTCAATGAACTAGAAAAACAGATGTCACAGCTTTATGATAAAATTACGTGTTACTTACCAGATATATGATTTAGTAGTATCAGTATAGTGATAGTGCAATAGTGGTCAAAACATGTGTGCTCCACTGCAGTTACATAACCTCAAACAGCTGTAAGTTCTTTTTTAATATATTATCATTATTATTCTAGAAGAATGAGAAGAAGAAAAGCATCTAATCCACCTTGTGTTAATTGTCTATTTTTCTATAACGGCCATATTTTTCTATAAGTGAAACATTTGATACCTCTATTAATTTATGTATTTTATATACGTGAATATATATATTGATATTAACGAATAGTTATATATATGTATTTATTAAGTAACAGCTGTAAGAAAGTCAATGTTCCTGTCAGTGATGTCAGACCAGAAGACTGTCTGGGCCTCTCTCTCTCTCTTTCTCTCTCTCTCTCTCTATCGCTACCTTTGCTACAATACAATGTCACTGACTACGTTCCTCCTTTTTTTTAATTTCTCACTATTTTTTTAAATTTACTGATCGCTATGTTTTTTCTGTGTAAATAATAGAATCTACTGTGCAAGACTTTTCTTTACCCGTTAGGTTACTTTCTTGTTTGGGTCATCCTATATAGCTTTATTCTTTATACTAATAATTTGAATTTCCTGCTATTTTTTTATTTTAGTAACCGCAATGTTTTTTCTGTTTAAATATTGAAATTTACTGCGCATGTTTTTTTTCTATTATTTCATCATATATTTTTTCTATAAATAAAACGATCTACTGTTCATAATTTTTCTTTAATAGGTAGGTTACTTTCTTGTCTGGCTCACTCTATATAGTTTTATTTTTGATTCACCCTGTATACTAATATTTTGTACTATTTTACTGGCCGCTTTGTTTTTTCTGTTGGAATTTACTGCGCATGATTTTTTACTTAAACTTCTTCTTTTCTTATTTTGATTCACCCTGCTTTTAATTTGATACACTTTGTATACTAATATTTGAATTTCCCTCTTTTATTTTACTGACAGCCATGTTTTTTTTTCTGCTGGAATTTACTGCGCATGTTTTTCTATTATAGTAGAAGATATATTGCGCATGATTTTTACTTTGACTTCTTTTCTTATTTTGGCTCACCCTATAACTAACTGTTTTGGGACGCCCTGTATACTATCAATTTGAATTTCTGTAAAAGTAAAATGTCGCGACCTTGCTAACTTCCTGTCTATTATCTACGTATGCATAAAGCCTCGGTATTTTATCAAGTAGCTAGCAGGTGTTACTATATATAATCGCTGAATAGCTATAAACGATGATCACAATAAGTCAATGAACTAGAAAAACAGATGTCAGAGCTTTATGATAAAATTACGTGTTACTTACTATATGATATAGTAGTATCAGTGTAGTGATGGTGCAATAGTGGTCAGACATGTGTGCTCCACCTCAGTTACATAACCTCAAATGGCTGTAAGTTCTTTTTTAATATCTTATCATTATTATTCTACGTCGTAAATCACACCAATTGATTTCCCTCTTTTATTTTACTGTCCGCCATGTTTTTTTTTTGTTAGAATTTACTGCGCATGTTTTTCTGTTATCGTAGAGGATTTACTGCGCATGATTTTTCTTTAAATAGGCAGGTTACTTCTTATTTTGGCTCACCCTATAACTATCATTTTTCGGACACCCTGTATACTATGAATTTGAATTTCGGGGGTCCTTTTCTAAATTTCTGGGGTGTCGTTGTGGGGGTCTCATTCTGTTCTGTGGTTCAATGGTCTCATTCTGTTCTGTGGTTCAATGGTCTCATTCTGTGGTTCCATGGTCTCATACTATTCTGTGGTTCCATGGTTTCGGATCAGTTCAGTTCACTTCGGATCAGTTCAGTTCACTTCGGATCAGTTCAGTTCACTTCGGATCACTTCAGTTCACTTCGGATCACTTCAGATCACTTGATCTACTGTTCTGTGGTTCCATGGTATCGTTCTGTGGTTAAATGGTCTCATACTATTCTGTGGTTCCATGGTCTGAAGTTGTGTCCGGCCGGTAATGCAGATCGTATACTTACCGACCACCCTGAAGTTGGCGCCCGGCCGGTAATGCAGATCGTATACTTACCGACCACCCTGAAGTTGGCGCCAGTGTGACGTCACACTGTCTGCCTCAGGCAGCGCCTTACCTACTTATGCAGGTCCGTTATTAATAAAAACTAAAGAGGGTCGAGGTGCAAAAACCAGTAAATGTTATATTTCTTTATTTATATGTCTCTCGACGAAAGCCATACACTTAGAATTGGTATCTGAGTTAACGACAGCAGCTTTCATAGCGATGTTTTGCAGATTTGTCTTTCGTAGAGGAAAGTCTCAATGTATGTCTTCAGATAACGGGTCTAACTTTGTTGGAGCTGACAGAGAATTGCAGCAGTTGGGTGATTTTTTAACAAGTCAGTCAAAATCAATCATTGAATTTTTATCAAATGAAAGAATTCAATGGAAATTTATTCCAGCAAATTCAGCAAATTTTGGGGGAATTAGGGAAGCAGGAGAGAAATCCTGTAAGAAACATTTGAAAAGAGTCATGGGGAATAGCTCTCTTACTTTCGAAGCTCTAACTGCAGTGCTTGCACAAGTGGAAGCAGTCCTGAATTCACGCCCTTTAGTCCCTCTATCTTCAAGTCCTAATGACCTGGAGGCTCTTACTCCTTCCCATTTTTTAATTGGGCGTCGACTCACCTCCTTGCCAGATCCTGATTTACGAGGGATTCCAAGCAATAGACTTTCAATGTATCAACATATGCAAATGGAATACCAGCACTTCTGGAATCGTTGGTCAAAAGACTATATAGCTGAATACAGTGTCGCAACAAGTGGTCTTGTGAAAAAGACAATGTTAAGGTTGATCAAATGGTGTTGATAAAAGATAACAATCTTCCTCCTTTATGCTGGAAGTTAGGCAGAATCAAAGAAGTATTTCCAGGTATAGATAACAAAGTCCGTGTAGTGAAGATAACTACCCAAAATGGTAAAATTCAACGTGCAGTGTCTCGAATATGTCCATTACCTACTGTCTAGTCATTGACTCGTAACTTAATTGACTCGTAACTTATGATCTTTAGGTTAAGTTAAGTACCACCTATTTATCATTTCTTTGTTTGAAAGAGCCCTTTCAAGGTGGGGGGTACTGTTCAGTTCTTAGTCTTAGTACGTTATTATTGTAACATTTAATAGAGTTGGCACTGCCAATCGCACAGTTGGGTTGTCTAGCATGTGAAAGACAGTTTTTGTTGAGAATGAAGTTTTTGTCATCTAAAGATGAATAAATGATATTCTTGAGTTTAACAAAAGTTGCATCATTTTGTTAACGAAATTCATTAAATATCTACCAAATAACTGGATACTTTACATGTGTTCGTTATTTAATTCTATTTTAGACTCCTTGGTTGTCCCACGGTCTTGGAGTGACATTATCATGTCCATGCTTCATAAAAATGGTCCAGTGGATGATCCTTCCAATTATAGAGGCATTGCTTTAGTTAATTGACCTGCAAAAATTTTTATGCACATTATTCTTAATCGTATCAACCTGAGGACGGAAAACTTCAACATTCTTCCAGAATGCCAGTCTGGTTTTCGGAGAGGTCGTGGTTGTAGCGACAACGTTTTTACCTTAACCTCATGTGTCCAATTTCACTTGCGGCTTCGTAAGCGCAAGGTATTTGCCATATTCGTGGATTTTAAGCGCGCCTTCGACTCGGTAAATCACTCACTTCTTTGGCATAAACTTTATCAAACCGGTCTCAGTTCCAAAATAGTTTCTCTCCTTCGAAATTTTTACAACCAAGCTAATATGCGTGTCAAGTCTGGGGGTCAACTTTCCAAAGAATTTGATATATCATCGGGCGCCCTCCAGGGTGAAGTACTTAGTCCCCTTTTATTCGCATTATTCCTTGCAGACCTTAACGTACGGATTCATCAACGAGGCCTAACGTTAGTCCGACTAGCGAACGTTACGCGAAAAATTTGCGCCCTTGTTGCGCGTGTTAAAATAAAAGGTGTAGTCGGCGGTGAAAAGTTGCTTAGTCCGACTAACGCCTTACGCCCCTTTCATGAATCCGGGTGTGAGTGTTTGTTTATAGAAAAGGGAGCACGAGGCATAAACATTGATAATCATAATAATCTTCTCATGCTTCTCTATGCAGACGATCTCGTAATACTGGCGGAATCTGAGATTGATGTCAGTAAAAAATTGAAGATCCTAGAGGATTACACTTCTTTAAATCACATATTTGTAAATATGGAAAAAACAAAAATTATGCGTTTCGCCCGAGGTCCGTATCACCCATCCCCTAATCAGCGTTTCCTCTTCCGTGGACACGTAATAAATATAACATCCTCGTATATCTATCTAGGGGTTACATTTATATCCTCAACTCTTTTTCGGGAAATGGCATGTTCTACTATCTCCAAGGGCAAACAAGCAATTAGTGCTATACTGCCTGTTATGGTCAAAACTAAAATTAACTCTTGGTCTTCAAGAATCCATCTGTTTGAATCTCTAGGCTTAGCGTTATGTCTAATTGTACATCAATCTGGGGTTTGAGGTATACTGACAGCCTTGAGCAAGTGCAGACAAATTTTTTAAAAAGACTGTTGCTACTCCCTTTGAATACGCCTGACTACGTAGTTAGATGAGAATGCGGAAGAATCAAAATCATGTATAATGTTTTTAAATGGTCACTCTCCTGGCTTGAAAAGGTTTTGAGAATGAACGACTCACGTGTACCGAAAATTTGTTTAAAAAGACAACTTCAACTCACTGACTGCGATCCTAAATATAATTGGGCTTTACAACTTAAAACAATTTTCTCTTTGCTAGACGCTGAAGACGTTTGGAACAACCTATCCCCTATAACTTTAAAAAACAAGAAGAATTTTCTCTTATCCAAATTTCGTAAAAACCTGTTTGACTCAGATTATAATCTTATGGATCGTACCACATTTTTGCCATTATATAATTACTTTTCCAAGAGACAATCCGTTAAACCATATTTAATGTTGAATTTACCCCATTCAAATTACAAGAACCATTGCTCAATTACGCGCTTGTAATAATATTATGATTAAGTTCAGTTATAAAGGTTCTACTTATAACATAAACCATAATGACATTTGTACTGCCTGTGATACAAATGAATTCGAAACAATAAACCATATCCTCTTTGACTGTCCTATTTACTGTTCTATGAGGATCCCAAGCTCTGACTCATTTCTACTAAATTTTAACTCCTTCATCTCCTCATTAGAAAATACCACTGCTAACTCGGCTAAGACAATCGCCTACTACATTTGGAGTGTATTGAAATTTATAATGAATGAATAATTAATTTTATTTCACCTTTTGCCTCCTATAACTATTCGACTTTAAAGTTATATTGTCTCGTTTTCTTTCTTTCAAGAATTTTTAATTGTTTTTTTTTCTAATAACATAATTGTAATCTTTCCAGACTCTTGCTATAAAATACTGTATTTTCTTAAGCAATAAAGTAATAATAATAATAATAATTCGAGTATAATGCAATTAAAATAAGCGGGATAAGTCCCCAACAATACTGACAAACTTTTGTAAATTAGAAATAGGGAACTATGTATTCGAAAATAAAACCAGAACTCTCGACATTGCAATCCCAAAGTACGATCAAGTACCAGAAAGAGTTGATTATTCTATAAAACTACAACTTAAACATTTATCAGACTTTGATAAACTAAATACGGATTTAATAAATTTTAAACGTCCTGTTAATTTACAGCATATACATTTGTACACCCATACATACATCTATAATCTCGTTTATAATAATATGTATTGTAATAATTTTCATTATAATATACAAAGGTAAAGACAATTTCAGCCTCTCTAGATGGCTGAAAAAGAAATCGACTCCAGAATGCCCTGCCGAAACCAACGACCTTGTCTTCACCAATCTATCCAAGAACGAGGACGTTCCTTAACTTGAGGATGGAGGAGTTATGGTCACTGCATACTCTACATTCCACGACACTCTGGCACCTTGTACATTACCGGGGCTAAGTGCTATCTTCCGTAACCCTTTGTACGTGACCACAAGCCCTTCATATAAAAGCGAAACTTTCTTTCTTAGTTTTTTAGTTCTTCAGACGCCTTATTGCTGTTAGCATTAGTACTGAGGTACTCACCTTTTGTAGTTGTAAATTGTTCTTTGCTCAATAAATTGTTTTACAAGTAAACGTGTAGTTGTTAAAAACACGTTCACGAGACCGAACCTGTAACTGAGCGGAGAAGTTTTGAAAATATTTTAAGATATTAGGTCGGTTTGTTTTTGAGAATTTAGTCCGACTAGAAAGTTACATTTCCTTTAAATTTTTGTTTACTAAAAACAGTTTTTTTTTTGTAAAAATTATTTCATTTTATTATAGTATCTTTTTAGTAATGTCTAATAAATTAGCTTAATTAATTTAAGTTTACGTTTATTTACATTTATTGCAGGTATAGACTATATTTTTTGAAACTAAATATATTTTTTTAATTATAATTCTATATTATAGTTCGTTAATATCAAGAAAACTGTGGATTATAGGATTATGAAGTAGTATATTTGAAAGCTTATTTATGTAGAATTTATGTTCAACTAGTTGTCCTCAATCATTTAAAAGCAAAATACGTTACATACGCTACGGGATGTTACATTTAAAGAAAATATATGCCTAGTTCATAGCTTTTTAAGCCACTCTATATAATCCAAAATAATTTTGAGGTGTGCCTGTCATTGACCTTGACTAATAAAATATTCATTATTAAATATATTTAAGCAGAGGAATATTTTATATAAATAAACACACTTTAAATAAATATGATATAAAACAGAAACACTCAATATGGAACTTGATTTGTAAATATTTTATGGAGTCTTTATTGTGAATGTCTTAAAATTACAGATTCAAGGGCAATAAATTAGTACCAAATTCAAACAAGACACTTCAATGAAGTGTCTTGTTTCATCGAACTCTATTCAGAAAAATACTTTATATAAAAATAGTAATTTGATGCAGATAATATGGCAAATATTTATTGAAACTATTTTGAAATCGACATAGTATTTAACACTTTAATTTTAATGATGATTTGGAATTTAACGTAAAACATATCAGTAACTCAGTCACTATCAGTAACTATATGTAATTTTTTGCGAAGATACTTTATTGCAAGCTAGTTTGAAATGAACTTACAAGTTGAGGTTACAAGTTCATTGAATTATAACAATAGATAAAGGTAGTAATGAATTAAGACCCTCAGAAATCTATATTCGAAACATGTCATGAAATAATAATCTCTGGCTAGAAGTAGTTAAACTAAGGTATTTCGTTCATTCAGGACTGTTTACACTCCCTGCTACTGAAGTGTGTGGCATCTCCATGCTAAGGACCTTCCAAAAAGTTTTTTGAAAATTCCAATAACCTATGCCGTTGCTTCAAATTTCTGGCTCTTACATGATCGTTTATTATTTCTTTACCATATATACCTGGAAACCAACCAGATTCACCATCAGTAAGCCTTTCTCCATAACACCAGCCTGAAAAATATCAATACTGGTAAACATGTTATTACCTAATATTAGATTGAGAAAACATATTAAATACTACATATAGTAGAGTGAAGTTTTCCAGTTACAGACTGAGTAAACGTTTTCAAGCTATTATAATTGAATAAGGCAAATTTATTTATTATTATCATTATTTATCAAGCCAAAGTTAACAGAAATATTTTATTCTGTAAAAGAAAATAGAACTGGAATTGTCAATTTGAAGGAATGTACTAATAACAAACCTGCTCGGGCCGAGCAGGTGTACGTTTCGCGCTTACCGATGGTGGTCATATCGATATTTAGAATAAATAGTTAAAGAATATTGCAGATATTTTGGATGGAGCATATGTGATGTTACGTGATTTCTTCCACAATTACATAAAACAATATAATAAGGGTGCTAATAAAAAATTTATAAAGCAGACGGATACATGATTAAACTTAAAGCTATAAAAAATACTCATAAACGCATTACGAAGGTGATAGAATAGATTGAAGAAAAACATTTGTCAATTAAGAGTAAAACAATTGTATACTTTTTATATAATTATAATACTCTACACACTAATGTAGAAGGTGTTTTTTTTAAGGATGATAGAACTTTAAACTTTAAAAAAATATTAAAGAAAATATTTTGTGATTAAAAAAGTAATATTATTTAAAAAAACAATCTATTACATTAAACATTTAAAAATTATTTGCGGTATGTGGCCACCGCGGTTGTCCGTAAGATAGCGTATTCTTTTGATCCAATTTTGGGTGACTTTTTCGAGCACTTCTGGTCGTATGTCGTGAATAACACGACCAATGTTGGCTTCATTTGTTGCTGGTTTATCAGCATGAACTAATGATTTGACATAGCCCCACAGAAAATAATCTGCGGGGGTCATATCACAGGACCTGGGTGGATAGTTAACAGGTCCATTTCTCGAAATTAATTTGTCACCAAATCCTGTTTGCAACCACACTTTCACGTACAGCGGTAATATTCCTCTCATTACGCACATTCCTTCTACGCATTGGTGTTTTCAAATCATGTAGAGAGTATGTGGTACGAAATCTATCCACAGTACGACGAATAAATAGCTCAGATGGACGATCATGTGGGCCATAAAATTTACGAAGTCTTCTATGCGTTTGGCGAACCGAATGATTTTCAAAGTAAATTTGAAGAATTTGATAGCGTTGTTCAAGAGTGAATCTATTCATGATGATTTGCCAAAGTATACTGAAAATAAATTTTATAAACAGTGTCAGACAAACAGTTCAGTCTGATAGGGCAGGCCCGGCCAGAACAGGCCAGACCCGGCCTGTTCAACAACAACGGGAAAATTATAAAAACATTTGATTAGATCACAGATCACTTTCCATTAGACATGGGATTTGAATAGTAGATGACAAAATAAAACAGGCGGGTCCTGATAACGCACGGAAATGAAAAATAATGTCATATTATTGCCCCTAGTGACTTTTATAATATTCATAGTAAAATATTTCGTAAGACGATACTGCACTTTTGTTAATAATATTTATGCTTATATTGGAAAATATACATATCTAATGGGCTATCCCACATACATTAATAAAAATTTTAGATGTGCTTAAATAGCAGAGTAATACTTATAATAGTTATTGTTTAGTATAATTTTTCCATTTAAGGGCACCTTAAATTTTAAGTAGTATTAGTGAGATTGGCTGTAAGGGGTCAGATAAATGAGTGAAACACCTCATGTTATTATGAAATCAAATTCCTCATACGAAGAACAGGATATAGTATTTTGAATTTGTTAAGTTATATAGCAAACCTGTTAGCTCAGGTCAGGTCTAAACCGGTCCGAAACGGCCAGAACCACCCAGGACAGGCCAGGCCCGGACCGACCATGCCAGGCCCAAACCGCCGAAGCCATGCCTGAACCGGCCATGCCAGGCCCGAACCGGCTAAGTTAGGCCCGAAGACCCGATTCAGCCAGTCGGGCCTGGCCAATTCAATTGCAGCCCGACCTGGCCAGGTAGTGCAATGCATTCAGCCAGGTCCAGCCCGGCCAGTAAAATATGCACATTTTGGCAATATTTTGCAATAAATTTGACAATAATAACGCTTTCGGGCCGGGCCTGGCCTGGCCGGGCTTCTGCCCTCAAATCCCAACTCTAATGTGTAATACCCTTAAACAACAATAATAACGACAAATACGTTTCCAAATAATTAAAGATATGAGGGTTAGTGGCGTGAAATTACATTACAAATTTTCGTAGATGAAGAAACATGATTAAAGGCAGATTGACTTGGCTGAAATGCAATCGTTTGCTCGTGGTAGTAGGGGCCATCGATATATTCTAGCGATTGACTGTTATTCCAATTTTGTGAGGGCAAGACCTGTAAGAAATAAAACTATCAAATGTTACCATCTGAGTGCGATCCTGGATCGGCATGACACCGTTTGATGGATCGATGGCACATGGTTTTTTGTCTGGTGCCGTAATATGATAAAAAGTGGAGAATGGATCTTATTTAAGAAGCTCAGGGATTCGGAGATAGTTTTTAGTTTGTGAGATTCTGTGCTCTTTACCGTTTGCTTTTGTATTTTGTAAAGTTGATTAAACCTAATTCTAAAATCGCAGCCTGATTTCTTTTATTTTAATTAACAAATAATTTGCAGTTCAGGTGCGGGGTGAACTTATGTGAACTTGCGGTTACCTGTACTTTAGTGAAGTTACTTATTTAGTGATTGGTACTAAGTTAGGTTAGTGTTAAAACTAAAGAGAAAACTATGGGCAAAGGAAAACGACGTTGCCGCCTTCATAGCTCTAGTTCTTTGAATAGTGATTCAAGCAGCGAATCGTCAAGCTCTACCGACAAGTACAAACGTACGCGATCTAAACGGAGTTATACGCCACCGAGATAAGAAAATAGGCTACTCCCAACGGAAGGGGCTAGTTCTAGTACGCGGAAGCGACAGTTACGTACGTCGCAAGAAAATCTAGCACCAAGCACGTCTCGTGGTTTGAGTTACGTATCAAACATAGACAATAATGAGGCAGATCCTAGTACCAGCCAACGAAGTTCGAGTGATACATGCGAAACTAGGATAAAACAATTGGGAACAATAATAGCGGGTATGTCGAGACAAAATCCTAATACCGAAACACGTAGGTTAGCGGTACGGAGTGATTGTATTCCAGAATTTTGCCCCGAAAATGAAAATATGTCCGCCATTAAGTGGCTTGAGAAAATTGAAGAGCTTAAATAAATCAACGATTGGGACGAGGTAACAACAATTTACCATATGCAAACTCGATTCTCTGGCATGGCAAAATCTTGGTACCACAGTTTAAGTTCGGTACGATATATCTGGCCTGAATGGAAGACTTTATTAGTAGCTAAAACTTTTCCCGACCATGTCGATTATACTAAGGCTCTTAGGAAAATACTAAACAGGGAAAAAATTTTAACTGAAACGATGTCATCATATTATTTCAGCAAGATGGAACTAAGGACTAAGAACTAAGGACATGTCAAATTGTAGAAAAAATGCAGTTGCGTGCATAATTGATGGAATTCCAAATGTCACCATTCAAAATGCTGCTCGCGCTGGTAGTTACGATAAACTAGAGTCACTGTTACGATAAACCAGCGTCACTGTTCGAAGGATACCTGTCAATGTTACGTGAGAAAAGTACCATTGAAGTATCAACACAAAAGGCATAAGGCGATCCCTAAAAGTGGATTTACGTCATTCATTTTCCAATGGACGTAATAATAATCCGTACGCCAAGCCAGATGTTTCAAATGTGAGATGCTTTAACTGTAAAATTAAAGATCATTTCCAGGCAAAGTGTCCGAAACCACGTATTAGTTGTACCAAATGTCATCTGTTAGGGCACGAGGTAGATCGCTGCACTGTAAACGTAGTGAAACCACCAGTTGATCGGCAAAATAAGGGTGAGTCGAAACCAATTTTAATCTTATCGAATAACCAGTCGTCTAGTACTTGTTATTTTATTGATTGTGTTATTAACGATGAAGCTATACGAGGATTTGTAGATTCGGGTTGTGCCGCAGTCACAATTCGTGAATCGGATGCAGCTAAATTCCATCTACAGAGTGAACTAAGTACTCGCGGCTAATTTTACTCGATGTTTTTCGCGTTTTAATGGTACAAAAGATAGTGACGTGAACGATTTTATAGACGCTACTGAGACTTATAAAGACTGTAGAAAAGTGCCCGATGCAAATGCACTACGTGATTTGTCAATGTTACCAGACGATTTCGCTGCTAATTGGTGGCAAGGTGTGAAAGACTCTGTTAATACTTGGAAAGACGCTATTGCCTTGTTGCAAACAACTTTCGGTCCGAAAAAACCTAATTCTAAAGTGTTTCGTGAACTGTTTTCGAAAGAACGAGACTCAAAGACTAATTGTGACATTTTTTGTAATGCTCGAGCGATTCTTTTTCAGCTACCTGCCGATACACTCACCGAGTCTTTACAAATTGATATGGTGTATGGTCCCCTGTTACATGGGCGTATAAGGGAAAAGATTCCTCGTGACGATATAAATACTTTTGTCGATTTATTAAAAAGATGTCACACAGTACAACAGACGTTGCCAGATCGAACGGATGATAAAAATAGTGATACTTCAAAACGAGTTAAATGCAGTTACTGTAAATTTTATGGGCATTACAAGGAGAATTGTCGTAAACTTAGTAACAAAAAGGTAGGTTCTGACCAATCGGTTACAAATGCGATAACTAAGCAAAAATCCACTACTGTTACATCACAAACAGTTACGACATCTAACCTTCGATGTTTTGGTTGTGATAAACCAGGATATTGTAAGCTACCGCTAGCTCATCTATTGATTTCTGTTCTCTGGAAAGTATTAATTTAGCTATTTCGTCTAAGGCCAGGCCGGTGTTGCCAATTCAAATCCTAACCTCTAATGGTATTGGTTAGCAATACGATTAGAGGTTAGGATTACAGGATTACAGGACGCTGCTAAGCAAAGTGTGGCGAGTAGTTCTCTATGTAAAATTTTAGAAATAGCAGGACATCAATTTACTTATGATAGAGTGCGTATTAGATTAGCTGATGGTACTGTAAAAGATGAAAACGTACTGCTAAAACGTACTAATGCTACTGTTGAAGTTAAACTTCAAGGTCGATGCATCCCAACAACATTTACTTGCTTATCTACTGCTGATATTACCCTATTGGGGATAGATTTTATTGATGATGCTAATATCTTGTTAAATATAAGTAAACAGCTATGGTACTTTAATGAGGCACCAGATAAAAAATTCATTTTGCCATTTGAAAGCATGACTTCTTCTTTATTAATTAAAATTCATTCCATAAATATTTTAAGACCGGATGAAGGAACAATGTTCACTAGTGAAGAAAGAGTACGTTTAGGTAATCTTCTAGACAAGAATCCCGATATTTTTGCACTAGGGTAAGAACGGGAAATCATGAACCGATTTCTGTAGGTACCTCCTTACCGTATAACTCCAACAAATCAGAACAAGTTTAAAGCCGAATTAGACAAACTATTGGAAACCGGTGTCATTGAATAATGTGAGAGTCCCTGGTCTGCACCTACTGTTTTAGTTCCTAAAAAAGATGAGAGGCACGCGGTTATGCATTGATTTCTGTGCTTTAAATTCTATAACTAGTTAATTCGTATCCTCTTCCGAGAATGGACGATTTATTACATGCTACAAAACGAAGTTTTTATATAACAAATATGGACTACGAGCGGATTACCATCAAGTGAAAGTGCGTGAAATAGACAAAGATAAAACGGCTTTCGTGACACCTTTCTGGAGTTTTTGCTATTGTACAATGCCGTTCGGTCTTCGCCAATAGCGACAAATGTACTTTTGCCAGTGCGGGGGTGAAATATCTTGGTCACGTAATTACAAGTGATGAAATTCAGATGGATCCAGATAAGATAGCTGCTATTATTAATATGCCATCACCCCGTAACGTAAAGAACAACTCAATCGTTTCTACAAACATGTTCATGGTATAGACGCTTTATAGAGAGGTTTTCCGATATTTCAAGACCTTTGAGTTATCTCACGAAAAAGAATGCTGAATGGACTTGGAGATCTGAGCAGCAGCAAGCATTCGATCAATTCAAGACTGCCCTTGTTTCTGCACCTATCTTACAGCAAAACGATGGATCCAAACCCTATGTTCTGAGGACGGATGCTCATCGTATGCCCTGGGAGCAGTATTAATACAAGGAGAAGGTCAGGATGAACGACCTATCGAATATGCCAGTAGATTATTGACAGGAGTTGAACGGAACTACTCTACAATCTAGCGAGAAGCTTTAGCCGTAGTTTGGAGTTTAAATAAGTTTAAAGAATATTTTGACACTTCCTCTGTAATAGTCGTTACTGACCATCAGCCATTAAAATGGTTGCTGACTTTAAAATCACCAACAGCAAGATTGGCCAGGTGGGTCTTAACTATTCATGGATATAACTTAAAAATCAGCTATATATCAGGTAAACATAATGTTGTGGCAGACATGTTGTCCAGACCATCATGTGATCATCATGACACGGCATCTTGTGATATTTGTTTGGTCGCCGTTGATTTACCAGGTAGAACTCCTGATGAAATTCGTGCTGAACAACTGAAGGACCCGGAATTATGTAAAATTATAGACAGTTTTGAAAATCACGAAAATGAAAGTTTTGCCAGATGGACCTCCCGTGGTTATATAATGTCAAGCGGTGTACTTACTATACAGGTATTCTGATGATGAGGAAGAAGCCCAGTTGGTAGTTCCGACCCTAGAACGCACCCGAGTACTACAAGAACATCATGACGCTCCAACAGCAGCTCACTATGGAATAGAACGTACCATACAGCGGATTGCTAAACGATACTATTTTACTGGTATGAGAAAATTTATCAGTGACTATGTGAAAACTTGTCCAGAATGTCAAAGGCACAAGGCAGTGAATCTGAAACCGGCTGGATTACTTCAGACACCAGTGGTATGCACAACTTTCTGAGATCTTGGCAATAGACTTGTTTGGACCTTTACCAGTGACCCCTAGTGGACATCAATGGATATTTATTGTTGAAGATACCGCATCCAAGTGGGTAGAATTATATACGGTTTACCACGTCGAATAATCTCGGACAACGGCGTGCAATTTGTATCTGCTGTCATGCAGCATGTATGTCATTGTTTAGCCATAAAACAAAATTTAACCCCATTGTATCATCCACAATCCAGTATGGTGGAACGAAAGAATCGAGATATGAAACCTCGCTTAGTAATATTGGTGGGAAACGATCACACCGGTTGGATAGAAAAACCTCCGTCTATTCCGTTTTCTATGAATTCAGTGAAATGTGAGACCACAGGCTATACACCTGCTTACCTAACCTTCGCAAGAGAACTTCGAACTCTCGACGAAGTTACCAATGATTTGAGAACCACTGTTCAATTGACCACTTTTGTTCCTCAGATCACTCCATATTTAGATAAAGTTGCCTCGATATTGGCGGATGCGAAAAAAACTAATGAAAAAACACAAGATCGCCATGAAGAATATGCAGACGATCATAGAAAACCTGCTCCTGTACTGGGAATCGGAGATAAGGTTTGGGTTGCTAGCTCTACTCGTAGCAACTTAGAGAATAAGACTACCACTAAATTTGATCCTAAAAGAGATTGTCCAACCTGTGAAACCTCTGAAGAAATGTGGACGTCCAAAGTAGAAGGCTTCTATCGATGTTTCTGGTTCCTCGCCGGGTCGTCTTCGAAACCAGAGGGAGAGACTGTAACGATTCACCGTTTAACCTATTACCAGCGTTTGTCCCTACGAACGAACCTGCTGAACGAACGAACGAGATGGCAGCGCCCTCCAGGAAAATCATGTTTAACCAGAGAGAGTGGTGTGATGTATCTTGATTGTCAGTGTATTTTGAGTAAAATAAATAAACACGTTAAAGTAATCAATTTTATAATAAATTACAACGAAGGATATGTAATATTAGGCTTACCTTTACGCACTTAGCGAGACAGTCGTGTTCTTTTGGAAGGCCCAGGTACGTCAGACGGCTCTTATTGGGGCAGACGAGCGACGTTGACTTTGGCGTTGGCAGCAGATCGGACAAATATCCCATAACGCAGGGAGTGGAGAGAGTCGTCTTCTCTCTGTAAAATTTGTCAGGGGAAGATCTGCATGAATACTCCTCCCTTAGCCATGGCCGAGTCCCAAGAAGAGCCATCTGACGAACCTGGGCCTTCCAAAAGAACACGACTGTCTCGCTAATCCTTCGGTTTCTTAGGAAGCGGTGCCGTCTTTTAACGGCCGTCAAAATACGGTGGGTGACGTCACAAAAAGGTTTTATGATAAGGAAAATAGTTTTAAAATTATAAAACTACTTTACCGCTCCACTGCTAACAAAAGATACCGCAAAAAAACATTGATGAACTGATTACGTGCCGTACGACCCACTGCTTCAAATGAGACGGCACAGCTCTGTTACGTTACGGTGTGTGCTACCTCTCTCTTGGGAAACACTTCCCTTATTAAACACGACACCGTTTTTTATGACGTTACCCACCGTATTTTGACGGCCGTTAAAAGACGGCACCGATTTATAGGAAACCGAAGCTTAAGTGGGAAAAGGTAAGCCTAATATTACATATCCTTCGTTGTAATTTATTATAAAATTGATTACGCAATAAATACTAATTTACATTGTGTCTGTATTTCTGTTGCAGGAGTCAGCTGAGGTCCCACCATCACTTCACGTTCAACATTTCACGTCCCCCAAACTACTAAAATATTTTTTATACGATTTTGAAAAATTTATACGTTATTATTAATTGAACTCGTTTTCATTTTGATATAAAACCATTTTTCACTGATTTATGTCTTTCTTATCCTTTACAAAAGTCCTGCAATTCGTCAGACTCCATTTCTTGAAAAATTCCATTTTCTTTCATTTTTGTTATTTCCTGATAACAAGGGAACTATTGGCCCTACAGTGCTCCGCTTATGTTTAAATTGCTAAATAACTGCTCTACAACTTCATTTCCCATTACTTTCCTCGTAGGCTGAGTATTTTAGCCGATTTCGGCTCGGAAGACGGATAAAACAACAATTTCGAACTGTTTGGGAAAAATGGCCAATCTTTCAAGTGCTGTATCTCGGGACCTATTAGACCTATGGAACTGCACTCAAATTGTAGTAAATTTTGTCTACTTTAAAATTGTCCAGGGCAACTTTTTCCGTAGGATGCACCATTTAGAAGTTATAAGCCAAAAACTGAAAAAAGTCCGAAAAAAAAAAGGTTTTTCGAGCACCACGCAGTTAGCAGAGGTCTTTCGAAGCTGCAAACTTGGTTTTACACTATTGGTACCTATCCTAACAACATTCCAAAAAATCAGAACTCTGCAATTGTTTGCGACCTAACGCGATTTGTGTCTACGGTCACTGGCCTACTACACTAGTACGTTTGTGTGGTTATGCCGGAGGTTCTGTTATAGTACGTTCAAAGGTTAGGATAAATTTGGATGTTGATTTAGCTTCTGCTACCGTTGACCCATTCGTGGTACCTGACAATGTACAAGATGTACCTGTTATTATAGGTCAGCCATTTTTAAATAACGTTACGGTCTTAGAAGTCACCAAGTCCGACTTTTTAATCAAAATAACGTCTTTCTTTTTATCTAAGAAAGTTTATTTATATGTCAAGGAAACGACTATTATTCCACCGAATTTTGTAGGTCACATTTCTCTAAATAGACATGAAAACGTTAGGGATGTTTTTATTGATTTAAAGTGTCGAAATTGGAATAATAATTTTCACATTATCTTACCGTGCATTATAAACATGAACGATAGTTGTTGTATTTCTGTTGCCAACATGTCCGATAAGTGTGTTTGTTACAAAAAAAGGCAGGGTACTTGCAAGAGGGTATACTTGTACCGAAGATTCGAAAATACCATCTAGAACTTGCTTAACTACAAATATTGCTGATTTACCACTTTTTACATTATTAGACCTCGATAGACAAATAAATTTGGAACTAAACAACAGCATTGAACTTTCCAAATTATTAAAATTACTCAACAGATGTAGGGATTGTTTCGCTACTAATTTAGAGGATATTGGGAAAACGACTGTTACGGAAATGTCGATCTCACTAACCGATAGCGAACCCGTAACGTATGGCCCTTACCGTATGCCTTTCGCAAATCGTGAAAAAGTCACGCACAATAGTCCAAGACCTTATTGATCACGGAATAGTTCGAGAGTCAGAGTCTCCTTATGCCAGTCCGATACTGTTGGTAAAGAAAAAGAACGGCGAGGAAAGAATGTGCGTAGATTATAGGGCCATTAATCGTAAAACTATTAAAAATAAATATCCACTGCCACGAATCGATGATCTTTTAGATAATTTAGAAGGACATTTTTATTACACAACATTAGACCTTGCTTCTGGGTATCATCAAATTCCGATGGAAGAAGATTCTATATCGAAAACTGCCTTTGTAACTCCGGATGGCCACTACGAATACTTAAGAATACCTTTTTTGTTAGTAAATGCTCCTGCTGTCTTCCAAAGAGTGTCAGTGTCTCTGGAAAAAAGTATGGAACGGCTGGAAAATGACCTAAATCTTTTCAGAGCTGCTGGTTTAACATTAAGATTTAATAAGTGCCATTTTATTCAGTCTAAAATCGAATATCTAGGTCACGAGATTACTGGAGAGGGTATTAGACCCGGTCGTGACAAAATAAAAGCCGTAGCGGATTTTGCAGCACCCAAGAATGTTCACGAAGTTAGGCGATTTTTAGGACTCGCTAGTTACTTTAGAAAGTTTATCAAAGGATTCGCGGCCATCGCTAAAGCTTTAACTAACTTAACTTGCAAAAGGACTTTGGGTGGGAAGAACAACAGCATGATGTTTTCGATGATCTGAAAAGGAAGCCAGTAGAACGGCCCATTTTGGTTATTTATAACCGAGAAGCGGAAACGGAAGTACATTGTGACGCCAGTAAGGTCGGGTTAGGAGGAATTCTCTACAACGGCAAAATGAGTCCACCTGTTTAAAAAAATACTGGGAATATTGCCAGAGCAAGTTACTAAACTGTTTTGAATTCAACTTAGACACGCATTTAGGTTTTTTAGTTGAAGAATTAGAAAAAGCCAAGTCGTGCTCAGTATTAAATTCCTATAAATCTGCCGTAAATATAATATTTGGTCCACTAGGTAAAAATGACGAAAAAATAATTAATATATTTCTGAAGGGGGTATGCAATTTGCGTCCACCTTATCCAAAATATGATTTTACATGGAATCCAGACTCACTTTTAAATTATTTAGAGAAATGGTATCCACTGGAATCATTAAGTCTGGAACAATTAACTCTTAAACTTGTAACTCTCATGGCATTAACAACCGTTAGTAGGGTTCAGACACTAGCATTAATAAAAATGGGTAATATCTCAAAACTTGCAAATAAAATTGAAATTAAAATACCAGATAAAATAAAGACAACCTCCAACCGAAAATAACAGCCAGTACTATATTTTCCATATCTTAAGAATAAATCAGAGCTCTGCGTGGCATCCACTATCGAATTTTATATCAATAAAACAACACTCCGTAAACTGGAACATAATCTCATTCTAACGCATAAAAAACCTTATCATACTGCATCATCTCAGACATTAAGCAGATGGATTAACAAACCCACAGTTTCGGAGGTCTAGATACAACGATGTCTTCTGCACATATGGAGTGTACGCCACGCGTCTACCTCGGCGGCTCTAAGAGCGGGTGTAAATATTGAGCAAATAAAAAGTACAGCGGGATGGACGCCTGCGTCTAATACATTTTTCAAGTTTTACAATAAACCTCTTAAAGAAACCAACGAAACCTTTGCTAAGGTGAAATCTTCATGTAGATCACCCTTAATTAATATAAGATTATCAATATATCCAGAATCTTGGTTGTGTGGTTATTATTGTTATGGTATTTTATACATTATTATGTGGTTAATACTGTATTATTTATCTTATTGTTAGTTACATATCGTAATGTTGTTTCAAAAAATATTATTGTTATACTTATTTTTTTTATAATGTTATTATTACATTAATTTAGCGTAATAAAATTACGTCCTTATTCGCCTGCTTTACTCTGAACATCTACAACGTAATTATATCAAGGACAAGCGAAGGAAAATTGTAAGATTAATTGACTTACCTTAAGGAAAATTAATCTGAATTTTTCGAGCTTGTCCAAAGATATAATTACCCAGCCCACCCAAAAAGGTTTTCCCGGAGCTTAGGCGATTTTACGATCACTTCAAGGGAATTAGTAGTAAGCACCTAAGAGATAAGGGCCTGACTAACACATTTCTTTTAGCTCTAAAAAGTTCGTGCTGACGAGTTAGATTTCACGGAAACTACAACGTAATTATATCTTCAGACAAGCTCGGTAAATTCAGATTAATTTTCCTTAAGGTAAGCCAATTAATCTTACAATTTTCGGCTAGAGGTAAATACAAATGGTTGAATATTACCTAGCATTACAAAAGTTTACAATAACAACACAATAATGTACATTGTACAACTGGTACGAGACCCGCCGATGTCACATCTGCAGCACGTTTAAATATGTATAATCACATTGTTACAAAATCACCGACAGAGTGCCCTAGTACGGCGTTGCCAAATCTACATTTTTCCTAGCCTTAAGGAAATTGTGCACCACCTCTGGGGGTGCCAGGGACAACCCCAAGGGCGAAATCTTAACCCTCTAGGCCTTTAAACCAGAGACAGGCCCTTTTGTCCACATTTCCTGGACGTCAGCAGCGGTACTTATCGAATATCCCTCGTATAACTTGACTGTCGATTATTTATTGAACTGCCCTGGTATGTGGATTATTCGTGAGTATTCGATAGAAATTTCTACGGGGATCTAGAAGCCTAGATCACCTACATAAAGTCTGCGGCGTGCCGGCGAGGAAGACAGTCTTAATCAGGTAGCGATCAAAAGTAAATAAGCAACAGTTAAGTGAAGTAAGTGCGATTTTGGAAGTGTTTTCGGTGTGTAATTATTTAGATATTGTACAAGAAGTGTTGTATTGTATCTGAAGTGTTAAATAAATATTTGTATTTTTGTATAAAAGTCTCATATCTTTAGAACTCCGGAAAGAGTAACAATATTAAAATTACTTTAAAACCTAAATTTCGAATTTGAGACATAGTCAGAATAAGTAAATATAAAGGTGTACTTGACGAAGGTGTTAGTGGGTGTGGTGTGATATGACAATCCTAAAAGAGCCGAGCCGGATGCGTAGTGTGTATTATGCTATGCTATACCCCGCATAGTCAAGTATGACTACTCGAATAGACAGTATCCGCTTTCAGAGTATGATGTAATCATCGAACACCTGGCGTCTAGACGGTATCTGGTTTTAATAACTTGTCGAGACCAATTGGTATAGGTTATTGAACTGTGGGATCACCTCATATCTAAAGGTAGAAGAGCATCGGAGCCTCATGATTGGTAATGATTTTATTGATTATCGATATTATTGATTATTGATTATTGATTTTATTGATTATTGGTTATTTATTATTAATTATTAATGGATAGAATATAAGATACAGAGCATGTAAAATATACACCACATATTGAAATCAAGACTAATACTTAATATATAATAAAGGGAGTCCCTACCTCAAAAACACGATAAAGGACTACCTGAGCGACAGGAGAATCATAACTGGGCCCGGACAAGAAAGGAAGGTGTACATCGCCGTTCCGCAAGGTTCGGTGTTAGGCCCCTCTGTTTGGAATATTATATACGATGGGGTGTTGCAAATTGACTTGCCTATGGGCTTGCCAACGGTGGGGTATGCCGATGACTTAGCGGTAGTTGGATAGGACAGAAACTGGGATAGTTTGGTCCACAAAATGAATGTAGGTAGCACTAGCTACAGTAGGGGATTGACTAAGTGTAAATGGACTCCGTATGGACTCTTTTCCCCTAAAAAGACGCAGGCGATGCTCCTAAGGTTCGGGAGGAGACGAAAAGAGGAAAATTTTGAGTTTGAGGGTATTTGGGACTAGCTAAGTGACAGTCAGATACCTGGGCGTGACTTTGGATTCTTAGTTTTGGGCCACATATTATGAAGTTCATTCACTAATTGAATTTTTGAATGTTTCAGCGACGACATTTCAATTTTGTGTTTGTACAATGTTTGATGCGTTACTGCTACTGACCGGCGTTGTAATTTTAGATATATCATGATATACTTGCGTCATTTGCTTTTCAACACCATCTTTAAACAATTTAAATTCACGCTCAATATTTTGTATGGTATTTTACAAGTCTTTTAGGGTTTGCTGCAGTGAAATGTCAACCACACTCGGAATAGTAGCAACTTTTTTATTTAGCACATCAACTGCTAGCGCTAATTCACTAATGAATTAATTTATTTCTCTTATTTATTTATAGCTCCAGAATCTTCTTATATGATTGATTATCCTGCTTATTGAAAGATGGGTCGTTATAGAAAATTAGTTGATATAGGCCGGGGTACCTTTGAATTGTTGTCCCTCTATTATTATGTCTCCAGTACATCTATCGAAATCAATTCTTTTACGTCCCAATAACCACGTAGATGTTGAATCATCATATACCGGACCATAAATCCTGACTATTGATTCACTCTTTTCCCTATGTTCACTTACATACTTTTGCGCCATCTCGGGATATTGATCTAAATATTCATCCAGTACAGATGAAGTAGTAGATGTATCCTCTATACGTTGTTGCTCCTCCCCTATTGAATCCTCAAATTCATCGTCCTCTATCTTTGATGTTGACGTCGGTGCCACATGTTCAGTAGGAAGAAACCTTGTTTGGTTTAAAGTTCTCGTTACATCTTCTTCTTCTTCCTCTTCTTTCTTCATCTCCATCTTGATACGTTTATTGTCATGTATCTTTTCATTCAAATTAAGTGTGGTGGCAGCTATTTGTTTTAATGGGGCGGAAATGGGATTAAACATTTTTTGTATAGCTTCATCCGCCTCTGATTTACCCAACTTCAAAGCCAGATAGTTTTTCCTGATTACCTTTGCCAACTCCTTTATTTTTTTCTTGCGCTTGGTAGCATTTATTGTATCATTAAGTGATGAACTCATGTTGATTAATGTTGCATGTTAGCAGAGCTAAACCGTTATATACTTGTTGAATCCTTTTCTATATCGACCATTACCTATGTAAATCGAAATCTTTTACAATAACCACACTACCATAATAATCGGTCCAGCATTCGTTATACATTTGTTTGAAATAACCGAAGGAAACGTCCGGTGATACATGTTCATCATAGTTCTGTTTGAGATTAAGGTCGTCTTGTCTAAAGAGAACAATGATATTACAATTGTTTCTAATCAACTGTTTCGGTATTTTCGAATAAGTTTGACAGAGCAACGCATGCTGAAATAGTAGCATCGATGTTTTAATGCCTGCACATGGAATAATATTCGCGTATCTTATTCTGTTTGTCGCATGCAACATCATCAAATATGAATATGGAGTTTGGTTTGGCTTCCATTGCACTAATAATTTAATCGCTGTCTTTATATGAGAAATAGCCAACACCTTTCACTTTGCTTAAAATTATTAATACTTGGGCTGATATAACGATTTCGAGTATACGTAAACATTTTCAAATTTTATCCCATTATTATGGTATAAGAATGATAGATAACATGACGTTGGTCTTGCCACAGCCACTCGGTCCGCATACTATAGCTCTAAAAGAGTTTGGCAATAGCTTACTATGTTTCAGGGCCGCGCCGCAGTTTTCATTCATTCAATATATTCTAAATTTTCAATCAGTAACGTCTGTTCTTGTTAAAAGATCTTGAACTAGTGTATAAAGAGAGATTCAATACTATGAGATTCAATAATACTATAATCATTCTTCACGCCGCTCTACCACGGTGAGGGCGCTAAATTCTCTAATTGATAAACTGCCGTTCGAATTACACATTCCTGGTGGCTATCAATTTTGCGGACCTGGTATGTCATACTTGTATAATCTATTTTATTATTACTATGTTCTGGTGCTTACGCAACGTTTACATGATGTTTTACGTCACGTTAACATGACGTTTTCATGACGTTTTTTTATACGACGTTTTTACGAGTTGCAAACGTGACGTTTATTAACGTTTGACATTTACGTCACATTTACATCACGTTTTTATGTTGGATTTTTCGGACATTTTTACCTACCGCAAAAGCCACGTTTAAGTGGCGTTTTATACCACGTTTCTACATGTTGTTATATGGGAAATGCGGGATATTTTAGGTGACATTTTTACGTCGTGAAAACGTGACGTTTTACGTCATGTTTACATGACGTTTTACGTCACGTTTACATGACGTTTTTATGTCGGATTTTTTAACCTTTTTACGTGTCGCAAACTTGACGTTTTACGTCGCGTTTACATCACGTTTTTGTGACATTTTAACATTAACTCTGTATTATATCCAACATCTAAATATTAATATTTCTTTAAAAGGTACCAAACTTAAAGATCGCTTAGCCCAGGACTAAAAGGGATTATTTACATTGGATTCAGCCTGCCGTAAACACGACATTTTCTATTCGCAAAACTAATCCCTGGAAGATAGACATAAAGCTGACTAGGAACTTCAACAGCGAGCTTGGGAACGTTTTAAATCTAAGGATCTATTAACTGTAAACTAGGTGAAAAAGCAGCCGCATGGGTGGTAACTACGCAAATGAAAGCGAAACGTAATCTTGGCATGGCATTGAAACAATGAAAACAACCACCACCTCAATCATGTTTCTTTAGAAGAGCCGTAGTGAAGATGGTTACTAACGTTCTCAAGAAATCGCCGCCGCAAACTACGTTAAAAAAATCTGCATTAATTGCTTTGAACGCAGCTCGACTGGCAGTTAAAAAGGCTGGAGGTAAAAAGAAAATGCGTGTCCCAGAATAATACCATTTGAACAATCCGGTGGATTTTTACCATTTTTAATACAGCTATTTGCTGGATTGAGCGCTTTAGGATCGCTCAAGGATGGAGCAAGCGCAATAGTGAAAACAGACATTGATGCTAAAAATGCCAAAAAGAAACTTGAAGACCAAGGACATAACCAAGCAATGGAACCAATTGGATCGGGCTTATATTTGAGAAAAAATCGTACGTGGCCGTTATGGTTTGTTCTTGAAGAAACAGCAAAAAAACTACCAATAAAGCTACCCAATAGACCTTTATCTGATGCTGGCCTAAGAAAGTTTGTTAAACAATTAAAAGTTCCCAATTTTCCAGGCGTTTTCATGCGAGACACTCTACCTGCGGGCCCATGGCGGAGAGAAAACATCCTAAACCTGGATTTAAATAAAAATTAAGGTACACATTGGGTAGCATATAAGAAGGATAGCAATGTAGTTAGATATTTCAGCAGCATACAGTTTCGGCAGCTTAAAACCACCAAAGGGCAGTATTTGGGCGGTTCGGCGGTGAAAATTGTCTGTAATAATGATCAATACTAAGATTATAATCAGATTAACTGTGGACATCTGTGTTTGCAGGTTCTTTATAAAAAGGCCGATAATGAGTGAATTGTATCAGTCATGTCTACGATATTGACGCTTACAAGTCGCGCCTCTACATTATCTATTGATTTTGCGCCACCACTTCATTTAGATCTCAAGTATGAGTACGGCCTAGCTCTTCTCAGTTTTCAATCGTACGATAGCATTCCCAACATCGAGGCTGGTCAGAAGATTTACCTTTACGAGAATAACGATAGAATGAAGTTAAAGGTTATTGAATTTAATGCCGACGCCTATGAAATTTGGGACATTGAAGCGTACATCAGAACCCATTTGGATATATCGAAGACGACGCCCCAGCACCTGGCAGATGGAATATTTTCCTTGAAGCCAAATAATATTACCATGAAGTGCGAAATATTTAGTAGTAAATACGCCATCAACTTTGCACCAAAAGATAGTATTGGTAAGATATTGGGATTCTCTGGCAAGCAGTTGCTGGAGACGAACAAAGTGCACAGCTGAGATCTTCCAGTCAATATTATAAAAGTAAGAACTATTCACTTGGATTGAAGTATTACTTCTGGAGCCTTCTACAACGATAGACCCTCCCACACCATATACGAATTTGAAATTTCCTCCGATCCTGGTTTTGCAATCGACGAAACACACAACCATCTTATTTACCTACCGATAATTAAACGAGCGAGAAATATATAATATTTGTATAGCTGTGCTGAATCAGAACTTTTAACTTGTTAACTTTAAAGATTTTACAGATACACCGAATTCTATACCAGCTATATGAATCGCTTCGAGAAGCAACCAGTACTTACTAGATTTTGATAAATTCAAGGAACGAGCGTTATTTGTTTTTGATTAATCGAGGCGAGACGAAAATGAAAGTGGTTAGCTACTGAGTGGTGAGCCTACTGTGGTCGTGAGGCTCGAAATAGAGGCATCCAAAGGTTTTTCCGTAAATACCCGAGCATGCTGCATAATTATACCTGATTGTATTATGGAATATCTCCCACACGATAATATTGTAAATAATCTTAAAGCTTAATTTAATGAATTCTTAATCAGTTTAAATCAATACCTTCAGCAAGATGCAGTGCCTGGCTGTAGACATGCAGGGTTTCAAGCTACCCGATTTTCATTCTAAAGAGATAACTTTTATCTGCGGTCAGCATTCGGCGCATTACCTACTGAGACCGCCCATGTCATTCAACGCCTTAGATGCTGCTGCCAAGAGACAGGTTAAGTATTTAGAACAATCTCATCATGGACTGAAATACACGAGTGGATACATCGATTAGATATGCTGAACGATATATTGAGCAATCACCTGCTAGATGAAAATACCAGTGTGGTATACGTAAAAGGACACCAAAAAGAGGAATTTCTCAGATGAAAGTTGTGTGAATTTGGATCCCACATCATCGGTGCCGACTATAATAAACGTTGAGAATGTAATCTGCAGTACCTTTGGGCTGCCACCTGTATTTAGTAAAAATAGTTCATATTGCTTTTATCATTGTACAGAGCAGTCCATTTTTGATGGGAATCCAGGGTATCTCGGAAACTACAAGATGCATAACAAAACCGCTTGCACATCTTCGAGCTACTTTTTCCAGTTTGACTTAATGGTGAAATCAGATCGGGTCTACTTTGTTTAGGTTTTGAGATACAGGGCATTTCTCAAATTTTGCCTTTTTCGTCAGGGCCCTGTAACTTTTTTATTTTCAGACCTACAAAAAAAGTTTAAAGGGGAAAGTTTTAGATATTTTTAAGTGGAATCCATTGGCGTAGTAAATTTTTTTTTATTGCGTCCCGTTTTTTAGATACAGACCAAACTTGTGTTTTTTTAAATGCAACATCCTGTATATTTCTAGTTAATTCGAAAGAAATTTCAATTCTGGTTACAGTAATATATAATAAATAGGGGTTTATTTGAATTTAAGTACCTTTATTAAACATTTTTATGGTTAAATGGGGGGGGGGGAAACGCGTATTTCCATTGATTTATTTCCTTATAAACTACATTGAACTCCTGTTTAATGTTACACTTAATATCTTAATAGTAATATAACTAAATACGGTTATATATAATTTATATTTGTAAAAATATTCGACATTTTTATGTTTCCATAATTAATTATTTGTGACGGTTTTATTTCATTTATGGGGAAAAATCTATACATAGGCGGATATATATGTATGTTGGGTAGCCTAGTTTAGAGGGATACGGTTTCTGCTTCGTGATATTCAAATCACCGGTCATACGCGGCGTGCGGCGACCTCATATTTTAAAATTCGAAGGATAGTAAAGGTTTTTTCGCGAGTAGTGTGCGATACTGGACAGCTCAAAATTGTTTTTCTGAGGAGGTAGTTCGAGTTCGGATGTGGGTGTGCGACATATTGGCGAAAGGTATTTTAGTGGCAGTTGGAGCCCCTTTTTCTGGATTTGTAGTGCCTTTTCCGTCAGTTAGTTAAACTTTCGTATCATGGATCCATGAAGCATTTGGAGTCCATTGATTTGCTGGAAGTTGTTCCTTTTTTTGGGATTTTATGTCACCGCCACCTTACACTGTCTAGCCATTCCACAGTGTACTCTCCTAGCTACATTCTTCTTCACGCAAAAAAAACCCTCTACAGCAGAGGTAGGTACTTTACAATTTTATTTCCTTGTCTTCCCTTATTTTAAACGATTATGGTGGATTGTGATATGTTATTTGTTTCCTAGGGTTTTTTTTTCACCTTCCTTTATCAAGTCATCTTACCTAAAAGGAGGTTGCTTTTTCCTATGTAAAGCTGTCCGTTCTATCAAGTAGGGAAAAGTGTTACGTAATCAATCTCACCGGAGGACGTCTAGATCGTACCGGCCACTTGCAGAGTGAACCTGTTAGTGCCCTGTGGTACCCCTAGGGATTAAAGCCAGACCGACCCACCCCCGCGAGCTACATCAGTCAGCACCCTACCGGGAGACCACCCTGATACCTGGCTAAGTTGTATGTTGTGTCGTACCCCAACTGTTATGTTCTCATATTTGTGTAACCGTTACTTTATACCTATAGATCTAAGAAATCGTCTTGCCTGTTAACCATTCTTAATAGCAATATATACAATTTTTTTTCACTGCAAAATTTCGACCACATTTATCTTCCATAATTACCCGCCACTCCCACTAACGAAAAAACAGTCGGAAACACTTAAAAAAATATATATATAGATATATATTTTGACAGGTGCGATTTTACCCCTTTGGTTGTGTTTCTTTGATCCGGGAATTTTTTTTCGTGATTAGTAAGTTCTCATGCTCTCTATGTTATTAAATAAGTGGCGTAAATCACGTGGCGCCCTATATTAAAATATTCTAACCTACTTAAGCCTGATTAACTGGAAGGCACTGCCCTTATTTAAATATAATAATTGTAATATAATTCTAAATATAAAGAAATCTAAACCGCTAGCCCGGGAAACTAGTGCCACCCCCTTTTGTATTTTTTTGAACGTCGCTTTCGTAACGACTCTGAGAGATCGTGGTATATTATCTAGTATTCGGAAATATTTAAATACTTTACATAATTAAATACACTTTATATAAAATAGTGTGTTTAATTAAATCAAGAGTTTAATATAGTTTATAAGGAAATAAATCAATGGAAATACGCGTTTCCCTCCATTTAACCATAAAAATGTTTAATAAAGGGACTTAAATTCAAATAAACCCCTATATAATATATATTACTGTAACCAGAATTGAAAGTTCTTTCAAATTAACCAGAAATATACAGGGTGTTGCATTTAAAAAAACACAAGTTTGGTCTGTATCTAAAAAACGGGACGCAATAAAAAATAATTTGCTACGCCAATGGATTCCACTTAAAAATATCTAAAACTTTCCTTTTTAAACTTTTTTGGTAGGTCTGAAAATAAAAAAGTTACAGGGCACTGACGAAAATGGCAAAATTTGAGAAATGCCCTGTATCTCAAAACCTAAACAAAGTAGACCCGATCTGATTTCACCATTAAGTCAAACTAAAAAAAGTAGCTCGAGGATGTGCAAGCGGTTTTGTTGCGCATCTTGTAGTTTTCGAGATACCCTGGATTCCCATCAAAAATGGACTGCTCTGTACATCTACAAGTATGTGTAGCATAAGAAATTGTACGGATCTTTATAACTGGTTGTTTGCTGGTTTACTTAAATAAAATAATTTTTAACAAGTATTTATGTTATTCTATTCTCTTTGTTGCTATCCCTAATTAAAATAAATATTGGGTATCATCAGAATAATATAACCTGAAATTATTCTGATTATCCTGCAGTTATCTTCGCTATCCTGGTGTGTTATCCTGAAATTATCCTGATTATCCTGAAGTTATCCTTGTTATCCTGAAGCTAGCGCCACGTTGTGACGTTGTCGTGACGTGGCGTACAACGCTGGTTTGTTGTTATATAACTGTTTGCTCGTCTCTACTGCTAATAAAAGGCATCGTTAGACTTGTTCATAGAAAAATTTAGCTCTTAATATTTTATTATCCAGTAGTAGTCGTGATAGTCATACGCGCATGATTTTTCCTCTTATTACATCATCCATCCTTTCTATAAACAAAGGGTTACCTAATGCGCATGATTTTTTAGACCACTTTCTTATTTGCCTCACCCTATATGAGTAATTGTTCGAGACACTCTGTATACTACATATTTGGATTTCTGTAAAAGTAAAATGTCGCGACCTTGGTGACTTCCTGTCTATTATCTACGTATGCATAAACCCTTGGTATTTTATCAAGTAGCTAGCAGGTGTTAATATATAAAATTGTTGAATAGCCACAAACGATGGTCACAATAAGTCAATGAACTAGAAAAACAGTTCAAAGACTGTTTGCTTGTATTGTAATGAGATTTTGTTTATAGGTAGTATAGCTTCATTTGTTCTATTTTAATTAAAAACTGATAGCCGCTGGCACATATATAAAAACTGGTTAATATATGAAGCATCTAAAAAATTTTGAAGCTTTTTATATTATGATTATGCCGTTTAATAGACCACACAAAGTTGATGTGACGAAGTATTGTTTTTTTCAATATCTACTCAGAGATGGAATAAAATAAAAACCGAACTAAAATTTACAAATATCAATTTTTTTGAAATATTTCAAAAACCAATCAAGTTAGTCTTGATATGTTTCAGCCATTATGTTGGTCCACTGAGTGCGCTACTTTGCCCTCCATTAAACCAATACATAGATCCAAATTTGAATCAGCCTGTATAGCGTTTATATTACTAATTAAGTTTATTTATTACTAAGTAATTTGTAAATTGGAATGAAAAATAACATTAAAGATACATACCATCTGCCATTTTCCTGAGAACATTTACAACATCTCCACGAGATAAAGATATTTCATCTGGTTGCTCAGCACTATAACTATGCATTATAACAATTAGGGGGCAATCCCAACACTCATATAAAGATTCGCCAGGATCTACAAACTTTGATGGAATTATAGCTTTTATCCAACGTTCTTTAACAGTTTCTGTATCGCAAGATAAAATCTGAAATATAAGAACTAAGTCAGGATTTATATAATTTTATCCAATTCTTATTTTTTATAAAGTTGGTTGGTCAGATTTTTATCCCTACCTTTATAACTGCCCCCACCTCAATAAGTAAAAAATGGGATGTATTTGTACCGTTTCTGTTAGAGAAAATTTAGAGAATTATGTGCAATTAACGTACAGCTGTTCCATTCTGATACGTTATTTCACTTGCACAGGAAAGGCATATTAAAGCAACTAGATAATATTATATAATATTGGGTTTCTTGTTAGATAGATAGATAGATAGATAGCACTTTATTTCCTACAGGTACAAACACCCAATTACAGGAAATGCTACGATAGATAAGATAAAAAGATAATAACAATAAATACTAAACTAAAAAACTAATATAAGTATGTACATATTAAATTAAAATAACATAAACATAATTTTAACTAGCTTATGAGAAAAACGAAAATATTCCACTCATATATCCATTACAAAAACGTTCACATATTATGGGTCAAATTGAGCAAACATTGCCGAATAAGACCCATCGAGGAGTGGTTAATATCACAATACCTTTCCACAAGATCAAAATTTGTACACATCACAGTAATTGGCGACTTTCGCGAGATATTTGTGCAAGACGCTTCGCAGTAAAATGTTCTTGAAGACCTTGCGTTGACACGAGGAACATGAAAATTTATTTTGCTCAACAAATATTCACAAATTACCTTATTATGCAACAAATTATAGAGGAAAGATACTGTAATAATAATTCGCCTGGTGTTCAGGGATATGTAATTACAATCGTTCAATAGTATTGAATAATCAGCTCCTCTAGGTGGATACACTCCTGACGACTTGAATGACAGCAATTTTAAAAACCTACGTTGAACGCGTTCAACTGAGCTTATGTGTGTAGCGTAAAAGGGATACCATATTAATGCATTGGTTTCAAGTTTTGAACGAACATAAGACGTATACAGAACCTTCAACGCATCCATATTAGGGAAATCCCTGCAATTTCTAACAATAAACCCCAACATCCTGTTAGCAGACGACACAACTTCGTTAATATGTGGAGAAAAAGACAGTTTACTATCGAAAAGAACACCTAGGTCCTTAATTTCACTACACCTTCCCAATGCGACAGAGTTGATTTCGTATGCAAATTCGATAAATTCTTTTTTCCTGCAATATGTAACAGCAAAGCATTTTAGTATATTTAATCTTAAATGATTTTCAGTGCACCAGTTCTCGACAATTCTTATGTTATTTTGTAAGTCAATGCAGTCATTCAAAGAGCTTATATTTAAGAATACTTTCAAGTCATCTGCATAAAGTAGTTTTTGGCAAGTAATCGATGACGCGAGATCATTAATATAAAGAAGGAACAATAATGGCCCCAGATTTGATCCCTGAGGGATCCCAGATGAGGGGGTGAAAAAATCCGACCGATATCCCACATACTCAACAAACTGCTTTCTATTAAACAGAAAGGATTTAAAAAGCTGCAACAGTGATGATGAGAAGCCAAAATGCTCTAATTTCCTTATAAGGACATACAAATCAATTTGATCGAATGCTTTCTGCATGTCCATATAGATAACATCAGTTTGTCCCCCAGAGTCCATATTATCACTAATGCACTGAGATATGGTCGCCAGATTGGTTGTACAAGATTTTTTCTCTTGAAACCCGTGTTGCTCATCCACTATCAGATTTCTAGTGGCTGCATAAATTACCTCATATAAAATGATTTCAAACAGTTTAGCAAAATTTGGCAATATGCAAACTGGACGATAGTTGTTAATTAGCGCTGTGTCACCCTTTTTTAAAATAGGGGAGATTCTAGAGAGTTTCCATCTAGTTGGAAAAATGCATGTAGTTATTATAAGATTAAATACATGAAGCAAAGGCTGCAGTAGGACATAGATGCAATCTTTAACAACAAAGCTGGGTATCTGATCAGGGCCAACAATCAATTTATTTTTTAATTTTTTTAATGCATTTAAAATGTCATTTGCAGTTATTTCACCAATATTTATATTAAGCGGTAGACTATAGTTTAGATTCTGGTTTCGGCCTAAGTTAATATCTGGTACCGTATAAACACTAGAAAAATAACAACCGAATGCATCTACGATTTCCTGCGAGTTAGAGTAAATCAATTCTCCATATTTCATTATTCCAGGGATCCTGGAATTGCCTTTTTTGTTACGTATAAAATTCCAAAATTGTGATGGATCGCTTGAAATATTATTCGCCGCATCTGAGATGAATTTGCGATATTCACTATTTATTTGGGTTTTTATTTCAGTTCTTAGCAAAGTAAATTGAGAGTAATAAAAAAGAGTTCCGAACTTTTTATAGTTTTTATGTGCCTGCTCTTTTTGCCTAATTTTTAAAATAGTATCCTTTGAAAACCAGGGCGGGAACCTACGTTTGGGAACGATTTTGAACGGAACTGTTTTTTCAAAAATACTTAATAAAAACTGCTCTATAATTTCACACGCTAAATTCACATTGTTGCACTGTAACACATCGTTCCAATTTACATTCGAAATCAACTCATACATCAGTGGGTAATTTGCCTTTCTAAAATTGTACACCGCTTCACATTTTTTGGGGATAAAATTCGATACACGAGAATTGGTAGAACTGAATTTGAATGTTAAGGATGGATGGTGCCTGTCCTCATTGACTAACGGCATGTCGTCTTTCTCAGTTAGACAGTCAATGTTGCTAAAAATTAAATCCAAATATCTATTGTTCTGATTAGGTACAGTATTATATTGCTTAAGGTTATATAGCTCTACAAAAGTATTCATAATTCTACATTTATTGTCGTTACTATCAGCATTAAAATAAAAAGGAATATTGAAGTCGCCAGCAATGATAATGGGACTATTATGGGTTGAATTGAAAAGAGCAAATTGATCTAAAAATAATTCAAAGTCGTCAGAGGACGTATCGGGGGGAACATACACTACATAGATATACACTATATTAAACCCTAAGCGAAGTTTCCCTCCAGCTAGGTCTATTCGTGGAGTCGACGATACAACCGCACTCAAATCAATTGGCTAAAAGAAGTAAGAACTTTTCACGGCTATTAGTACACCTCCTCCTTTGGACAGATTCGTAAGGGCTAAGTCCCTATCTTTTCTGAAGATATTAAATTCTGGAGAGAAAAGCTCGGAGTTATAAACCCCCGTTGTTAACCATGTTTCAGTAAGAAAGAGCACATCAATATCATTACGCATTGAAAGGTTGTTAAAGAAAGCAGACGTCTTTGTGTTAAGGCCATTGACGTTTTGATAGTAACAGTTGACTTGATTGTTATAATTGGGTGGCAAATTTAAAAATTCACAATTTTAGGGGTACCGTTAATGTGTTTTATTTTTATATTAGTCTCGCCCTTCTTCTTTCTTTCCTCTAACTCCTTCTTCACTTCCCTATATAGTTGCATTTGGCGAGGTGTTTTATCAACCGAAATGGAAATTTTTTTGTAGCATTCAGAGTTTTTCAAAGATGCAGATTTCTTTATTAGCTCAAATACTTGATCATTACTAGATAGTGTAACTTTAACTGGCCTTGCTGACGCTCTATTCCTGTTATATTTCCCAATCCTTCGAATATTCGTTACTGTAACAGACTGTGAAATATGTGTCAGTGCCTTGACCACTTCAGCTTTCTCTGATGTTAATCTATCAGTTTTTGGGGCATTCTCTTGTTCCTTCATGCCAAAGATAATGATATTGTTCTTCCTATTTTGCCTCTCAAATACCTCCTGCACAACATCCTCAAACTGTAAGTTAGACAAAGTAGTATCCTTATCCCTCGAACTAATAGCTTTGACTTCACTTTGAAGTGCAACTATAACAGCCTTTAAGGCATTAATATCATTTCCCATCTCCTCACAGCTATTGCAAGTCCAAGAAACAGACTTCTTGCCATTTATCAATCTGGTCTCAGTAGTGGTAAGTCCCACACAACTGTGGAAAAAACTCTTTTGGCAGACACAGCATAATAACATCAATTGTGCATCTGCAGCTCTTGAACAGCAGCTACAAGCGTGGGACATGTTGAGATTAGAGAAAAATTGTCTGGGACGCCTATGCGTAAAGCAGAATACTCCGGTTGTGAGGTTAAATATTTATTCTCAAAATATATTCAATATTAAACGCCTTTCTTAAGATGAAACTTGAAAAACTAATTACCTCAAACGTTCTATTAACATCTAAGGTCACTATCAGCCAAAAATCACAATTTGTTTACCAACATAAGTACTTCAAATAAGCAAAAATACACTCAACAATACATACAATACATATGTCGAAACATACGTATTGCAATCATTTTGTAAAATCTTGTAAACAAATTGCGTACAATATTTTTTTTACAACACGGGAATATTAGGAAATACACGAGAATATTACGAATGTCATATTTCTAAAATAAACGACACCATACATTTTAGCTAGATACCATACATTTTATTTGACGACATACAAAAATAGTTTTGCGAGAAAATAGGCTGCAACATAGCAATTTTTGATAGTTGGTTTAAGTTTCGAATAGTAATTAGTGGGTAACTCAGGGTTGGACTTCAGGTAATTTAAAATTGTTCTAATTTAACAGCTTGTTTAAAAAAATTATTCATAGTTTCTTTTGGGATTACACCATCTGTAAAATAACAAAAAGAAAAAAACCGGAAGCACACAAATTAAATATTCAAAGTGTAGTATCAAGGCAAACTTCTAAAGTTTGCCCCAAAAAAACTATTCTAATACTGCTGAAATTAATATTCTAAACTGCTAGTTATTATCGATATTTTCTTAAGAAAAATGGTGTAAACTGCATCGAAATGGGATTATTATTAGGAGAGTCATTTGAAAACTCGTTTCAGAAAAACTTCATAGTCTCCTTCAAACAAAAAAATTATTGCAAAATGACTACTTTCCAATTGCAGAGGATGAATAATATTTTTGAATTTTAGATATTTATAAATAATATTTTTATTACAAAATATAAATTTGATTGGCGCGTGGTTAGATTTAGACCTATCACCACTATGTTTGACACTAAACTCGACTCGTTTAAATTTTCTTATTCAGGTATTTATCGTAGAAAAATGTGTTTCATTTATAATATTTATTACTGTATACCAATTTCTGAGTATTTCCATTTATCATGTTTTGTTATGTAGGTAAAACGACTATAACTAACGAGGCTGCGCAGCTTCTACCCTCGTTATACAAATGTTTAAACAGATGGTAGAGGTAGCTCGAAAATTTACATAAGAAAGAGGAGCCGAGAGAGAGTAGATAAGCAAGGCAGGTTCCCCACCGGAAGTGAACTGTCAGCGAGCTGCATGCCCAGCTAGCAGCAACCTGCACCACGGAGCTGCTGGTCATTGGTTTCACGGGTTGAAGAAGAAGACTTAAGATGCATCCCCGCAGGTGTAGGTACTCTAGGGGGTGCAGACGAGCACCCCAAGAGTGTGTGACGTAGGTTCGTCAAGACGGCGGCCTGACGTCACGAGCCGCGCCAAAGGTATCTCAGGCGGCCACGGCGCGGCAGTCTGGCGGCAAATTCAAATATCTGAGAAATTAGAGGGTAAATTCAATTCAAATATTTAGTATACAGGGTGAATCAAAATCTTTATACAGGATGAGCAAAATAAGAATGCAGATAGAAAAAACAATGACGTAACTGGTCGTGAATGCGGATAGAAAAAACATGGGCAGTATGTTGCTATCGTTAAGATGGCGGCCTGAAATCAGGTATGGGGATTGCAGATGTCTGGCGCCAAATGCGGGAAATTAGGTATGGGCATTGTCTTACAAGAACTTAAAATTTTTATATCTCGTAAACCCGTGCGAATATCGAAAAAACAAGTGGAAAAGTCTCCACTAGAAACGCCTGGATCTGATTGGTGGTGGTCTACCAATAGAAAAAAGTCCCAAGCTCGTACGTTAAAAAATAAAAAAAAATTAGGTCTGGTGACGACACGAGTCGCGCTCAACAACTTAAAATCGTTATATCTCGTAAACGCGAGCGAATATCGAAAAAACAATTATAAAAAATCTCCTCCGCTTCCCCTTGGTTCTGATTCGTAGTCTTCTGCCAATAGAAAAAAGTCCCAAACTCGTATGACAAAAAACAAAAAAGTATATATTCATATATATCAAATGACTCGTAGCGCCACCGTGATATTAATTTCAAACTATTTTCAATCTAACAGCGAAAACGGGATTCTGTCGCAAATTTAAACGCAGCAAAAGCAAGAGCTGCTGCCATGGACGCAAGAGGTCTCTGCTGCTGTAGTCTGGCGGCAAATTCAAATATCTGAAATTGGCCGATAAATTCAAACACAGCAAAAGACACACCCAAGTCAAGAGGATGTAAAATCTTACGTGGACGTACTAGATATTATTAACATGATATTATTATTACATACTTTGTCAGAGCCATATAAGCTAGAACTATGTTTAATTATTAGATGCTAGAACTATGTTCAATTATTTTATTACATCTGAATGCAATGACCTTTAGAAAAAAAAACAAAAGTTGTTGATTTTGTGACAGATCAATTTTTGAAGTAAAATAAAAGGTTTAGTAAGAAAACGATTGTATTCATCTTGGAATTGTGCCCTGTATTAACAGAAGTTAATGTAAAAGAGAACTTTTGTTCAAAGAACCGTGCACTTGGCATAAGACGGGTAGTTTTATATCAATGCACAACTGACATTTGGCGACCGTGACAGGACAGGGTAATTTTTAAATAAAAATCGTTTATAAAGTGTTCCGGGTGTTATAAAAGTGTATAGTCTGCAGTTTACCTGCAGCATTCGATAAACGTGTGTGGTTTGACCGAGTTTACAGTGAAAAAATGGATCAAAAGAAGAAACACCGGAAAGTACTTCGTACCACTTTTACTAAATCGGCGAAAGAATTGGAGGATTTATTATCGACACCAAAGGTGGAGGTACTATTAATCAAAGTTTTATTAGATGTCTTGCGACAAAAAATTGATGATCTCAGGAAAGTGGATGGCGAAATCTACAATTTTCTATTGAATGAAGATGCTAGTGAAGAAGCTTTGTTAACTGAGATGGAGAGTAGTGATAACTATGGTAAGAAGTTTACGGATCTTATCATTCGTTGCGAGGAACGTATGCAAACTGAATCAATAGATGACGCGGAGGATGAGGTAACTTCAGTAATATTCTGGTAGTAGTGTGAAGAGTAAAGCAGGTAGGCGCTGATTTAAGTTACCTACATTGGAATTTAAGAAGTTTGACGGGAATATCGAAGACTGGTTGCCATTTTGGTCACAATTTCAGAAAGTACATGATGATAAGGATATAGACTTAAACGACAAAGTGGAATATTTGATTCAAGCAACTATTCCGGGTAGCAGAGCTAGGCAATTAGTCGACAGTTTTCTCGCTACTGGAAATAACTATAGAACATGATAGACTGTCTTTTATCTCGATTCGGTCGTGAGGATTTGCAAATAGAAGTTTATGTACGTGAGTTGCTGAAATTAGTTATAAATAACACTTCGTCTGGCAGTAAAAAAGACCTTTCTCTTTTATACGATAAAATAGAAACTCAGTTAAGGTCGTTAGAGACACTTGGTATTACCTCAGATAAATATGCGGCGATGTTGTTTGCTTTGGTCGAATCATCTTTTCCGTCTGATTTACTGAGAGTTTGGCAACGTATACCTGCAAGTTCCGGGATGGAAGGTTCGCTAACCACTGCGGGTGTCTCAACAATAGAAAATCGACTCAAAAGTCTTATGAAGTTTTTGAAAAATAAAGTTGATCATGAACAACATATTACTTTAGCGATAGAGGGTTTTGATCTACGAAATGTGACAGTCAGGGATTGTAGACATGAAGGTAATAAACCAGAGGCATATCATTCTAAGTTGTTTTAAAGCCTAGAAACTAAGTTATGATCAGAAAAAAGACATTTTGACGGAAAAAAGGTGCATGTTTTCGCTGTTTAAAAATCGGAGATCTTTCCAAGAAGTGTCGAGAACGATTAAAATGCGTGATTTGTGGCAAAACACACGTACCTCTGATATGTCCGGAGCTGTCCAGAAATCAACCGAGATATGAAAAATCCGAACAGGAGGATAATGAAAGCGGGGTCATGCCAAAAGTGGATCAAGCACTTGCAAACAATACAAGCATACATGTGTTTTTACAAACGCTGCGCGTAAGAATGGAAAGTTCCGAGAATTCGCGATATGTGCGAGCGTTAATAGATACTGGATCTCAAAAGACCTATATTTTAAAGTCGACTGCTATACTTTTGGGGTATACGTCTAAACGACAAATTAACATTTTTCATGGCTTATTTGGTGGAAGTGAAATGTTACAGAAACATGATTGTTATGACATCAAACTCAGGCATGACAATTATAGCTGTACGTTTGAAGTTTTGGATCAGCCTGTTATTTGTTGTGACGTCTCTTCTATATTTGATGGTTCCTGGGTGGAAGAACTTCGACAGTTAAATTATTCAGATATCAGATTTGCGAGAAGCCACCCCAATAGAACTTTTGATAGGCTCCGATATTGCAGGTAAACTGTATACGGGAAAAAGGCATGTTTTAAATTGTGGTTTGGTAGCTGTCGAGACGTTGTTAGGATGGACTTTGATGGGTAAAATACCACAGGAAAAAAACAGTAGTTGTTCAATGACTTCTGTCACACTTTTGTTTAACAATACCTCAATTTGTCTGCCTTTATCAAACATGGCTTCTTCAATTTCCAGTATGTAAAGAAATAATTTTAGATAAATATAATGCATTTGCATGTTCTGGTACTAAAGAAAAGTCAAAGGGTAGACCTAGCGGTGGTATAACTGTATACATAAAAAAGCAATACAGTGTCAAAGTTATTGAAAAAACAAATCTATGGGTATCGATTGAAGTAACGATTTAAATATATTTAAATTTATTTTAGGAGTGATCTATTTTCCGCCAAATGTTGATATTGAACTATGTTTAGAAATGTTGTATGATTCGGTGACATGGATTATTTCTGATTTTGTTGTTATGTTACTGGGTGATTTTAATTGTCGTATTGGTAATTTGAATGAACTAGACTCAGATATTTGTTGTCACTCACACTTAAACCCTACGACACTAGTGTTGGATGAGCAAATAAAACCTAGAGGTAGAAAGTTAGTAAATTTTATGGAAGACCAGAGTATGTTGGTCTTAAATGGTCGTACACCCCTGCGCAATATACATATTTGAGTACTCTAGTTAAGTCGATCATTGATCTTTGTTGGATTAACAGTAATTTTATTGACTCTATTTATGATTCTGGCATCTGTGATATACCAGTGCATTCAGACCATCTCCCCTATTACGTTAATATTGATACAAATATAATTTTGAGAGAGACAAAAAATGTTTCAAATAATAAAAAGGCTGTATTTATTGAAAAATCTAGTTAGAACAACGAGTTAAGTGAAGAATATAAAGTTAATATTGCGAATCTGATACAAATTGCAAATATAGGCCACACTGCTAGTGCTAGTGAGTTATCTGATTTTTTATTGGAATGTATTAAAAATACTGCAAGGCATTTAGGGTTGACCAAACAAGTACCCGTATGCCTAGCAGGAATAAAAAAAACAACAGCCCTGGTTTGACGTCAACTGCAAAAAATTAAAAAGAGATGTTTTACACTATCTCAAAGTATGTAAAAACAGTAATTTTACTGATTTACACGTGAAATCATATCTTGACAACAAAAATAAATATAACCAAGAAATTAAATTCAGGAAAAAACAATACTATAAAGAAATGTATACCGAAATTTGCGACACAAAAAACCCAGCTCAATTCTGGAAAGAAATTGGCGGGTTTAATAAAAGAAACAGTGTAGGTAACCCGTTAGGGCTTGAAGTTTGGCAAGAGCATTATAGGCATGTTTTTAATAATATCCCGGATATCTATAATAATTATTTTAATTATCACTTTCCACACACAGACTTTGATTTCGAAATAAATATGATGGAGTTAGATACGGCATTAAGCCGCTGCAAAAAAGGAAAGTCACCGGGCTTGGATGGAATTCCCAACGAGTTTTTCAAATTCATATCGGCTCAAGGTAAAAAGTTTTTATTAAAAACGTTCAATGAGATATTGCTAACTGATATGTTTCCACAGTCATGGTCGAAAATAAAATTGTTTTTGCTTTTCAAAAAAGGAGATCCCAATTGCATCGAAAATTATAGGGGTATATCACTGATAAACAGCATTACTAAAATATTTACACAAATACTGACTGTCAGAATTACTACTTGGGCAGAAGCTAACAACAAATTACCTGAAGAACAATCAGGGTTTCGCAAAGGTCGCGGATGTGTTGATAATTTATTTATTCTGTCATCTATAATAGACTGCCACTTGAGGTTAAAAAAGCGAAAACTTTTCTGCGCTTTTGTAGATTTTAAAGGTGCCTTCGATACTGTGAACCATACAATTTTGTGGAATAAACTATATCAGCTGGGACTATCCTGTAATGTAATTAATGTTATAAAAAGCTTTTATTACAACGCAAACATTGTTTTGCAAGTCAATGGCGAAAACTCTGAGGAAATAAATGTGACTAAAGGACTACGGGGTGACACACTTAGTCCTCTACTGTTTTCACTATTCATTGCTGATTTATCAATGTTTCTATCAAATAGAGGTATCACAGGTATTAATATTGACGGCTATACTGATCTACCAGCACTGTTATATGCCGATGACTTAGTATTGTTTGCAGATAAGCCATATAAACTTCAAAATACGTTAAATGTATTAGAATATTACTGCAGTAATAATAATCTAGAGGTCAATACAAATAAAACAAAAATAATCATATTTAAACGCAAGGGAAAAATAGATAAAGACTTTACCTTTAAGTATAAATCTCAAAATATAGAAATAGTTAATGAATTCAATTACTTAGGTGTAACGTTTAGTTCATCGGGGCTTTTTTTAAATACAGCCAATAAAATGATGACACAAGCAAATGCTGCTCTAGCTAATATTAAATCGGTTATAATAAAATCCAAATTGAACTTACACTGTTCACGCTTTCGGTTATACGAATCTACAATTTTAAGTGTCCTGCTATATGCTTCAGAAATTTGGGGATTGAGGTTTACAGACGTTAATTAAAAGACACAAGTGAAATTCTTTAAGTCATTGTTTTTTCTGAGTAACTCCACGCCTGGTTACATTATTCGTGGGGAATTTCGTCTAAGCAAACTTTCCATGTATGTCTTTAGAAGAGCGTTAAATTGGCTTTGCAAAATATTGAATATGCCATCTAGTAGGTTACCTCGCATATGTTACAATAGACTATTAAGCCTCAGCCACACCACAGGTGAGGTGGTGAAATATAACTGGGTTTCTCAGATAAGAGATATCTTTTTTACTTTAGGGGAAGATGCGCTGTGGTCTAATCAGAATGTATCCCTTATTAAAACAAAAATGAATTTACTGACAAAAAATTTAGGTACATATTATAATACTAAAGATAATGAACACATTTCTGAGTCAAGATACGTGCCCATATACTCTCAGATAAATTTTAACCAACAGTATTTACTAAGTCTCCCGGCACCTATTAGAAAATTGAGAATGGCGTATCAAGTCAGGACTGTAAATAGCCGTATGATGTGCTTTTATGCTGATGGTAATAGTTGTAAAATAAATCCTAACGTAAATTGCACTACTTGTAATTTGCAATCATTAGAGTCACTATTTCATATTTTTATACAATGCCCTTTTTATAGTAGTATACGTAGTCACTACATAAATAAATACCTAGCACCTATTACAACAGTTGATCCCGAGAATTCAGCAAGATTATACTAAATATTGCCAACATGCACCAATTGGATGACGTTTATTTGTTCATCCAAGAAACTTTGCGGTTAAGAGCATTTTGCCATAACGAATAATGTACTTATGCAGTTTGGATTTCTATACATAACATAGCAGAAGGGATTTGGTATTCTGTTCTATCTTATCGTTTCATACAACTATTACTGTTATTACTGTTATTGTTTTTATGAACAGTTATTCAAAGAATATACTGTTATTTTGTTTTTTTTTCTTATATTTTATTTTATTGAATACTTACTATTGTATCTCTAATAATTTGTACCAACCTTTGTAATAGCTGATTAGCTTATATACAAATAGATGCTATCTATCTATCTATCTATCTATCTATCTAAGATAATAAGTGCAAGCGCGTCTACCAATGTAAAAATTTCCTCGTATCTACATTATGATGTTACAGCACTGAATTTTGAAGCTTTGTAATTTCTTATTAAACTTACAGATATACCCAAATTTGAAAATCTAAATAAAATCTCTGTTAATGTATTCGGTATTAGCAATAAATTCGGAAACGATAATAATGTTCTTGAAATTGCTTGACTGTATTCTGCGGAATCTGGTAAAAATATCCATGTAAATCTTTTAGTTACTATTGATGTTAGTGGGAATAGTCATTATTCTTATATAAAAAATTGTCTTAGTTTCTAGGTAAAAATCTAATTACAACCATCAAATATATATATGTGACGTTTGCCTACATTTTTAGAACTCAAGAACATTTGAAATTACATCAGACCTATGACTATAATTTCATTTGTACCAATTTACCCATATATTAAAGTGAACAAATTTGGTGATGCTCTTCCTGGAAATTTACTTAAATTCACTGATTTCAAAAAACAGCTTATTGGTCCTTCCTTCATACATGAAGATTTTGTTTTTAAGTGAAATGTAGCAATGGATGAATCCTTGTCGGAGTTAGTTTATTACCGTAGTTTAACACCCGTATGCATAGTCGATCGCCAGCGACTCGCCAGAGATTCGCCGTTCGCTGGATGAAATTTCCAATGCACAGTCGTTCGCCGGCAAAATCAAGCGTGCGCATTAGTCTAACTTTTGGCGAACCGCCGGAGAATCGCCGGAGATCGCAAATAGCATCTCTAGCGATTCTCCAGATAGCAAGTAATCTATTTTAATTGTGTTTTTGAGATTGTTTCAACAATGGATCGTGATTAAGATATATTCTATAATGCAAACAGAGATATTTTTTATTTAGAAATACATATGCCACGTCGATAAGTAATTAAATGTTACAGGTACATTTGAGAAGAAATTAATATTGTTAATTATTGCAGATATGTCAGAGATATGGAGAACCCTATGGACAAATTTTATCTTTTCCGTTTAGAAAAGAAATAGTTCGTGTTGTTTCATGATATTTCGTCATAATTTTCTTATTGTTTTGTATATTTTCTTATTGTTTAGTTTTATAATTTTATTTAGTGGGTCATACGGAGTCTTTGTTACTTTTTTTGCGTTACAATTATTATTGTAATATTATACTTGTCCTATAATTTAGCTTTAACCTGTAGAATATTATACTTAAAAAAGTGAAAATGAAAATGTTCACTGATCTTTACATTTCAGTGCCATATTATATGCATGTAAGAATGTAAATAATTTTCGTATAATAATTTTGTGACTGCACAATAATAATTGTACTTTATTATAACAATATATTATAATATGTTTATTTTTCTAAAAGCTTACATTAAAATGAAGTTAAATTAACTACATTCTGTTTATTTTTTTAATTTCGCCTTCTCTTGTGGCATTATTAGCCTAGCAGCTTCTATTTTATACATTGCTTCTTCCATTCGCACCTTATGAAGCTCTTCCATTTGTGCTTCTTTTTTTTTAATTAATTTTAATCTTGCCCGTGTTAAAGCAGTTAAATGATTTTTATGAGGGCTTTTATTTTGTCTTTTTTTTTTTTGGTACTTGGTGTCTCTGAAATTAAGTTTAACAATAATTTACGTGATACAAACAACTAAATACCAGAGATGCTCAGAGACATATATTTCGACATAATAGGTATTAAATTATAACAGCTGTAATAAATATGGGTATTTATATTTACATACCGTTATTTCTCTCCAAAGTATGTATATCAAAACAACCACCACCCACAATATCTCTTTTAAAAATATATATGCTCTGCAAGTAGGTATTTCATTTGTCAAGGGTTTAACTTATCGGAATGGCTTAGGAGAGTACCTGGGGTATTTGGTGTAAACAACTGTATTGCGCATGATTAACCCCCTATAGTTGAGGCAATAACTCATCTGGCGATTCGCCAACAGAGAGATCACCGGGCGAGCGTCTATGCATTGAAAATTACGCTCCGTCCTTTCGCCAGCGACTCCTCGGCGATGCGCTAGGGTATAACTTCAGCGAGTCGTTGGCGAATGACTATGCATACGGGTGTAAATGTTGCCGAAACTTTTGTTAAAAAGCTCGAGGAAATTGCCCTTAAACTATATAACAATAATTTAAAATATGTTAAACCTATACGAGTGCTTTCTGATGATGAACATTAAATATTTAATTCTACTAATTATTGCAACATTTGCGATCAATCTTTTAAACATTAATTAAAGAAAAATTATATATTATGGAAAATTATAATTTGAATTCTGCTTTTATAGTTTACGTAACACTGACGTAGTTTTCCACATAACACCAAAACACTATACTGCACTCGACGCGCGTTTGCACTCGTCGAGTGCAGTGTAGCGTTTTGGTGTTATGTGGAAAACTACGTCAGTGTTAGCTTCATACCAACGGTTCCAACCCCCTTCAAGAAAGTTTACGTGCTATTAATTGATATCGAATATTAATACTATCGTAATATCGAATCGATTGATAGTATCGACTTGATACTTACACGACGATCACAATGATTTACCGTTCTGTCCAGAAAATTTTACCAGCAACAAATATTCAAAGCTGCTTCTAACTCTTTATAATAAGAAAAACTATGTTGTTCATTACAAAAACTTGTAATATCTTAAGTATCGGTATATCATAAAATGTACATATTCAGATCTCATTTACAGATTATGTATACCGAACTAAAAAATAAAGTCGCTATAGCGTCTTAAGATAATAAACGATATCCCGGTAAACATTTTCATTTTCATAAATTAAGCTTATCACCATTTACTACAGATAATAATAATAATAATAATAATAATAATAATAATAATAATGATAATAATGTGGCTCTATTAATCTTACTAGAAATTAAATTACAAAAAATATTTGAGGGATGTGGCGACGTTCAACAACGCTGCTCTTCCACGTAACCACCTCATTTATCCATAAAGAGAACAGAAACGTGCAAAAAATAAAGTTCAAATAACTTATTTAACACCAAAAAAATACATCCATACAAATATAGCAACTCAAATTCTGAGAGAAATAATATAAGTTCTGATGCGCTTTCTAAACGTGGGCAAGGTCCTAGCTGACTTAATTTCAAGAGAGAAGCTATTAAAAATTTGTACGGCAGTGGAAGTAAAAGATCTTCGAAATAATGCAGAACTGTGCTTAGGCACCATATACAGTGTCCCCCTAAAGTCGTGCACAAATTCATTGAAACAGAAAATAGTAAACAAAAGAAATTATTAAAAATTCCCGAAACAGGTCGATTTTTAAATTTAATTTACTATTTTTTCAAATAATAATTTAATATACAGGGTGAAATATGTTCGAGTAATGACGTCATCACAATTTTTTTTAAATGGAACACCCCACTTTTTTTCCAATTTTCGGATTGCCCTAACTGAGCTGATTCCAAAAATATACCACGAGTTGCTTCTAATTGTTACAGGGAGGACAACAATACCCAAATTATTTACAAATACTAAATTTATTTACAAATAAATAAACGTACTAAAAATTGAATCAAAGCACCAGAAACACCTAAATTAAATGTTCAAATTGTTGACCATTTACTGTCAAACAATGGGCCAGGCGGGAAACAAATTCTTGCTGTACATTCCCAATGACTTCAGGCGGGATTGCTCGAACTTCTTGCCGAATCGTTCTTTCAGATCGTTAATACTGTTTGGTTTATTGACGTATATTTTGCTTTTTACATAACCCCAAAGAAAAAAGTCGAGCGATGTTAAATCTGGTGATCTGGCGGGCCATTCCTTAGGTCCTCTTCGGCCAATCTAATGATGAGGAAACACATTATCATCTAAATAGCGGCGAACAGCGATGGCATAGTGCGGTGGTGCACCATCTTGCTGAAACCAAATGGTTTCATTGGGCAAATCTGGATCTTCTTCATTTGGAAATAGAACAATCAAGGAAGGAACTAAATCGAACTGAAGAAATTCCAAATATCTTGCACGACCTAAATTTCCTTCAAAGAAATACGGCCCCAAAATTCGATTATCAACAATTCCGGCCCAAACATTGACCTTTTAGGGATGCTGAGTGTGTGCTTCCATCATCCAATGTGGATTGCGATCTGACCAGTACCGACAATTCTGTTTATTGACGGTGCCATTCAAATAAAAAGACGCCTCGTCGGAGAAAATTATGCGTTTGATAAAATCCGGATCTGCCTGACATTCTTCCATCATCATTTCGCCAAATTCTGTGCGTCTGTCGAAATCATCGTCAGATAATTCTTGTACTAAGTGGGCTTTGTAAGGATGATACTTGTTTCTGTGAAGAAGTCTACTCAATGTACTTTCACCCATTCCTAAATTATCTGCTACGACTCTCAGACTGGATTGCGGGTTTTCATGAATGGTCAAAAGGGCTTGTAACTGCACTTCTTCATCTACAGTCGGTCGGCCAGATCTGGGCATATCTTTAACATGACCATGATTTCGAAACTTTGCTTGAGTTCGGTTAACCGTGGATCGATTTATTGGTGGACGATTGGGATGACTTTCATTAAACAGAACACAAACTTCCTCATGAGTTCGAATTCTATCACCATATCCGATCATCATAAGAATTTCAATCTGTTCGGTTTCACTTAGAATCATGTTTTTTAATTTATTTAAAAATACTCAATATTTTAAGGAAGAATCATTCAAAATGGATTTACTTGTACAATCTTAACAAACTATTTAAAAATTATTGCCTGCAAGAAATACACGAGCACGTTCTATCAGGCAGATAAAATTAAAAAAGCATCAAAGAAATTATAGCAAAAAATAATGACATTTTAAAATGATATGTGGTGCTTTGATCTTGATCCAATTTTTAGTACGTTTATTTATTTGTAAATAAATTTAGTATTTGTAAATAATTTGGGTATTGTTGTCCTCCCTGTAACAATTAGAAGCAACTTGTGGTATATTTTTGGAATCAGCTCAGTTAGGGCAATCCGAAAATTGGAAAAAAAGTGGGGTATTTCATTTAAAAAAAATTGTGATGACGTCATTACTCGAACATATTTCACCCTGTATATTAAATTATTATTTGAAAAAATTGTAAATTAAATTCAAAAATCGAATTGTTTCGAGAATTTTTAATAATTTCTTTTGTTTACCTAACAATGAATTTGTGCACGACTTTAGGGGAACACTGTATAACTCACAACTACGTGTAGACCTATTATGAATATCTGAGCTCTTTAGTAGTTTATCGAATAAGTACTTAGGCTCATGTAAGCTATTAATTTTAAATATAAAACAAGCCAAATGGTATTGGAATCTCTCATCCAACGTTAACCAGTTTGAAGCATGTAACGTTTCACTGATATGGTCAAATTTACGTAGATTGTAAACAAAAAGTATACATGAATTCTGTATTTTCTGCAAGTTATATTTATCTTTACTAAATAATGCAGGTCAAAAAACAACATCACAATAAATAAGGTTAGATAAAATAAGAGTATCACATAATTTCAATTTAAGTTCTTCATTTAGAATCTCTTTATGTAAATAGAGCAATTTTAGCTTCCCATATGACTTCTTAACTAAGTCGAAAATGTTCGACAAATCAAAGTTCACCATCAATAAACACACCTTTAATTTTATTTATAGCAGAATTCATTTCATATGAGTAAAAAGAGTAATACATTTGTGTGTCATCTGCATATTGGTGCATATTACAAAACTTCAAATACCTGTAAAAATCAGCAGTGTACACCGAAAAAAAAAGGTAGTATACTACCTTGAGGGACACCTCTTTCAATAAGTGTAGTATTAGAATAATTTTGTTGCATAACAACCCGCTGATGTCTATTATATAAATAAGTTAGGATTAATGCACCTGCTGCCTCACTTAAACCAAAATAGGTTAATTTGTTTAATAAAATAGAATGATTTTGCGTATGAAATGCCTTGCTATAATCTAAAAGCACCAAAGATGAATTTTTTCTTAGATCAGCTGCTCTGAATAAATCATCAGTGACCTGGAACAGTGCAGTTGTAGTGCAATGATTCAAACGGAATCCGGATTGCATAGTTGATAAGAGATTATTTTGAATAAAAAAATAATTTAATTGATTACACATAATTTTCTCTAAAATTTTTGATGCCGTAGGCAGGATACTTATAGGTCTAAAGTGGGATAAATTTTCAGGGTTATTAATTTTGGCAATAGGAATTATTATGATCGAATTTTTCCAAATATTTGGAAAAACATTATCCCTTAAACAACAATTGATTATAAATGTTAAATATTCAGTTAAATGGGGCAGTACTATAGTTAACATCTTTAAGTCAATATCATCCACACCCTTCGCATTTGACTTAAATGAACCCACGATTTTTTCAACCTCATCCGAGTCAACCAACGTGAAGTTAAATTTATGGTTATCCAAAAACAGACTATGCCTATATGTATCAAGTAAAGTATTAGTAGATAATCCTCCGGTAACGCGAGGTACAGAGTTCATAAAAAAGTTATTGAAAGCATTAGGATCAGAAAAATTATTAATTACCTTTGCGAGTAATTTCAGAGAATTCAGGGTACGCCAAAATTCCTTGGGATTCGATTTAAATTTAAATTTTAAGTAAGCCTTCTTTTCAGATTTAACAGCCATGTTTACTGCATTTCTTAAAGTTTTGTAATAATTCCAAGCACCATCAGTTTTATGTTTTTTTATACCGATTTTTTATACCGACTAAAAACATTTTTTTTATTTAATCACAATTTTAATATTATCTGTGAGCCACGGAGCTGGAGGTTTAGATATACGTACAGTTTTACCAGGTACATGTATATGGAATATAGAGATCAAGTTTTGGTTCCAAAAGTCGACCATGTGATCTACATTACTAAACGTATAAATGGTAGGCCAATAGATTGACCAGAGATCCACTAAATAGTTATTATAATCAAACCTAGAACAATCCCTGTAACTATGAAACACCTGAGAGTAGAGAAATAATGACGGTTCAAAACCTCCTCCGACCTTGAACACGTCTGCACAGGTGTGTGTGGATTGAATGACCTCGATTGCGAACTTCTTGGGCCATCACGTGACCTTGAACATGACCTTGAAGGTCATGATCATGACCTTGAAAGTCACGGCGAGCGTCTTGGGACATCGCGTGACCTTGAATGTCACAGAAACTAGACATTGACCTACCCTATGTATTATATACACTGGTTTTATTTGAGATAATGATGAAAGAAAAGAATAAATATTTTTTTTGAATAAACAATTTTATTAGCAATTTAGCTATTTGATATATCTGAACAAGTTGTGTAATTTACATTAAACGAACTAATATAATATAATATTCCAATATTGGATATAATACAATTAAAATAATTATTCACAGTCTGTATCTAAAAGAAAATATATTAAACTACATCATTTTTATTAATCCAAGAGTTGTGATCTTTCGAAAAACCCAACCATTTCACAAATACTTTGTTGCCCTTTTTCCTTAAGATTCTCTCCACCAGATATACATCAGAGTATTTAGTTTTTAATAGTTCCATTTCGTAAAAGCATCCTTTAATTGGATGACCAAACATATCTCCAAGCAGGTAAGTTGTTGGGTTTGTTATGTTTATTTTCACTACTTTAAAAAGCTCTGTTGTAAAGTTGGCTGTAAACCCTTTGTCAAATACACCTTTATATTTACTTATTCGAACTATGTCTCCAATTCGAAATTTAGGTTTTAAAGCAATTTTAATATGATTATACATATTTAAACGTGACGCAGATGTGACATCGACAGGCTTCATACCAGTTGTACGATGTATCCTATTGTTGTAAACCTTTGTAATGTTAGGTAGAATATCCAGCCATTTGTATTTACCTCTAACTGAAAATTCTTTATATAAAAAACTTTTTAAAGTACGTATTACACGTTCCACGATTGCAGCTTTCTTTACACTGTATGTAGAATAATGATTGATGTTGTGTTGCCTATTTAATGAGGAAAAGTTTCGGTTGTAGAACTCCGTACCGTTGTCACTTTGTAAATTAGCCGGAAAGTAGTTAGCTTCCTCAAAAATACTCTTCATGGCCTGCATAACTTCTTTGCCCGTTTTGTTTTTTACAGGTCTTGCCCACACAAACTTGGAGTAACAGTCAATCGCTACTAGAATATAACGATGGCCTCTATTATCACATGCATACGGTTGCATTTCAGCCAAGTCAATCTGCCATAAATCGCCATAACCTTTTATCACGGTTCTTCTTCTTCGAAAATTTTTACGTGCAGATCGATGCAACTCATTAACAACATGTAATTTCACATCACTAACCCTCATATCTTTACTTATTTGAAAATGCGTCCGTCGTAGTTATTGCTGTTGTTGCTGATGTGTTGTAAAAGTATTACACATGTGTACCACCGTGCGTGAGCTTCTACATTAATGTGATTCGCTTTATTGATTCCACCATTTAAAGTATTATAATTATGCATTAGTTGTACTTAACTGGCGGGTGTTTGCTTCGACATTATCGATATGACCGCCATCGGTACGCTTGAAACCAGTACCTGCTAGTGCCAAAAATGTTTTATCAGTATATTCCTTCAATTCGGCAATTGCAACTATATTATCTTTCATATTTGCATTAAGTTTACTCATTTCCTCTAGTAAAACATTACTGGAACTAACGGTAAATTTCTTCACATAATTATATAAGAAATCGCCTGATATAGCATCTCCGCCATCTACAGGATTTGCAATATTCTTTAAACATCGATTTTGAATATCAAAATGTCCATCATCAGTAAGCTTAAATCCGATACCTGGTGGCCCGCGTAGAATTAGCGGTTTGTTCGAGCCTCACCTTCTTCGTCCGAACTTGTCAATAGTGTTCTTTACCTTAGCCATCTCTGATTACATGTGATTCAATTTAGGCGTATCAAAGTTTATTATAGTTATAAGGTTTAATGAATATAGAATTCGCGACATATCTCATTTCTAGTACACTATTTTTTCTTCCCGGAGTTCTTCAATCAAACTCAGAATCTCATTATCAACATTGTTATTACCAGCCAATTTTGAACTCCACAACAGGCGGAGACGAGCCACTAATTCCTTGGGTTTATTCCAGTAGACATAATCCACAGGTCTATTGCTGTATAATTTCCGGGTAGGTATATTTGACACCCCCAAACCTTTTTTGGCAGACCTGGTCAATATTGTTGAAGATATTAGTGGTTTTATAATAAGACGAAATTTTTTTCCTTTGCTAGTGTTGAGACCATTCCTCACATCATAATTTAAATATGGTGCCTTTGTCTTTTTTAGTATATCTTCATATATTCGACTTTCGGCATCTGTGATATTAACTTCACCTCTATCTAGAATCGATGGATATTTCAGAAATATTCTATCATACAACTCGGAACTACCGGGATATTCTTCAAGTTTCTTATTGCCATGCCACAATGTAATATCCCCATCAGTAAAACGTATTTCGGCATTACCGATCTGTAGTTTATCTGCAACAGCGTCTATACGTACGCCATATATCCTATCATACTTAGAATCACCAGACTTTAGATTTTCTATGTGTGTTTTAACCATATCACGGATTTCTTTGTCAGCAAAAGAAATTTCCGAACTTGGAGTGGTAAATATTGACGGTGGCGGTGTTTCCATGAAAGATAATGGCAGCGATCTGTCGGGCGTCACTTTTAATGCATTCGTAGCGATGTCATCACTATCCTCTGAATATGCCCTCCGAGTAGACATAATCTTCTGTGTTGGTTGGATGCGCGGCTTTATCTCTGCTGCCGAAGATATCACTCTTAATGGTTTAGTTATTGGCTCATATATCTTTTCAAGGGCGAGCTGATTTTGTACATTCATATTTTTAATAGAGTTGAATTTCTTACGTACAGCATCGGTTGCGAGAACCAGCCGACGTTTTAGATTTATGCTGTGGTTAATTTCCACAGCATAAATTGTTAACATTGTTTTTCATCATTGTTGATAATATAGATTAACATCTGTTCCCTATATTACTGATATAACCCCTACGATGTCTCTTGATCGATTGAAATATTATTTTAAATATATCATGGATATATGAAAGTATCAAAACCTTTTCGATACCGCCCCTCGTGTACTTCTCTATCTTTGTCAATCACTAAAAATCCATATTTATCTTTCCAGCACTCTGCACACATTTCTTGAAACTGTTTATATGTTATGTCAGGCGATACATGATCGGAAAATATGTGGTGTAGATTCATGTCGTCCTGCTTAAATAAAAGTATATAATTACTATTGTCTCGAATAAGTTGCTTCGGCACACGAGAATATGTCTGCGCAAGATAGAAACAATCCACATTGCGATGACGGCCCATACTAAAATACGACCTTATAACATTGCTTTTCACATATCACATCATCAAATATAAAGATAGAATCCGGTTTCGCCTCGGAGGGTTCCACTATTTGTGCGTTATTGCTAAATGTATAAAATCCCAGCCCTTTAATAGGCGCTAAAACATTATGTAAATACTCATACTTTGGCTGATTTAGCGACTTTGAATATAGGTACACATTAGCAAAGCGTATTCCAAGTGGATGAGTAAGTAGAGATAGCATTACATTTGTCTTTCCGCAGTTTGAAGGTCCGATTATAATACCACGAACAGTTGAGGGTAATAGTTGGCCATGAGGTTTGTTGGCGCTATTCAATCCGCGCCCAACCTTTTCATCTAAATTATCCACAGGAAAATTTTGTTTCTGCTTTACAATACGCATCGTACCACAGTCGAAGTCTATATAAGTAAATACATGTTATACAATTGCTATTTCAATGTCATCCACCAAGCGATGCACAAGTAAAAAACGTAAGCGTTTAGTAAGGAAAGGCGGAGGAATAGTCAATTCCTTTTATAAATAAGCTTCCGTTTAAACTGCATCTACCGGGAGGTTACCAGTATTGTGGACCGGGAACTAAACTACATAAAAGATTAGCACGAGGTGATCCTGGTATAAACAGACTTGATATTGCATGCAAGCAACACGATATTGCCTACGATAAAAACACAAATAATCTGGCAGCTCGACACAGGGCAGATTATCAACTCGAACAAGCTGCTTGGGAGGGAGTTAAATCTAAAGACTCAAGCATTGGCGAAAAGGCCGCCGCTTGGCTAGTGACAACAATAATGAAGGGAAAGCAGCGTCTTGGTATGGGTTGTACATCTAAAAAATCCAATACGCAAAAGAGAAAGAATATCATTAAAAAAAAGAAGCGGGGGAATAAGAAGATTCTTAGAAAAACGGCATTCGGTTCCGGAATAGTTCACAAGGTGCGTACCGCTGTAAGGAAAGCTGGCGGTAAACAAATTGCTGTAAAAGATCCAAAGAAAGTAGCTAAAATTGCACTGCAAGCCGCTCGACGCCATTTAAAGGCAGCCGGCAGAAAGCGCAATATTTGCACGCCTCGTGTAATACCCATACCCAAAGTTGGTGGAATTATACCATTAATACCTATTTTTGCCGGGTTGTCAGCGTTAGGTAGTATAGCTGGATCCGCTGCAGGTATAGCCAATGCCATAAATAGTACGAAGAAGAGCAGAGATGAATTAGCTGAGGCAAATCGTCATAATAGAAAAATGGAGGCGATTGCTGTTGGGAAGAGTGGTAAAGGTATATATTTGAAATCGTATCGTAAAGGATTGGGGCTTTATCTTAAACCGCAGAATTCAAAAAACTATTAGATGCCCTGCCTCAAAGAGCTCTCACCGACGCCGATCTTAGTCAAGTTATGCCAAGAAGATGGCGATACCATATTTTCGGGGTGTTTTTATGGGTGATAGCCTGCCTAGCTCCGGGCCATGTTACAATGAATCCGGCATTATAAATTTGGATAGTGTAGATGGCCCCGGCACCCACTGGGTGGCATATAAGAAGCGTGGGGCGTTAGTTACATATTTTGATAGTTTTGGGAATTTGCCCCCACCTATAGAATTAATTGTAAACATACGCAAGAGTTTAAAATCCTCCGCTAAGATTTACTATAATTATAACAGACAGCAAAATTTCAATACAGTGTGGTGTGATCACTTGTGCTTAAAGTATCTCTCCCTAAAACGAAATAAACTCAGTGGTGATGGCCACAATGGATCTATACAGTATTAAGCGAATGGGGCACTCATTAATTGCATTCTCTAGGGTACGTAGTGTGCTCAAGATGACTAAACAAGAACTATCAGGCATGCCTAAAGAGGTGATGATTGGTTGTGCCGCGCACGAAATTGCACTAGTGTGGGATAAGTTACCGGAACATCTCCAGAATGATATTGAATATTGAAATATCAATACTGCCAAGAATATTACTCCATTTCCGATGATGGTCATAGCGATGTTGATGTCAATGATGGCCCCCCACCACGAAAAATATTTTGCTGCTACTGTAAAGTGCGCGATATAAATGTGGTATCAAATAGTGATGCCCCACTTCCAAGGAAGAGAAGGTTACACCATATTTGCCATACACAATAAATTAATATAGCAGTTGCCAAGTGCGTTGGTTATGTCGGCCACCTTCACTCTATCAGGTCGCTCAAGCGTGCTTAGTGCAGAGTTTTATCCACCTATCCAATTAGATGCGAGTAGTCGCTGTGGACTAGGGTTAACTGGATTCTACTCCTATAATTCAATATTCAACGTGGATGAGAGAAATAATGGTTTTCGATATAAAACTAATTCTAAGAGCGGTTTCTTCAAGGTTCGCATACCTGTGGGCGCCTATGAAATAGATGAAATCTATCTTGCGCTGCTAAACATTATGCATATTGATGAAAAATTATTCTCCTTAAAGGCAAACAACAACACATTAAAATGTGAGATTTGGTCAAAGTATGAAATAGATTTTTCACAGGCAGACTCAATAGGTAGTCTATTGGGGTTTGAAGCGTTTTACGTTTACAACCAAATGTAACTCATAAATCCACCCTTCCCATTGATATTATGAAAGTGAGGATGATACGTATAGATTGCAACATTATTAGTGGGGCATATCTGAATACCGAGGAGTCACATACCATCTTTGAGTTTGATGTGGATGTTGAACCGGGATATAAACTTTCCAGGGAGCCTGCAAATGTAATATATTTACCGGTTGGACCGGAAAAACGGCAGTTTATCGACAACATCACTCTGCGAATATTGGACGACAACGGTGATTTAATAAACTTTCGTGGTGAAAAAATTATGGTTAAGCTAGAATTAAAGAAATTATCATAATATAGACTTTAAACTAAGATATATAGTTTCTGTTATAATCACCACAGATTATCCTCATTAAACATTAGTACTAATAAAAACAGAGATCACTGTGGGTATGAATTCATTCGACGTAAGCCCGTGAAACAGTTAAGACATAGATTGTCAGATAAGGATCGTAGCTTTCTCCGATCTATGGGATTAAGGCTTTGAAATTGATATTATTAAAATGGCGACCATTGCAACTAGTGAAAAGCTTCAAATTTTTGACGAACCTCTGCTTGATCATTCGCTGATTAGTCTACACGAGCATACATACAAACCTTATGGATCTTCATATTTTAAAAATTCAGGTGAGATACGCATTAGTATAAATTTTCAAGATCTCATTCTCGACATCGCAGATAGTTATATATTCATAGAGGGGAAATTTACGCCTAATGAGGTTGGTAAGGAATGTTACTTATCCAACAATGCGCTCGCATTTCTATTCGAAGAAATACGTTTAGAAACGGGAGGTGAAAAAATTTCAGAAGTTCGAAAGCCCGGTATTACTACAAAAATCGATGGTGTCATCGATGAAATCGATGGTGTCATTTGGCCAAACACATGCACGAGCACTACTAACATCCGGCTGGGGTCTCACACGACTTAAGCAAGATATTTTTGATCCCGATAGCAACATATTCAGTGGAAAATTACCTCTTCAGTACCTAATGGGTTTTGCAGAAGATTTCACCAGAGGTGTAATGAATACCAAGTTAGATCTAATCCTAATAATAGCCCGCTCATTTAAAGACTCATACATGGGGGAGGTTGACGCTCAATTGAAAATTGACAAAATCGAATGGAAAATAAGACATATTGTGCCCGAGGATCGACAAAAGGTTAAACTTAAAAAAAGCCATAATAATGGTAAAGTTAAGATAGCGTACCGTATGTGGGATTTATATGAATTACCTAGTCTACGTAACACATCTGATATATGGGCCATTAAAACGACTAGTAGCCTGGAGAGACCTCGCTATATCATTATTGGTTTCCAAAACGACAACTACACCAATGACCCAACGAAGGATGTCACGAAATTTACCCATGCGGATATTAATAATATTCGGCTATTTCTAAATTCCGAAGTGTATCCATATGAGCGCTGGAATCTTGATTTTAGCAAGAAGCTAGACTCAACAGCTTATTATGCCTACGAGAACTTCCAACGTAGCTACTATGATAGAGATATGAGTGAACCAATGATGGATCTTGGCAAATTTAGAGAAAATCCATTGTTTGTCCTTGACTGTTCTCGTCAAGCGGATGCACTGAAATCGTCTACTGTGGACATCAAAATTGAGTTTGAAACAAGAAAGACAAAATTTCCCGAACAAAATCGAGTTTATGCACTCATACTTCACTATGCTTATTTAACCTATAGCGCACTAGGAGGGCCTGTTCAGACTGGCATTGTTAGTTCCAAGTAAAACATCTATTATATTTCAATAAGTTAGTTAAATATAGTGTTGTCTATAATTATTAGGTGGTATAACTAAATGTTAATTTTATTAATAAATATAGATTTAGAATAAAAGTTGTAATGAATTTATTTGACTTGTGTTATATGATTATTTACTATTTAATATATTATTAAGTTGGTTTCCAACAAATATTTAGAGATGTAATCTACTACACTAATAAACAATACACTATTTCTAAACGACTATTTTTAATTAAAGAAAAAATACATGTGTTGGTAATATGTGTATTTAAATGATTATACAGTAATTATAAGATTAAAACAATAATATATCTATTAAAACATGGATTTATGATATACATGTGGGCACTCTATTTCCGTAGGACTGCTGCCGCCACACTTGCACCTCGCGGCTCACACACCAGCATCTTCTGTTGTGGCTAAGGTGACTCAAAAAAATGTCCGACGTTCTCACACAGCTCCTTATCCAAGCGGCACTGGCTGCAGACGTTGTTCCAACAATCCTCCCTATATGTGTCGCAAGCCAAACACCGTTGCCTTAGTGGCTTGTCCGCCATACATGTATCGCAGACATCTCTGCTAGTAGAATAGCTATGCCGATCGTGCTCCAAAATTCAAGATGGCGGCTGGAGCAGGATCGGCATAGCTTTTCACCGACTACGTCACAGTCAAAGTAGGCTGGCAGGTGCCACGCTTCACATCGCGTCTGGAGACTGTTCGGCGGATGTTGATGACCTGTACTTATTTATTACCATAATTTAAATTTATCTTGGGTTAATGATCTAAATAAAATACTGCAATATATAAAATCATTTATTTTGTTTATTACAATTCATATACAATAAAACGTGTTACAATACACTGTTCTTATTAATCCAAGAATTATGTTTATCACCATAACCTAACCATTTGACAAATACTTTATTTCCTTTTTTTCGTAACACCTTTTCAACTAAGTAGGCGTCAGGATGTTTTACTTTTTGTAACTCTAGTTCATAGAAGCCTCCTTTTATTTCTTCACCACTCTCATCCTTCAATAAATATGTTCTGGGATTGCTTAATTTTATTTTTCTAATAATAAAAATTTCACTAGACCAATTCGGTGTATACCCTTTCTTAAAAGCTTCTCTATATTTGCTAATCCTCACATGCTCGCCTACTTTAAATTTTGTTATTCTGTCAGCTAGTTTTAAATGAGAGTATGTTGACTTTAATATAGATTTCTCATTCCTTGATGTGATTTTGTTTTGTTTAGTTTTAACTTTGTTGTAGAATGAACTGTATTGTTGTATTTATCAACAATTTTATCTAACAGATGAATCCAATTATACGTCCCACCTAAACTAAAAGCGCGCCAAAGCATATTTTTTATAGTTCTAATAACTCGTTCCACCATAGAAGCCTTTTTTGTACTGTAAACGCTGTAGTGGTTAATATTATACTTTTTCATGAGTTTCCTGAAATTCTCATTATAGAATTCTTTTTCCATATCGGTTTGTAGATTTTTTAGAATCTTCTTAAGGTCTCGCAGAATTTTATTCATCGCATTTGTAACATCCTCGGCGGATTTACTCTTTAGAGGCTCTGTCCATATAAACTTAGAGAAACAATTAATAACGATTAGCACATATTTATACCCTTTATTTTCTGTTGAATATGGTATCAAATTAATTAAATCAGCTTGTATTAAGTCGTTCAGGCCTTTTATTACGGTTCTACGTCTTTTGAAATTGATTCTGGCAGGCTTGTGTAGTTCATTGACAATATCTTCTTTTACACTTCTTGTTGCATATTTATTCAATTTGTCAGGAGATTTCATATTGGATTCCAACTAATATTATAGTATGCATTCCTCCTTCTTATACATTTAATCCCACAGGAACTCGTATAAAGAATTCTACAAATAAATTACTATTCGGAGTTTGCGGATCCTTTTCTCGAAACGAGATATTGTCACCGCGACGTAACTCTACGTTGACTAGCTCTGTCAAGTTAAAGTACTTCTCATTTATAATAGTTATGATATCATTAGGGTAACCCAGTACATATTCAATGATAGCTGACTCGTAGAAGAAAACGTGGCATGTTTTTATATTAGATATTAGATATTTCTTACTATTTTCTTGAAAGGCCCCGGACTCAAATGTTAAAATAACATTATAATATAGTTCCTTCACTATGTTTTCTGCAATGTTTGTAGACATTACATCAAAATCTTCATGATCCTCAAAGGAGTGTTGTGGTTGACTTATGTGTCTATCAAATTTATCGATTGTCATTTTTAAGCTAGTTATAAGTTTCTTCTTACTACTCAATAATTTTAGATTCACGCAACTCTTCGATAATAGACACGATTTCGTTAGTGTGATCTGTATGACCAGCGGTTTGAGATGAAACTAAAAGCCGTAATCTATCAACAAGTTCATTAGGATCGTCCCAGTATACGTAATCTATTGGACTATTCGAAGCTTCCAGTAACATACCAAGACCCAATCTCTTTCGAGTTAGAGGTTGTATGCTACGAGGTCTTCGTGGTGTTAGTGGTTGTATGGTCAAAGCGGATATGATTTTCTTATATTTGTGAGATCCATTACCCTGAATTTGTTAATTTTCAGAGTAGAGAGGGCTTATTTTGATAATTCTGTTAGTAGTGCTGAGAAACATACTCATCAGCCTTATGCATCTACGTCTTTGAATAACAATGATGAAATTCGTATTCCAATACAACAGCAGGATGTCTACACATTACCCAGTGGAAGCTCGTTATATATTGAAGGTAAATTACTGAAAACTGATAATACTCCTTCAAAAACTGCTACATTTGTGAATAACGGTGTCATGCTTTTATTTGATGAGATCAGATATGAAATGGGAGGATATGTAATAGATCGCATTCGTCATCCAGGTCTAACCTCAATTCTAAAGGGATACGCATCATTCAATAGAAGTGATACTCAATATCTACAAAATGGTGGGTGGTTTTTTAATAACAACGAACAGTCAAATATAGTTGACGATATTGGAAATTTTAATGTAATAATCGATTTACCCACTGTTCGGATTTTGTGAAGACTTTAAGAAAATTATTTTAAATTTGCGACAGGTGTTGGTGTTAATTCGCTCAAATTCAGATACTAACGCTATAATAAATTCTACAGAAAATGAGTCAGTTAAAGTGATATTAAATAAAGTACTGTGGAAAATGCCTCATATATCCGTGGCAGATGTAGAAAGTTTAAAATTGGTCGACTATGTAGCGAGAAACAAGGAACTGGAAGTTGCCTTTAAAGGTTGGGAACTGCATGAGTATCCTCTCTTACAAGAAACCCAACGTCACACTTGGAATATTAAGACGGCAACACAACTTGAGAAACCTAGATTTGTAATTGTAGGATTCCATACTGATCGTAAAAATAAATTGAATAAAAATTTTAGTCAATTTGATCATTGTAATTTGATTAATATGAAGCTGTATCTTAATTCTGAGATGCTTCCTTATAATTTAAATATAAATTTTGAGAACAATCAGATAGCAACCTTGTATGACATGTATGCAAAGTTTCAACGATCATATTATGAAAAGGAAAATGAGCCTATTTATACACCCGCAGAGATTGTTATAGATTGTTCTCATCAGAATGAAAGCCTTAAATCTGGTTCTGTTGATATTCGATTGGAATTCGAAACTAACAAAGATGTTCCCCCAAGCACAAGTGGTTACGCTCTTATACTTCATGATCGATTAGTTAAATATAGTCCTCTTACTAGTGCTGTAAGGATTTTATAAATTATAACTATATTAATAATTGTAATATTAAATTAATAAATAAATAATAAACCTTAAACTGTGTTAAATCATTTTATTCTTTAATTTCATATAATATACAAAGGGTTCTATTATAATCATGCAAATGTGTTGAAGGCCATGGTCCGGAATCGGGACCACAACTCCATCCTAAGCGAGCATTTGAATTTTGTTCAGCTCTCTTTATATTATCCTGAATCCATTTTAGAACATTAGAGTGATGGGCATTTGTTGATGGCTGAAATTTCCAGTTTAATTTCTTAGACTTTTGTATTGTGTACAGTTTGCGAAGTGTCCGACTTCTGGCATAGTATGCTGCTCTAGTGATGGCTTCATCGATTGTTTTATCAATGGTTTTATAATTACTTGATGATGGGAAACTGGTGTCCCCACAATAGAGATACGGATAATATTTACCATCTAGTAACAATTCAAATAAGTATATTCTGAACGACATTTTAATTTCAGGATGTAATATTAGCACGACATCATTCAACTGCTTAATGGTTATATTCTCATATCCTTCTTTTTGACATATGGTCAACAAGTTATGAATAAACTTGTCAAGTTCCATTTTCTTATCTATCAACAATTCTATAATTTCTAAATGGGGTTCTATATCATGTTCCGTTAACGACTGAAAAGCTTCATCTGGTATTACCACTTCTTCAAAGATATCTTTTAATAACTTGAATCTTTCCTCATCATCAGCACAACCTTCGACGATGCAACGTTTCATAAAGTCACTATAAACTTCAACAGTTGCATAATGTAAAGCAATTTTGCTCTGATTTCTTGTATCCATGTTATTTGTGTAAGAAACAAAAGCAAACTGACTTTTGTCACTTAGCTTGACTTATATATCAGTAATTTGCTGACTCGTGAATAACTTTGCCTGCGTATTTAAACTATTCTCACTCTTTCTACAGATTCGAATACATATTCTTTTATTTGGAATACTATCATCATTGTCCTCGTCTGAAATTCTTTTGTAACCCCATGGCTTTGTATCTGTATTCTTAGAATTTAAAATTCTTTTATCATCGTAAGGATTAAGAATCATCTTATTTTGTCGAATTGTATAGACACTATGCTTTTTAGATCTAATAAGATGCTGTGGTTTATAAATAATTTCGTGATCGAAAAGAGTTTTTTTTTAATCTTAGACTTTTTAACTATCTTATTATTAAGAACTTTATAAGCATACATTTTTGCTCGAAGGCCAACAAATTCAACCATAATTTTTCCATTATTTTCATCCTTCATCAAACCGGGGACTTTCTTGTTTTTCTGTTCTATTCCATATGGATTATGAGAGTCATAATCAGATGTGTCAAACCTCTGATTGTCTTCTTTAATATACTCATAAATATCGGGCACTTTAAATTGATAAATTAGGCTATCGGTATCTGTGTACAGGAGTTTTGCGCTATTATTAAATTTTTTTAAGATATAGTCATAATGAAATTCATATAGAAAGGTTTTAGATATATCTAGGACACAAAATCCTGCATATATTGGTTTATTAAATAAAATTTCTAATTTATTCATTTCTATGATTATCAAATCATCATAAAAAATACTACAACTATGGAAATTAGGTTTTGCAATACAATTTTGGGCTCCATAGCGCCCTTCCCACTTAGTGATCATACGGACATCTCTGTATTTCCTTACGTTTTCCATTAATTTGCCATATACAGCATTTATCATCAATTTATAAAAATTTTTATCAAAATCATTTTTAGCTTGCTGATGCAACATGGTGTTTAAATCCAATATACTTTTTCAACCATGGAGCTTGTTTAAATCTGAGAACCCTGTTAACTTTCTTTAAACGTAATCCATATTTCAAATACATTTTTAAATTCCTATAATGAACAAGGTAATTACGTTTTGGATAGTGTTAATAATAATTTCTTTAACTTTGATCTTGAAGGTATTGGTGGAGTCATATGTTCTGGAGCTAGCGGTAGATCACTAAGAACTTCATGTAGATGAGTGGGATATTCTAAGTCACAATCAAAAATATAGCCAACATCAGCATTGTCTGGAATATTTATTATATCTAAATTTTCAATTTCATTCTCTTCTAGAAATTCAAATTCTCCATATAGTAAAAATTCAGACATTGCAGCCCCATATAAATTGTTTATATCAAAATACATTAGATATGTAGACTCTTGATTTGAATCATACTGATCACCCATATATTTGTTATTTGCTTTTGCGTATCTATTAGAACACTGAGACACTCCACCACGGATACCTCTCTCGATAAACATGAGCTTTTCGATGTCTGTTAAAAGTTCTAAGTGTACTCCAGTCGTTTTAAGCATAGCATCGAACGCTAAACCTGGAGCAGTATAAAAATGCAATGGGTCCAATTCATATGTTAATAAACAAGTTTTTCGAAAATTTTCGAATATGTCGGCAAGAAGAAGAACATCACTTTTCAAGTATAAATCAGAATAGTCACTCCAAGTTTTTATGTCAAATGTTTTCCAAACATTAAGAGCATGCTGATAATCTTCACCTTTAATACCTTCATCATGCAATTGACTATAAAAGTTTGTTTTTGCAGGTAAACATGTCTCAGTGAGTTTTTCCCACGAATCTATATAATCGTAAGGAAAAACACCCTTTCTTGTTAATAAATTAAATTCTTGATCAGTGTTACAAGAAGCTCTAACAATAGTTTTCTTTTCATTTTCTAAATATGAAGATAATTTATCAAGACTGCTAGCCATGAAGCGAAATGAGTCGATGAACCATAAATGTACATTAGTACCTTCAACTGTTTTAGTGAATGAAATATATTTTTCTTTATTAACTGGCAGTAACCGAATTGGACCTGCAAAACCGGTACCCAATTGTTTCATTATAAAATTTGCATCATAGCCGCTTAAATTATGAAAGACAACTGGTATATTAAATGAATTTTTATAATTTAGATTACAATCTTGATGAGCAGCACCTCTGTATTTTGAGGTAAGGTGACAATGATCACGAACTTTGATATCTTTCAATGTAAATGGCTTGGTGCATATGTGACAGTGAGTCGCGTTAGCATAATTTATTTCTTGCTCGGACGATAAAGTTTCCATTTCTTTCGAATTTTCGAGGATACTATTAACATTCACTGCAATATGTTGCAGTTCTGAAATAAACCATTTTATGCAATCATCACCTCGATATAGTTTAAACCTTGATAAATTATTATCATATGAACATTTCAAATAATATGCCACACTAAATGGTGTGTGCTTTTGATAATTAACTGAATTATTTTCCACTCTTAAGGTTTCACACGGTTCAAGAATACTTTCAAGATCGGCATATATTACGAAAGGTACCCTTTCTTTGTAACTGAAATGCTTGAAGTGTAAAATTTTGTCCGACTCCTTTGCAAATTTGAGGGTGATTTGATAAGTGCAATTTGCACTTATTCATATTATTGCAGTAAACTAAATGTTTTTTAAGTAAATCGTCAGAACTAAAATGATTTAAGCATCTATAGCATATGAAAGTTTTATGTCCATGAGAAGACAGTTGTTTTGAAAGTAGTGCAGACATTCTCTTTATACATGCAAAGTGGAAAAACACTTTATAGTTTGAAAATCCTTTAAAATTATAATTTTTGTCTGTTGACAAAACCAGTAAATTAATGGGTTCTCTGTTACTATTTCTATTATCGCTTAAACAAAGAGGGAGCACGTTCTTTTTTTCTATACAAAACAAATTAATATTTAAGTTATTTAATTTTTCAAATTTCTTTATGTCATCAAGTTTTATTGGAAACTCAATAGAATCATATTTTAGAACATCTTTAAAATGCGGATAAATTGTTACCCTTTCAGGATGTTTGTTGTTAGCTGGATATAGAGTGGAAACTACAGCCCACAAAAAATAAAAAGAATCGTTATTTTCTACATTGACAACAGCTCTTTTACGTGATATAAAACCCAGTAAATTCACATAAGTTGATGTTCCCCCTTTTAAAGGGGAAAATTTGTTAATATTAACTTTTAAATGCAGAACCTCTGAAAGAGTCCAACCTGAATCTTTTTCGCTAAATTATTCTAATTTGTTTGTTAAAACATGGATTACGTTATCTTTGTACCAAGTTTTTATATTAGTATTGATATCGATTATGTGATTTTTTGCAGAAAATATTTTCATATCTGCATCACCACTTTGTGGTTTAATAAAATTGCATACTAATACAACATTAACTTTAAGCATTGAATTCTGACGATGTGTTTTAATTTTTCTTTGAAAATTATCGAAGGCCCTATTTAAGAAACTTAATGGATCTTTAATACTTAAATTTGCAATTAGTCCTGTACACAGTCGTCCATCGAAGCAAGAATTAATCGAGTGCCAAGCTAACTGTCGATTACGCTTCTTTTTAGTATTGTCCTCCAAGCCTGCTCCAACTTTACCAGAAGACTGTTTTAAGTGTTGCAATTTAGCTAAATAGTATTTTAATAATGCCAAGTTTGCTTCCAATTTGAAAGGATTTTCTGCTTCCTCTTGGTTGTTAATTCTATTTTTTATCACAGTCTCCAACAATTTCACATTACCTTTTACTAATTTTATTTGACTGATTATCTCTTCTGTTCTTTTTACCAATTTTACAGTTTCACCTGTAGTTTTCACAATTGTAGAACTAATAGAGCAAATGGTTTCAGGATGCATGTTTTCTAATATCACTATACTATAGCACTGAGTCAAGAAAAACCACAATAGCAAGTACACCAGATTAGTATGCGAGGTGCAAAATAAACTGTGTGGTTTATTAAAGAACTCGAGTCATTTATATGCACACTGGTGCTAGAAGCTTGCGCAGATACAGTGAAACGTGAAGTAGGTATGCTGTTGCTTTTTGTTTACTACAAGATATGTTTTTAACTATAGCCCTTGCAACACTATATTACAGAGAAATTAATAAAACCCAAAAATATATTAATGCATTTTTTATTTTAATTATAAATAACAATGATACAGGTTATGCTAAAATAAAATTCAAAAATATATTGTTCTGTATTTAATTCTTAAATAAAAATCATACAGGCTATATGCATTAGCCAACGCACATGCGCAGTGGTCCAGTAGATGGTGCCAACATTCAGGAACCTGCCGGCATAATTTGGGATGTTCCAGAAACTCTTCATGGCCTTCTCCCGCCCTTTGACATAAATAATGTTTGCTGATCTTGTTGCACCCTGCAGAATAATTGGTAGATCTTTCAAGGATTCCAAACCTTCGTTCCATGGAAGGCCATGATGACGTTTCATCACCCAATTTGCCTCCTTTTGTAGGGCCTCTGATAAATGGTGGAATGGAAAAGGTGGTTTAAATAAGTAATGGTATGAAATTCTTCCGTTATATATTCCCAGTTTCTTCACAGCCCACCGATCTTGAATTTGACACTCTCTATTATTACTAATTTTAAAACATTGAATGTCAATCACGTACTGGGAAACAACCATGTTCGCAAAAGCCATATTTTCAAAGTTCAATTGTAAAAAATAATGGTTTATTTGAGATACTAATATCTGCAATATGGTTACAAACGGTAGGACATGGCTTATATACTTTTCAAATGGTAGTAGTCAGCGGTTCTAATAATTATGGTAGGATAATTAGCAATTTGTGAAACATTATGCATTATGGGACAGATCTTGGTGGAAAACTTTACATACACAGAAAATATTATGATAAAAAAATTGTTCGCTTCATTTAAGAAACGATTGAAAAAAAATTGAAAATGTTATTTACTTAGAAATGTCGAAAATGTGAAAATGTGGATTTTTATGTTTTCGAGGGTGCTCTTTCAGAATTCGCGGCCAGAAATGAGCTAACTCGAAAAAAAAATATTTTTTTGAAAAAATTTTGGATTTGAAAATTTTTTTTTGATTTTTTTTTAGTATGAAATAAAAGCATCTATAATATAGTATAAAGTTACATAGATTTGCTGGATTTGTCCAATGCTATTTTCCGAAAATTGTAATAGGTGATACCTCAAGGTCACATATTTTTTTGAGAAGTATAGAAAAATTCGACATGATTTGACATTCCCTAATTGACCATGTATCAGGTTATGTCGAAATAAAACCCCCAACGGAGATCCTATCTATGCCTAAAATTTGAACATTTTTGGAAAAAATTGAGATATGCAAAAATGAAACCAATCGTTGAATTTTTCTCAAACGACTTTCTTTAGTAAGTCATAGTAGAGGTTGAGTAGAGAAAAAAAGTTTATAGAAACTTCATCGTCAGACGTTCAAGGGCTAGGAGTGAAAAATCAAAATACCCCTTAAACGGATTTTTGTTATAACTCGGTTAGTACAAGAGATAGAAAGTTGATTTTTTTTTGTTAGAAAGAGGACATAAAAAGCTATCGAACGAGGGTATAAAATTTGTATTCGCAATTATTAAGAAAATCAGGGTTGGGGGTAGCACAAAATTTTGCATAAGGACGAGGGATCTCCATGTCACTTTTCGTAGTCTAGGACAAGTATGTTTTCCAAAAATGCAATAGAAAAAAATAGGCGACAAAAAAAAAGGAAAAGGTAACGAAGGGTGTCAGGTTACAAATATAATGTGTCACGTTTCAATATATGGTTTCAAATTACAACACGTTGGTATCAAATTTCAAAATAAGGTGTCAGGTTACAACACGTTGGTGTCAAATTTCAAAATAAGGTGTCAGATTACAACACGTTGGTGTCAAATTTCAAAATAAGGTGTCAGATTACAACACGTTGGTGTCAAATTTCAAAATAAGGTGTCAGATTACATCACGTTGGTGTCAAATTTCAAAAGAAGGTGTCAGATTACAACACGTTGGTGTCAAATTTCAAAATAAGGTGTCAGATTACAGCACGTTGGTGTCAAATTTCAAAATAAGGTATCAGATTACAGCACGTTGGTGTCACATTTCAAAATAAGGTGTCAGATTACAGCACGTTGGTGTCACATTTCAAAGTAAGGTGTCAGGTTACAACACGTTGGAGTCAAATTTCATATAGAGGTGTCAAATTACAAAACAAGGTGTCCGATTAGAACACTTCGGTGTCAAATTTCATATCGGGGTCTCAAATTTCAAAACGAGTGTCAAATTACATTTTTCGCTAACTCAGCAGGAAATGGTGTCTAATTACAAAATAAGGTGTCATATTACATTTTTTTCTAACTCAGCAGAAAATGGTGTCAAATTTCGTCCGCACACCAGAAATAAGTAATTTTATCCAACACCTAGAGTTAAGTGACCTATACAGTTCAAGGGAATTCATCGGATGCTCATATTGCTCTGGAATCTGCAAGTTGCATGAATTTGATTATAAAAGTACACTAGCTTCGTTGAATACATTTAGTCTTATACGAATTACCATCAAGACAGCTTTATCGCCAAGTTCGCCAAGTGTTTGTGTAGTATCTTTTTAACTCAACATGTCTTTATCATTAGAAACAATTTGTGAGGTGAGAGAAGAACAATTAACAATCGAAGATGTTGTTAACGAATTGTAAGTTTTTTATTTCCTATACTTTTTCCTATACGTTTATTTTTTGTTACAGAGGAAAGAACATGGTGGCCCTCAAAAGCATGAGGTTGCCGTCGCCATAACCATCGCCTTCGCAGGCTTCTACTTCGTCCGCCTCCGTTGCTGACGATGAAGATTTGGTAGCACTGATGGATGAAGAGAAGCGGAGGCGGGGTGCTGAAGAAGCCCGAAGGCAAAAATGGTACCTGCGAGTTCAAGGGGGTTTGAATTCCATAAAGAAGAAGATGCAAAATGCACGGGACCTTGTATCCTCGTTAAAGGGCGAGGAAAAATCCATTCGACGCCAAAAGGAGGCTCTCAGAAAGCAACTGAGGGTTCTCGAAGAGCGCGAAATGAATATAGAGACAAGAAAGGTGGCCGCAATGGAATCGCTACGAGGATACGAGGCCATCGTAGCAAAGTTCAGTGAAATGAACATGTAAATATATTTAGATTAAGTTATATGTAAATATTAGTTATTATTAAATATTATTTATATGTAAAATATTAGTAATATGTAAGTAAAATAGTAAAATATTAGTTGTACCTATGTAAAATATATAGTATTATCATCTACTCATTAGTTTTCTTTCCCAATCACCACCTGATGATCTATGAGATAATAAAACACTTTTTGTTATTTAGTTTTTGATTGAAAGTAAAATAGTAAAATTAAATATGTTTTATTACAAAAATTTTGAAAATATGTAGTAACCAAAGCAAAAATTTTTATACATAGAAAAGTTAAATAAAAAATATGCAATTAAATTAATAGTTATTATATATATCTCTTGAAAACCATATTGATACAAATAGTATGTTGTTGAACATCAAGCTAGTCAATCAGATTATTAAATTTTAGATATTACAAAAATATAAAAAACTGTGAGCATTCATGAGATGGTAGTTTGTCATTAATTAGTATTTGATTAAAAGTAAAATAGTAGTATATTGTTACACGAATATTTTAACACTAATATTCTCTTGCAAATTATATTTACCATGTACGACGCCCGGTAGCTTGTTCGTGTTTCGTACATAGTAATTAAATTAATAACTATTTCTCTGCTATTACTTGGAAACCTAAAATAGTATGAATTTTTGAGCGCCAAGCTGAAGTCAATCATGAATGATTCATTTAATTATATATATATATATATATATATATATATATATATATATATATATATATTCGAGAACAAGTGTGCTTCTGGAGGCGGAAGATATTCAAAATGAAAAGCTTCGCCTAAACCTCCATTCAACCAGACAACACTCTGTCTGGGTCGTGCTCGAGGTGTATTGCCACCTACAAAAAGCACTGTCGTTTGCGACTCTACCACTGGACAGCGGTGCTGCCCCTGGTGTCATCATGCTACTCGCAGACTACGTAGTTTCTGCCTGTTAGGCTTCGTCAGTACGAGATAAGCACAATGAAACCACAAGCAGCAAAGACACTTAGAAAAATCCGTCAGCACTCTGCTGGTAGGATATAAGTGTCCCCATCCAGCGGCAGAATCGCAAACTATCAAAGCCCGGCTAGGCTTGCACTACTCGAGAACAAGTGTGCTTCTGGAGGCGGAAGATATTCAAAATGAAAAGCTCGAGGTGTATTTTGTAGGTGGCAATACACCTCGAGCACGACCCAGACAGAGTGTTGTCTGGTTGAATGGAGGTTTAGGCGAAGCTTTTCATTTTGAATATCTTCCGCCTCCAGAAGCACACTTGTTCTCGAGTAGTGCAAGCCTAGCCGGGCTTTGATAGTTTGCGATTCTGCCGCTGGATGGGGACACTTACATCCTACCAGCAGAGTGCTGACGGATTTTTCTAAGTGTCTTTGCTGCTTGTAGTTTCATTGTGCTTATCTCGTACTGACGAAGCCTAACAGGCAGAAACTACGTAGTCTGCGAGTAGCATGATGACACCAGGGGCAGCACCGCTGTCCAGTGGTAGAGTCGCAAACGACAGTGCTTTTTGTAGGTGGCAATACACCTCGAGCACGACCCAGACAGAGTGTTGTCTGGTTGAATGGAGGTTTAGGTGAAGCTTTTCATTTTGAATATATATATATATATAATTTGAACATTTATAATAACAAAATATGGAAGTTTTTTTTTAAATTTTAACCCAAAAACATTGATACAAAATATCAAGAATATTTTTGTACAATGTTAGATTAAGTGAAAAAAAATTTTACCTAACATTATTTACCAACTGTAATAAATTCTTAAGGATGTTCAAGTTTCATTACTTCGAAGACAAAATAGTCACTGTATCATTTACTTGGAGTAGAAGACATGATAGTCAAGGATTTATTTTTATACTGTACATGAGGTAGAATAAAAAAATTTCATTCAATACAAATATTTTTATTTCCTTCCAACACAATTATAATACATCTCCCTCGGTAAATACAACGTTCGTTGTCGTCCCAACTTTTCTTAGCCCATCGTTGAATTTGTCAATACCTTCTTTTTCAAAGTACATATAAAATCTTCGGGGTAAGTAGGTGGTAAAATACTATCGCCATATTTGGTTTTACTAAACCTCAACTTCAATATTTTATATCTTCGATTTATTTCCAACTCTTTGAGGTTCTTCAATTCTTTAAAAGCTGTTTCTTTGTTCAACTTTTGTAGATCCATGTTGATTGTAAATTAATCTTTTATTTAACTGATTGTTCAAATAGATCTGATATACATACCATATATATCATTCCCACCCATACTTCTCCTTCCAGAGCAGCCTCCCTCTTCTTATGTTTACTCCTCCCACATGGAGGATAATGAAAGGGTTACTAATTTCCAGCTGTTAGCATATATATAAGTCTGAACAAAACACATAAATGTCTCATTGTTTTGACACTAAAACAATATCATAACTTGAAACTTTCATATTTCTGCTAATATGGAGCACAGTGGTAAGTGATAGTTAATTTTTTAATTTGACTTTTAATTTATATATACTTATCTATTGTTACAGAATTTAGAACTTGCCCATTGGTACCGTTTCATCGCGTGTTGAGCCATCGCATGGCAAACCATCTAGTAAAATGTAGACGGAGTCTCCGTCTACAAAACGAACAAACACAGAGGCAATATTACACATGTAACGGCTGCAACAGCAGCAACAACAACAATAGCAGCAGTAGCAACAGCAGCAACAACAACAACAATAGCAGAAGTAGCAACAGCAACAACAATAGAAACAATAACAGCAGCAACAACAACAGTAACAATGATGAAGAATGGAGGCTTCATGATCAGGATTGGATTGATCCAGTAGATGATTGGTTGCAAAACCATCATCAACAACAACAATAAATTAAATAATTTTATTGTTTGTAATATATATATATATATATATATATATATATATATATATATATATATATATATATATATTTCTAATAAAATATTTTAAAAACAATTGTTTATCAGTTTTTTATATAATAAAGAAATTATTAAATTTTGATATAGAAACCATTTTATATGATTTAACATAATCATAAAGTAAGATGCACTACTTAGATATTCCTCAATTAAATCAACAAAGTATTAACTGCAACATACTTTGAATCACTTTTTGTCAAAGTAAGAGCTAGGTATATGTTTCGATTTATCTGCATCCTCTAAAAACTCCCGAGCTTCACATGGGAAACATTTTCTGTTTGGTAGGTCGCAATCTCCTCCACATTTGATACACTTATATTTGACTGGAACGGGCATATTGCAATTATCCACTACGCCAATAAATGACACCTCCGTTCAGCACAATCCGTAATAAGATAATAATTCAAGTTGGTTAGCATCATTGCACGCGCTGAATGGGGGCACTGGGCCAGACCATAGTGATTGGATATTTCCAACATTAGACAGTGACAGCGAGTCCGACGAAGGCCGTCCAGACCAGAGTGATTGGTGGGGTTCTCCTTGGCGCTCCTGGGAAACTGATACAGAGGGCTCAAGGTCGAGTTCGTCGTCGGGAGGGTCTACAACTACAAGGTCGAGTCAACTTTCGAGATGGTCTGCGAGTACAAGGTCGGACTCGCTTTCGGGATGGTCTGAGAGTACAGAACCGCTCGAGGACAACCTTGACCTTGAGGGTGAAGCCGAGGACAAACTTGAGGATTAGGCCGAGGCTGCTCCTGGTGCCGACGTAGTGCACAATATTTTATATTTTTTTTATTTTGTAATATATTTTAAATAAATTTGTATATGTATTTTAAAATTGCATTTTATTTAGAACATATAATATGCGGTGTAAGCATATTAAGATAATGGAAAAATAAATGGAGTGATTGGAGTGGGGGGGGGGCAAAATTCACATATATAAGAAACTCCTCCGCTTCTCAGGATTAGTTCCAAAGAAGCAAGCGATGGCAACACAAGACGCATCTGTAACATCTGCCAGTGACTTGTGCGAGCCTGAGCGACCTAATTGGACGATAGATGGGCCCCTTGGACATATCATCTACAAACTAAATGGAGGCACTGGACCAGACCGGAGCGATTGGGCAGATCCGCCAGCGGACAGCAGCAGCGAGTTCGGTGAAGGTCGTCCAGACCAGAGCGACTGGTGGATGTCTCCTGGGCGCCCCGTGGTACCAGATATTGAGGTCTCAAGGCCGGGTTCGCGGTCGGGGTGGTCTGCAAGTACGGAGCCGCTCGAGGAGGTCGACCTTGACCTTGATGGCGAAGCTGAGGATGAACCCGAGGGTGAAGCTGCTCCTGGTGCCAACGTAGCATGAAATAGTGTATAGTGTAGTGAAATAGTGTGTTTATTTAGAACATATAGTATACAAACAATTTCTTTATTTTACTCACTTACAAGCATCTCGAGCAATAGGTGAATAAATGAATATTGTGTTATTCGTGAAAGTTAACATGTTTAATGACATAAACTCGAATACACCTTTAGCAATCACAACGCTTTTTAATTAAAATGCCCCTCAAAATGAAATATAAAATTTCATTGGTTCAAGTCCCACTAGAGACATCTTTTTTTGTTTCTGACTAGATTATCTCTCTTACTATTAGAGATTGAATCATAAAATCTTATATGGCTGTACTTCTAAGAGAAAGCCAAATTGAAATACATAAAAATATACAGGGTGTCCCATTAAAAAAAAATATATACTTTGGCGAATGTCTCGACAACACAATATCCGACTGGATTTCTGATTTTTCCACATGAATTAGCACAAAAAATAACAAAACTTTGCTCATTTAATCGATTTCGCTATTTGTCTTAGTTTAGGAGATACTAGGAAGCAACGGGTCACATTTGATGCGTTAATACAGCAATGTCAGACAACTTTTTTTTATTTCACTTTTGAATTAATAAGACTTAGGTATTAGTATTGATATCGTCTTTCTAATTCAACATTATATTAGTGTACTAATGAAAAGGTGTCAAATAATAATATGCGTCAAAATACAGGGTGTTCCACTAAAAAGTATTTAGACTTTCGTCAATATCTAGATAATGCATTTTTTTTGTTGATTTACCGATTTGACCAATAAAAACAGTGCAAAAAGCTACACAACTTTGACTATATAGTCGATCCCCTATTCCCAAACAACCGGATTTCTCCGTTAAGCTGACAGCATTGTATTAGAACAGTGAGGCTCTTCTAATACGATGTTTCCAGACCGAGAAGTCACGGTCGACGTCCGTTTTGATACAGACCTTTTTACCGATTCCGTCTCTACCCTGGACGACTTACGTTTTTTGGCCTTGGGGCAGTCGAGGGTAGGTAAAACGGTCTGCCTACTTAGTAGCCCCCTTAAAATGGGGACCTTGTCCTTCTTAGAATTCTTTGGCCTCTTGCTATCAGATTTCTTTGTAGTTGAGAATGTAGGCTTAACCACAAAATCATCATCCAGCTCAGAATCTGAAGGACTGCTGGTTTTACTCTTTGAAACGGACTTTGTCGAACATGATTTCGTTTTGGGAGATGACACCAGCTTAACTTTTTTCGGATTTAATTTCACTTTTTGAAAAAACCTGCTGCCGGAGCCATCGCCCATCGGTGAAATTGTTGTCGGCCCATGAAAATGTGAGATGTTGGCACTAGCGACACTACATTGCTGCTCCTGACACTCTACATTGGATGTCCCAACTCTAGCTGCATCCCTGTCTGAAGCCGCAGGCGGTGTATTTAGTGCGGAAGTACCCCCAAAAGTATCGATTTCATCTAACATATCGGCAAAATCGGGATTTATATGTTCAAAATCGGGATTTATATGTGCAAAATCCTGGCTCGTTAAATGAAGCATCGATATATCCTCTGTAGAAGCGGCGGTTTCCTCGGTCCAACAACTCCTCTGAGGTACGCTACCCCTCGTCGCTGTTGGGGCCTCGTGCTCTGAATGCCCAGTCTCAATTTGCCCCATTTCAGGTGTTGGCCAATCTGTACCACCAACATTTGCCGATGCCCCGGGTGCATTCTGAGCGTTGGAAACATCGGGACCCACTGGTACCTCAGGTGACGCTCTAAAGTTAGATAAAAATGCCATGAGGGTCAATTGCGTCGTAGGTTCCGCCGAACTTGGTCTGCTTACGGAACTGCCACCGCTTGTGCGTCTAGTATGTCTAACCATTTTTCTCTAACACAGAAAGGACACAAACAAACAACAAAAACTAGACTTGAATAATTAACCACAGTGAGGAGCACACAAAACACTTGCACGTTGCTTGAAAGCTGGAGATGGAAAGACTGTTCGTGGCTGCACTGACGCTCAGCAGCCCCTATACCCCCACTCATCGAGGTCATCGCAGGACGCTCTATATGCGACTTTCAACCTTATTGGTTCCCACCACTGCATGAAATTTGAGGTCGCCTGCGCCCATTGAATGCGTCAGGAGCTCGCCATACAAGTTTCGCCCTCATGTATCTCTCACCACCAAGTTTAAAGTTAAAAGTAACACAAAATTTAATATACCTACTTTTTATAATATGTGTATTACAAAAGTATGTACATATAGATCATGGGCAATAATAATAAGTAACAACATTAACTATCATATTTATTTATTGCAATTAAATTATTTACACAGACATAAATCACTTACACTAATTTACTTTTGGGTTAATACGATGCACAAGAATGAATTTTCCAGAACTATAAGTCTATCAATGAAAAAGTTTGTAGCCTTTGCGTTATATATAATTACCATTCATAGACTATTCTCTGACTCGGCCTCAGAAAATGCTAAAAGTAGTGCCTCTAAATTTTCATTTCTTTCTACAACACCACGCCCAACACTGTCTATGGCAGACATTAGCCATTCTAAATTTTGCTCGGGTTCACTTTGGAAAAATGTTATATCCGAATGCCCCCATGGTAAAGTCTTAGTTGTATTAGGGATGACAAAACGCTTATCGTCATAATAGGATAATGCGACTTTACTTTTTATCTCTGTATATATATCGTGCAGGTAACTTCGAAATGTGTTCATCTTTCTAAATATTAGGCCCCCTTCCTCCACGATCTTCTTATAGTCATCTTTTGACAACCCCTTTTCGGGTTTTTTTTTCACGCGATTTTTTTCACGCCTTTTGCCTTTTTAAACTCATTACCCACAGATTGAACATAGTGGGCTTTTGCACCAGTGCCATAGAAGCTAATTATCGGGTTAGCCGGAAACTCGTCTTTCATGTTACCTAAAATTGATGGGCCCTTAGGAACCTTGAACATATTTCCTTCTTAATAATTTGATGTATCAAATTTTTCTGGATTTTGAATTATAAAGTCATAAAAATTATCTGTAAAAACCTTTAAAATTAACGAATCCGTGTCGGTGTACAGCAGGGAGGCATTCTCGCCGTATTTACGCTTAATAACGTGATAGAAAAAGCTATACAGCACCGTCTTGGATAATTCCAAAACCGAAAATCCGATGTAAATAGGCTTGTTATAAACAGCCTTCAGCTTCCCCATCTGGATCGCTACAAAATCTTCAGAGAAAACTGTACATTTTTTAAAATTCGGTCGAGCTATTAATGCGTTCGCTCCTGCAGCTCTTCTAATACTCTCCCAATGAGTGACTAGTTTTATTTCTCTTCTGTTATTCACATTTTCCATGGTCTTGCCAAAAACAGAGTTATTCATTAATTTGAATAGATCTTTTTCAAATTTACTTATAGCCTTATTTCGCATCTCCGTATTTAAATCTATAAATTTTTTTAACCAAGGCGACTGATTAAATTTAAGAGCTCTGTGTATTTTTGTTACAATTAGACCATTCTCTATGGCCTGTTTTAAGTTTCTATAATGAACAACATAGTGTTTCTTATCATTCAAATTCGGTATCAATTTTGAAAATTTTGTTTTTGCACTTGGCGGAGCCATACTTTCTACTAAAAAGGGGAGATCTGAATGTAAGTCATGCAGTTCTTGGGGGTAATGTATATCTACCTCCAGCACCAGACCCTGGGGGCTTTCGTTTGGAATATTTATAACATCTAAATCTATTATCTCTCTTTCAGACAACCATTAAAATCCACCTGTTGGCAGTGGTTGTGACATACTATGACCATATAGGTTTGTAGCGTCAAGATATGTGATAAATGACGAAGGCTCCTTAGGATCATAATTCGGTACAAATTTATTATTGGCGATATGCTTTCTTTCTGAACACTGACTGATGCCGCCCCTGATTCCCTTCTTGAAAAAGTGAATCATATCTATGTCTGTCAGCAATTCTAATTCAACCCCTGTTAATTTTAGCATGGCGTCCCAGGATAATCCTGAAGCCGTATAATATTGGGCGGGATCCAGCCCATATTTATGTAATCCAAATTTACGAAAATTTTCAAATACATCACATAAAAGAAGCACATCTGATTTTAAATAAAGGTCTGAATATTCACCCAAACTCTGGCAAGAAAACAGGTTCCACACATCTTTAGCTCTGTCATAGTCTTCTTCCGATAGTTGTTCATCATTAAGGCTATCATAAAATTGCTCTTTGGAAGGGAGATTTTTGGTATTCAACTTTTCTAAACTATCCACGAAACTATATGGAAAAACATCCTTCCGCCGCATTAGACTGAATTTTTTATTTTCGAGAAAGAAATTTCTCATTGTAACCATTTGATTATCAGTTAAGTCCTCACCCAAATTTTGTAATGATGTTGACATAAATTTAAAACTATCTATAAATCTTAACTGTACATATTTCTTTTTCGATTCCCCCTTATTATTAACATAATCGCGCATATATAGATGTTTTGTGAAGGATATATATTTTTTCGCTGTTTTGAGGTATTACATCAATTCTATCTTTATGGCAACATAACTCTTTTAGAAATAGGTGGCTGTCATAGCCTGACATATTGTGTAGTATAATGGGTATAAAACTTGGTACTTTGTAATTTAAGTTACAGATAGAGTGTGCAGCACCGAATCTTATTCTGCCAGTTAAGTGGCAATGATCTTTTACTTTGACATCACTTTCTGTGAACGGCTTCTTACATATGCCGCAAGTTGTCGCATTCTGAAAGTCTTTTCTTTCTTGTGCAGTAACTTTCGCCATTGGGACTATGTTTTTCATATACTTATTATAGATTTCTCTTACATCCGCCTCTATAGGAGAAACAAAAACTTTTGCCGCGTCTTGCCCCCGGTACAACTCAAATTTAGATATTGAATTATCGAAAGAACGTTTTATATAATACGCGAAAGATTAGGGCAGCTGACTAAATGTTTTATTTGTGTAAGAACGGCGCGGGTTTGGTTCGCATGTATCTATTGGTTTTAAAATTGATTCAAAACCAGCGTACACCACGAATGGTACTTGCATTTGTTTCTTAAAGTTTTCGAATTTTAATATGTTTTCGGGTACCTCTTTCCCATATTTATCGGTCCTAAATTGTGTTGAGGGTGTTGTTGTATAAACATGATTACAATCGTTTCTCTGATGCGCCATAAGCCGGCGTTCATTTTGAAAATATAGCAAACAGCCATCGCAAAAGTATTTTTTATGTTCATGAGCTGATATTTGATATGAGACTAGTCTAGACAAATCTTTTATCCAGCAATAGTGTGTATTGGCACAATCGATATTACAATGGTGATTCGTATCACACTCATTGGAAATAAGGAGCAAATTTATATGTATACGCAATTTTTTTCCGGAATAACGCAAAGGCCCTACAACTTCATATGTTAACCTATTTTTTTCATATTTCTTTTCTAAGCCATATACATTAATTGAAATATTATTCATTTCCTCAAATTTTGAAATAGCTCGCAACTTTACTGAAAAATTCATACCTGTCAAATTCAAAACTCTTGAATAATGTGGATATGATGACATCTCAGTTGGGCGGCCATTGATTGTCGGGAACAATGCCGAGGTAACGGCCCATGCAAAACAGCGATCATCTTGATTTTCTACATTAATTACTGCCCTCTTGTTTGAAATGAACTTGGGCAATTTAATATATGATGAACCACCTAGCGGGCTATACTTGTTTACATTAACTTCCACAAATTCTATATGTTCCAGAGCCCACCCTATAAAGAAAGAATTTATTAATAAACGGTCTGAATGAACTATCATTATAAATTTTACAAACCTGAATCACGCTCTTGAAACTCTGTTGTTTGTGAAATCATCATGTCTACAAATGCATCAAAGGCATCACTCAAATTTGTCCCCTGGTCCAGAATTTGGTTGGAAGTATTAAATGATTTCATATCAGATACTTCCTTGGTTTGCAATATGTATTTGGCAAAGGTTTCCATATTTACCTTCACTGCATTATGAGCTCGCACCGCTTGTTCCAGTAGGTGTAGAATTTTATCTTTAATTTCGTTAAAAAAATTAATATAATCTAGATGATTAATTTCACTATGCACTCGGTAGCTAGCAATCCTATATTTGAAGGCGCTCTGAATAATTTCAACGCCATCGGTTACAGGAGTGCATGAATTGGTTCTATGTTGTAATGTTCTTCTATGATTTCTCATTTCAGCTGCTATTAAGGTCACTCTGCAGCAATTACATGTTTGAAGATTCGTTGATGCTGATGGAATATTGTGACAGTTGCAGATTGGCACATTTGCAGATGTTGATGGCATATTTGGACAGTTACATGTCTGAATATTTGTGGATGATGCCGGATTTGTATCCAATTTGGGTTGCTTGGTTGGAGGTCCCTCATGTTTTAAGTTCTTGCATCATGGTCTCTGATGACGACGCAAATTATTGCCACGCGTAAAACTCACACCACAGGTGCTACACTTATACATATCTTACTCTTTACTGTATGAGGCCTGACTAACAATGGTTGTGCGTTGCCGCTCTAGTCTCTTTTATAATCATGGAGTCACCACGTCATAATATAAAACCCTCCCCCAATCCCCCAAGCCCAGATTCAATGTCATTCGATGGCTTCGTAGAGGTGGGCTGCCATACTTGTCCACTCCGACCGCAGATGCGGCCGGTGTAGGTTCCTCCTCATGACATACGGGGAGCGAGGACACACAATGTAACGTTCAAATGCACTCTCAGGGTCTTGCAAGGGCTGGAGAGAGTCGCGGTGGATGAAATGCAATGCTCAAGGCCAAGATGAAGGTCATGCATTAGCTCGGGTAGGTCAATCTCTAGTTTCTATGACATTCAAGATCACGCGATGCCCCAAGACGCTCGCCGTGACCTTCAAGGGCATGATCATGCCCTTCAAGGTCATGTTCAAGGTCACGCGATGGCCCAAGACGTTCGCAATCGAGGTCATTCAATCCATACACACCTGTGCAGACGTGTTCAAGGTCGGAGGAGGTTTTGAACCGTCATTATTTCTCTACTTCTGAGGTATTTTTACTTTATTTATTTTTAAAGAGAACTCTACCAGAGGGTGATCCCATCCACCTTCCAGTCGAATAACAGCGCTATTACAAACCAAAGACTGATCTGAAATTATAAGTCAGTCAAAATTTTTGAATTTTTTGTAACCCGAGTTGGCTCGTGATTAATTGACTCAAGCCATACTTCGCTAATAACCCAGACAACTGGTCATAATAATAATTTTTAGATAATAAATCCACATTGAAATCAACTCCAAATAAAATGACATCAAACTGTGACAAAAAAAGTATTAATGGTATTTTCCAAATATTCAAGAGCGGATTTAATACTAGATTTTGGCGTTAGATATAAAGTACCCAAGCACAAGCTCTTGCCTCCAATCTTAATATTTGACCAAAGATTTTCGAAAGGGCAATCATCCAATAGTGGGACATCCATAATTTTAAACTTAATACTTTTATTCACATAAAAAGCCACACCTCCACCTCTTTTACCTTCACGATCCATTCTAACTAGTCAGCCATGATTCAGCAATTCCCACTATGGAATGTGACTGATTTCTAACCACATCAGAAAGGACTAAGTAAAATAAGTAAAACTAAACAAATTTTCAGTAGGCATTACAACTTACTACAGCTATACACCAGTGGTAATTCAAAATAAACATTTGGATATTTTATAAATGAAACAGTTCACAATATTCATTTGATTATTTACAAGATACCTTCGTTTATTTAATAAATTCAATGTATCACAAAAAAATAAAATAAATAACCGCACAAAAAAAAAGAAAAAGGAAACCAGACTATACGATTTTTTATAAGGAAAAGTAAAAAAGAATGAAAGAAACTTTTTAGCATTAAAATTAAAAGCAGCGACCAAATAAGTATGTTATACCTGCACCATGTTAATGAAGTATTAGACTAAGTCAGATTCAGAATTAATTGCGGTTTTCCTATTATTTACAAGTGCATAAATTTTACCACCATAAGACCACACATGTTGATTTCCATATTTAGTTTTCACCTTAGATAGGATGTCATATCGATACTTTGTCAAATCTTAAAAAATGGCTAATCCAGTACCTCGTAACTTGCCCTTCTTTGATTCTAAGACTTCATTCCGTTTGACGTAAATGGTAAAATTAACTAATAAGGCTCTGGGTTTATCAGATCGGGACGAATTGGGGCGACCTACACGAAAAGCTGAATCTAAGTAGGTGTGAAATGACAGAGCAAATGGAGCGGAGCAGTTGTGTTGTGTTGTGTTGTGTTGTATGCTATACCATGTATAGTAAAGTATGACTCATCGAACACCTGTCGTCTAGACAGCATCCGGTTTCAGAGTATGATGCAATATTTAAAAATATCTGACGATGGTATTTTGAAAAAGCTGTCGGCGATAAATAAATGTGGGAATAGCCGTTCGAAGTAGTTCTCGAGATCTGCAAATAAAACACCTGGCGTCTAGACATCATCCGGTTTCATAGTATGATGCAATATTTAAAAATATCTGACGACGGTATTTTGAAAAAGCTGACGGCGATAAAAAATGTGGGAATAGCCGTTAGAAGTAGTTCCCAGGAGTTGAAACACAAGAGGTTAACGAACACTGCAGACAGGTCTAATCTTGTTTGAATGATTTCGAATGCTTGGTATATTATAGATTTCCATGCTTATTGATTTTATTGATTATTGATTATCGATTATTGGTTATTTATTTTATTGATTATTGATTATCGATTATTGGTTATTGATTATTGATTATTGGTTATTGATTTTATTGATTTAATGATTATCGATTATTTGTTATTAATTTTATTTATTTTATTGATTATTGATGATCGATTATTGGTTATTGATTTTATTGATTATTGATTATCGATTATTGGTTATTGATTATTGATTATTGGTTATTGATTTTATTGATTTATTGATTATCGATTATTGGTTATTGATTTTATTTATTTTATTGATTATTGATTATCGATTATTGGTTATTGATTATTGGTTATTGATTTTATTGATTATTGATTATCGATTATTGGTTATTGATTTTTATTGATTATTGATTATCGATTATTGGTTATTGATTTTATTGGTTTTATTGATTATTGATTATTGATTTTTTGATTTTTTTTTATTATCGATTATTAGTTATTGGTTTTATTGATTATTAATGGATACAGTATAAGGTACAGAGCATGTAAAACATACAACACTTATTGAAATCAAGACTAATATATTTCACATGTTTTATTTTACTTAACCGCATCAGCAACATTTATTATTAATACATATGGATGTTATGCTTCTGTTATCAATATTTAATCCTATAAGAAGTAATATACATAGTAATAATATACCATTCTCCACACAAGTCATCTATCATCAAATATATATGAACAGTACTAATATACCACCCTTTCTCCACACAACTCGTGAACATGATGTAATATCTAAATATAAAATATGAATATCTGGTTTCAATAACTTGTCGAGACAAGTTGGTGTGACTTATTGAACACCTGGTGTCTAGACAGTATCCGGTTTCATAGTATGATGCAATATCTAAAAAAATAGCTGACTTGTCGAGACAAGTTGGTATGACTCATCGAACACCTGGCGTCTAGACAGTATCCGGTTTCAGAGTATGATGCAATAGCTAGAAATGTAGTATGAGTTCGGGTGAAGTCGAACATCGGAAGAAGCAGCCATTTGATTGGTTCAAATCAGGATTAGCCCCGCCTCCTTTCATATACTATAAAAGTGAATACTCAGATGTTTGTATGTAGTCTTATCAGTTACAATGAAGTGTGAACATTGCGGAAAAAATTTCTCTTACAAACACAGTCTAGTGCGACATATTCGCGACTACTGTCCTATCCTACATAGCGATAGAAAAAGAAAAAGTGATAATGTGCCTTCTACATCTGTAATAAAGAAACAAAAATATGATGTACCATCTGTCAGTAATATTAATGAAACTATTCCAGCGGTCTGTGAAAACTGTGGAAAACATTTTTCTTGCAAACACAGTTTAGTGCGACATATTCGCGACTACTGTCCTATCCTACATAGCAATAGAAAAAGGAAAAACGATAATGTGCCTTCTACATCTACTCCAAAGAAACAAAAGTATGATGTACCATCTTCCAGCGATGTTAATACAACAAACTCAATACTCTGTGAACGTTGTGGAAAAATATTTTCAAAGCCGTCCAACCTCCGAAAACATAATCAAAACTCCTACTGTGCGGGTAATGTGGCAGATAGAAAGAAAACTGATCGACCAGTTGAGAAAAGTGTCGGAAACGGAGTTCAAAAACTTTCTAGCGGGTTCAAAAACAGGATAGCCAGTTACCGTTTCACTAGCCCCGGAACCCATATCGATTACAATGATTTCTTTGAAGAAGTAAAACAGAAAGTGTTTGATAGAATCAATGAATATTTGCAAAAATATCATGCACTCAAAGTTAATTTTGAAGTGTATGGTTTTTATGTTATACCCGAAAAGGAAATGTCTGATATCAAGTCATTTAATACCAAAAACAAGGTGATAACCCCGTCATCAGATCTTCAGCAGATTTTCGAAGATTTTATAAAAGAGATGACTTCACAAGCCTCCTCATTTGAGGAACGGGACTCTGGATGGGCTTTAAAACAGATAATGTTTCTGGATGTGAACATAAATAAATTTACACCACTATCAGCCTCTTCATATATTAAGCTGCCTAGAAGCATCGAGGCTAGAAAAGCTGTTTTAAATATTCAAAACAAAGATAGGGCCTGCTTTGCTTGGTCCATTATTGCAGCCATATTTCGTGCACAAGGGAATCCTCATAGTATCAGTTCATATCCCCACTACAGCACACTGCTAAACTTTAATGGTTTGAAATTCTCCATGAGCCTGAAGGATATATCTAAATTTGAAAAACTGAATAACATCTCTCTGAACGTGATTGGACTAGAATCCGAGTTCAAAGATGGAAAAATGGTGACAGAAGTAGTAGGACCCTTACATTTCACTTCAAACAGACAAGGTACACATGTAAATTTGTTGTTAGTATCTGACAATTCTGGTAACAACCACTACTGCCTCATAACAGATATGTCAAGATTAGTTTCGAAACAAAAATCTAAACATGATGCTAGAATACATATTTGCGATGGATGTCTACAAGCCTTTAAGAAGGTTGAACAGCAAAAACAACATGAAAAAAATGACTGCAATCATATATACACAAAAATACCAACCACCCAGTTGAAGATCAATAAGTATGGTGAAAGTATCCCTGAAAACATCCTTAAGTTTGTGAATTTTGAAAGACAGTTATCGGTTCCATTCGTAATCTATGCAGATTTCGAGAGTTTACTAAAACCAATTCATCATAATGAACCGAGTGACGATAAATCATTTACTGTGAAAACCTGCGAACACGAACCATACTCTTTCGCATTCTACGTAAAGTGTAATTTTGATGACAAGTTCTCGAAATTCGTCACATATCGAGGCCCAAATGCTGCACAAATATTTATTGAAAAATTGGACAAAATATCTTTGGACTTGTATAACAACCACCTAAAAAATGTTAGAGACATGCTGCCGCTTTCTGATCAAGAAAAAACCTCTTACAGAAATGCTACTCACTGTCATATTTGCACAAAACCTTTCAAGACTGAAGACGTAAAGGTTCGTTATCACTGCCACCTAACAGGACGCTTTTGTGGTGCTGCCCACTCTGTATGCAATTTAAACTACAAAGTGTCAAAGTTTATACCAGTTTTCTTCCACTGTCTCAGTAATTATGATGGACACCTCTTTCTGTCAAAGCTAACATCTAAAAAGGAAAGTGTTTCTGTGATAGCACAAACCAAGGAGAAGTACATCTCATTCTCCAAATCAATTATGGTTGAAAAATCTTCAGATCCAAAAGTACCAGACACATATTTGAAGCTAAAGTTTGTTGACTCGTTTAGCTTTTTAGCCAAGTCCCTTGATAAACTGAGTAAAAACTTAGAACATCACCAGTGTATCGAAACAAGAAAATGCTTTCCAGATGATGACAAGTTTACGTTAATCAGACGAAAAGGTGTTTTCCCCTATAGCTATGTGGACTCATTTGAAAAGCTGGAAGAGACACAATTACCACCAAAAGAAAAATTTTATAATGATTTAACCCTGGAATCTATTTCTGAAGAAGACTATGAACGGGCAAATAAAGTGTGGGATACCTTCAACTGTAAAACTTTGGGAGACTATGCAGATGTATATTTAAAATCAGATGTGTTGCTGTTAGCTGATGTGTTTGAAAACTTTAGAAAAGTGTGTTTGGAGCAATACAAATTAGACCCCGCCCATTATTTAACAGCTCCGTCGCTAAGCTGGGACGCGAAGCTACGTTACACAAAGATCGAGCTCGAACTTTTAACTGATGTCGATTCTCTGCATTTCTTTCGCAAAGGAATTAGAGGAGGTGTATCTCAGTGTAGCAAAAGGAAGTCCATTGCTAATAATAAATTTTTATCAAATTATGATCCTACTAAGCCAACTTCACATATCATGTACCTGGATGCAACAAACATGTATGGTGCAGCGATGAAAGAATGTCTTCCCACTGGAGGCTTCAGGTGGCTCGAAAAAGGAGAAATTGACACCTTTGACTGCTCTAACATCGACGACAACTCACCTAAGGGATATATCTTGCAGGTAGATTTGGAATATGTAACAAGCCTGCATAATGACCACAACGATTTACCATTCTGTCCAGAAAGTATGATACCACCAGATTCTAAATACCCCAAATTTATTCCGAATTTACGCAATAAGAACCGCTATATAATTCACTATAGAAATTTAAAACAGTGTTTGAAATATGGACTGAAACTGACGAAAGTCTACAAAATATTAGAATTTTCACAATCGACATGCCTGGGATCATATATCGACTTAAACACAAATCTCAGAAACTCTGCTAGGAACGAATTTGAGAAGGATTTGTTCAAGCTAATGGTTAATTCAATTTTTGGTAAAACAATGGAAAATGTCGATAAGAGACAAAATATTAAATTGTGTTCGTGTTGGGAGAATAGAAAAGGTAAATTAGGAGCAAGAGCCCTAATAAGTCAACCACATTTTAAATCCTGTTCTATATTTGACGAAAATTTAGTGGCAGTTCATTTGGATAAGACAAAAGTGGTATATGACAAACCGCTATATGTTGGTTTTTCAATTTTGGATATTTCCAAGACCATCATCTACGAATTCCTTTATGGTTACATAAAACCTATGTACGGTGATAAAGCAACTGTTTTATATACGGACACAGATTCCCTTCTCTTGGAACTGTTTACCGAAAACCCGGATGAAGACATCAAGGATAATCTTCAGTATTTCGATACATCAAATTATAAACCAGATAACATCCACAATATGCCTAAAACAAAATCAGTCGTAGGAAAGATGAAAGATGAGTACGCTGGACGATCCATCGAAAGTTTTTATGGAACAGGTGCCAAGGCGTATTGTGTAAAAGCAGGTGATGTCATGAAAAAAGCAAAAGGAGTATCAACAAGTGTTGTTAAACATCAAATAGACTTCTCCGATTATGTTCAAATCGTAGAAAATGGTGGCATAATCTTCCGAAAAATGCATATATTTACATCAACTTTGCACACCATCCACACTGAACTGAAGAATAAAGTAGCATTATCATCAGCTGACGATAAGAGGTATGTCATACCGGGCGATGTAAATACCTTAGCCTGGGGGCATCATCGCCTTTCTCCACCAGATCAGGAACGTAACATAAATTTGGAAAGGTTGCTACAAGTAGCTGAAGAGATTATTGGAGGAGAGGAGGGGCCACAACTAGATGTCAATTTATCAGATTTTGATATATCAGATTTTAATTCATCAGATTTCGATGTATGAGACTTTGATTTAAACTTATTAAATATGTAATTATATAAATAATTCTATACGAGTCTGCTTGTTATCCAATTATGTAAATAAACTATTAGTATGTACATGTAGGTTTTATTATTTCATTTATATTATAATTTATCAGATTTTTCATTTAAGCTTATTTTGATATGTAATTGTGTTAATATAATTGTCGATATGACTCTGCTTATTATTTAATTATGTAAATAAACGATTAGTATATACATATATTTATTATTTTGTCATATATAGGAATATTTATTCCCACATGTGTTCACAAGTTTAATAGTTAATAAAACTACCATTATATATAAATATTTGTTTTATTATTCCATTATAAAATACAATACTTAATACGAAACATATCGGCTACATTTTTGTAAACCCCATTCACATACATGACAAGTTGCTTGTGAACTCGGAGGACCATCTATATGCGATTGCCATTCTGGTCGGTTGTAATGCACGAAACAGGGTAGTTGAATTTGAAGCTCAAATTTTTGGGTATATTCTCGCGGAAGCTTAGGCCATGCATGAAGTAGTTCCATAGCAGTTACATTTGAAATTAGATATTCCAGAGGAAAGTGTGACAGCTCTTCTTTAGAGTGAAGTTGTACAAGCTTTCATTGTTTTTGTGTCTATTTATCAGCTCGGTTGATAGACATTTCGAACAACACAGTTGTTGAGACATGATGCTTGAAGAGTCGTAATAATCACTTTAAGCACTAACAGGGAGGAGCACACTGCTATATACCAAATCACGAAATACTCTGGAGGATATTCCACTCCACAGCCGATATTTGTAGAGGGTGTATAGGTGGGGGATCTACTGGTACCGGTATACCGGTACCAGTGTAACCGGTATACCGGTATACCTGTATACCGGTACCGGTCTACCAGTTACACTGGTACCGGTACCGGTACTTATAAGTATCGGTTCGATATAATCCAATGGTAACAATTGTTAGGCAGGTCTAGTATACATAAACTCAGTAACATAACTAATAAATTCAGTTGATAATGATATCTGAATATAGAAAGACCCTGCAAGAACACAGGAAAAAATTGAAACAATTAAGAAAAGCAATAGAATTGTATAGTTTGGAAAGTGTTGTACTGAAGAAGCTAACAAATTTGAAAATATGCCATTAATCTTAGATGTACAAGGCTTCAAGGTGGAAAAAAATAAATTCATATTTAAAGAGTTGGCGGGATTTGATGGTGAACGCATATGTCATTATATTTTCAAACCACCTTTTTCATTTGATGCACTTCCATCAGAATTTCAAAAAGAAGCTAATTGGGTAACTAAACATCATCACTGCATTCAGTGGGAAGAGGGTTTTACACAACTGCACAAATTTAACAATATTATCGAGGATTTGACTTCAAAAGCAGAACAGATTTATATTAAAGGAAGAGAGAAAGCTGAATATCTTCGACGTTTTTCGTCGAAACCAATTATAGAATTTGAAGAACAACCCCGCTTGAATCATTCTGCACCTAAATGTTTATATCATTCAAAGAATATATGTATGTGTGCCCTATCTAATGTGTATTATCTGTATGAACATTTTATAATGTCCTAGCTTTATGATGAAATAAAAATCAAATTAAATATATTCTATGTTTTATTTATTAAAATCAAATCATCTGTGGGTGGGAGTAAGAATTCTTTATAAAAATCCGAGTGGTTATGGATTTGGTGATACGTGAATGCAATTAAATGCGACCAATTACATCCTGATGGAGACATATTATCTACTGGTAACCAATGCGTCTAAGTGGTGAGGATATACCCTTATTTTTACCCTTATTACCCTTATTACCCTTATTGTTACCCTTATTACCCTTATTACCCTTATTGTTACCCTTATTACCCTTATGGTTACCCTTATTACCCTTATTGTTACCCTTATTACCCTGATGGTTTCCCTTATTGTTACCCTTATTACCTTTATTACCCCTATTGTTACCCTTATTACCCTCGTAGTTACCCCTATTACCCTTGTACTTACCCTTATTACCCTTATCATTACCCTTATTTCCCTTCATTATTAAAGAAGATAAACTCTTGAACGAACTCAAATGACCATTGAATACGTTACATGTAATGACGTGACATATTATTGAATTTGTAGCTAAAACTATTACTAAAAGCAAAACAGTAATGGGTTTTCTTGTTATATAATGTTAAAGTTTTTTTGATCAAAACAATGAGATTATTGGGAGAAGGTATATAGAAAGTTATAAGTACCTGTGTGACCGGTACCGGTATAACCGGTATCGGTCTGTGAGCGGTACCGGTATAATCGGAATCGGTGTGACCGGTACCGGTATAATCGGTATCGGTCTGTGACTGGTACCGCTACCTATAGGTAACGGTGTGACCGGTATCGGTGTAACCGGTACCTACACATATAAAACACAGATATAATCTATGATAATCTTAGTTGCTAGGTAGATACGACAATGAACGTTTCACAGCTTATTGTACTACAAGCCATTTCTCAGAACGTACTTTATGTGCAGTATCCTTGTAATACAAAGGAGGTTTTTGTACGTTTTGACAGTAATGGGACGAGAAATGAAAGCTGGCCCTCTAAATGGAGAAGGATGGAGCTATATGTTAGCAAATACGTTACCACTTTGAGTTATTCAATACCCACCAACAGCACCGAGTACAAACTACGTCTAAGGAAGAAAGATAATATAATGCAAAGACTCTGATTGGCTGGATATCTACAGTAGATCCCCCACCTATACACCCTCTACAAATATCGGCTGTCCTATCGGAATATCCTGCAGAGTATTTCGTGATTTGGTATAAAGCAGTGTGCTCCTCCCTGTTAGTACTTAAAGTGATTATTACGACTCTTCAAGCATCATGTCTCAACAACTGTGTTGTTCGAAATGTCTATCAACCGAGCTGATAAATAGACACAAAAACAATGAAAGCTTGTACAACTTCACTAAAGAAGAGCTGTCACACTTTCCTCTGGAATATCTAATTTCAAATGTAACTGCTATGGAACTACTTCATGCATGGCCTAAGCTTCCGCGAGAATATACCCAAAAATTTGAGCTTCAAATTCAACTACCCTGTTTCGTGCATTACAACCGACCAGAATGGCAATCGCATATAGATGGTCCTCCGAGTTCACAAGCAACTTGTCATGTATGTGAATGGGGTTTACAAAAATGTAGCCGATATGTTTCGTATTAAGTATTGTATTTTATAATGGAATAATAAAACAAATATTTATATATAATGGTAGTTTTATTTACTATTAAACTTGTGAACACATGTGGGAATAAATATTCCTATATATGACAAAATAATAAATATATGTATATAGTAATCGTTTATTTACATAATTAAATAATAAGCAGAGTCATATCGACAATTATATTAACACAATTACATATCAAAATAAGCTTAAATGAAAAATCTGATAAATTATAATATAAATGAAATAATAAAACCTACATGTACATACTAATAGTTTATTTACATAATTGGATAACAAGCAGACTCGTATCGAATTATTTATATAATAACATATTAAATAAGTTTAAATCAAAGTCTCATACATCAAAATCTGATGAATTAAAATCTGATATATCAAAATCTGATAAATTGACATCTAGTTGTGGCCCCTCCTCTCCTCCAATAATCTCTTCAGCTACTTGTAGCAACCTTTCCAAATTTATGTTACGTTTCTGATCTGGTGGAGAAAGGCGATGATGTCCCCAGGCTAAGGTATTTACATCGCCCGGTATGACATACCTCTTATCGTCAGCTGATGATAATGCTACTTTATTCTTCAGTTCAGTGTGGATGGTGTGCAAAGTTGATGTAAATATATGCATTTTTCGGAATATTATGCCACCATTTTCTACGATTTGAACATAATCGGAAAAGTCTATTTGATGTTTAACAACACTTGTAGATATTCCTTTTGCCTTTTTCATGACATCACCTGCTTTTACACAATACGCCTTGGCACCTGTTCCATAAAAGCTTTCGATGGATCGTCCAGCATACTCATCTTTCATCTTTCCTACGACTGATTTTGTTTTAGGCATATTGTGGATGTTATCTGGTTTATAATTTGATGTATCGAAATACTGAAGATTATCCTTGATGTCCTCATACGGGTTTTCGGTAAACAGTTCCAAGACAAGGGAATCTGTGTCCGTATATAAAACAGTTGCTTTATCACCGTACATAGGTTTTATGTAACCATAAAGGAATTCGTAGATGATGGTCTTGGAAATATCCAAAATTGAAAAACCAACATATAGCGGTTTGTCATATACCACTTTTGTCTTATCCAAATGAACTGCTACTAAATTTTCGTCAAATATAGAACAGGATTTAAAATGTGGCTGACTTATTAGGGCTCTTGCTCCTAATTTACCTTTTCTATTCTCCCAACACGAACACAATTTAATATTTTGTCTTTTGTCGACATTTTCCATTGTTTTACCAAAAATTGAATTTACCATTAGCTTGAACAAATCCTTCTCAAATTCGTTCCTAGCAGAGTTTCGGAGATTTGTGTTTAAGTCGATATATGATCCCAGCCATGTCGATTGCGAAAATTCTAATATTCTATGGATTTTTGTCAGTTTCGGTCCATATTTCAAACACTGTTTTAAATTTCTATAGTGAATTATATAGCGGTTCTTATTGCGTAAATTCGGAATTAATTTGGGGTATTTAGAATCTGGTGGTATCATACTTTCTGGACAGAATGGTAAATCGTTGTGGTCATTATGCAGGCTTGTTACATATTCCAAATCTACCTGCAAGATATATCCTTTAGGTGAGTTGTTGTCGATGTTAGAGCAGTCAAAAGCATCAATTTCTTCTTTTTCGAGCCACCTGAAGCCTCCAGTGGGAAGACATTCTTTCATTGCTGCACCATACAAGTTTGTAGCATCCAGGTACATGATATGTGAAGTTGGCTTAGTAGGATCATAATTTGGTAAAAATTTATTATTGGCAATGGACTTCCTTTTACTACATTGAACCACACCTCCTCTAATTCCTTTGCGAAAGAAATGTAGAGAATCGACATCTGTTAAAAGTTCAAGCTCGATCTTTGTGTAACGTAGCATTGCATCCCAGCTTAGCGACGGAGCTGTTAAATAATGGGCGGGGTCTAATTTGTATTGCTCCAAACACACTTTTTTAAGTTTTCAAATACATCAGCTAACAGCAACACATCTGATTTTAAATATACATCTGCATATTCTCCCAAAGTTTTACAGTTGAATGTATCCCACACTTTATTTGCTCGGTCATAGTCTTCATCAGAAATGGATGCCAGGGTTAAATCATTGTAAAATTTTTCTTTTGGTGGTAATTGTTTCTCTTCCAGCTTTTCAAATGAGTCCACATAGCTATAGGGGAAAACACCTTTTCGTCTGATTAACTTAAACTCTTCGCTATATGGAAAGCATTTTCTTGTTTCGATACACTGGTGATGTTCTAAGTTTTTACTCAGTTTATCGAGGGACTTGGCTAAAAAGCGAAACGAGTTAACAAACTTTAGCTTCAAATATGTGTCTGGTACTTTTGGATCTGAAGATTTTTCAACCAGAATTGATTTGGAGAATGAGATGTATTTCTCCTTGGTTTGCGCTATCACAGAAACACTTTCCTTTTTAGATGTTAGCTTCGACAGAAAGAGGTGTCCATCATAATTACTGAGGCAGTGGAAGAAAACTGGTATGAACTTTGGCACTTTGTAGTTTAAATTGCATACAGAGTGGGCAGCCCCGCGAAAATGTCCTGTTAAGTGGCAGTGATCACGAACCTTTACGTCTTCAGTCTTGAAAGGCTTTGTGCAGATATGGCAGTTATCAGCATTTCTGTAAAAGGTTTTTTCTTGATCAGAAAGCGGTAGCATGTCCCTAACATTTTTGAGGTGGTTGTTATACAAGTCCAAAAAATTTTGTCTAATTTTTCAATAAATATTTGTGCAGCATTTGGGCCCCGATATGTTACGAATCTCGATAACTTGTCATCAAAATTACACTTTACGTAGAAAGCGAAAGAGTATGCCTCGTGCTCACAGGTTTTCACTGTAAATGATTTATTGTCACTCACTAGGTTCATTATGATGAATTGGTTTTAGTAAACTCTCGAAATCTGCATAGATTACGAATGGAACCGATAATTGTCTTTCAAAATTCACAAACTTAAGGATATTCTCAGGTATACTTTCACCATACTTATTGATCTTCAACTGAGTGGTAGGTATTTTTGTACATATATGATTGCAGTCATTTTTTTCATGTTGTTTTAGCTGTTCAACCTTCTTAAAGGCCTGTAGACATCCATCGCAAATATGTATTCTAGCATCATGTTTAGATTTTTGTTTCGAAACTAATCTTGACATATCTGTTATGAGGCAGTAGTGGTTGTTACCAGAATTGTCAGATACTAACAACAAATTTACATGTGTACCTTGTCTGTTTGAGGTGAAATGTAAGGGTCCTACTACTTCTGTCACCATTTTTCCATCTTTGAACTCGGATTCTAGTCCAAACACGTTCACAGAGATGTTATTCAGTTTTTCAAATTTAGATATATCTTTCAGGCTCATGGGGAATTTCAAACCATTAAAGTTTAGCAGTGTGTTGTAGTAGGGATATGAACTGATACTATGAGGATTCCCTTGTGCACGAAATATGGCTGCAATAATGGACCAAGCAAAGCAGGCCCTATCTTTGTTTTGAATATTTAAAACAGCTTTTCTAGCCTCGATGCTTCTAGGCAGCTTAATATATGAAGAGGCGGATAGTGGTGTCAATTTATTTATGTTCACATCCAGAAACATTATCTGTTTTAAAGCCCATCCAGAGTCCCGTTCCTCAAATGAGGAGGCTTGTGAAGTCATCTCTTTCATAAAATCTTCGAAAATCTGCTGAAGATCTGATGACGGGGTTATCACCTTGTTTTTGGTATTAAATGACTTGATATCAGACATTTCCTTTTCGGGTATAACATAAAAACCGAACACTTCAAAATTAACTTTGAGTGCATGATAGTTTTGCAAATATTCATTGATTCTATCAAACACTTTCTGTTTTACTTCTTCAAAGAAATCATTGTAATCGATATGGGTTCCGGGGCTAGTGAAACGGTAACTGGCTATCCTGTTTTTGAACCCGCTAGAAAGTTTTTCAACTCCGTTTCCGACACTTTTCTCAACTGGTCGATCAATTTTCTTTCTATCTGCCACATTACCCGCACAGTAGGAGTTTTGATTATGTTTTCGGAGGTTGGACGGCTTTGAAAATATTTTTCCACAACGTTCACAGAGTATTGAGTTTGTTGTATTAACATCGCTGGAAGATGGTACATCATACTTTTGTTTCTTTGGAGTAGATGTAGAAGGCACATTATCGTTTTTCCTTTTTCTATTGCTATGTAGGATAGGACAGTAGTCGCGAATATGTCGCACTAAACTGTGTTTGCAAGAAAAATGTTTTCCACAGTTTTCACAGACCGCTGGAATAGTTTCATTAATATTACTGACAGATGGTACATCATATTTTTGTTTCTTTATTACAGATGTAGAAGGCACATTATCACTTTTTCTTTTTCTATCGCTATGTAGGATAGGACAGTAGTCGCGAATATGTCGCACTAGACTGTGTTTGTAAGAGAAATCTTTTCCGCAATGTTCACACTTCATTGTAACTGATCAGACTACGTACAAAGCATCTGAGTATTCACTTTTATAGTATATGAGAGGGGAGCGGGGCTAATCTATGAAAGGGGGGCGGGGCTAATCTGGATTTTAACCAATCAAATGGCTGCTTCTTCCGATGTTAGCCGACTTCACCCGAACTCATACTACATTTCTAGCTATTGCATCATACTCTGAAACCGGATACTGTCTAGACGCCAGGTGTTCGATGAGTCATACCAACTTGTCTCGACAAGTCAGGTATTTTTAGATATTGCATCATATTCTGAAACCGGATACTGTCTAGACGCCAGGTGTTCAATGAGTCACACCAACTTGTCCCGACAAGTTATTGAAACCAGATATTCATATTTTATATTTAGATATTACATTATGCCCAAGAATTGTGTGGAGAAAGTTTGGTATATTAGTACTTTTCATATATGTTTTGATTATGGATGACTTATATGGAGAATGGTATATTATTACTATGTATATTACTTCTTATAGGATTAAGTATTTGAACAGAAGCATATCATTCATATCTCTTAATAATAAATGTTGTTGACGCGGGGGGAGTAAAATGAAATATGTGAAATATATTAGTCTTGATTTCAATAAGTGTTGTATGTTTTACATGCTCTGTACCTTATACTGTATCCATTAATAATCAATAAAACCAATAATTAATAATCGATAATCAAAAAAATAAAAAAAACAATAAAATCAATAATCAATAATCGATAATCAATAATCAATAAATCAAGAAAATCAATAACCAATATTAAATAATCAATAATCAATAAATCAATAAATCAATAAAATCAATAACCAATAATCGATGATCAATAACCAATAATCAATAAATCAATAAAATCAATACAATCAATAACCAATAATCGATAATCAATACATCAATAAAATCAATAAAATCAATAACCAATAATCGATAATCAATAAAATCTATAACCAATAATCGATGATCAATAACCAATAATCAATAAATCAATAAAATCAATACAATCAATAACCAATAATCGATAATCAATACATCAATAAAATCAATAAAATCAATAACCAATAATCGATAATCAATAATCAATAAAGTCAATAATCATAGAAATCTATAATGGATCAAGCATTCAAGATCATTCAAACAAGTTTAGACCTGTCTGCAGTGTTCGTTAACCTCTTGTGTTTCAACTCCTGGGAACTACTTCTAACGGCTATTCCCACAATTTTTATCGCCGTCAACTTTTTTAAAATACCATCGTCAGATATTTTTAAATATTTCATCATACTCTGAAACCGGATGATGTCTAGACGCCAGGTGTTTTATTTGCAGATCTTGAGAACTACTTCGAACGGCTATTCCCACATTTTTTATCGCCGACAGCTTTTTCAAAATACCGTCGTCAGATATTTTTAAATATTGCATCATACTCTAAAACCGGATGCTGTCTAGACGCCAGGTGTTTTATTTGCAGATTGTGAGAACTATATGTAACGGCTATTCCCATAATTTTATCGCCGTCAGCTTTTTCAAAATACCATCGTCAGATATTTTTAAATATTGCATCATACTATGAAACCGGATGCTGTCTAGACGCCAGGTGCTCGATGAGTCATACTTTACTATACATTATACATGGTATAGCATACAACACAACACAACTGCTCCGCTCCATTTGCTCTGTCATTTCACACCTACTAATCTATATTATCCTTGGTACAAGACACGTACAGTTTATTGTTAATAAAATTAAGCACAACATCAACAACGTTTTCTTCAGATTCCTCAACAAAACCAAATAACCACAAGGCATTTTTCTTACTGTGTTGCTCCATAAAATCAGTTTTATCCTGTAGTGTAATAATAGACTGATTATTCTGACAAACAGTATCGTTAATTCTATTGAGAGACTCTGTAACTTCAGACAATTTACTATGAATACTTTGAAGTTTCTTTTCAATTTTGCCTTCAAGCTGATTAACAAAACTAGCACATACTTTGTTAATAAGCTGCTCCATATCCTCATAAGCAGTAGAAGAGGCACTTCTAGTTTCCTTGCCCATGACGACTACTTTATCGATGCGGTAGATTTAATACTCAAATATTTCTGTTACACAGCAATGCAACCGAACATTCAAATTGGATACACAAAAAATTGGATACACAAGCAATCACTGATGTTGAAATCACGGTATGCACACCTCAGTGAATAATAATAACAATAACCAATATTTACAACACAGTTTCACTAGAGTAAGCTCCACAGCACCTCACTGTGGCACGCTATACATCAAAAGTATTATATATATATATATATATATATATATATATATATATATATATATATATATATACATGCATAACTAATAAATAAATATTTTATACAGAAACCTATCAATGAAGCATAATATTTTTCATCTTAATATTAAACATACATTTGCGACTCATATTTGTATAATTGAGATATATCTAATAGCTTTGTTCGCCTCCAGCAACATTGCCAATTCTAACGGAGTAGAAAATGTATTATAGGTATGTGCGAATCAAATATTATTTTAAATTAAAACGGAAAATAAAGCATAGGATGATTTCTTGCAGTCATCAGTAATAATCTTCTTAATGATGGTAATGTTTTAAGTTACAGGATGTTGATTCCTGTATTAAATATTAATACGGCAATTTCAGTAAATGAATTATTTAAAGGTGGTTGATCCGTAGTCTAAAATGTTGAGATTAGACGTAATTTTAATAATTTTAATGTGAATGTTTAAACTGTGTTTAAGTTACATTGAATAATGACCACTGAAAAGTAGAAGATATGACTTAGGTGTCCCAGCTTCTAGTTTTTAAAGTGGATACTCGAAGCGGATGGTTCTTTATGAAACATCGTGAAAATAATTGTTTTGAAAAAAACATTGATCTCATTTAGATGTTCCAATGTTATTTCTTGGAACATCTAAATGAGATCAATGTTTTTTTCAAAACAATTATTCTATTTTTTGTTTTTTTACCTAGTTATTGTAACTAATTATTTTTATCATGACTTGCTATAACTTCTTATAAATATTAGGATAATAGATATTTAAATAGATTTTTATAGATATTAAAGGAAAAAGTTTTATCTTTCTTATACCTCCTTCAAAAAATGTTTATTAAAACACAGTTTTTAACGTTGCTCGTAGCAGTACAAACATTTTACGTCGTGTAAACTTTTTTTATTGTAAAGTAGTAAAATGAAATGTTCGATTGAAGTTATTCCAAGTGAAATTTATTTTTCTTCGGTCGTTTGATTAGGGAAAAACAAACTCAGAATTTCCTAATTCTTTTTTAAGAATGCAAATTAATAAATAATGGTTGTTAATAATAATTGTATTTATGCTGCATTAGTTTAATTTTTATTAATTTATTCGGTAGACAGATACCAGTCAAGAACAGGGGTCTATATTTTTCAATCCTATAGTGGGCAATTTATACTTTAGTTTGATATACAGGGTGTCCATTTAAAAACGAGCAATGTTCTGTAAGTATGGGCCTAAAAAATAACTAAAAAATTTCTCAAAACCGTTTCCAGGGTATGTGGGGCGATTAGTATGACCACAAAAATGGCCTTCACTAAGCAACCTCTGGGGCTGTAGCCACCCCAACTCAATTTTTTTAAATGGAAACACCCCCTTTGTGATACCTCATTGGAAAGCTCTTGGAAATTGCTATTAATTTAATTAAAATATAGCATGTAAGTAATTAACAATTAAAAGTATAATAAACAAAAAAGCATAATAATTATGCTTTTTTTGTTTATTATACATTTGTTAGAATTATTTTGTGTTCTCCAGTTTTTTTACGAATGTTTTTACAACCTTATTTGCACCAAAATGGTTTAATTTGATATTTGTAACGAGAAATTCGAATAAATAATTATAAAATTTATTTTGCGTATTTTTCAAAAATTAAACTATTAAGAAGTATTTTGTTTAGTACTGTTAAATAGCAATTTCCAAGAGCTTTAATCCAAGAGCTCTTGCTCCAAGAGCAAGAATTTTAATGTAAAAAACAACCGCCAAACGTCACCCCTATGTGCGTCACATCAACCCTCTTAAGAATTTTAAAGGGCACGAGGGGTTACATGACCCCTCGTGCCCTTTAAAATTCTTAATACATCAAATTAAAGGTATTTTTATCCTGTAAACAACCACCTTTTTATTTTTGATGTGCTGATCAATGTAAAAGAAAAAATTCTGTTTGAAATAAAAAAGCTGAAATTAAACAAAATCAATTTTTATTTAATGACTTGCTCAAAATGGACCCCTTTAACTTTCAAACAATAATAAATCCTATCATTAAATGCTCTTCTGACATTACTGAATACCTCAGGTGTTATTAATCGGCATTCTTCTACAATTCTTTCGCGCAATTCTTCTAATGTCTCAGGTTGCGCAACGTTCACCCGCGATTTCAAATGGCTCCACAGGAAAAATCCAAAGGAGTTAGATCAGGTGATCTGGGTGGCCATTCAACGGGACCTCGTCTACCAATCCAATGCCCTGGAAAACGCTCATCCATAAATTGCCGCACAGCAATAGCATAGCGAGGGGGTGCACCATCTTGTTGAAAAGTTAATTCATTTTCTATTAAATTATCGTCATTTTCTAAAATTTCTGTTATCATCGCATCAATTGCGTCTTCCAATAATTGTTCCCATTAAGAGTGCCCTGAATAAAAATGGACCATTTTTTATTGTAGATGACGTTGATTTGATTTTTTTGACAAGATAATTGCCCAAAATTCAGGCCCAAACATCCAATTTTTGAGGAGCCTGTGTATGACATTCTCTGATCAAATGAGGATTAGTATCATTCCAATACCCACAATTGTGTCTGTTTACTTCACCATTTACCATAAATGTACATTCGTCCGACAAACAAATGTTTAGAGGAGATTTGGGTTCAGACGGAGTTGCTCACTAAAATCACGCAAAATTCAATGCGATGATCAAAATCATCTTCATTCAACTTCTAAACCAACGTCATCTTAAATGGATGAAACTTCTGTTTTTTCAAAATTCTCTGGAAGTAGATATACCAGAAGCTTGAGAAACTGCATTGATTGATTGTGTATTATCCATTTGCAAATGACCTAAAACTTCCACTTCAACTGCTTCATTTCGTACTGGGCGGTTCACTTCGCGTTTCTTGTTTAGCAGCAAACCAATTGCAACAAACGTATTGATCACTTGCTTAACATACTGCTGGCTTACATTTCTTTCCGTGTAGTTTTCATTGAAAATTCGTGCTGTAGCTTTAGCGCAATCATTATTTCGATACCACACGGTAACTTCCACTCTTTCTTCGATAGAATACACCATTTCGAGAACACTTTTAAGCATTCTTTCAAGAACAAACTACTACAACAAGTTGGTAGTCACAAGTGAAAAATAGCAGCAAATTTATTGTATTCTAGAAAGAGATAAAATAGCAATTTTTTGCCTTCATCAAAAAAATTACAATTTTGTTAGCATAATTGTTTCTTTATCTTCAGCATTTTTATTTTAAACTTTCCTTCTATATTTTTCCTTATACTTTAATCAGCGCATCAAAAACAAAGAGCATTTAATGATAGGCTTTATGTTTGCAAGTTAATTAGGGCCATTTTGAGAAATTCATTAAATAAAAATTGATTTTGTTTAATTTCAGCTTCTTTATTTCAAACTGATTTTTTTCTTTTACATTGCTCGGCACATCAAAAACAAAAATATTGTTGTTTACAGGATAAAAATTCCTTTAATTTGATGTATTTCATGACCCCTCATGCCCTTTAAAATTCTTAAGTGGGTTGATGTGACGTGTATGGGGTGACGTTTGGGTGTTGTTTTTTTCATTACAGTTCTTCCCCCTCAAAATGTGTTGACGTAGTTTGGAAATTTTCCGGGAAATTCTTACTTCCCAAAATCAGGGGGGGGGGGTCAAGTTTTGGTTGGATGACCCTGTATTTACAGTGTTATGATAAAATAACGCACAAAATTTATAACTTTTATACAGAGTGATTTTTCAAAAAACGCCGTGACAGGTCGATTTTGTTTTTTAAAAGGACACGTGCTGACATGAAAAATTTTGTTTTATCTGCCTTCGTTTTAGCGTTTTGACGTCATCATACATTTTTTGAAACGGAAAACCATGTATATTTTTATATATTTGGTTAGGGTGTTCTCTAACGAATACATTGATATAGGGTTTGATGGATCTAGCTCTAATAGTGAGGGAGATATACCTTAATTAGTGTTCCATAAACATAATGAGTTAGAAAGAGAATATGGATTCGTTGCTAGGCTACAGCTCTTACAAAGTCTTTCTCTAACACATTGCTCTTATGGAACAGTATTTAAGGTATATATCCCGTACTATTAGAGGTAACTCCATCAAACCCTATCCCTATATCAATGTATTCGTTAGAGAACGCCCTATCCAAATATGTAAAAATATACAGGGTGTTCAATTTACAAAAATGTACGATGACGTAAAACAAAAGCAGATAAAACAAAATTTTATCATGTGAGCATGGTCTTTTTAAAAACAAAATCGACCTGTCACGGCGTTTTTTTAAAAATCACTCTGTATAAAAGTTATAAATTTTGTGCGTTACTTTATTATTATTACACTGTAGAATTTATGTTATACAACATCAATAAATTCAATTATCGAGCAATCAATTGATTCGTCAATCGATGAATATCAATTCATTTGTCGAGCTGTACCTACGTGTACAGGGTGGGGCAAATTCGATGGGATTGCAGGGTATCTCAGAAACTACTGGAGATAGAAAAAATCTAATGCCACGTTCTCGAGCCCAATTTTCAAGACAAATTCAACTGTCAATTCAGAAATCCTGTGATTTCAGTTGTTTTCGAGTTACAGGGCGATATTGATTTTTTTTTACATTTCCGACCACCCGTGTACCATCGCCGAAACTAAATATGTTATGATAAAAGTTAAAACTGCTATAGATCAATTTTCGGCCGTAGAATCGAATGGTGTTATTAGTTTTTTAGTATCTCTTACAGTTACGGAGCTATGAACTTATATTTTTTTAAATGGGAATCATACTTGGCTATGTCCTAGAAAAAAAGATTTTTTTTTGCTTTCCAATGATATATAATATGCTATAGTTATTTTTACAAAATGTAGGAAATACAGGGTGTTTAACATTTTAATTTTATATATATTTTTTTATTGTGATGAAAAGTAGTTGGCTATGGAAATATTATATCTTGACAAAGGCTATACCTAAATGTTGAAAGTAAATGGAAATTGTTAAATAATACATAAACAGAAAATTTACCAAAGTATGAAGACATAAAAGGATTAAAATATAACACCTCATTGTTATTTACATTGTAGAATTTAGCTAAATGAGAAGCACGTTTATACCACTTGCCTTAAATAACAGAACTACAAACTGTTTTAAATAAGTAGGCCCAATTGTTTTATTTTAAGATAATTTTAATTTTAGGAACAAATTTTTCACAAACGAAGAAAAATACCAGTCATAAATAGAAAAAGTAAACTAAAAAAATATAAATAATTTAATGCAAGAGTTGTTCAAAATGACCACTATCTTCATTAATACACATCTGACAGCGCTTTCTGATGGCTTTACAAGCATTCTCCGGATGGACATTTGTTATTTGCCTAAATGTTGTGACAATATTATCTCTTAAATTATGAACAATACCATTATTAATCACCACTTTGCATACTTCAGATTTTATAAATTCCCATAGAAAAAATCTAGTGGGGAGATATAGCTGGCCTATGAATTTTACAGACTGCCAAAATGAAGGAATTAATTCCAAACTAATACTAATAAATAATTGGAATTACAAAGTGAAAAAAAAGTTAACCTCCAGCGTGACTCGAAGTCGCGAAATCAGCCTTACGATTTTTTGAATCATACAACTATCCCACTGCACTACCTAGCCTGTTGTCAGAAATTTACCTTGAGATGTAAACTATATATATATATGTAAACTATACGGGTTATCCTAAAAAGTTAATTTTTACCGATTTTCTAATTGGAAAAGAATTTCGCTTCAGTATTTTAGTAATCAGAAGTGTTTGGCAGTCTGTACTATCGATTCCGTTAGCAATATTTCTCATAGGAAAAATAATGAAAATAACCTATCTGAAGTTTAATTAATTTGACAGTTTTCGTGGGCCTACCTATTTAAAGTAGTTTATAGTTCTGCTAGGTATTTAAGGTAAGAGCAAAATTACTTAAATATTAGGAATTCAGAAAGTTCTTCTAATTTAGAAAAATTCTACAATGTAAATAACAATGAGGTGCCATATTTTAATCCCTTTATGTCTTCATATTTGGTAAATTTTTTGTTTATGTATTATTTAACAATTTCCATTTACAACATTTAGGTATAGCATTTGTGAAAATATAATATTTCCATAGCCAACTACTTTTCATCACAATATAAAAATATGTACAAAATTAAAATGATAAACACCCTGTATTTCCTAAATTTGTAAAAATAACTAGCATAGGCCATAGCCAACTATGATTCCCATTTAAAAAAATATAAGTTTGCTTCATAGTTCCATAACTATAAGATATACTAAGAAACTAATAAGACCATTCAATTCTATGTCTGAGAATTGATCTATAGCAGTCTTAACTTTTATCATAACTTAGTTATGATAAATAACTTTATCATAACTTTATCATAACTTTAGTTCCGGAGATACACGGGTGGTCGGAAATGTCAAAAAAATGAATATCACCCTGTAATTCGAAAACAACTAAAATCACAGGATTTCTGAATTGACACTTGAATTTGTTTTGAAAATTGGGCTCGAGAACGTGGCATTAGATTTTTTCTATCTCCAATATTTTCTGAGATATCCTACAATCCCATCGAATTTGCCCCACCCTGTACACTATACATGTAATTGTACGTAAAATACAGTAATTTAAGAATAATTATATTGTCTTATTCTCATTCTCAACTCTACCTCACATACCTTAACACATTTTCTTGGACATGGTCTTGGACATGGTCAATTGGTCAGTCCATTTACAGTATGCAATCTGAAGAATACACAATTAAAAGCTTTTCCCATATCCATATGACCACTTTCTGCCGCTCAGCTACAGCTACTAATAATTCACATCACAATATAATTAAATTAATATATTTTTTGTATCTGTCTACCTACACATTTCCACTCCGTGCGACGTTGCCAACAAAAGGAGTCGAATAAGTATTTTAAGTTTAAAGAGGCGAGTGCAACTGTTGAATATATTTGATCATATCTAGGGAAAAAGGAGTGGCGCACTCTGGTGTGCGATGATATGTACTAGAGTGTATATATGTAGAGATGGAACATCATTTTCGACTCCATACTAAAATCTGCCAAATTGACAGATGGATGGTAAAAATTCATTTAAACCATATATACACGGCAATTCGTTTTCGCCTCCACTTTTTCCATTTCGCCTCCAAAATCGGAGGCGAGTTCTGTCAATGCCTGTATATTTGGAGGCGTATCTATATGTTGTGCATATATATATATATATATATATATATATATATATATATAAGTATCAAAAGTAAAAGTATCAGATGTATTTATTATTACATACATTTTAGATCTTGGTTACGTTTTCAAATTTACCATTGAAAATATTGATTATAAATTATGCAAAAATAATCGTCTGCAAAATGATGAAAAAATGAAGATTAAAATTTAAAGTAATTTTTTAAATATATAATAATATCTCTACCCCTCATTCTAATCACAAGGATTAGCCCGAAAGTCTGAGAGTTGTGTGGGAGAGGGGGCGGCATATTATTATTTCGCGGGCCGCATTTGCGCCTTAGGAACGACTTACGTTGGTAGCCCCTAACCACCATTGATTGCTAGAATGAGGGAAACCTGGAAAACCTCATTAGTGAGGGGGACAAGTCAAAAATCAACTGATTTTAATCTCTCACATTAACACCAAGTTGACATTCTTCCCATCCTAGGTCATCGCCAGGATGGTTGCCAAGACATCCCTGCGAATAAGCCTTGATCTAAGAGTAAACAATTTAATGAAAAATTGTTTGGTGGAATAGGAATTAGAACCCACGACCTCTGGGTTGAGCGATCGAGACGCTAAGCCCTGAGCCACCGGCTCGCCCTACCAGCGATATGGCTCGCCACCCATACGTGCCGGCACCAGCACATATGGCGCTCGCCATATATGTGTGATGATACAGAAAAATAATCAATGGGCCTTTACAGTTAATTTAAAAAAAAATAGTATTGCATAGAGAATGTTGAAATATGCCTTGTAAATATTTTTTTAAAATCAATATATTGAAATTTACATGAAAAAAAAAATATTGAAGGTTGAAGCTTTTTAGAAAGAAGAAACTTTGCGCTCAAATGACGTCACGGACTTGAAAGGATGACAAAGACAAAATTATACTTCTCTCTTTGTCACTAGCTATCGCTCATCCTAATGTTCTGTGGCTCATTCTACTTAACCTGAAAAATAATCTTTTCGTTCGCGAGTGTTTTGATGTAAACAATAAATGTAAATTTCATTGAGCAAAAAGAGCAAAAATGGTATTTAAAATGTGTATTGTGCCATCTTGTAATAATAATAATAGTGATCATCTACACAAGCTATTTCTTACAATACCGAAAAACCCAACAAGAAGAGAAAGTTGGGCTAAAGCAATAAAAGTGAATCATATACCATTCGATGGAAAATACTGTGTTTGCGAGGATCATTTCAATGTAAGTTATTTTTAATACAAAATATAATTATTATGACAATAATGACGAGGACGAGAGGTTATGTTATGAATATGAACACGGACCACAGCTGATTTGCCGATTTCCGTTCTGGACTTCCGGACATGCGCAGATAATAAGTCCGTGACGTCATTCAAAAGGCGCGATTTGTAGTCTTTGAAAAACTGTATTATATTTGTTCTTTCTTTCTGGCCATATTATGAATCTAATTGAAAAAAATACAATTTAACAGCTCCCTATAGTATACATGAACTAAATAATAACAATAAAATTGCCTAATTGAACTACGCTGTAATACCCCATTATACGTAAAATTTCTTTTTGAGAAAACCATCCGCAAGATGACTTTACTAAAACATTATCAAAAATAGGTCAGATCAATTAATGACGTAAGATTTTAATTAGAAAAATGTGCTAAATGAATAATGTAAAAATAATCCTCTACAAAATTATGTAAAGTACCCCATCAAAATTTGAGATTATTTTATAAACGTATCTTTGATCATCATACAGAAAAAATATTTAATAATCCGTAAAATTTCTCTTTAAAAAAACCATCCACAAGATAACGTTACTAATATGTTACCAACAATAATTTAAAACAAGTAAGAATGTAGTTAGAAAGTTAAAAAGTGTCAAGAAAATAATGTGAAAATAATCGTCTACAAAATGATGTAAAAGTACCCATCCAAATTTAATATCAATTTTAAAACGTGTGTCTATGATAATACAGAAAATATAACTGACGTAGTTTTCCACATAACCAAAACACTATACTGCACTTGACGAGCGTTTCCAGGTTGGCATAGTCTGGAGATGATTAAAACTAAATCTATGTTAACATTGTATTCTATTTATTTATACCTAAACTATTTTTACGGTTCAGAGAACCGTCGCGACTACTCAGTGAACCATCGCAACTGCTCAGTAAACCATCGCGACTGCTCAGTGAACCGCCGCGACCTACTAACCAATAAAGTGGGCTATATGGGATTTGCTCTCTGTCACCATTCATACTATTTTTACATTTAGCAATTTCCAAACTCTCAAAAGCATCCAGCTATCTGGAATTTGTCACATTCCTAAATAGTATCAAATTGCTACTATCTATTTTCTGATTGTTCTCAAACGCATGTTGGGCGACCCTAGACTTATTTGTTCTAACACATTTGAGATGAGCCATATGTTCCTTGAATCTAGTTTGAATTGACCTTCTCGTTTGTCCAATATACTTTTGATTACAGTCTTTACAGCTAATTTCGTAAATCCTCGACTTTTCCTTAGTTTCTATTTTGTCTTTTGGATTGCCGAAAAGTTGTAATTTATTTCTCGATGAATAAACCACTGACATACCTATATCTTTGAAAACCTTACCAAAACTACGGGTGAAACAAGGATCGTATGGAATAGATATTAATTTTGGGTTTTCTCTTTCATTTTGAAGAGTCGAGGGATTTCGAAGGGTCTCTTTAAATTTACGATATAAGTTCTTTGAAGGAAATAGGCTTTTAGGACCTCAGTTGGTATATTCAAGCTTTTTTTTCCTTTTCCTAAAAGGAATTTTAATCATGGTATTACTGGTCGATAAAATGGTATTTTACCGACCGAACAAAATTAATTCACGAGCGATTTTATCGCTCGTGAATTAATTTCGGGAGACGATAATGGAATTTCATCGTCGTGTGTAAAACAATGTTTTTCTCTATATCCCAAATATCAAATATCGACGCGTTTAATATGAAGAAAAATTTAAGAATTATCTAAAGGGATTTTAAAATAGGAAAACTGTTTAACAGTTACAAGCTAAGACAGCCCCCATAACCAGAACCAACACAGACGGACACACAAGATCCCGCCGATCAACTCCAGAGAAGCGGGAGCTGGAATACGACATCAAGGAGGATAAGCGAGAATAAAATAAATCTGGTAAAAGCGAAACTTACTAGTGACGTGGTAGCTATAACCCCAGACACCTCTATAGACCAATCAAAAGTTAACTACCTACTTCAAGAAGACAAACCAGGACTATCACACGTTCATCCTAGAGAAAAACAAGATACAAATAGTCATCACACGTGGTTTACCGATAGAAGTGCCTATCTAGGAAATTAAAGATAACTTGAGATATCATGGGTTTAACCCTATTTCAACAAGCAGGGTGATTTTTAGAAGTACGAGGAAGGAAATGCCTCTCGTTCAGCTACCAACAGCTGAAACAAAAATCGTAGAGATGAAGAGGTGCTGCTACCTGGTAGTGAGTGTGGAGCCCCAAAGTAAGCCACTGGAGGCAACCCATTGGGTCACCGTTGCTAGCGTTTCGGCTACGGGCAATGCACCTGCACGGCTGCCCCGAAATGCGTGAAGTGCATACAAGACCACTAATACTACTTTATTTTTCCCCTATTAAGTCCCATGATTCGCAGATAACGGGAGACCCCTGTGGCTTGGCCGCTCAGCGGACTCATACGCCGGCGAACTCCCACTGCAAATACATTACCCTACCCTAGTGCTGACATGAACCCCAAGGCTCGTTTAAGTCAGCACTCCTAGAGCTACATAGCTCGTCTTACCTTAACTATACACAGATAAAATTACCAAAACCTGACTGTCCCCGGTGAGGTAGACGTTGGCGACCAACAAAGAAGTAAAGAAAAGCGCCTGAAAAAAAAAGAAGAATACGGTCTTACGGTCTTGCCAGCAGACCCTGCCAAGACAGGAGAAGGTGAAGCACTGCCCACCGCTATTTTGTGGGATACGCGAAGCGCGAGGTCCAGCGCAGCGTCTACGGGGCATCCCGGCCCACAGCGATGGTATGGGTAAATAGCGGTAATCTCGCTGGGCCTTGTATCACTCGAGGTCATGACCACTGCCATGGATAGTGGGGCGCTCGAGAGCAGTCGCCAGTTAGTTGTCGTCTTTTCAAGATCACTCCACGCTTGTCATTTCTCAAAATTCATCATTCATCTACGTTCATCGACATTCATCGAAATTCATCGACATTTATCAACGTTCAACGACATTCATCGACATAAAATGCATTTTATTTTCCATTCAACTGCTACGTCTACAATACAATATCTATTGCCTACCATACCAAACCGAATCCTAGCCTACCCAAAGTTCTTTCTATGTACGAATTAACTTGAAGTTCCAAATACCAACCTGTGTCCATCCACAAACCTGCTCATTTTAGTGCCTTATCGTCGTAACCCTGCAACCAATGCCTAGACTTTGCCGATTACAAAACAAACTAGTGAATCACCGCTCAAGGAATTATAAAAATACAATAGCAAACACTACAGTCTTCTCTCTTTCGACAAATCGACAACCGGCTAGCCAGAAACCCAGCCAACCTTTTGAATAGGACAACGGCTGGAACCCCACAGATAAGAGTATTCCTCTCAACAATCTACTTCGACAGCCATCGGAGAACCGGCCCGATCCAAATCCTAATCCTACCTATTCCTTACCCATCCTAATGAACAACCTTTTCAGAGTTTCAGCCTAAAATATCTCCCAGTGAGCTGAGACGGCCCGAGGCACAAGACCATAAAACAGACCGCTGTGCCTAAAAATACCTACCTATGCAAATAATCAACTTAAAATTGTTTTTTTCATATTAAATATCTAAACTCTTAAATTATTTCAACTCTTTACGCCCCTTCAGGATCTAAGCACAAAGGTCAGGTTATTTACAGGGTCTAATCAGTGAGCTGAGACGGCCCGAGGCACAAGACCATAAAACAGACCGCTGTGCCTAAAAATACCTACCTATGCAAATAATCAACTTAAAATTGATTTTTTCATATTAAATATCTAAACTCTTAAATTATTTCAACTCTTTACGCCCCTTCAGGATCTAAGCACAAAGATCAGGTTATTTACAGGGTCTAATCAGTGACATATGACTTCTTCGTTGATACTAAGGTGCCATTTTAATCTTTTGAGGTAAAAATCAGACATTCGAAGTCTCAGCTAGCCCTAGCTAAAAAAAAACCCAAAGCGGAACATCTCCAGAGAAACCAAAGCCCAGTGAACATGACATAATATCTAAAAATTGATACAAGTAGCTTATATTAGTAGTGGTGAAAAACACACCGTAGTGCCCTTTTTGAGTCTTTGAGGCTTCCGTTGCAACGGAAGATCTTGATATCCTAAGAAAAGACGTGGGAAGACGTTGAGATCTCGGAAACTGTAAGAGATAGAAAAATTATTAAATTAGAAGTTTTTGAGAATTTTGTCGGTAACTTAATGGCGTTTAGGTTCTAATCAGGTACTAACTGTTCAATGTTTGTTATATTTTGGAAAAATAGATGTTGCATTTTAGAAAATCTCTTGTAAACTTCTTTAGTTAAGAGAATTTTTTAATCCTAAAATCCATAAAAGCATTTCAAGAGCAACTTTTTACGTTTCATACGCCTGTATAGGCGGATTTCAGTTACAACTTTTAGATTTTCTGGAAAAATCATCAATTTTATTTTTTCTTATGTCGGTCATATTGGATTTATCACTCATTAAAAGAGTATTTTTTTTATTTTTCCTTTATGTACCACAAATAGAAAATAAAAAATTATTTAGTTATTAAAGACAAATATATATGATTTTTCGATAGACTTGGCCACATCCATACATCAAAACATTACACAATATTATTTATTTAACAAATGAATAGCAACTTTCCAAAACTAAATTGTTTTTATTAATGTCTACTATAATTTTGAAAGAAGAAAAACGAATAAGATAATAAAGATAATCTAATTAATAATAGTATGATAAATTAAACAACGAAATGAAAATTGTTTAATAAGTTTTAGCTTAGAAATAAAAATGATAGTTCCAATAGTTTAAAATTTAACATGTCACGTGTTCTTATTTATTATCGTTGTTTTCAGAATTGCTTTATTGCAATGCAATACATTGCAATCAATGATCTTAATTGGAATGATTAACTGATTACCGTTCATTAAAGTATTTTTCATTTCGTTGTTTAATGTATTTACAATTTACTGATTAATAATAGATCATGTTGTTTTTCTTCCTTCAAAGTTATAGTAGGCATTAATACAAAAAAATGGTTTCCCAAGAAGTATTCATTTGACTAAATAAATAGTATTGTCAAATGTTTTGCTATGCGATATTGTCAGAATAGTCAAAAATTATGTTTCTTAAGTTATTAATGACTAAACTATTTTTCCCTATGTGTGATAAATTATTCAAAAGGTAAAAAAATATTCAATAAGAAAAAACAGATGATAATTTTTCCAGAAAATCGAAATGTTGAATTCAGCGACAGACGTATTTAGAATAAAAAGTTGCTCTCAAAATGTTTATAAGAATTTTAAAAATTCTCAGAAATTAGGAAGTTACAAGTGGTTCTCCAAAATACAACATTTATATCAACATTTTCTCAATATCTCAAACACCTGAACATCTAGATCCGCTCCGTATGTGCCATCTCCGTCTAACTCCGTAAGTTACCAACACAATTCTCTAAAACTTACCGTTTTTCTATCTCTTATGGTTTCCGAGATCTCAATATATTTACCACCAATTCGGAACACTCTGTATATCATACTAATTTCTCTTATTTTCCAGATTTCTCTCATTTCTCACATTTTTATACCAACATTATTAACACGTCTGATTTTCCTCACTTTTAAGTTACACTTGAAGTTACATAAAAAATAAAATTGTCCAAATATTCCTGTGCACTCCAAACAGTACACTGTTATTATGAAATACCTACCTTATGATACATCCAACAATAAGTCAAAGCTAAATATAGTTTTTTACATATCTCTAGAGAAATAAACAGGTTTACTTACTTACAAATTATTACAACTATTAGGAGGTAAATTTCATTTTTGTGGAATGAATTAACCATTTTACGTAAATACTTCAATAAATTATTTTTTAAAATAATTTGTCTAAATTTATAGAAAACATCTATCTGAAATAAAATTTAGCTAATTTTAAGCAAATATATTTAACTTTTGTTACTATTTAAAATTATTTCAGTTGAAAAAAACAGTAATGGTAGAACATCGACCAGTGTCTATTGAGCGTGTAATGTAAAAGATGTTTTTTTACTCGTTATAAGGATAGAGGTACTTACATAATCAATAGTTTTACCTTCTTGGTTTTCTACTAAAGTTATAAGAAAAATATTTTTTTCTACAATATCTTTTCTTGGGATTAAGGAAATGTCATCACTTATTTCCACCAAATTCCTAGTGCAGTAATGCAAAATGGTATATACATCAGAACTAAAAAGAAAGAAATACTACTGTTTTAAGCTATTTAAAAACAAATGTACCCAATGGATCGATATTAATATCACATTCCCACAAAAAGATTTGGGCGTGTGACTTGGTATGTATTTTGAGCCGCTAAATACAAATCTAGTATAAAAAATAAAAACAGTTTAGTATTGCAAACTTTGTTATCTTAACGAGAGGCAATTGACTAGACTTCTAAGGAAAAATTTCATCCAATTTTAAATGTCCAATCCCACGTGAAAAATGTTAACAGAGAGATAACTGTTAATATTTTTGACATATCCTTACTTCTATAAATACATGAAAAAACACCGTAACAACGCATATTTCATGGTGTTCATGATATTAATGTAAGTATTGATCTAGATTAGGACATTACAACGACCTATGCTGGCATTTTTCATCTGAAATTCGTGTCTTATAATTCCTGTAAGATGTATTAGACGAGTCGAGTCTATTTCCCCATATTATATTAATAAAATCAGCAATATTAGGTATTTTTACTGTTTTTTTTTTGAGGCAAAAAAATTTTGGAGAGATGGAATAATTCTATGGTCGGATTCGTATTCAGCAGAAGCGGAAGACACACCAGTCTCCGGGGCAAGACACTTTTTTTGTGTGAACACAAATTTACACAAATGTTTTGTGTAACATAATTAATTATTATTATAAACATAGTGGGTCATTTGACACTTTGATATTTATTTAAATTAAAATTTTAATACTCTTTTAATTCTTATCAAATCATAATAATAAATATTTTTTATTTAATATACCTACATATAATTATAGGTAACATCCATACTCATTCTTCGCTGTTGAAATACAGAGTGGTCCATTTTTAGTATTTAATAAACTATAGAAAATACGAAATATAATAATGTTTCATTTCTTATGGGCGTCATACTGCATTTCTGCATGCGTCGACAGCGAAAAAATTGCTTGTTCCAAAATATACATAAACCTTCTGCTATTTATCAAACACAGCCATGGATTTGGAAAAACTACTTTTTACCTAATTTAAATAGGTACTATAACATTTCTGAATCTCACCAACAAATATCAAAAATAAAATTTGTTGCTTCAACACTACTTTTGAACTATTAAACGTTTTTTAGAGTGCAAAACAGCTTTGTAGACATTTATATTGAACTTTTGTGTTACAGAGAAACATTATGTTCCTGTTTATACAGTACATATTGATGTATACCCATTTATGAAAAAAAAATAGGAAATAAACTACGATATATTGTAGTTAATTTTTTTACACCACCTGCAAAATAGTAAAAAAAAACAGGAAACCAGAAGTATTTAAAATAAAGATGGAAAGTATAGTATCAAGGCAAACTTTTAAAGTTTGTCCCAAACACTACTGTTTAATATGGAATAAAAATAAATAAAATGACAAAATAACTACATTTCGTCAGCAATTTTTTAGTTTGATATAAAATGTTATAATATTACAAATGATGTAGTAATTTCCATTATTTTTTCAAGCCAAATATGCATTTCATTTTTCTTTAAATCGCCTACATATTCGTTTTATTACTGATTTACTGATTCGCCATTTTAAAATTAATATACTAATGACCCTGTATACAGGTGTGTAACGATGAGTTGACAGTAAATGTGTCTAAGATTCGAGAAACGAGTTTTTACAGCGGACCAGTTCATTATTGCAAATAAACAAAATTAATTTAAAATTTCTGTATTAATATGAAATTGAGATGTGGCGTGCGCTAAATTAGAATGGCATTACTATGTAGGTACTATTAACAAACTAAAATTGTTTTTTGTGAAACGTGTCAAACGATTTTTTCTATTTCAAATATTGAAAAATTCGCTGAATCGACAAATTGTCACGGATTTTCCATTATACTGTGTCTTCATAGGTGTCTACAGATACAGAAAATATCATAGAATCGAAAAAATTCAGGGTGTACGAGGGCGAAATGATTTTTTCTATCTGAAATATTGAAAAATTCGCAGAATCTACACGTATAATTGTCAGGGATTTTCCATAATACCGTGTCTTCATAAGTATCTACAGTTATAGAAAATACCATAGAATCGAAAAATTCAGGGTGTACAAGGGCGAAATGATTTTGTCTATGTGAAATATTAAAAAATTCGCAGAATCTACAAATATAATTGTCACGGATTTTCCATAATAACGTTTCTTCATAGGTGTCTGGAGATATTTAAAATACCATAGAATCGAAAAAATTCAGGGTCTACGATTGTAGACCCTGATGATGTGTAGACCCAAATGGGTCTACACATCATCAGAGATATCTTCACACCACAATCAGGGATATCTTCACACCAAAGGTTCCAAACCCTTCAAGATTTGGTATAGAAAAAATAGGCTCACACTCGTAGACCGAATTTTACTCAAACTCATACTGAATTTTTTCAATTCTATGGTATTTTCTATAACGCTACACATCTATGAAGACAAGTAGAAGACGGTATTATGGAAAATCCGTGACAATTATATTTGTAGATTCAGCAGAGTTTTAATATTTCAGTTATAAAAAATCGTTTCGCCCTCGTAGACAATGAATTTTTCCAATTCTATGGTATTTTCGATAACTTTTGATACCTATGAGGACACGGTATTATGGAAAATCCGTGACAATAATTATATATGTAGATTCTGCGAATTTTTTAATATTTCACATCGAAAAAATCGTTTCACCCTCGTACACCCCGAACTTTTTCGATTCTATGGTATTTTCTATATCTGTAGACACCTATGAAGACACGGTATTATGGAAAATCCGTGACAATTATATTTGTAGATTCTGCAAATTTTTCAATATTTCACATAGAAAAAATCATTTCGCCCTCGTACGCCCTGGATTTTTTCGATTCTATGGTATTTTATAAATCTGTAGGCACCTATGAGAACACCGTATTATGGAAAATCCGTGACAATTATATTTGTAGGTTCTGCGAATTCTTCAATATTTCAGATAGAAAAAACGATTTGCCTTCGTACACCATGAATTTTTTCTATTCTATGGTATTTTCTATAACTGTAGACACCGATGAAGAGACCGTATAATGGAAAATCCGTGACAATTATATTTGTAGATTCTGCGAATGTTTTTATATTTTAGATAGAAAAAATTGTTTCGCCCTCGTAGACCCTGAATTTTTCCGATTCTATGGTATTTTATATAACTCTAGACACCTATGAGGACACCGTATAACAGAAAATCCGTGAGAATTGTATTAGTAGATTCTGCGAATTTTTTAATATTTCAGATAGAAAAAATCGTTTCGCCCTCGTAGACCCTGAATTTTTCCGATTCTATGGTATTTTCTATATCTATAGACACCTATGAGGATAAGATATTATGGAAAATCCGTGACAAATATATTTGTAGATTCTGCGAATTTTTTAATGTTTCACATAGAAAAAATCGTTTTGCCTTCGTAGACACTGAATTTTTCCGATTCTATGGTATTTTTTATATCTCTAGACACTTATGAAGAGACGGTATTATGGAAAATCCGTAACAATTATATTTGCAGATTCTGCCAATTTTTTAATATTTCACATAGAAGATTTCGTTTCACCCTCGTAAACCCTGAATTTTTCCGATTCTATGGTTTTTTCTATATCTGTAAACACCTATGAAGACACGGTATTATGACAAAATATATTTGTCACGGTAAAATCCGTGACATTCTGCGATTTTTTTAATGTTTCACACAGAAAACTCATTTCACCCTCGTACATCCTGAATTTTTTCGATTCTATGGTATTTCCTATATCTGTAGATACCTATGTAGACACGGTATTATCAAAAATCCGTGACAGTTATTCTGCGAATTTTTTAATGTTTCACATAGAAAAAATCGCTTCGCCCTCATAGACCCTGAAGTTTTTCGGTTCTATGGTATTTTCTATATCTGTAGACACCTATTAGGATAAAATATTATGGAAAATACGTGACAATTATATTTGTAGATTCTGCGATTTTTCTAATGTTTCACATAGAAAAAATCGTCTCACCCTCGTAGACCCTGAATTTTTCCGATTCTATGGTATTTTCTATAACTGTAGACACCGATGAAGACACTGTATTATGGAAAATCCGTGACAATTATATTTGTAGATTCTGCGAATGTTTTAATATTTGAGATAGAAAAAATCGTTTTGCCCTCGTAGACCCTGAATTTTTTCGATTCTATCGTATTTTCTATATCATTAGAAAACCACCAGGGCACGGTATTAAAAAAAATCCGTGACAATTATGTTTGTCGATTGAGCGAATTTTTCAATATTTGAAATAGAAAAAATCGTTTCAAACGTATCACAAAAAACAATTTTAGTTTGATAATAGTACCCACATGATAATGCCGTTCTCATTTAGCGCACAGCCACATCTGAATTTCATATTAATACAGAAATTTTAAATTAATTTTGTTTATTTGCAATAATGAACTGGTCCGCTGTAAAAACTCGTTTCTCGAATCTGAATCCGTGTCTGTCTTCAGCCACATATACAGACTGTCCAAAATTCGAGTCTCTACATAGGGATCTCAGTTATTATAAAAGATAGGAAAACGCTCAACTGGGGAAAGTTTTAGAGAATTTAATGCTGATTTCAAATCTGCATTGAAAGTTATCGTGAGTCAATTGTTTTTCGAGATATTTGAAAGAAACGAAAATCGAAGAATTTGTTTTTGGCCAATAACTCGCTAATGGTTAATCTGACACTTCTAAAAATTTTACGTTATTAGTACACTTTTTAAAGACGAACATTTTGGTATAAACAAAAATTACAAGGCACTCTTTGTTTTCCTGTTATGAATCACAACTTTGCTATTTGTTATGGTCGCCATATTGGATTTTTATATCTATTTTAAAGTCAAAAATTCTCTTTCCAACGATATAACGATAACGATAAGCCTATAAAAGAATTTTTAAAATTTGTGAAATATTGAAAAAATCATTTTTTTACAAGTTTACTTTAGAAGTTGGCTGTGCCATGAAATGTAAATATTTCCCGTTCTGTCACAAGGGTCATAACAAAATGACTTATGAATTGCGTTAAATGAAAATATGGGGCTCACAATTTCTCAAATGAAGAAAAGTTTGATATGCTTACACTTTATTTACAAACTCACAGTATTGCGAAAGTTGCATCTACTAGATATTTGGAATTGTATCCAGAGGCAGCAACCTTACAAAACATAATTACAGGAGAATTATTACTACTTCATTGAATTATGGTGCATTTGAGAATAAGAGGAGCAACTATGAAAAAGATAACCATGATATTGATATAAATATCTTTAGTCTAATAGTAGTAAGTATTAAAAACAACCAGAACTAAAAAATTAAGCATCCATAATTAAGCATTATTAGGCAAATGCTCAAAGTGACCGTCCATTTGCATTACGACACATTTCACAGTTCTTTAAAATCTTTCTCATAACTCTTCCTAATGTGTTTCCGTTTAACAAGTTAAACGCTTCTCTAATTCTAGCTTCTAATTCATTTCTATTAACGGGTGGTTCAAATTCGTAAATTTCATTTTTAATTTGTCCCCACAAATAAAAATCGAGTGGCGTAAGATCTGGGGATTTTGCCGGTCACATAACTGGTCCATTGTTCGCAATAACATTTTGCCCAAAACAATGGGTTAAATATGTTCTAACTTCTACAGTATTATGTGCCGGACAACCATCCTGCTGAAACCACAATCTTTGAAATTCAGCTGCATTGGATACAAGCCTTCTAATTGCTGGAATTATTTCTTCTCTTAATAGGTTTAGATATCGTTCCCCATTAAGGTTGTAATCGAAAAGAAACGGACCAACCAAACGATTTTTTAAAATAATTATGCATTAACATGATACATTAATGACTAGCTTATTTATTCACAATATCATTAATGAAAATAAAAACACCTAAAAGACCACACCAAACGTTAAACCCAAATCTAGACTGCAATCGTCGCTGTTCCATCACATGGGGATTTTGGATACTCCAATGATGTCTGTTATGTTTGTTAAATACCCCGCAATTAGTAAAACGGGTCTTGTCGGACCATATTACCAAATTAGGGAACTCAGGAACTTCTTTGCATTTTTCTATGTACCACTGGCAAAATTGCAATCTCCTATCATAATCACCTTGGCGAAGACCTTGGACAATAGTAGGCTTGTAAGGATGATATCCATGTTTTCTAAAAATTTTATGAACGGTAGACTTCGGGATGTTACTTTGATGCTGAACAGATCTTCCAGATGTTGACGGACTTTCAAGTCCTTCAAGTTTCAAGATCATGGTTATCTTTTTCATAGTGGTTCCTCTAATTCTCAAATACACCATAATTCAATAAATTTGTAAGAATTCTCCTGTAACATGTTTTATGCGGCTGCTGCCGTTCTGGATATAATTCCAAATATCTGGTAGATGCAATTTCCGCATTACGGTGAGCTTGTAAATAAAGCGTAAGCATATAAAACTTTTCTTCATTTGACAATATGTGAACTCTTTCCATATTTTCACTTTATAAAAACACTGACACGTTAACTCTTTCTAAGCAGTTTTATTTGACACTTGTGACAGAAAACATTTCATGGCACAGCTAACTTCTAAAGTAAACTTGTAAAAAAATGATTTTTTCAATATTTCACAAATTTTTAAAAACTCTTCTATAGGCTTATGATACATCGTTGGAAAGAGAATTTTTGGCTTTAAAATATGATATAAAAATCCAATATGGCGACCATAAGAAATAGCAAAGTTGTGGTTCATAACAGAAAAACAAAGAGTGCCTTATAATTTTTGTTTATACCAAAATATTCGTCTTTAAAAAGTGTACTAATAATGTCAAATTTTTAGAAGTGTCAGATTAACCATTAGCGAGTTATTGGCCAAAAACAAATTCTTCGGATTTTCGTTTTTTTCAAATATCTCGAAAAACAATTGACTCACGATAACTTTCAATGCAGGTCTGAAATCAGCATAAAATTCTATAAAACTTTCCCCATTTGAGCGTTTTCCTATCTTTTATAATAACTTAGATCCCTATGTAGAGACTCGAATTTTGGACAGTCTGTATTTTATTACTTCCGCTTCTACCGGAAATAGACTTAAACTTTCTTATTTTAAATGGAACACCATGTATATTTTTTCATTGTTGGATTGACCTTCTAATTTTCAAACAAAATGACGATCATACCTATAAAGTTTATACTTTCAGAGACATTTTGATTATTTTTAAATAATTGACAGATGGGACAATTGGGTGTCACTAATAAATAAATATCTCCGACATCTGAAGGCTCACATGATCTACCTAGTGGTAAGATTTTAGTTCGAAAACATATCGAGGATATTTGTTATTACATAGCCAACATGATTTTTTCAGTTCATTATCGTCGACTTTAATAAATTTGTATTTAAAATTGCTTTAGTTTGATACAGGGTTATCCTATGCCAAGGAAAATAGAGAACGATTTAAACAGCCCGGCTCGCCCAGGCCGGCAGGCCGTCAGGGCTAACGATACTTCTCGCCATCAGAGGCGCTGCTTTTAGTGGAGAGTATCCTGTATTTTATTTGACTACTTATGCACAGGTGTGATTCTTTACCGGTAGACGTTTTTTAGCTACTAGCTGTTTCGGTGCTACAGACCGACGTCACCCCTAGTGTTATACATTAGGATAAAATTTTATTCTGAAATATCTCGTGCTTTCAAAGTACGAGAGTAAGTAGCAGCAAAAAATTAGTTTATTAATAATTAAAGAGTATCAGTAGAGAATAAAATAAATAACAATTTTAAGGGAAATTTCCAAGAAATAATGAGCTACGAAGAAGTGCAGCAAAAACTCCAGCGTCTTATGGAAGAATGTCTGTCTGATGAGAATTTATCGGAGACTTTAACTTATGTATTCGTATTTCCATCCGAAAATAGTTTAAACAAGACTGTATACATTATATAGTTATAAAATATATAAAAATGAATTAATACATGTACAAATACCTCCTCCAAATATCAATATATTCTTATCGGTCCCCCAGACTGACGTGTTACGTCACCACTGAAGGGTTAATTAATAATAATCTATAACCTATCTATTCGTGTCTTCATTTGCTGCTGTTTATGAAAAATATAGTTTTTACCTACGTACGACTTAAGACAGACACATAAACAGATTCGAAAAACCGATGGATCACAGGGAACTAGTTAGTTATTTATTATTCTAAATAGAGTAACATGATTATAAAATCATTTTCAATGCGGGGTTTACACTAAATTAGTGATGCACTTCTGTGGACTTTAATCAGTCTACGTTTTCTAAATACAAAAAATTATTTTAAATAAGTACTGACAAAACAATTTTTAGAAAATGTGAGAATCATTATAAAAAGTAGATCGAAGTACATAGACCACCAGGGGTACTCTAAAAATCAGTACAGAGGTTGAACATAATTTACAATAATTGAAAACAACGAAAATTGAGGTCTCAATTCAATTCTATTCTGTAGAATCCAATTTACAATAGCACAATAGCAGGGCAGCAAAGAACGTAGACCTTCTATGACATAATATATGAAAAGAATGTGTTGGTAGGTATGTGTATGTAAAAAAAACAAAGTTTAACATGGTCGTAATTCTATTAAGATAATTATTATAAAGCTAGTCAACAAATATAAGTTACACATTTCACGGGTAAAATCCTAGTCGTTTTACGAAATAGTTTGTAGGTAAAAACAAGCTTTGTAACGGAAATTTGTGAACATTTGCGTTCTAGCCATTACTATAGAAATTAGACTATTCACCCGTATGCAACTCCGTTTACTTGTATTGTATTTGCTGATTGGTCAGATTATAAAGGTAGTGGGAGAAACTCAATATAGCAAATAGACACGCTAAAATCTAGGCTTTTTGGTGTTGTTTTACGAGAAGTGAGATACTGATTTATATTATTAACTTTTTTCTATAGATTGATCTATTTGTTTATATTTGTGGTTTGTTACAGACATAACTACTCAGTTATTATATTTTTTGGTACTATTTGTATTTCAATTAGGGAAAATTTGTTTTTTAGTGAACGAAGCACGTGTTGGCTTCAGTTATTTCGACTCACGAAAATTAAAATAATTTCCCTTTAAAATTTAAATAAAAATTTTAAATTTGATATAGGTGCTATAAGGATGTAAATCATCAACATGACGCAATTTCATCTATAGTTGCTACCCTTCCCAGACAACAATGCACACAATGTCTTACAGACATCGTTTTTAAGTCTGCATTATGTCTGAACGCCTGAAGACTAAAAAAAGACATCTGCACGACGTCTTCTGTAAGATATCTTATGAATGATTTCCAGCGACATCTTTGAGACTTCTTTTTTATGCCTTAATTTAATGTAAGCCTAATTTTGTTTATGATCAAGTCGTTTTAATTTTTGTCTCCCTCAAACTGTATTCATAACAATTTTTATAAAATTTGTTCTGCAGAAAAGGCGTATTCGCGTATTATTATATGATTTGGCCCATTTTGTCCCATATTAATGAATAATGATTAATCTTCCTTACAAACGGAAACGTAGCAATTAAATTGTTATCTATTTTAAATGGAGTCAATAATTATTAGGAGTTGTTGGTTTTTGTTTTAAGCAAACAACTAGCAGCGACCAACAGGGAGATTCTGTTTCTGGACAGCTTATGTTTCTCTTACTAATTTGGTAGTGGTACATATTGCTATTTATTTTAGCGTATACAAAAAAATACAAATTACTAAATCTACGAGTAGTGTCCGAATTATAAAGCTTTTAATGATTTATTATTATTATATCTAATAGAACTACTTTTCACCCGCTATGCTCGTGACCTCTGCAACGTTCGTCCCACAGAACAGGTTCGTCACGCGTCTGCGTGCGCGTCCTCCGTCCTCTGTGGTCTGTAGTCTGTCTTTCTTGTGTCATGGTCTATTCTACAAATATGGCTGGGGTATGAAACAATCATATAACTTAAATACTTCTGCAGCCGGATTCACATCCCTCGATTCGACACGTGTCGAATAGAAATCGATATATATTTTTTCTATGTAGAAATCGAGGAGGTAACGATTCACAATGGTTATCGACCTCTCGACATATCGAGAATATCTGTCAATTCTGCTCGACAAGAAAATAGTGTCGAACGCGTATGTTAGAGAACCATAACCCCATTTTTTACGGTAGCTTTGTGAATTTTGCTCTCATCACTTTTTTCTTAAAAAATGTTGCCTATTTTTTATCTAATTCACAGAAGAAATCAAATACGCGATTTAAGGAGAGAAAGACGTATTTTGTTTAGAATTTGCACAAGATAATCTACCAGTCCCAATTTATCTGTGTTCTTCCATAAAATCTACCAAACATACTAGTAGTGGGGAAATGGGCTAGCAAATGGATCAGAGAGGAATGCGTATGCGTATGCTATACTATGCTATACCATGTATGCTAAATTATGACTCATCGAACACTTGGCGTCTAGACAGCATCCGGTTTCATAGATAGTATGATGCAATATTTAAAAATATCTGACGACGGTATTTTAAAAAAGCTGACGGCGATAAAAATTGTGGGAATAGCCGTTACATGTAGTTCTCACAATCTGCAAATAAAACACCTGGCGTCTAGACAGCGTCCGGTTTGAGAGTATTAAGCAATATTTTAAAATATCTGACGACGGTATTTTGAAAAAGCTGACGGCGATAAAAAATGTGGGAATAGCCGTTAGAAGTAGTTCCCAGGAGTTGAAACACAAGAGGTTAACGAACACTGCAAACAGGTCTAAACTTGTTTGAATGATCTTGAATGCTTGGTATATTATAGATTTATATGATTATTGATTTATTGATTTTATAGATTTTATTAATTATTGATTATCGATTATTGGTTATTGATTTTATTGATGATTGATTATCGATTATTGGTTATTGATTTTATTGATTATTGATTATTGATTATTGGTTATCGATTATTGATTTTTTGATTTTTTTGATTATCGATTATTAGTTATTGGTTTTATTGATTATTAATGGATACAGTATAAGGTACAGAGCATGTAAAACATACAACACTTATTGAAATCAAGACTAATATATTTCACATGTTTTATTTTACTCAACCGCGTCAGCAACATTTATTATTAATACATATGAATGATATGCTCTTGTTTTAAATACTTAATCCTATAAGAAGTGATATACATAGTAATAATATACCATTCCCACACAAGCCATCTATAATCAAATATATATGTGCACAGTACTAATATACCATCCCTTCCCCACACAACTCGTGAACATGATGTAATATCTAAATATAAAATATGAATATCTGGTTTCAATTACCTGTCGAGACAAGTTGGTGTGACTCATTGAACACCTAGTGTCTAGACAGTATCCGGTTTCATAGTATGATGCAATAGCTAGAAATGTAGTATGAGTTCGGCTGAAGTCGACTAACATCGGAAGAAGCAGCCATTTGATTGGTTCTAATCAGGATTAGCCCCGCCTCCTCTCACATACTATAAAGTTAATACTCAGATGCCTTGTATGTAGTCTTGTCAGTTACAATGAAGTGTGAACATTGCAGAAAAGATTTCTCTTACAAACGAAGTCTAGTGCTACATATTCGTGACTACTGTTCCATACTACATAAAAAAAGAAAAAGTGATAATGTGCCTTCTACACCTACAATAAAGAAACAAAAGTATGATGTACCATCTACCAATAATATTAATAAAAAGATTCCTGTGGTCTGTGAACATTGTGGAAAAGATTTTTCTTGCAAATACAATCTAGTGCGACATATTCGCGACTACTGTCCTATCTTACATAGCGATAGAAAAAGAAAAAGTGATAATATGCCTTTTACAGCAGCTCCAAAGAAACAAAAATATGATGTACCATCTTCCAGTGATGTTAATATAACAAACTCGATACTCTGTGAACGTTGTGGAAAAATATTTTCAAAACCGTCCAACCTCCGAAAACATAATCAAAACTCCTAATGTGCTGGAAATAATGTGGGTGATAGAAAGAAAATTGACCGACCAATTCAGTAAAGTGTGGGAGATGGGGTTGAACTTTCTAGCGGGTTCAAAAACAGAATAGCCAGTTACCGTTTCACTAGCCCGAGAACCCATATAGACTATTCTGATTTCTTTGAGAAAGTAAAACAGAAAGTGTTTGATACAATCAATGAATATTTGCAAAACTATCGTGCTCTCAAAGTTAATTTCGAAGTGTTCGGTTTTTATGTTATACCCGAAAAGGAGATGTCTGACATCAAGTCATTTAATACTAAGAACAAAGTGATAACTCCATCATCAGATCTTCAGCAGATTTTCGAAGATTTTATGAAAGAGATGACTTCACAAGCCTCCTCATTTGAGGAACGAGACTCTGGATGGGCTTTAAAACAGATAATGTTTTTGGATGTGAACATAAATAAATTTACACCACTATCAGCCTCTTCACATATTAAGCTTCCCAAATCCATTGAATGGAAACAAGCCGTGTTAAATATTAGAAATAATGATAGGGCTTGCTTTGCTTGGTCCATTATTGCAGCCATATATCGTGCACAAGGGAATCCTCAGAGTACCAGTTCATATCCCCACTACAACACACTGCTAAACGTTAATGGTTTGAAATTCCCCATGAGCCTGAAGGATATATCTAAGTTTGAGAAAATGAATAACATCTCTGTGAATGTGTTTGGAATCGAGTCGGAGTTCAGAGATGGAAAAATGGTGACAGAGGTGGTGCGACCCTTACATTTCACTTCAAACAGACAAGCTACGCATGTTAATTTGTTGCTGGTATCAGACAACGCGGGTAACAACCACTATTGCCTCATAACAGACATGTCAAGATTAGTTTCAAGGAAAAAATCAAATCATCATAGTGCAAAGATACATATTTGTGATGGATGTCTACAGGCCTTTAAGAAGGTTGAACAGCTAAAACAACATGTGAAAAATGACTGCAATCATATATGTACAAAAATACCAACCACCCAGTTGAAGATCAATAAGTATGGTGAAAGTATACCTGAAAATATCCTTAAGTTTGTTAATTTTGAAAGACAATTATCGGTTCCATTCGTAATCTATGCAGATTTCGAGAGTTTACTAAAACCAATTCATCATAATGAACCTAGTGACAATAAATCCTTTACTGTGAAAACCTGCGAACACGAACCATACTCTTTCGCTTTCTACGTAAAAAGTAATTTTGATGACAAGTTATCGAGATTCGTATCATATCGAGGCCCAAATGCTGCACAAATATTTATTGAAGAATTGGACAAAATATCTTTGGACTTGTATAACAATCACCTTGTTATATGAAAATGTTAGGGATATGCTACCGCTTTCTCATCAAGAAAAAACCTCTTACAGAAATGCTACTCACTGTCATATCTGCACAAAGCCTTTCAAGACTGAAGACGTAGAGGTTCGTGATCACTGCCACTTATCAGGACATTGTCGTGGTGCTGCCCACTCTGTATGCAATTTAAACTACAAAGTGCCAAAGTTCATACCAGTTTTCTTCCACTGCCTCAGTAATTATGATGGACACCCCTTTCTGTCGAAGCTAACATCTAAAAAGGAAAGTGTTTCTGTGATAGAGCAAACCAAGGAGAAATACATCTCATTCTCCAAATCAATTCTGGTTGAAAAATCGTCAAATCCAAAAGTACCAGACACATATTTGAAGCTAAAGTTTGTTGACTCGTTTCGCTTTTTAGCCAAATCTCTCGATAAACTGAGTAAAAACTTAGAACATCACCAGTGTATCGAAACAAGAAAGTGCTTTCCAGATGATGACAAGTTTAAGTTAATCAGACGAAAAGGTGTTTTCCCCTATAGCTATGTAGACTCATTTGATAAGCTAAAAGAGAAACAATTACCACCAAGAGAAAATTTTTACAATGATTAAACCCTGGAATCCATTTCTGATGAAGACTATGAACGGGCAAATAAAGTGTGGGATACCTTCAACTGTAAAACTTTAGAAGAGTACGCTGATGTATATTTAAAATCAGAGTTGTTAGCTGATGTGTTTGAAAACTTTATAAAAGTGTGTTTGGACCAATACAAATTAGATCCCGCCCATTATTTAACAGCTCCGTCGCTAAGCTGGGACGCGATGCTACGTTTGTGTAAACATCGAGCTCGAACTTTTAACAGATGTCGATTTTCTGCATTTCTATCGCAAAGGAATTAGAGGAGGTGTGGCTCAATGTAGTAAAAGGAAGTCCATAGGTAACAATAAATTTTTACCAAATTATGACCCTACCAAACCAACTTCACATATCATGTACCTGGATGCCACAAACCTGTATGGTGCAGCGATGAAGGAATGTCTTCCCACTGGAGGCTTCAGGTGGCTCGAAAAGGGTGAAATTGATGCTTTTGACTGATACTTTGAATTATTTATATAATTACATATTAAATAAGTTTAAATCAAAGTCTGATACATCAAAATCTGATGAATTAAAATCTGATATATCAAAATCTGATAAATTAACATCTAGTTGTGGTTTAAGATATATGATAAAGAAACACATAAGATTTGTGTTTAAGTCGATATATGACCCCAGCCACGTTGATTGTGAAAATTCTAATATTCTATGGATTTTTGTCAGTTTCAGTCCATATTTCAAACACTGTTTTAAATTTCTATAGTGAATTATATAGCGGTTCTTATTATTTAAATTCGGAATTAATTTAGGGTATTTAGAATCTGGTGGTATCATACTTTCGGGACAGAATGGTAAATCGTTGAGGTCATTGTGCAGGCTTCTTACATATTCCAAATCTACCTGCAAGATATATCCTTTAGGTGAGTTGTTGTCGATGTTAGAGCAGTCAAAAGCATCAATTTCACCCTTTTCGAGCCATCTGAGGCCTCCAGTGGGAAGACATTCCTTCATCGCTGCACCATACAGGTTTGTGGCATCCAGGTACATGATATGTGAAGTTGGCTTGGTAGGGTCATAATTTGGTAAAAATTTATTGTTACCTATGGACTTCCTTTTACTACATTGAGCCACACCTCCTCTAATTCCTTTGCGAAAGAAATGCAGAGAATCGACATCTGTTAAAAGTTCGAGCTCGATGTTTGTGTAACGTAGCATCGCGTCCCAGCTTAGCGACGGAGCTGTTAAATAATGGGCGGGGTCTAATTTGTATTGGCCCAAACACACTTTTATAAAGTTTTCAAACACATCATCTAACAACAACACATCTGATTTTAAATATACATCAGCGCACTCTCCCAAAGTTTTACAGTTGAAGGTATCCCACACTTTATTTGCCCGTTCATAGTCTTCATCAGAAATGGATTCCAGGATTAAATCATTGTAAAATTTTTCTCTTGGTGATAATTGTTTCTCTTTCAGCTTATCAAATGAGTCAACATAGCTATAGGGGAAAACACCTTTTCGTCTGATTAACTTAAACTCGTCATCATCTGGAAAGCACTTTCTTGTTTCGATACACTGGTGATGTTCTAAGTTTTTACTCAGTTTATCGAGGGATTTGGCTAAAAAGCGAAACGAGTCAACAAACTTTAGCTTCAAATATGTGTCTGGTACTTTTGGATTTGACGATTTTTCAACCAGAATTGATTTGGAGAATGAGATGTATTTCTCCTTGGTTTGCGCTATCACAGAAACACTTTCCTTTTTACATGTTAGCTTCGACAGAAAGGGGTGTCCATCATAATTACTGAGGCAGTGGAAGAAAACTGGTATGAACTTTGGCACTTTGTAGTTTAAATTGCATACAGAGTGGGCAGCACCACGAAAATGTCCTGTTAAGTGGCAGTGATCACGAACGTCTTCAGTCTTGAAAGACTTTGTGCAGATATGACAGTGAGTAGCATTTCTGTAAGAGGTTTTTCCTTGATGAGAAAGCGGTAGCATATCCTTAACATTTTTGAGGTGATTGTTATACAAGTCCAAAGATATTTTGTCCAATTCTTCAATAAATATTTGTGCAGCATTTGGGCCTCGATATGATACGAATCTCGATAACTTGCCACCAAAATTACATTTTACGTAGAAAGCGAAAGAGTATGGTTCGTGTTCGCAGGTTTTCACAGTAAAGGATTTATTGTCACTAGGTTCATTATGATGAATTGGTTTTAGTAAACTTTCGAAATCTGAATAGATTACGAATGGAACCGATAATTGTCTTTCAAAATTAACAAACTTAAGGATATTTTCAGGTATACTTTCACCATACTTATTGATCTTCAACTGGGTGGCTGGTATTTTTGTACATATTTGATTGCAGTCATTTTTCTCATGTTGTTTTAGCTGTTCAACCTTCTTAAAGGCATGAAATGTAAGGGTCCCACCACCTCTGTCACCATTTTTCCATCTCTGAACTCCGACTCGATTCCAAACACATTCACAGAGATGTTATTCATTTTCTCAAACTTAGATATATCCTTCAGGCTCATGGGGAATTTCAAACCATTAACGTTTAGCAGTGTGTTGTAGTGGGGATATGAACTGGTACTCTGAGGATTCCCTTATGCACGATATATAGCTGCAATAATGGACCAAGCAAAGCAAGCCCTATCATTATTTCTAATATTTAACACGGCTTGTTTCCATTCAATGGATTTGGGAAGCTTAATATATGAAGAGGCTGATAGTGGTGTAAATTTATTTATGTTCACATCCAGAAACATTATCTGTTTTAAAGCCCATTCAGAGTCTCGTTCCTCAAATGAGGAGGCTTGTGAAGTCATCTCTTTCATAAAATCTTCGAAAATCTGCTGAAGATCTGATGATGGGGTTATCACTTTGTTCTTAGTATTAAATGACTTGATGTCAGACATCTCCTTTTCGGGTATAACATAAAAACCGAACACTTCGAAATTAACTTTGAGAGCACGATAGTTTTGCAAATATTCATTGATTGTATCAAACACTTTCTGTTTTACTTTCTCAAAGAAATCAGAATAGTCTATATGGGTTCTCGGGCTAGTGAAACGGTAACTGGCTATTCTGTTTTTGAACCCGCTTGAAAGTTTTTCAACCCCATCTCCCACACTTTGCTGAATTGGTCGGTCAATTTTCTTTCTATCACCCACATTATTTCCAGCACAGTAGGAGTTTTGATTATGTTTTCGGAGGTTGGACGGTTTTGAAAATATTTTTCCACAACGTGTACAGAGTATCGAGTTTGTTATATTAACATCACTGGAAGATGGTACATCATATTTTTGTTTCTTTGGAGCTGATGTAAAAGGCACATTATCACTTTTTCTTTTTCTATCGCTATGTAAGATAGGACAGTAGTCGCGTATATGTCGCACTAGATTGTACTTGCAAGAAAAATCTTTTCCACAATGTTCACAGACCAAAGGAATCGTTTTATTAATATTACTGGAAGATGGTACATCATACTTTTGTTTCTTTATTGTAGGTGTAGAAGGCACATTATCACTTTTTCTTTTTTTATGTAGTATGGAACAGTAGTCACGAATATGTAGCACTAGGCTTCGTTTGTAAGAGAACTCTTTTCTGCAATGTTCATACTTCATTGTAACTGACAAGACTACATACAAGGCATCTGTGTATTCACTTTATAGTATGTGAGAAGAGGCGGGGCTAATCCTGATTAGAACCAATCAAATGGCTGCTTCTTCCGATGTTAGTCGACTTCAGCCGAACTCATACTACATTTCTAGCTATTGCATCATACTATGAAACCGGATACTGTCTAGACACCAGGTGTTCAATGAGTCACACCAACTTGTCTCGACAGGTTATTGAAACCAGATATTCATATTTTATATTTAGATATTACATCATGTTCACGAGTTGTGTGGGGAAGGGATGGCATATTAGTACTGTGCACATATATATTTGATTATAGATGACTTGTGTGGGAATGGTATATTATTACTATGTATGTATATCACTTCTTATAGGATTAAGTATTTAAAGCAGGAGCATATCATTCATATGTATTAATAATAAATGTTGCTGACGCGGTTGAGTAAAATAAAACATATGAAATATATTAGTCTTGATTTCAATAAGTGTTGTATGTTTTACATGCTCTGTACCTTATACTGTATCCATTAATAATCAATAAAACCAATAACTAATAATCGATAATCAAAAAAAAATCAATAATCGATAACCAATAATCAATAATCAATAAAATCAAAAACCAATAATCGATAATCAATTATCAATAAAATCAATAACCAATAATCGATAATCAATAATCAATAAAATCAATAACCAATAATCGATAATCAATAATCAATAAAATCAATAATCAATAATTAATAAAATCTATAAAATCAATAAATCTATAATCATATAAATCTATAATATACCAAGCATTCAAGATCATTCAAACAAGTTTAGACCTGTTTGCAGTGTTCGTTAATCTCTTGTGTTTCAACTCCTGGGAACTACTTCTAACGGCTATTCCCACATTTTTTATCGCCGTCAGCTTTTTCAAAATACCGTCGTCAGATATTTTAAAATATTGCTTAATACTCTCAAACCGGACGCTGTCTAGACGCCAGGTGTTTTATTTGCAGATTGTGAGAACTACATGTAACGGCTATTCCCACAATTTTTATCGCCGTCAGCTTTTTTAAAATACCGTCGTCAGATATTTTTAAATATTGCATCATACTATCTATGAAACCGGATGCTGTCTAGACGCCAAGTGTTCGATGAGTCATAATTTAGCATACATGGTATAGCATAGCATAGCATACGCATACGCATTCCTCTCTGATCCATTTGCTAGGCCATTTCCCCACTACTCATACTAAATGTTCTTCTCTCATTTTAAAAACCATGGCGATTCCGAATATATTTAAAAAACATAAAACATAAAACCAACCTCCAAAAGTCCAAATTATATTTACAAACAAGGAAACAAGTTCGACTATGACTATAGATTTAATAATTTATAATAATACATTACCCACAAAATGATGTAACAGTTCGACAATCGAGTCTTACGAACAAATGCTACGTCGATGCTACAATTCTAATCAATATAGATTGGGAATTACTTTGTTCACGATATCTAATTTGGTCTCGATTGTCGAATAGTGGTCGAAGTCGACACGTATCGTATCGAGCATTGTGAATCTGGGGGCTGTTGGTTGTTTTATCACGTTGAAAGTTCCTTGCATTTGTGCTTTGTGCATTTAACTGCATCCTACAACTACTTACTTATATTCAATATAAAACTTTCGAACAAGAAATAGGGAAGATTTGTTATTACCGTAAGTATATTTTATTTATCTGGTTACCTATATAACATTCTATTGATATGAAGCGCACAGCTATAAATAAATATTACATGAGAGCCAAAAGAGCTATAGAAAATATATCATCTGAAAGTCAGTCCCCAAATCAAGCTCTGGGTGAGCTAGTTTACAATAACACCTTAATGACCTTAGGTGAAGCTGGAACAGAACCTATATCTTACAGTTATGACTTTGAATCGACGTCAACCAATCCTGAAAATGATTTTCAAGAAGACTCCAACAATACTAATATTTTCGAGGGTCCTGAGAATTATTCTTATGATGAAAATTATTTTGACGAGGTTTTGGACGAAAATGTTGAGAAAGTTTCGGATGAAAATGAGAATAATGATTTTAAAAATAATTTGGCTGAGTGGACGATAAAGCATAACATAACATATACTGCAATAAACGGGTTACTAAATTTGTTAAAATCTTTACCTCTAAATGAACAGTTACCGTCAGATGCAAGAACTCTATTGAAGACTGCTAGAACTGTAGAACTGAAATCGGTCACACCGGGTCAATATGCTCACTTTGGTTTGCAAACTTGTATTAAAAATATTTTAAAGTGTTTGAATCAGGAATTAATTAGGAAAATGAAAAATGTAATATCACTTCATATAAATATAGATGGCCTGTCCCTTTGTAAAAGTTCGTGTAGCCAGGTGTATCCTATATTGGCAAATATAGTCCGTTGCAGGAAAATCGTGCAAATGGTGGGAATTTATCATGGGCATGAGAAGCCACAAGATTCTAATGAATTTTTGGTAGAATTTGTTTAAGATGCAATAGATATAATAACAAATGGCTTTAATTATCATTCGCTTCATAGTAGAAATTAAGGCATTTATATGTGATGCACCTGCTAAGTCTTTTATTAAATTTATTAAAGGCCATACTGGCTATGCTTCATGTACTAAATGTCATGTACTAAATGTTATACAGAAGGAGAATATTCAAACAAAATTTATTTTCCGGAAATAAAAAATCTGCGCATTCGAAACGATGCTGAGTTCAGGGGTCGGGTACAAGAAGATCATCACACTGGTGAGTCGCTTTTGGAAAAAATTTCCAAATTAGACATGATCAGCAGTTTCCACTGGATTACATGCATTTGGTTTGCTTAGGTGTTACTAAAAAATTATTATATCTCTGGTGTTATGGTAAACCGACAACAAAAATATCATTTTCCAAAGTTTCTAGTATATCAAAATCGTTGACTGATATTTCACATCAAATGTCATTAGAATTTAATAGAAAACCTCGTAGTTTAGATGATTTAGAGAGATGGAAGGCAACGGAATTTAGGCAATTTTTATTTTATACTGGAACTGTAGTTTTACAAAAAAATTTGAGTCATGATCGGTACATAAATTTTTTATCGCTTCATGTTGCAATGACTATCCTTTCAAGTTCTACATATGTTTACCTTTTAGATTATGCTAAGGAACTTTCGGAATATTTTGTTGATAGTTTTAGAACTTTGTATGGTGCAGAATATATATCACATAATGTCCATAACTTGTTACATTTAACCGAAGATGTAATGTATCATGGCCCTGTACACGAATTTAGCGCTTTTCCTTTCGAAAATTTCGATACCATTCGAAAGTATACTAAAATTTGTTCGTAAAAGTGAAAGACCATTTCAACAAATTGTTAAAAGGTACCATGAAAAAATAATATTTCAGCAAAGTTAAAGTGTTTCAGAAAATTATCCAATTTTTCAAAATGAGCATTTTAATGATTCACTAATTAACAATGTAGATTTATCTAAACAATATGTATAAGACAGCTGTTTTTCCTACATTTTCATTAAAAATTGAATCTCCTAACAAAACTTGTGCTATGAAAAATGGCGACATTATACAAGTTATTAATTTTGGTGTTTCTGGTGATGATTCTTACATCTTTGGTAGAAAATATTGCGAAAAAATATCTTTCTATACTTCCCCTTATGAGTCATCGGAACTGGGTATCTTTAGAATAAATTGTTTAAATAATACTATTGAAATATTTGACATAAAAAATGGGTGTTCCCATTATTACATTGTATATAAGATTGAAATACAATTGATATTCTGTTGTATTCATATTAACTAAGCAATTATTTATAGTGTTCTGTTCATAGATGATTATACTGGAACAGTGTATTACAGTATTTACAGTATGTCTAACTTTTCACATTCACTCTTCGGTATTTTCTTTACTGATTTTTCAGTTATAATAAGAAGTAGCTATATAAATTTATAATATTAATTAACAATGTTGTGGATTTTAATTTAGTTATTTTTGTTACTTTTTGAAAGTTTTACCTAATAAAGGTAAACCTGAAAAAGTGGTATACATACATTCTCAAATTGAAACTGCGTAAGTAGTGTGCTACTTAAGCAGTTGCAGTTATAGCAGTGGCCATGGTTATGGTTGCTTTTTTTTCTGTCCTGATAATTTTAGCCATATTGTTAACGTAAGAGAAGTATACCAGTTGTTTTTTTAAAGATATTTAAATTAAATACCCTATGTAGGACAATAAAAAATAGTGTTAAAAATTATACTAACAATTTAATAATTGCTCCTAATAATTTTTCATTTACAACCATTATTAAAATAATCTGGGGTTAACTGCGTTTTTCACTATGTATTTAATAAAATGTTCTTGAAAATGTGAAATTAATTACAGATGTTGATTGGTTATGTATTTTATATAATGTTACCTAGCTTAATTTTGATGGCATCATTCACATATTTTTTATCAATTATATACTATACTTAGGTTTGTATGTTAGTAGAGGTGTCAGTAGTTAGGAGTGTGTATGGTTTTTATTCTGTATCACTAGCTGCATGGTACTTAAAACAATATTTTATTTATGTACCTTTTCTATTTGTATAAATTTTGTATATTCACAAACAAGGACTGAAAAATGGATGACCAGATCGCAACATGAACTGTCTTTCAATTTGTGGATGATGCCACCGTGAAACCAGTACCATCAATATGGATACAAGGTGACTTTTGTCATTGGCCATCATTTCCTCAGTCAAAAATGATCACGGCCATACGAAAATGTGAGCCACTAAACACATGTTGGCCTATGCATAAAGTAAAAATTTTCCGAAATGCTACCTATAGTAAGTAAATATTTATTTAAACCTTCTTGAAAAAAGATTGCCTTAGGTGTTCTATTCGAAAGGATAAAACAACAATGTAATATTTTTAAGATCAAATGTAAAAACAATTGTGAATGCTGAGGTTCATTTATTTGTTTTCTAGTTGACTATATAACTGCGAGAAACAAGGCTAGGATTGCAAAAGAAACTAGCGATCTTAATGCACCTCCCGAAGGGGATAATAAGAGAAAACGAGTTCAAAAACCCTTATCAAGCAGTGATGACTCTTTGAATGAAACTGTCTTAACTCCTCCTCCTAAAATTAAGAGATTTAAAAAGAAAATTGGTAAGTTATAATCTAATTTTTATATATAAATATATTACTCTAATTAGTTGGTTAATAATATGGATTATGAATAGTTTAAATTTCGTGTTTCACTTTACACAAATTTGTAACTGCTTTGATTTTTATCTAAATTACTATAAATTTTTGTAGATAATCTAGAAAATGAAGTAGTCAATGTTGAGGCAGAGATAAACAAATCTTGTGAAATAGATAAAGATGAACAAAGAAATATGGAATGCAAAAATTGTAAAGAAAAAGGTACGGTAAGGTACTATGTCTATTTTGTAAACAAATTTTTATAACATTGTTTTGATAATATGTAAAGTATTTAAAAACATGTATAATATGCCACCATACGCTTTAATACGGGTGGCACATGAAAAAATGAGCGTAATTTGCTTAATAAATATGATATTGTCCTAATCTGAACAGATTTTCCAGATATACACCTATATTAAAATTATTTTCTCCAAATGGTTTTTCTTCATATATCAGAGTTCAAAATAATTATTGTCAACATCAAATTTGCTACAATTTATATAAGGACTTAAGATTAGATTAGATGTTTTTGGCAATAATATATACAATAATAGATTGTATGTATATTAAAAATATTTTCTTTATTATATTTTCAGATAACACAGATTGTTTTTCTTGGGTATATCGGTCACTTAATTACATATAAAAAAGGTTACATTTTTTTATACATATATATATTTCTGACGTTTCGGCTTTATTAGGCCATCTTCAGAGATTATTTATAGGATGTTTCATGTATTGTAACTAATTAAATTATAATAATTTTAAATTGTTTAAAACGATTATTGCGTTATTTTGCTGCATACATGTTATTTGAGGGCTTTGACGCGACTGTCACGCGACTGACAGTCGCGTCAAAGCCCTCAAACAACATGTATGCAGCAAAATAACGCAATAATCGTTTCAAACAATTTAAAATTATTATAATTTAGTTAGTTACAATTCATGACACATCCTATAAATAATCTCTGAAGATGGCCTAATAAAGCCGAAACGTCATAAATATATATATGTATAAAAAAATGTAACCTTTTTTAAATGTAATTAAGTGACCGATATACCCAAGAAAAACAATCTGTGTTAAATCTCTAACGGTCAAGAAAAGAAAAGTTTTCAGATAACAATAATTATAGAACATTAATACAACAAAACCATATTATACGAGGCCTTCTCACAGACATTCTTTCTGAGATTAAGGAGATAAAAAAAACTGGGCAAGTTACAGCGAATCTTGAAGATAATGCCGAGCATAGGTTTTTCAAAACACCAGGGATTAAATTCCCAGTTGATATTGATGAAGAGTTTCAAAATTTAGAAAGAATGTCCTGGACGATGAACAAGAATTTCAAAATGCTAAAAGTGTGAAATTGTCTTTATGTCAATCATAGCAGGTCTGAATTTTCCTGTTTAATAATTTTTTTTTTAAGTTATGTCTTTGGATGATACTGTTATTATAAGTGGGTTATTTTTATTAGAAGATTTGATTTAGGGAGGTTTTGCTATGTGTACATTAATTAAATGTACAATAAATCACTGTTTTTATAATTTACAATATAGTATTATTGACCACATATTACAATAAAGTAGATAATACAGACTTTGACAAGAACTATCTTTAACCGTTGCATTAATGTACATCCATAAATTAGCTAGCTCATAGATTTTTGACAATACAAATCATTTTAAATGTTTGTATAATGTATATTTTATATGATTTTTATTTAAGGCATCTGTAGAATTGTTTAGTAGGTATATAAGAACTTTGAAAATCCGTACATAAAAAATTCATAAAGTTTCTTATTTACAAGATAAATTCCATCAGTTTTCTGTAGATGGTCGCCAGCCAATTAAATGTTATACTAATAAAATGAACAGTGTAAGATCATTTCAATTTACTATTTTTTAAGGTTAAGGAACTCCACAAATTAGGAGTGTCTTCTGCTTACGACCACGTGAAACGAGTGCTTAATTTAATATTAACAAACAATCAAACGCTGAAATACAGCTGGCTGGGAAGGAAGGGCAAAAGACCATTCTACAATTTAAATCTGGCCAAACTGTTGATAAGTATGTAATTTTTTTCTATTTTATCTCAAACTTTATAGTAACCTCTTTAATCTATAAAATAAGAGTATTTTATTGATATTGTTTTAATTGAAAATTCTACCTCAAATTCAAAAATGCACTGTTAATGTAAATTTATATTTATTATATATTTATTATATATATATATATATATATATATATTAGTCGAATTATTAGTCGAAAATAGTTTCAATTTAACAGAACTTTCCACGAATTAATAACAAGGACCTGGTTTGAAAAACTTTGAAGTTATACTGCTATTTTAGACATGTTTTTCTTATATTGCTTAGATTAAAAGTACATAGCTTTTAACTTGAAAAAACCACTGCTTCTCTGTTTATCATATATAAAATTTCTGCTGTCTTTTATTCCATTTTAGGCTGTGATACCCCATATTAATTTGATGATGTATTAAGTAAATGTGTTTTTAGTTTGGTGTTCCAAATTAATAGAAAAATAATTTTAGGATCTTTTGGGATTTTTCCAAGCCAGCCTGGCTTGGAAAAATCCCAAAAGGAAACTGAATGTGCCATTCAAGCTTGGCTTCGGAGGGCATCCGACCGAAGATCCTCATATTTTAAAAAATTTGTATAGAAAATAAATGTTTCCTGATAATTGAAATTTATTCTTTTTATCCTCCTCCAGTATGTCTTAAATATGTCTTGATTAAGATATCTTAGAAATGTAGTGGAAAAGATGTCTTAAAGATAGTGGGTTTTGTAACATTGGACATCTTAAAGATGTCTTTGACATAACTAATAGGCGTCAATGGAAGTTCATAAGATGTCTGAAACATCTTGATTGGACATGTTTCAGGTGTCTTTGGGATGTCTCTGTGCTGTTTGGGTTAGGGGGTAGTTCGACCTCGATTGTACGCCCAAAATATATTATATATTTGTATGATGAAGAAAACAGATTAATGCGACGATTGATACTTCTAGATAAATTTAATATTAATGAAATTGGCTTTAGTGAAGCAAAATATAGAAAAGAATAATAACATAGGTGTATAGAGCATAAAATGTTTTTCTAAAAGTGTATTTCATTAACCATACATACAAGTATGTAGAGCCAGGAGATAACACGACCCATATCTCAGATACTACTGAGGCAATTTAAAAAAAAACTTTGTAAGTGTAGTAAATACAGGGTGTTCTCGACAAACAAAATATTTTGACAGTCTTGTGACTTCCGGTTGCACCGGAAGTAGATAACAACTTGCTTGATTTAAATGGAACACCCTGTACGTTTCTCCATATTTAGATTCTACATACAGTTTTAGGGCCCCTTTGTGTATTCCTAAAATGTAGTTTTCGAGATATTAATTTTTTTAATGAAAATTTTACGGATGCCCACTTGCAAAGAAACTTTATCAGTGAATTAGCCATCGACTAAATTAAAAGTATTTGATTGTGGGCGTTATAAGGAAGGCGGTAGGTAATTAACGGGCGATTTAAAAATATTTAGTTGTATACAGGGTGAGTATAATGACAAAGTAAAATATCCAACTAACAAATAATAAATATTTCAATTTTTTAAAAGGGAACAGCATATTTCTTTTATTTTAATGAATTCTAAACCCAAAAATCTGGGTGGTTTGTATTCAGCTCCCTACCTAATCATAACGGTTTCTAAAAGCTATTAATAGAAATCCTATAAATCCACCCAATTCCCTTTTTTAATAATTAATTCTAAGTGGGCCATGTTAAAGAAAAAACAGTTTCTATGAATTTATTTTAAGTATTACAATAATAATTGTTCAAACACCACCATTCCCTTGTAAACCACTTTCGCATCTGCGATGTACAGCATCTGTTGTCACTTTTGCATTTTCTCCGGTGATACAGACTGAAAGGCTACGCGTAGACTTTTATAAAAAAAAATCAAGGGGTGCAACATCTCGTGATCTTGGTGACACGAAAACGATCCCTATTTGCTACCCGTTGATTTTCAACATTTTCTGTTAAAAGTTCTGTTTTATGTGATGGTGCCACGTTACTTGATATTATAGTTTGGATTGTTCATTATTTGACAACTATTTAATGTATGTAATTAAAATTTATTTAGATGTCTAAATAGTTTTCATTTAAAATGAAAATTACTGTTGGAGATGATTTTGAAAAACTAAGAAAACTATTTAATTTGTAAGATACTCTCATATATTAGATACTTGTATTTTACTCGGAAATAAAATAACTCTCTGTATAGAATAAATCTTTTAATAGCTGAACTGAACACAATAATCATATTCCAATATCGAAGTGTGTCACTATTTATAAACAATATTTCGGGTCCATATGCTGAGGAACTCATGGGGCTGGCGTGAATGCCAAGGTTCCTGAACTACAGGGTGTTTCAATTATGATGTGCTATCACATATCTAACCAGTTAAACTACTTTAATAAAATTTCAGATAACAATGGAAGTGTTTCTCGCTGCACAAAACACATTATTTGTCAACTGGCCTGGAAATTTCGTGTCCTAATAAAATGAGGATCTACTTCGAACCAATAGTGAGAGTTATGTCGGTTGAATAATCTATTTTTTGTAATTTTAGATTCAACAGTTCACACAACCTCTAAGAAATCCGGGGGTTCTGGCCTGCGGCCTGGGGTCACCCTACGGGTGACAAAAGCATCTAGAATAATATTATTTTTAAGAAAATACATATTAAGAAATTTTGTATCTGGAATGATCATGTAATTATACTAAACTTTTCCCAATATTTTGATGAATTGTAAGGGTACTCTAATCTTGATGGTAAAACATCATAATTTTTTAAGTGCTGAAAGTAGAATTTATTTTTCAGTAAACATTTTTATCAATTTTATCAATATTACCAAATAATATATTGCTGTCATAATTGTAGCAGCAAATTAATATTGTAGATATTTACTTTTGTAAGCTAAAATGATGAAGTTTGCAGACTGCCAAAATTAAGGAATTAATACCAAACTAATACTAATAAATAATTGGAATTAAAAAGTGAAAAAGAAGTTAGCCTCCAGCGTGACTCGAACTAGCGAAATCAGCATTATGATTTTTGGAATCCTGTCTTGGGACAACTATCCCATTGCGCTACTGAGACTGTTGTCAGAAATTTACCTTGAGATGTTTAAGTATGTAAACTGTACGTGTTATCCTAAAAAATTTATTTTTACCTATTTTCTAGTTGGAAAAGCATTTCGCTTCAGTATTTTGGTAATCAGTGGTGTTTGGCAGTCAGTAGGTACTATTGATTCCGTTAGCAATATTTCTCATAAGAAAATAATGAAAATAACCTATCTGACGTTTAATTAATTTGACAGTTTTCGTGGGAGGTGCTTGTCTTGTTAGTGAAATCTCACATCGGCAGATAAAATCAGAAAAAAGTTGAAACGGATGCGACTCGAGATTTTCGAAGACGAAATAGACGTAGATGGAGTCTACGTACGGTCTCGAAAAAAATCTCAAAGGATTAGAGAAAGGACTGAACTTTCGCGTGAAGCCCCTCTCGAAGCCGTAAAAATTAGAAGAGGGGAGAGGCGAGGGGTTCCGCGAAAAGTCGGGATTTCGGCGGGCGTGACGGGACCATTCGGCGCGAGGACAAACGCAGGTGCTAGCCGCATCTCTCTCGCCGAACGGCGATCGACGAAAATTTTGCAGAAGTTTTTTGAAAAGGCGTTTAAATTGGGAAAACGCGTAAGAAATGGCACGAAAATACCCTTACGCATTGGAAAAAGGCTGGGGGCGACCTCTGGTCGTCCGCAGGAATCGCGGAGCGATCCCCGCTCGAAGGAAATAGCTTTGAAACTTTGTGGATTCGGCGACGGAATTTAGAGCGAGACAGAAGCGACGCGTTTTAATATATATATGGAATATGGATTCACAGAAACTGTTTTTTCTTTAACATGGCTTACTTGGAATTAATTAAATAAGGAAGCATACAATTTTTTTGGATTTATAGAATTTCTATTAATAACTTAGAAACTGTTATCAAAGTCTACACATAAAATAAGTCCGCTCACACAAAATAGAAGGCATATAGAATGAGCATTGCTTATTTTCTTTATTTTTTTTTTGTTTAAATGTTTAATCTGAGGCATGTGTTTTGTTGTTGATAAACCATTTTAAAAATATCAAATAATTTTTAATTATAATATTGTAGTAACCGCGTAGTAGTTACTAAAGATATGTCGTAGGTACCTACTTCAAATTTCGAAGGAAGTGCCCTAGTGACATAAATAATGTTTGCTTACTATAACTTATATATCTAGGAAAAAAATAGTTTTTCAGCTGGAAATCTAGGATATTACTAGAAATACGCCTTTTTCTGTTTTTTCCATTTAACAATACTCATTAATAACATTTTACAGAACAACTTATTTAAGTTTTAGAAGTATTTTATATTTATGTACGTACTGCTAACGCATGTAACTTATTACTAGTTAAATGATTCTTGAAAATTGACAGTGCATTCTCAGTTTACAATTTACTTAAGAATTCAGTATGTATAAAGAATATCATCTGTCTGAATGTAATTTTGCTTGAGTATTTTTTATGTAGCCTTAAAGAATATGGAAAGTAAAAAAAAATATTTCAGCAATTTAGTGTTTTATATCGCCAATGTCTTGTATTGAAAGTTATGTTATTTTTATTAACATAACAGAGGCGCAACTAGTTCAGAAATATTATTATAATAGATATTATAGGTACTGTTAAAACCACTTTTCAAAATTCACAGTTTTATTAAAAAAAAAATATATAAGGTACAGGAAGAGATAATTTTACAAGTGCTCGGGACGGAGGTCGAACGCTATATATATCCCGTCTTTACTACGTGACCGGCAATATCAGCCGTCCTAAACTATTTATTGTTATTATGACAGGATTATAAACATTGCTATGAATGGCAAAATTCAGAAACTTAGCATTGAGATATCCTTGACCTCTAACATTCGGCCATCCTGACCAAGGCACGTCCCGGGCCTGTCTGCCATGCCACCTAAACAGAAAGAAAACGGCGGCAACAACTTGTTCTATTACAAACAATAAATAAAATATACAAGCTAACAATTACATGATATTCAAACAAGATTAAACTTATACAAAATAATGGTTTCAACAAGGATTATCTGGTGGTCTCAACAGAGGTTAATCTGGAGCAGCTTCTCAACAGGAATTACTCTGGAGTGGATATACCTCAACAGAAATCCGGAGTACTCAAACATAATTTAATTCTCAACATAACTCTCAAAGTAGTGAACTCCACAGGGCTTGACCCTGTAGTAGTCAACAGTAGTTTGACCCTGGCGTTCTTAATTATCCATTAAACCATAAAGCTATTTCAGAGTACAAAGACAATCACCAATCACTGCGCACAGTTCAGAGGCCATATTAAAATAAATATTATAAGTGTTGGGATCCCATAAACATAAAATAATCATAAACAAATCATCAACCATCTGGTTGCATAATCATAAAAAAGAAGTAATGGCATAACTGCAATAGTGGCAAAATATATGCATAAAAATATACAGTAAAACAAAGAGAACTCATCAAAAGAAATAATGGTAGTCAAACAGTGAGTCAAGATTATTTGAGTACTCACCCTTAAGTAACTTTATGAGTTCGAAATAACTTCAATCTATCACTTGCAACTACCCCTCGAAAACGTCTACGGTCCTTGGATAGGGTTTGGACTCTGTAACGGTCATTTGGTAAGACTTGCATCACTCGAACTGGGCCAATGTATTTTTGCACGAGTTTACCACTTGATAAACCCTGAATAAGTGGTGTTTTCTTTACCAAAACCATGTCGCCTTCATTAAATATAGTTGCAGCTAACCGATTTTTGTTGTAACGAATCGTCATTAGACGCGCAGTTTCATTAATATTGTTTAAAGCTTTAGCTCTATTAACCTTAAGGCTTTCTAATCTATCTGTCATCGCGGTCACTGTTACCAAATCAACATCGTACCTAAGTCGCGGGCGGAATCCGTATAAAAGTTCAGACAGTGCTTTACCCGTCGTGGAGTTTACACATGTATTAATGCCACACTGCACATCCTGAATCTTTTCCTCCCAAGAATTTTGATCACTTCCAACAGAAGCTGTAAAACCATTAAGAATCGTCCTATTAAATCTTTCCACCTGACCATTGCTTCTTGGACTTGCGATGGCGTTCAATACATGTTTGATATTTTCTGACTTGCAAAAATTAGCCATTTCTTTACTTGTAAAGCCCTTCCCGCGATCTGTTATTATGCGCGTTGGATTTCCGCAGAATTTTATTAGGGTTTTCAAACAGTTGATAACTGGTTTTGAACTAGTGTTCTGGACAGGTTCCAACCATGCAAATTTAGTAAATGCGTCCACTACGACTAGTAAATAACTATTTCCATTATTACTTTTGCAGAAGGGTCCTAAATGGTCTAGATGTAGTGTGTGAAAAGGCTTATCAACCTTTTGTATTGGGTGTAAATGACCACGTCTCCTTCCAGTTGGTGTTTTTGAACACAAGCATGGAATGCAAGAGTTTACATACTTTGTCACAAAATCTTTCATTTGCAAGAACCAATATTTTCGACTAATAGCTTCCAATGTTCGTTTCAAGCCAGGGTGACCTTTTTCGTCGTGATACTGCTTAACCAACCTTCATCGAATATCTTTGGAAACAAATAGTTTAGTTTCATTATTAATTATCTTGCAAATTTTATCTTCGATTAATTTGTACGAGCTATCTGCGGTATTTTCATTAAGTTGTCGTTTTATTAGTTGACATTCATCATCTTGAGACTGGGCACACTGCAGCCAATCAGATTCGTATATGAAATTGATGGCGATCGGTTTTCTGCTAAGAGCATCCACATGTCGCATCTGGGTACCCGATCGATAAACCACGTCAAAATTGTATTCTTGCAGTTCTAACCACCACCTCCCAATTCGAGGGGTTAAATCTCTTTTGGTCCATGTCAGCCTCAGAGCATTACAGTCGGTCACCACAGTGAACTTCTTACCATAGAGATAATTTCGAAATTTACGAACACCAACAACAACAGCCAAAGTCTCTAACTCATAGCTGTGGTATGCTGCTTCACATTTGGAAGTTTGTTGACTCATGTACGCCACAACTTTTAATTGTCCATTTATTTGTTTTTGTAGTAACATGGCTCCCAATCCATCCTTACTTGCGTCTGTATGGAGTTCTGTTTCTAACTCCGGGTTATATAGAGCCAAAACTGGGTCTCGGCTTAATTCTGCTTTAAGCAAATTAAAAGCTTTCTCTTGCAGCTCGCCCCAAGTCCAGACGGTTGCCACTTTTGTTAACAATGTAAGTGGTTTCGCTTTTCTTGCGTAGTCTTTGATGTACTTACGGAAGTACGAAGTTAAACCCAGAAATTTTCTGACATCATGAACATTTTTCAATTTAGGAAAGTTTAGAACCGCTTCAACCTTTTGGGGTGTTGGTTTAATTTCTCCGTGACTAATCAAAGACCCAAGGTATTCAACTTCTGGTCGAAGAAAAATACATTTCTTCTTATTAAGAGTTATCCCTGCTTTTTCAAATACTTCCAAAACCGTCTCTAGTTTCTGCAATCCCTCTTCCACTCCTCTTGCTACAATTAAAATATCATCAAGATATGCAAAAGCATAAGAAAACCTTAAAGGCCCAAGGATTTCATTAACAGCTCTTTGAAAGACTGATGGGGCATTACACAAACCAAATGGAACACGTTTGTACTGGTAATGCCCATCCGGAGTTATAAATGCAGTGTATGGTCTACTTTTCTTTGCAACACGTAGTTGATGGTACCCTGAGGCCATATCCAAGGTCGTGAAACATGTGTTTCCTGCTAGACGTTCCAACTGATCCTCAATTCGAGGCAAAGGATATAGATCTTTCTCTGTTATGGCATTAAGTCGTCGGTAGTCCACGCACATCCGTAGCTCACCAGATTTTTTTCTTACTAGCAGGATGGGACTAGCGTATTCTGACACAGTTGGCTCAATGATATCGCTATTCAGAAGGTCAGCAATAATATTACGCACTACTTCCCTTTCATGGTAGGACAATCGGTAAGGTCGATAAGAGACAGGTATAGTACTTGTTAATGTTATTTTCATCTCAACAGAAACGTTACCTAATTCCGAATTGTTAACAGCAAAACATCTTCTGTATTTTTGTAACAGACTATCTAAACGCGAATTCTCGTCTTTAGTTAAGAACGAAGGTTGTTCAGGTACTTCAGTCATATCAGGATCAACAGATTCTGTAGACTGCCTCGAAAGGATTCCCCGTGCCAAACAACGTCCCTCTTTCAAGACTACGTTCGCACGACTAATGTTCAATATTGTTAATATTCCTAGATTGTTACAAAATCGCACTGTTTTATCAGGAACAATAATATGCGATCCATTATGATTTTGTTCAGAAAACACTGAAATCACCTCACCATTAATTACGTCTGCTTTAACAACAATTTGGTTGACACCAGGTTGGATTGTCGTGGTTTGCTCGGAATAAATTTTCCTTTTAGCACTAATTTCTTCGACGTGAAATGGCATGTCGTTTTCTTCATAAAAATTCAATTTATTTGCTGTCTTGACAACGTACATATTTGCCGACTCGGTAAATGGACGCCCAATTAATAAATCAAATGTCTGACATGTGTTTTCAACAACATAAATTGGTACTTCACGCGTTACATTGTCCACTGTCAGATGTGTCGTTACTTGACCCAAAGTTCGTACAATTGCGCCGCCATAACCCTGGATAACGATATTTTTATTCTTATCGATAGATAACTTTAAAGCTAGAGCTTTCTCCAATTTTAGTAGATTACATGCACTGCCAAAGTCTATATAAGCCGACATAGGTTCATTATTTACTTTTACATGTACATGAAATTTAGCGTCATCTTCAGTGACTAAATTTATTTTAGCTGCAGACGTAGTATCGTTCTTTGATTTTAATTTAAAACAGTTGTCCCGATTATGTCCAGGTTTCTTACAGTAACTACAGAGGCTATTATTTGTCGAAAAGCAATTAATTGCCCGATGTCCCGGTTTACCACATTTAAAACAATTTTTATTTGTTTGCCGATGCCTGCTATCATGTTTCATAACATGTTGACGTTTTAAATGAGATCGTTCACTACTTGTGCTTGAGCTTGATATGACACAATTTGTTTCAGTTAGAAACCGCAACAAACTTTTCGTAGTTTTGCAGTCTGCTGCGTGGGCACTTGCTTTAACCAGATTATTGTTTATAGTAGAAACAATTACATCAGCAATAACTTGGTCTGGAAGATTACAATGTTTTCCTACTCGCAGTTTATCATAATAGAACGAAACCAAATCTTGATTCGGTCTCCGCTCAACGGTAACAAAATCCTTTAGTTTTAATGCAATCCCTTTGTCAACTGGAAAAGCCGCTTTTAACTCATTTTCCCATTCTAGCCAAGTAGAAAATGTTTCTACTTGGCATTCGTACCATGATTTAGCGTGGCCCGAAAGACGTGCAATAGTACAGAATATTTTTGCATTATCATCCCAATTATATAACTTGCCCACGGAATTAATTTTATCGATCCATTTGTCTACAGTCATTCCTTCAATCGAACCGTCAAATAATGGTATCAGTTCCAAGCGACCTACATACTGCGATGTGTGTAAACCACGTCCTTGTAAATTATTAGGTGCCGCGGTTGTTTGTTGTGATAAGGATGTTTGGGCCGACAAAGAAAGTCCAGGTTGCCCGACAGTGACATTGATGGGCGGCGGCGGCGTGTACGAGCGCGACGTACTCGGCACCGCTGCCGCGGATATTTCGGGGATCGCAATAGCTAACCCGCGAGAGCCTGAATCTGCGATGCTCGCAGATGATTCACGAAACAATGTTTCTAAATAGTCCAGTCTTTTCCGCAAACTCTGGTAATCTTTCTCGCGACGGCTACGAAAACGAGATCGAGAACGCCGTGTACTATGATTCCTGCGTTCACTCATTGTCTCAATGTTATAATAACAACGAGGTACAACAAATAAAAGACAGACAGATAAGCCAGATAAAGGTTTAGGTACTCACCACCGTGGTAATGCAGTTAATGTTACACACGGCACTCGATAGCACTAATCACAACAAAACACGTCCAAAAGGGCACTAATGCATCCCACTTCTGAATTGTTAAAACCACTTTTCAAAATTCACAGTTTTATTAAAAAAAAAGTATATAAGGTACAGGAAGAGATAATTTTACAAGTGCTCGGGACGGAGGTCGAACGCTATATATATCCCGTCTTTACTACGTGACCGGCAATATCAGCCGTCCTAAACTATTTATTGTTATTATGACAGGATTATAAACATTGCTATGAATGGCAAAATTCAGAAACTTAGCATTGAGATATCCTTGACCTCTAACAGTACTTACACTGGGCGTGCAGAATTAATAAGAAGAAAAAATAAGTCATAGAGATAAGGGAGATGCGATGTAATTTTGATGCGGGCTCAGTGACAGGCGGAGGCTAGTCAAAAATGACTTTGATTTATATTTAATTCCATATTTCAGTTACTCCAGTTAAAATTATGATTTTCGGCTCTAAGCATATAACACAAGAAGAATGAAAGAATTAAAGATTTCAACTTAAAGAAAATACAATGTGAAGAATAGATTGTTAAATTACAATTAGATTCTTGAGAAGTTCTAAGGGAGATAATTAAATACCTATTTACATTTGTTCTTCCATTAAGAGAAAATACAATTAGTGATTTTTTAAAAATATTAAATACCTAAATATTGTACAAAATTTATTTCAAATATTTGGTACCTACATAAAAATATTGGTTCGTTAGTGCTCCATGTGTTGGTATGTATTATCTCGTTTTTTAATACTACTATCCTTTTGGAATTTTCAGGATTATAAATAACTATTACACGAGCTTAAATTTTATGTAAGTTTGTTAAAATCCTGAATTGAAATGTCCAAGAATATTATATGGGTACCTACTCTATTTTAAAAAAAACGTTATCATTTGCGTTGACAAGTCGCGAAATAAAAAAGTTATATGCATGAGCCAGTATTTTGTGACATCCAGTATATTAAAATACACATATGGAAAGATCATGTTGCCATCACATAGACAGCTATACAGCTATTATTTAAAAGACACAAGAGAAAAATAATTGAACTTTTCCCTTTGCAAGGTTTACAAGCTTTACCTCGACTTACAAAGATTTAGTCATAAAAACACATCACTTGCCTCCTTGAGCATCTTCCACAGACAGATACAATTTTTATCATTTCATCAATTTGCTTTTCAGGTCAAGTTAATATCGATAATGGTATTTAAACGGGCACAAAAATATGGCAACACTGCCGGGCTATATAAGAACCGTAAGACTTATAAAAATATATACTCGGGCTACACAAACTAATGTTTATATCTTTAGGCTTTACAACGTCCTGTTATTACATAAAATTTTAAATTAAGCAACTAAGTTACCCCTCTAATAATACCCTGATTTATAGTTAAAAGAAGGATTAATGGTCACAGTATATACTCCTTTAACTCTGTAATTAAGCCCAGGTGCAACTGAGACCCGTCCGTCTCGCGGGCTTAACAACATACCTATTATAAGTATATATATATATATATATCTTATCAAAGTGGGCTAGCAAGAACACTACTGTTTTAACTCTCTCTCTCTTTCTCTCTGTCTAATTGCTTCAATATTCGTAGTACAGGGATTTTGTATACATAGGGACAAATAGATGATTGCTCATTGCTTTTAATTATAATTGGAAATTAGGCTGAAATCATTGTAATACAGAATAATCAATACAAAGTTACACCTTGTAAGTTGTTGTGCCTTTAGATATACTAACATCATGCGCAACATCAGTAAAATCTATATTTGTAACACCGCTTACTCCAGTTTATATGGGCATAACATCGCGTTTTCAGTTTGAGAATACTGATTTTATCCTGTCTTTTTTGAAAATTGGGGTGAGTTGAATATTATTAACGGTTTTTTGCTATACTTTATGCTTTAGATCATTGTGACGGCATATCACCGATTCATACAATATTGCGCAATATGGTGTAATATCTAATAAGTATTAAATATATTTCAAACGTTTTAGCCTTGAAATTATTACATTTATTCGTATATTTTATCAAGTAACAGCTGTATTTTTATCCTCTGTTAGAATAGTTTACCAGACTCCTATTATTAATTAATTATGCATACAGCAGGCTGTACTAATTTGGGCTTATCAATCTGAATAGCTCGTCCATTTATAGAGATACAAATTTTTAAGTCTTGGTACACAGACGGGGTTTTCAGCTATTTATATTGTATGGGGCTGATGTAGGGTCAGTGTAACGTGACTTGTGATAGTGAACAGACATGTTTGATTACAACAAAAAAGTGAGGTTAGAGTTATTAAGTTATTCTTCGGAATGATATGAAGGTTATAATTCACATGGAGTAATATTAATTCTATTAGATAATTATTAGTCTACTCTGTTGTCTACTTATTAGATAAGAACATTATTATTTTATATAATTATTAAATTTAAACAAAGATGATCTGAGCATGCTCTTCCCTCCCATTCTCTACCCACCTACATCTATCTATTACATATTATTTTTTTAATACTATATCTTATTGTTGACTCACCACTAGCTTATTTCGAACCCAACTTGCCTGTTATACGTAATTCTTACATCTTTATGCTTAATGTTTATGCCCAAATGACCTAGCAAACGGGTCTACGTGGGGTCCTACTACCTTTAAGCTCTGCCCTTTAGGCCACTATAGAGAATTAGATATATAACGAGATTTTCGGCTATCTACACACTGATAAGGTCACTCAGTCTACTAATAGCTCATGGACATACAAAGTATTGTGTACTTGAAATCCACATATACCTACTAAGAATCTCAACTATTTCCTCAAATTGGGACATACAAATTACTCCCCTAAAATTGACATACTGACAATATTACTGACATACAAATTACTCCCCTAAAACTGCAAAAAGCACAATTTACGGAGATACGCAAACCAATTATAGGTTTATAGGGTAAAAATTACGATTATCTAATTATTATTCCTAATATTTATATTGTATATATTAGGATTGATGTAGGGTCAGTATAACGTAGCCTTTGATACAGACGTTCGTTATTCTGACAAAAAGTGGGGTTAGAGTGAAGCCTATAAGTTTATGAATTTGGTGTTCTTCGAAATGATACTAGTTATGAAGACTTGGCCCATGAAGGCTTGGCCCATGTATGTAATATTATTGAAACTTTGAACGCTCACAGTAATATCACAAGTATAAAGATATATACAGTAATTTCACTCGGCAAAATCTCTTTGATGTTGGTGTCCTTAAGTTTTGTTTTTTTAACCCCCCAAAAAGACCAGTGCGCATAACTACCCAGGCACGGTCATGCGCATTAGTGACCGTTTTTGGTAGATACGCTCAGGTCCGGACTATTATTTTTTGAAGTCAAAAACGTGGCCTATCAGAATTTCGTTTACAAATGAAACAATGTTTTGTAGCCATGTTACACACAATACAAAACACTTATCAAAATCACAAACACAAACGCCTACACACAAACGTATGCTGATTACCTGTAAAGCAAATGTGCGCCCTGCGCCCATAAAATAGCATACGCCGGCCCATTCTTCCCCTTCTACATATCTACCAAAGCGCATACTACCGAGGAGCAGACATGCGCATTAAAAACTTTTGTACAAAAAATTTAAAGAGTGAAACTACTGTATATATCTTTATACTTGTGGTAGTATCTCCCAATGACGGTGTCCTTTACTGCTGTCCTTTTAGGCAGCTATAGAGAATAATTTTTGTAAGGTTGTCTTAGGGTCAACAAAAATTAGCCGATACGTTCGGGTGGCTTGTCGTCGCGACGACGCGCCTGTCGTCGGATTGCCGGGGTGGTTGCCTACCTGCCGGGACGGCTGCTGGGTGCCATAGGATGTCGAGGTGGTTGCCTACCCACCTGTAGTTGTCGGATGCCGAGTGATTGCTGGGTGCCTGCCGAGGCACCCCGGTTGGTAATGCAGATCGAATACTTACCGACCACCCTGAAGTTGGCGCCAGTGTGTGACGTCCCACTGTCTGTCTCAAGTAGCGCCCTCACTACTAACATTACTGCCGATAATTGGTTTTCCTCGATGGAGTTGCTTGAGCAATTGAAACAAAGAGGCTTCACTTACACCGGCACACTGAAGAAAAACAAAGGTAGATACCTTCTGAATTTCAGCCTTCTTCAACACGCCCAGGGGGTTCCAGTATATATGGCTTTTCCGACAATGATTTCACGATAATCTCTTGTGTCCCAAAGAAAAAGAAAGCGGTGTTGCTAGAATCCTCTTCGCACCACTCTATAGAGACAGACCCAGAGAACGGTCTCCCAGAAATAGTTTCATTTTATAATAGAACGAAAGGTGGGGTCGATACCTTGGACATGAAATGTTCCAATTATTCTTCAAACCGCACAACCCGAAGATGGCCGATGGCTGTATTTTACAGGATAGTGGACATATCTGGGATTTATGCATACATATTGTTTTTAAATTATAAAGGCATTGCACCCAAGTCTAGATTCGCATTTACAAAAAAACTTGCAATGGCCTTGGCAAAACCGCTCATGGAAAGGAGACTGCAAAATCCAAGGCTGAACCGGGAACTTCAAGGTCTTATTAAAACTGCACTTGGTGTAACTGAGGAACAACCACCCACAACGTCAACTGATGATCGTCTAGAAAAGCGAGAAACATGCCACCTTTGCCCATACGAGAAGAAAAGGAAAACTTCATATAAATGTTTTCGCTGTCATAAACCTATTTGCCTTGAATGTTCTAGAAAATTATGTAAAAATTGTGCGAGTGATGTCAAAAACGACTAATTAAGTTCTATTACTGCTACTCTAGAATACAATAGTATTCTAGAAGAATACTATTGTATTCTTCTAGAATACCATTGTATTCTTCTAGAATTAAATTAATAAATAAAAAGGTAAGTTTCAATTGCGTTTTATTGTGCAAGTTTTATAGCGGTCTCTGCGACCGATGTTCGCCCTTAACGTAAAATTTTTCAACGTCGCGAGTTAAGGGTTTTAAGATTAGTATATCACTAATCCTAGTTAAGAACAGTATAATAAAATTCTAATGTAAGTAGATATATCTGCAATTTAAAAAGTATTTAAACAGAACTTACCTATCTTTCTTAGTAACAAGAAAAAGATCATTAAACAAATAAAGGTGGAGTGATATCTTGTTAAATCGCTTTCCAAAAGTCAATTTTGTATTTTCATTTTTGGCTTGAATGGCTATTACTGAACCAGAACGAATAAGCCATCTATGTGGAGTAATAATACCCACAGCTAAAATATTTCCTGGAAATTTCAATTCTTTTGATATTCTCTGCATTTCAATTTCTCTCTCCTTTTGTCTCGCAGCTTCATTACATTTAATAACAATCTGAAACAAATTATTCATCATTTATTCTATTCAAATTCAATTAAACGTTAAAAAATTTAGCAGGCGAAGTGGATATTTCTAGGGACGAATTCATCAACGCATCGTAATTAGGCATTTATATACTAATAGCCATTTATATTCTACTATAATTAGAGGTTAAACGACTTGCCTGTAAGGATGTTCAATCTTAAATTATACGAGATAGCCCCGTCCAAAAAGATCAGCCTGTAGTATACGTCTCTTTTTGCTCGTTTGGGGTAATGTTTAAAGAAAGATAAAAAACTGCTGATATTGGGTGACAGACTCTGTCGAGGCCGCCTGCCTTGACCGGATCTTCAATATGTTTCGTTAACAGAGCGAGGAATTTTGGGAATAGCGGCGGATGGGTGGTGATCTTTTCGAAGGGGGCTGCCTCTTATGATTGAGGATTGAACTTCCTTACAGGTAAGTCGTTTAACCTCTAATTATACTTCGATAGCCCTGTCCGAAAAGATCACCCTGTAGATGTTTAGAGACTGCACCTCAATCCGATTTTAATGACCTGTCTTTGAATGGATAGGGAGATGAATAAAAACAGACGAAAACTTTAAGTTAATCAATTTACTCCTTGAGTAATGCATTATTTTACAAATTAGACAAGTATGCAAAATATTATATTTATACTACTGATAACATGATAATAAGGACAAAACTTTAAATACACGTAAATAAGAACAAAATTTTACGTTAATCCTAAACTATAAATATGGAAACATCTTAAGTTTAATTAGGTAAATGGACATAAAAAATACAACAAAACCAACTGAATACAAAAACCAGTAAACTCATTAATTTACGCATTGAGTACATTATTTATCAAGGTCTTGACAAATTCTGATTTGGGTAATATAGGTCTATTGTAAAATTTGTTAAAAGTGTTGGATTTTTCACTCCACCCTACCGTTCGTCTGATGGTTTCGATACTTAACCCATATTTTAAAAGGGTCGAACTGGAGGCATGACGGTACTATGTGATTTGAAATACATACGTACATACGTACATACATACGTACGCCCCTTGCGTAAGACCTCTTTTAATCCACTTAGATATTGTCTGGCTTGTGGACAGACGTTGTGGTTTTTTAAATTGTTAAGAGTCTATTCACTGCAGATTTGACAGGCATGGGTCGGGTTGAGAGGTTGGGTAGCTGAAGAGCGGAGACTTACATATTTCCACTACCGAATTATTAAGATTTCGGAGGTGAACGTAAAGCCGAAGTAAAAAGGCATATGGACATAAAGTTAGCCCTTATTGCAACCGCACCGGATTTGTCTTATAATTGCAATAAAATTTCTTTTTAATGTTATAAATTATACAGGGTGTCCACCTAGTGCGCGTAAGTCCAATATCTGGGTTAATAAAAGAGATAACTTAATTTTTTTTTCTACAGGGTTGTCTAATATCCCGAGCTGCACAAAATGAAAATATATTTACATATTCAGGGCGTTCAGTTTTTCCTGGACAGGTACCAACTTCGTTTTTCTAAATGGAAATATATATTTTTTATTGCTTTTTCGAACTAAACCCTTGATTTTAGTAGGACTTTCATCAGCCTTCCCTATACCTAACTTAAACTGTTTTTGAAATATTGACGGGTGAATATTGACATTTTTGCAACTTTGACACCCTGTAAAATCTAAACGGTTTGAGATCAAGCAAAACGGTTTGCACATTCCTATCTTAACTTTTCATAAGCTATCGTTTGGTACTAATTTCAGAATTATCCAAAAATTTAAAATTTTCTGAAAATTTTGAAAATTTTTTATTCCTGTATAAATTTGAAATTAGTATCAAACGATAGCTTATGAAAAGTTAAGATAGGAATGTGCAAACCGTTTTGCTTGATCTCAAACCGTTTAGATTTTACAGGGTGTCAAAGTTGCAAAAATGTTAATATTCACCCGTCAATATTTCAAAAACAGTTTAAGTTAGGTATAGGGAAGGCTGATGAAAGTCCTACTAAAATCAAGGGTTTAGTTCGAAAAAGCAATAAAAAATATATATTTCCATTTAGAAAAACGAAGTTGGTACCTGTCCAGGAAAAACTGAACACCCTGAATATGTAAATATATTTTCATTTTGTGCAGCTCGGGATATTAGACAACCCTGTAGAAAAAAAAATTAAGTTATCTCTTTTATTAACCCAGATATTGGACTTACGCGCACTAGGTGGACACCCTGTATATCACCGGAAAGATCAAAAGATAAACTAGATCCCTATAGCAAATTTTGGTTTAATTCATGTATTTTAGAAAAAATAATTTTTGAAAATACGCTAGTTTAGTACAAGATTGTTTGCCTGGAATTTTAAAAATAAAAGGAGTACCAAAAATTACTACTATAGGGATTTAGATTAAAGTCTTATCTTCCAATACCTTTTTTACTGAAAATCGCTATCTTTTATAGTTTTTTTTATAATTAGGACGAACGCCGATTTTGGGCTTATTTCGGACTAGTGAATGGACCCTTAATAATAAAAATCATAATTATTATTTCGGATGCTTTAAAATCGTTGCTATGCAGAGTCCTGGTTTGTTGACAAATTATGGGAGAACAATATTATGGGCTGATTTATTTGGGGAAGATGTTTTTATTAAATCTGTTTATGATAGACTGTAATTATTTCCAGTCTATCATCGAAATAGTAAATATTGGATAATTCAATTTTAGTTAAAGTTTGAAGCCTTTGGCTTGAAATTAATGCCAACCACACTATAAGATTGTAGGTCAGTTTTTCTAGTGAAAAGGAATTTAGAGGCCCTATTAAAAGGAGTTAAAATATTCCAAAACTGGGTTTGGGAGCCATATGGCATTGTATTTAGGGAAAAATGGCGTTAGTCGGAAAACGCCTTTCATACATCTAGTGACTGCTTTATAATCTGTGGATTCGAGCAGAGTATTTATGGCTGGTCTGTGTTGATTTAGTGTGTTGAAATTGCACCGTTTGGACAATTCGTTATTTAAGAAATTAATAATCTTGTTGGGATCTGCAATAAAGATATCAGTACCCTTGCAATAATTCCACCATTTTTTGTAGGTGAACATCGATAGCGGTTTCTGGCACCGGTTTGCGAGGTGAGTAGGGTATAAATTGGGCTTTTTGTAACGTCACGCCGTGTATTTTCTTATGGACTTCCGGTGCACCTTTCGGTGTCTGTTTTCATTCTTTAATGTGTTCTCGGCACGAAGCTCGGGGCGGAGTCACGTGACGTGGATTGACCAATGGGGGTGCGAGATGATGGTTGGCGATGAAATCATGTGTGGAAAAAAATGCGCTGCGAGTCCTGCGGGATCGAGAAAGACGGAGCGCTAGGTGATGGAAGCAGTGGCGTAACTACGGTGTGCCAACATGTGCGAAGTACACGGGCCCGTAGGGCCCGGGGGCCCGGGAACGAATAACGAAAAAGAAAAAATGAGGAAAAAACATTCAATTACTTATTTAAGCCCAGCTGTTCAAAACGAGGTTATTGAAATAATAGGCAAACAAAATATAATTGTTTCAGTAATTTTATTTTGTTTCAGTTTTGTTACTTGGATATAACAACATATATATGAAAATAGTAAAATTATTATTTTATTACGCAGTGTTTTTGATTTGTGCTTCGCTACTGTTAGCTTGTGATCTTGACCGCTACAGGACCAGCCGGGACTAAGTTGCTGTGGTGACAGATTTTGTTATAAATTGATGTTTATAAACATAGACATATAATACTAGGGGAGACAGAACATTCCATTAGAAAAACACCATTTGTTTACAATCATACACACTTTCACACTTGTACATAAGTTGAAAGGAGATGGGTTTATAAAATGGCAATACTGTATCCTAGGCGTCCACGTCCGATGTTATCTTTACCAGTGGTGTGCAGTTTTTTTTAGGGATCATTACAATACGTTTTAATTTAAAAGTTTATTTATGTTAGAACTGAGATTTGTGTGGGAGCAAATAAGACATATATTATTGCTTGGACCTATATATTCTCAATACTCTACAAAATCATTATTAAAATCTCAACAGAATGTTATATAAACAATTCAAAACACTTAATGGTGTTTAATTCATTGTCCTTGGCCTTGACACAGCTGGTCCTAATATTCGGCCTTCCTGTGTTTCTATTGCACCGAAGAAAGTTTTGCCCATGCCTAAACGGATGATACCTGTAACATTTTAATAGACATAGGTATGAATGATTTTTGAGAAACTATTCTGCATAGTAGAGCGCTATAAACGCATTTCTCTACTGCAGGTTTTCCTTTTGTTTATTGTATGGCAGTCAAGCGCTATTCACACATTTCTCGACTGCAAACCTTATGAATGCAAATCATTCATTATCAATATAATTTATTATTTAATTTCCTTATTATTATTATTCAACAGCTTTAAATTTCCAAGCTTATAAACACTAATATTTATACACTATTGCCTCAGCCGTTCTACAAAAATATAGTTGGATGTTTATACAACTATAAAAAAAATATTTATTTTTGTGGGAGCTATTCACGAATTCCCCCTCGTATCTATTTTTATAAACTTTTACCTAATACATATCCTTATACATTTAAAGGAACACATCGGCATTATCCAGCTTTAAATTATTATAATAAACAATTAGATAAAATGTTTTTCTATGGCATGTCCAACCAATTAATTGTAATAATAGCTGAAAAATTTAATAATTAATTAATAAACGGGTTAATTTTCACATAAAATAATAGCTTTAACACTCTAGCAAATCAATCAATTCATCTGTGCTATTTAAGTCACTATCAGAACTAACGTATAAATTATTTATCTATTTTTTTTAAACTATTTGCTGCTACTTACAACCATACACCTTTTGCAACCTTTAATACCTTTTTACGGAATAATTTCCTAACTATTATTTCCCAGTAGCTGTAGTTACCTTGTACAGCCCGCCATATTTTAATTTTCCAGTTACCTCTTTGCCGTCTGTAACAGCACTAGCCCAAAGACAAGATCACTTTTTGTAAGTAACACTTCTTTTTCTTATCAAACCTTTTCTTCATTTCTCGACTGAAAAGCTTATGAATGCAAATCATTCATTATCAATATCATCAATGATCAAGTTTTCTCTTTACCTACTTTATCTCTCATAGCTTCAATTTCTGTATTATCTTATTGGATTTGTTTAAACATTTACATTGACAGTATTATTTATACCCCAAACTCCATCAGGAAGCTTTTCCAACCACTAAAAAATCCACATTTGTCTGCTCTCAGGATTAACAGGAAAGCTACAACAATAATATTCTGTATTAAAATATAACAAACATCTAATAGGTTTATTTTTCTGCATTTCAAATACTTAGTTGCAACAAAATTATTTACTGTTTAATTACTGGAAATCCAGCCTGGAATTGGACAATAATTTTATTACAACGCTACTACATCATTTTTCGGTCTAAAATGCTTTAATTCCAAAAATTGGATACAAAACAGATAAATATTTTTTGCAATAATTTACTTAAAATTTAGTTAACAACACCACTGGTTACGCTAAAAAAACATAACCTTACTTACCGCCGAAATACCAGTCCGGGGTTAGAATAGTCGATTTTTTTACAAACCACGCACTGTTGAACTATTGTAGATTGATTATAAAAGGCTCTAAATACCTCTACTGCCAAAAAAACAATGCAAATAAATAAAAAATCCCAAAAGATCACAAACACGGCACAGCAACATTGTAACGTCATCTTTTGACATAAGAGCGTCATTTGATAGCAAAACAGCCGTACAGCATTGCCATAGTATTTCCCTAACACGATAATAATTTTATGTTATTAGGAAATTATAAATAATTTTAAAAGTAGAGATTATGTATTTTCATTAAAAAACATAGATAAATATTTAGTATATTATTTTTTCTTAATTACACATACAAATTCAGATAAATATAATTAATATACTCTTCGTTTTCAAACACCGGCGGTAGATCTAGGGCAATCCGAATAGATTTTACATCATTGATTTTTGTTGAAAACGATGTCTGATCGGCATAAAATGTAAACAATTCTGTCTCCCTCTTCTTATGTCTATGTTTATAAAATACTACAGTCATTCTTTTCTAAATTTTGTACAAGACAGTTCATTTAATTAAACTATTCTATCAATATTTGATTAATTATTTTAACAACCCTTCCCTCAAAGAAGGATTGTTTTCAGTCAGAAGTGGGATTACCCAAAAGGGCCTTAACCAAATTTCAGTGAAAAGTTAAAGTAAAAAAAATACACACCAGTGTAGTGTTTTGATGCGATGGCATACATGAAGGTGATGCGATGGCATACATAAAGGTGGTATGATGTGATGGCCAATAACACCTAGAGGAAAATCTGTATAGGACGGACATGTATGTCGACGATTTATTGAAATTCCCAGAGAAGTATGCCTGAAAGATTCCAGTAGGACTGAAAATTTGGCGTTTGGGAGTGGATGTTTCTAGGTGAAACATGTAGAAAAAAGTTGAAGATACATGGCGTCATCATCTTGTAAGATATTTGATGCATGTTCTGTTATATGTTGAAGTGGTCAAACTTGACAGACTTTGGAGAGTCAGATAAGTAGAAATTTCAAAGATAAGTTTGACTGATATTGTGATAAATGAGAGTTTGTAGACTAAAACTGCACAGTACTTTTGCTTAGGGCATAAACGAATTATTTATGTTTATAATGCATTAAGTTAAGGCATAGACAGATTTAAGTTTCTAATGCATTAACTTGTGATAAATGAGAGTTTGTAGACTAAAACTGCACAGTACTTTTGCTTAGGGCATAAGCGAATTATTTATGTTTATAATGCATTAAGTTAAGGAATAGACAGATTTAAGTTTCTAACGCATTAACTTGTGATAAATGAGAGTTTGTAGATTAAAACTGCACAGTATTTTTGCTTAGGGCATAAACGAATTATTTATGTTTATAATGCATTAAGTTAAGGCATAGACAGATTTAAGTTTCTAACGCATTAAGGTTGCACGCAGGATAAGATAGTGCAAAGTTAAATTTGTAATATGGGATACCCAGTAAAAGCAAATAAGCAAAGTAAAAAGTAAATTTTATATGCTGAATATGCTAGTACTGATTAATCATTACTAGCATTACTTGTTTTTTGAATATTGGGAGATATTGTGGTTTTGAGAAATCTAAAAGATTCTAGTAATGCAGGAGATAAGATGATTGCAATAGTAGCTATTGTCCAGGTTTAAAAGAAAACTTGTGTTGAATGGTTATTATACAGTACCTATACTCATATGTGCCTAGAGCTTCTTTAGTATTTTTTCATAATTTAGTCCGCACAAAAATGAAAATTGCTTGTTTGTTTCGGTTGTACTTTGGAACAGTAAATGTTATTGAAGACGTGTTCAATCTTAAGTACATTTCAGTTTGCTAGTTAAAAATTGTATGTCAATTGCCTCATGTTGTTTTCTAACATATTTGCCAAAGATATCAGATATGTGGAGAATCGACTAATCGGATTTGACCAGCAGTATATTGGTTTTGCCTCCGAGTGTATCGTAAGTATCGAGTTGCATAGAATACATTACTCTTTGAATAAAATAGTGATTGATGTAATTTACAAATAGAAATGTCGTGGTGTTGTTTTCACTTCATCTTACTTTATTAAAAAGCGGTACTATAGTATGTGATGAATGCTGTTTTGAAAATTACAAAGTTAAATATTCAGTTAAAAATTATATGTGCCTACTCCAGAAAAATATCTAGTCGATAGTGCAATGAAAAGGATATTTGATAATTGTTTGTTGTTACTGCAGAACTGGCTGTTTTGAATTTGTTTAAAGTTGAACCATAAGAAGTCCTAAAGGTTTCTGGTTGTGAAATCTAAAGAGATGGTCACAGTTAGTTAACCAGACCACCTTTCAAAAGAAGTGCCTTGTTATAATTTTGCAGCATAAATCATTAGGTTCGAATATGTATTAAACTATAGTATCTATAGAAATGGGCAAAAATTGTTATTTTCAAATAACAGCCGCAACTGTTGTCACTGTTTTGATCTAACGTTTAAATAAATGGCATAATTGTTATTTGGAAACCTTATTTTATTAATGGTTATAAAGTAGGTAGATTTACAACTACAGATTATTTATTAAGGTAATAAATATCTTGGATACCATTACAATTAATAAACAAACTTAAAAATGAAAAATGTAAAGTTTGTTTTGTGTAGACGACATTAAAAGTTGCAATATTTAATATTATATATTTAATTGGTTGCAATGGATAGTGAGCATATGTGTTGTTTGATCTCTTAATTTTGATGGTGATAACAATGATTGTCATTGTTGTATAAATACACAGTTGTAAAATATCAGATGGTTAAATAACGATTCATCTCTGTAGTATAATAGTATTACTTATTCAGTAAATTTTTAAATAAATTGGATCACGTAACTTAATAATACAAGTTCGGCGCACCAGCAAATTACGTTCTAAAAACAAATGTAATTCTAAGACGTACACATAAGGAACTTAATGGCTGTATCAGGTTCAGTATGAAAAAGTAAATTGTTTGTAACGAAAACATATTTCATGTGAATGAATATAAGTTATGTATCAATGCGAAATTGATACCGACAAAGTTTTATGTTGAAGTTTCTTGCGTGATTTTTGTAAGAGTATATTGAAACACCGATAATTAAAATACGCCCTTTAATTCAATATTTAGATAAAATTTAACGAGGAGATGACAACTGCTATGTGCTTGGAAAGTTAGCGGTATAATAATATTCCTGTTCTACTCTTCAAATCACTATTGGAATGTTTATAGTTACGGTACGTCCAGAACGGAGGCCCATTCAAGGAACGGCGAGATAGTTTTTGTCGCCTAGGTGGATTATCTTCAAATGTTCCTAGCCCAGTTCTTAAGAACATAAACTAAATTAGGAGTTAAAGTTAAATACGTATGACCATAAGCCGAAGTATTATTAAGGATAGCTGTGAATACAGAAATAGGAATGAATAACGCTTATTCAACGCCACGTTATGTTATAAGATCGAATGATAAACACTAACTATTGATTATGAGGCAAAGACGAGTTAAAGTTTGACGAAATAAAAAGTGAGATCATCAAAGCTCCACAGCATTTAGAGTTTAAATTATTAATAAACATATTTCTACTTCAATTACTGACCTAGGCAAAACAAACGTATTGAGATAGGTACCTGTATAAATTAGGAAATAGATGAAACGGTAGTTTATGTATTAAAGGTGCTATATACGAATACTCGTTTACAATAACAAATTTTATAATAAATGAAAAATAGAATCACTGCTGAGGTGTGTTATATTGATGTTGTTATGCGATTGGCAATTGTACTGTTGCATAATTAGATAAAGTTGTGATAGTAAGATGAATTATTAAGGATTAATTGACTTTGCAACAGGTTATAGATGATTAATCTATAGTAATAGTAATGACTGTGAAAGTATGATTAAACTAAGAAATCGAATCCCCTAATAGTTTGTTTTTTAGTGTTGTTAACCGAAATGCAGACTAATGTAAGTTATATTGCTGTAGTAAGCATATGGGCTAGATCTGAGGTGGAAGCCTTAGTGAAGGCAGGCCTTAGCAAGTACAAAAGTATTGCAAAGTGATTGAGATGAGGTTTCCTAGTCCATGAAGTGGAGGATACTCCAGGACTACAGCCGTATTGTGGAGTCCTGAGAATAGAGTACTGGAAATTATGTGAAGTAGTTGTATTCATGTCCAGCAATCATTGTTGAAATGGTAGAATGAAATATGAGATTTGCATAGGCACAAGGTTAGCACAGGGCTAACGCATAAGTTGAGGTTAGCACAGGGCTAACGCATGAGTTGAGGTTAGCATAGGGCTAACGCATGAGTTAAGGTTAGCACAGGGCTAATGAAAAAGATATGAGGTAGAGGATCTCAAAGAAAACATAAACAGGCGAAACACTGTTGTAGCTGTGGACGAAATTTACCCTTGGGTGAATAAGTAATGTTAACGTTGTAGAAAATTATTTTTGGTTTCGATAATGGACTAATGCTATTTTATGCAATGAAGTCATTGATAGGCTGGGCAAATGCAAGCATAAAACAGTGGGGGCAATTGACCATATGAAACCATAGATCAATATGAAAGAAAGAACAAGTAAGATGAACACTTATGGCGTCCGCAATCATGTATGGTATATTTAAGTACTTGACATATGTAAGATGCCCGGTTCATGCAGATTTATTAGAAATAACGAACACTTATGGTATTCGAAAGCATGTATGGTATATTTAAGTACTCGACACATGTAAGATGTCCGGTTCATGCAGATTTATTGGAAATAACGCACACCTATGGTATCCGAAAGCATGTATGGTATATTTAAGTACCCGACACTATGTATGATACCCGGTGCGAACATATATTTACTAAATAACGCTCGAAAGCATGAATGGTGTTTAAACACTCGAAATATGCATGGTGTTAAGTGAAGTGTGTATGGTCTAAATGCAAAATGGCTGTAGGTCCGATGCAGGTAACCGTGAAGCACAGAGATAAGTAGAGGAGTAGTGTCCGAAGCCTGAAAATTTTCTCCCGATGTCCCTACAAGGGATATATGAGAAAATCGGAACAGGAATGATGCTTGACTCACTACTTGTGCAGTAACATGGTTTACTCCAGTTTTATTATTCCAGTTTATTTATTATTTTATTATTTATTTAATAGTATTATTGTATATGTTACAGGACTGATTGAGGACAATCAGCAAGTCAGAAAGGCCGAAACTGTTAGCTTGTGATCTTGACCGCTACAGGACCAGCCGGGACTAAGTTGCTGTGGTGACAGATTTTGTTATAAATTGATGTTTATAAAATACTACAGTCATTCTTTTCTAAATTTTGTACAAGACAGTTCATTTAATTAAACTATTCTATCAATATTTGATTCATTATTTTAACAACCCTTCCCTCAAAGAAGGATTGTTTTCACTACTTTTTTTCTAATTTTTTTTTTCTTAATTTGTGGCCGGGGCTGGGGGCCCGACAAAATTTTTGCACACAGGCCCGTGGCTTCGTTGTTACGCCACTGGATGGAAGGATCGGATGCGCGGCCCGAAGTCGCAGGAGCGCGCGCACCTGCGTGCGCCCGCGAACCGATTTAATCTATTTATATATAAAAAAATAAAGTAAGGAAAAAACCCGGTAGATGGATGGACTTTGAGAAGTACAAGTATGCGTAGAGAGCTGCGTCTACGTAATAGGATTAAAATAAATAAAGGATAGAGAGAGAGTGTGTGTGTGTGTGTGTGTGTGTGTGTGTGAGAGAGAGAGAGAGAAAATAGAAGTGGCGTGGTGTAACGGCGCGTGGAGGCACAATGTGGAAAATTCTATGGCACCCGAAGTACTAGTCAGTAACTACTGATTAGTAGTATCGTAGTAACTTCTGTATAAAAAATTTTAATTTTGTCTTGTCAATTTTTGAACTATTGTCATTTTTGTAATATTATCAATTGTACATTTTCAATACACAAGTGTTACGAATTTAGGTCGAATTATTTAACTCTCCCTGGTTATTTTACATTTTGGTGCCGAAACCAGGGAACTTGTGTGTTGTCTCCGCTTTAACGTGAATGTGGTATTTAGAGAAAGGGACGCCTAACTCAAAACGGAAAAAACTAACGTAACGACATTTGATATAATTTATAATTGCAAGATGAATCAAGTTATGAAAAAATCGTATCGATCACAAATAACAAAGCTCGTAAATAAGGCTAACGAACTTATATCTGCTGAAAAACGTGAAGTAAGGGATATGACTGTTATGATTTGGAGAATTCGTGTTGCTAACGAAATGTTAATTAAAATAAACGCAGATGTAGCTAGTGAAATACCCGTAGATCAAATTGAATCGGAGTGCGAGAGAATTATCGAATATGAGGATAAAGCTACAACAGCCATCGCAGCTCTGGAGTATGAAGTACAGTGTCTTCAGCGAGGTAGCTTCGACGACGTCACGGCTAAGAGGTCTACATCAGGTGTCGATGCACAGCGTTCTTGTCCAGTGACGGATCAGCATAGAAAAAAGGCGGTGAGATTACCTGAACTAGAATTAATAAAATTTAATGGTAATTATCATTCGTGGCCTGTACTTGGGGAACAATTTAGCACTACTATTCATAACAATAAAGATCTGGATGATCTCTATGAATAGGTAATAACGAGAAAATTATTAATAGTTATATACAACAGTTACACGATTTAAATCCAGTTAAAAATAAAACTGATGTTACTTCTTTGAGAAAATTGTACAATACAACGTCAAAGATAATTAGATCGTTACGGACATTGGGTATGTCGCCAGATAATTATGGCATGATGGTTAAATCTATTGTATTGAAGGCATTACCATTCTCAATGAGAACTGAGTTTCACAAACGTCAGGCCACTAATAATCACAACGACAATGAGTCAGTAGCTAGCGAAGTTGTTAAAAGTTCGAGTAATAACAATGTAAATTACGAACATCAAATTAGTGATCTCTTGACCCATATGAAAATAGAAATTGAATCGATAGAGTAAGCTAGAATTTCTGAAGGTAACGATAAAAACTTGACTCGAAATTCGCAAAGAAAACCTGACAATACTTGCACGGCGGCTGGTTTGTTAACATCGGTAAAAGAGCAATGTTTGTTTTGTAAATCATCTTGTCATTCAGCCGCAAATTGCAATAGTCACATATCACTACACCAAAAAAAGGAAATTTTAAAGACAATGAAACGTTGTTACCGTTGTACTAGGCCGAATCACACTTCAAAATTTTGTAGAGTAAAAATATTGTGTTCCAAATGCAAACGCAAGCATGCGACATCAATGTATGACCCTGAATATAATCAAAGAAAAGCGAATGAATCAAATGTGGCCACATCTAGTGAAGTGACTGCAGCATCAGGACGACCTTCGACTAATTTATTAGCAAATGGAAATTTAACTAATGTTTATTTACAAACTGCTTGTGCACAGATTGTAACTACTGAGGGCCCATCCACAGGTAGACGAATGATTTTTGATGGTGGAAGTCAATTAACTTTTATAAAAGAATGTGTTTCACGTCAGGTGGGTTTGACAATAACAGGCACACATAAAATTGCAATAATGCCATTTGGGAAAAAGGACAAATCTCCAGCACGTTTATGTAGAAGAGTTGCTGGGATGAACTGGTAACTATTAACGCTATAGAGGTTCCAGAGATTTGGTTCGATTCGTTAAGCACCCCTTCGATGGAAGATCCAAAGATTCACGAATTTAGTTTGAAATATCCTTTGGCAGATCCAAGCTTTAATAATGTTAATGTATTACCTGGAATATCGTTGCTCATCGGTGCGGATTTTTAGTGGAAGTTAATGAAGAATAATATGCAACAAATCGCGAATAATTTAATGGGGGTAGAAACGAAGTTTGGCTGGACAATTCATGGTGTGGGAAGTGGACATTCGAGTGAAATCTCATACGCGGTCGGTCTTAACGTGGCGAACGATTTATATGTTCAGTGTGAGGACATTGATAAAGAAATGGACTTAACAAAGTTTTGGTCATTTGAGGCAATAGGAATTGACAATAAGGTTAACGAGGAAAACTTGCAAACTCATCAATTTTTAAGCAATAATATTAGATTCACGGGCGATCGATATTGTGTTTCGTTACCGTGGATAAACTCAAATGTGCAATGTCTAATTATAGTGGTGCTTTCTACCAAGCTAGGTAAGCTGGAAGCAAGTAGTAAACTATTAGAATACGACACAGCTATTCGTGAATATATGAATAATAATTGTGCAGAACCAGCTCCGATAATGGGTAGCGAGTTCAAGACTTATTTTATGCCTCATAGGGCTGTGTATCGAGATGATAAAGACACTTCCAAAATTCGTATAGTATTTGACGCATCCGCGCATGCTCCCGGGTTGCCGTCATTGAACGATGTGCTGTTTCAAGGAGAAAATTTAGTCCCACATATTTTTCGAATTTTAATGAATTTTAGAATTGGAACTATCGCGTTGACGGCGGATATAGAAAAGGCGTTCCTTCAAATTGAAATTGAGGAATGGGAAAGAGACTCACACAGTTTTTTGTGGTATGAAGCTCCAATCAGTGATACATCTAATTTACCTAATACATTGAAGTATCGGATGAAACGTGTCACTTTTGGAGTAAATTGCAGCCCGTTTTTGTTAGCCGCGACTCTAAAAAAGCATTTGCAGTCCCAATCTGGAAACCTAAGGGAAACCAGTGATGTGTTGGCCTTTTCATTCTATGTCGATGACTTGGTGATGGCTGTTGACGATGTCAAAATGGTAGAACGTGTTTATCATGAAGCAAAGGAAATATTAGTTAGTGCCAATATGAATTAGCGAAAGTGGTCAACCAATGACTGTGACTTAAGGAAAATAATGCATAGTGAACGAGATGGTCAATGCAAAGGAAACCAAAAAATTCTTGGCGTTCTTTGGTATAAAAATGAAGATGAAATAACAGTTGACTTAAATTATGTTCTGAATCCTGCAAAACATCGCTTAACGAAACGAGAAGTATTGAGAGTTATCTCAAAAATATTCGATCCTCTAGGATTACTGAGTCCATTCATTATAAGAGCAAAGCTGTTGCTCCAGAAAATTTGGAAGGCAAAATTAGACTGGGATTCATCCAGAGAAATGGAGATAGAGAATGCTCTTAAAACATGCGCGTTTGACTAATACAGGACATCGCCATTTTGCACCATATTTTCAGTAATGACAACACATCTTTACTGATTTTTAATTTAACCCTAAAATGGGGGGATGATTTAAAACATCTCTTGGCACTTTAAGTAATTTAAAATATGGAATATAAATTTGGTTTGATGGTTTGTTTAATTTTCAAGGATTAAAATTAAAGTGACTCTAAATAAATACAATACCTACCTACAAATTTAATTTCACCCACCTAACCTAATCTATATGCTGACATCAATTGATATCAAGGCATTTATTCTTTCAGGAAATAATCATCTTGTTCTTTTAGGTTTATTATCTATGGAAATAAGACCTTTTTTTATTTAAAGTTTCCCTATCTACTTACTCGTTTACATCACATTCATTAATTAATATGCCCTATGACCTAATAATACCGAGAAGAAAATATCTCTCACGATATACCTGAGTATATCGTGACAGCTAAAAGAAATTGATGCTTATATTATATATGTTGATAAAACAAAGTTTTTCTTAAAATCACATTTTCATGCCATCTTGTAGACAAAAAATTAATCTACGGAGCGAAAAAATTGTAGTTTAAATAATATTCGATACACTCACACTGTAAATATCGTTGGTCCAATGTGCCATTATATTATTGTTTAAGGAAATTATAATAAGTCTGTCAATTGCCGTGTAAAGACTATAGTCGTGGTTCTGCTGAAGGCGTGTTATCAGAAAACAAATATTTAATTCTCCTAAGACTTGTAAGAATGCTTATGTCAAACATTAATTAATCTAACAATATGAAGAATTACATTTCTGGTCTTAGTATTGAAAAATTCTATTTTTATTGCACTGAACAAACTGGATTCCTAAAGATAGGGAATGGAAATAAAATATATAGTAATTCTTTTGTGCATTTTTTTAAAATTTAAATATAAATAAAAAATATTTAAAAAAAGTCATATGGTGCATTAGGGTACAGCCAGAGTGGAACGGCGAGGCTTCAGATTCAGATAGAGATTACATAAGCGGTAAGAGGCACACGAGACTGAGGTGGCCACAGTGGAGCAACTGGTTGCTATGTGTTTTTAGTTATAAACATGTATTCGGACAGTGAAGACAAAATCCTTCTGGATAGTTTTATTTGCAAATCAGTCGTATTAATACAAAGAAAGTGTGGCGTTCATAATATCAATAAAAAAAGAAAAATACTTGGAGAATATCATCAGCTTTTTAAAGAAATTAGCACTCTTGTGCTAATTCAGAACATACCTATTACGGTAATTTGGATGGCTTTGGTTCCAATTAGCCCTTCTTTAACACATAGACGATACTAATTGTACGACGTCCATACTGCAGACGCGTCAAACAATGTCGAAAATAAATGAAGCCTCGTCGCTCGAGATGTCTCGAGGAGTTGACGCGTACCTCGTCGTACCACTCTGGCCACCACACATCTTACCTGTGTTTTAAAATCACATAGCGGCAAGTTGTATCTCTAGCCTCTATCTGAATCTGAAGCCTCGCCGCTCCACTCTGGCCGTACCCTTAGAAATAATTTGAAATAAATTATTTTTTCCGAAAAGATGAAGTTTTATCATCGACGACTTTTTTTAATGGAAGACCCTATATATTTTTATAGAAGTGAATAGAATATTCCTCTCACAAATACACTGGTACAGAAAGAAAGGATATATCCAAAACTAAGTACCATAAGAGTAACATGTCACACTAGGGGTTTCTACCCCAGCAACAAATAATGTCTCTCTAACGCATTTCTGTTTATTACTATTGCTTTACGTTGTTTTTGTCACATTTTCTGAAGACGTTATATCTCCTACATCGTTTTGCCTGTATATTACTAATTAAATTATAAAAATGTAGGATTGTAAATAAAAATTGACATATTCTTCGATTAATTCATTTCAAACACATTTATTGTTTACAAAGTGTTTTAGCAAGTACATATACAACAAAAAAAATAATAAACAATATAGCTATAGATAACACCTACAAAAAATAAGATTAACAAATTCTATTGGTTTCCTACAATTATCTTCATTATATAAGGCAGATCTTTGTATGTCATCAATCAGTGATTGTTTAAATTAAGTAGATAAGATGGATAATAAATACTAGGTAGTTTCTGAGTCAGAGCTTGAGATAAGTTATATATGGTTTCTATTTTTAATTTATTAAGGATCCCAATAAATATCTGTACAATAAATTTGAAATTCTGCCATTAACATTTTTCCATTTATAAAAAGAAGTGTTAATAAAAATTAAACTTTTATTTATGGGTACCTAGTTATGACTTGTGAATTAATTATTGACCGGACTAAAGTGTCACATTTATTTCTGGAGAGAGGAAATATTAATTATATTTAACACTATAGTGTATATACAAAGATAGTGCCGAGCCTTCTCTGCGGATACTGCTCGAACTAAATCTGTATATTTGGGGTGATAGGGCGACCTTATGGTGCCCACCCTAAAATTTGGGAAAACGTTCTATTAGATGTGTTGAATCTATCCTATGAAATATACACGCGAATCTTTACGACGCCCGAGGTCGGGCTGCGTAAGTGAGTCGCGGGCTTCGTAGCATACCCCAAAACGGCACGGCGGTCGACAATTTCTACGCCGCTCGGCGCTCATCGCCTCGACTCGTCCCTCCCTGCTTCGGAGCTGCGCTCCAAGAACACATTCCAGAATTAAAACAGATACCGAAAGGTACACCGGAAGTCCATAAGAAAATACACGGCGTGACGTCGCAAAAAGCCCCATTTATACCCTACTGATGTGCTAGCCTGTTAATATGGCAGCAGCCAAGGTAAAAGTTCTCCACATATAATGAGATTCCCGGAAAGGAGATAATAGTAATGTTTTATTTGGGAAAAATATGAGAGATTGGGAGATCATTAGTTGTTTAATTAGAGGGTACCATGGTTGGGTTTCCCACACAGGAAATACTACTAGACCCGTTAACTTTTTCCTTTCAATTTTATTTAGGTAATACTTTTAATAAGAGAAAAAAAACGTGATAACATAAAAATATGTGTTTGACCAGTTTAGCGTAAATCGTCAACTGCCATACTCTCAGTGTCGGGATGCCAGGAAATAAAATTCTTACATTTTTTGTTTTGGTATGACGCGAAAAGGTCAATCTTTTGATTGCCTAAAAGAGTTTTTATTTCTTAAAAGGCTGAATCATTTAAAACAAATTCTATATCAATACTTTTTTGTCGAGATGTCATATTTGCTGTCACGTTGGCTTTTGTGTTTATGTAAGAAGCGAAAATAAAAATACCATTCCCAAATTTGCTGAGATATGTTATTTAGCGCTGGGAATTTTATGCTACCCATGCCATTAATATAGGATACGGCAGTAATGTTATCGACTCTCATTAATATGTTAATGTTTGTTTGATTTTTACAAAAGAATTTTAGTCCATTAAAAGCTGCCAGGATTCTAGATAATTAATATGAAATTTAACTTCTGAAAATGTCCAGAACCCTTTTGCAATTTTGTTTTCACATGCCGCTCCCCATCCTGAACTACTGGCGTATGTATAAATGCACAAATTGTAATCTTTCTTTTAGAGACATTTTCCCTTTTTTAATATTTTTCGACCACCAAGAAAGATTTTTAAGATAATTTGCTATTTAATTAAAAGAGTGTCATCCAGATATGTAACCAAAATAACGCCTTTAGATCGTAAATGGGGCAGAATCGGCTTAAAAAGTTTGGTGAATACATAAGGCGCAATGGATAAACCAAATGTCAGACATGTAAAGTCGTAAATATGATTTTTTTATTGTAATTTTACGTATTTTCTATGCTTTTTATAAATTGGTAATAAAATATATTAAAATGAGGACAGTCTAGGAAACCATTAAGTTTCTTAGTTAAAATTTAAAATAAATCTATTTCCCATTTGGTTTTTTTTATTAAAAATAATGGAGATATGAATTGGTTTTTACAGTATTTACTTTTTTGAATAGCGCCGATTTTTAATAGTTCATATATGCTTTTTTGATATTCTGATGATGACGTTGTTTTTGGAACACTTTTTTGCATGGGGTGTTTGACAAAAGGAATTTTATATCCTTTGACCCAGTTCAGAATGTTTTCGTTTAGGGTTATTAGATTATGGTTAAATTTCCACGTTTTTTGCCAGTTTGCACTTCTCTGTAAAGTCCGACCCGAACAGGAAGGTGTCTGTTTTTTGTTCAGTTGCAATTTTTTGAACTGTCTCATTGAAATAGGGGTGCAACTGATATTTCCTGTGTGTTGATAAAGTGTGGCACATATCCGTTAAAAGTTTACCTGAATAAACAAGGGCTTGTGTTATTGTGGTGTCCCTTTTTCACGTTGCGCTAGAACTTTGGTTAAAGCTGTGCCAGTAACCGATATTCCTTTCCCAATTATTTTTTGCTTGCTTTGTGAGAACTTATCTTTTTTTTTGTCTGATTGGGATAATAAAATTGAACCTCTGGGTCGAGTAGTGGAATATTTTATTGTGTGAAGTTGCTGCTCAGAAGTTAGTAAGTTAGTAGGACATTAAAGTTACTTCCGGTAAAACATCACATTATAACGAATATCATTCATGTTTCAAACCAGCGATGTTTTTTTGTTTAGTGGGGTGTTTCTCAACAATGTATTAGTCATTGTTAAAAACCAAATTAAGGTATTTTATTGAAATTTCCCCTATTGAGGGTTAAAAGAATAGATATTACTCATATTCTTAACCCTTCCAACACAATAATGTATTAGTCATTGTTAAAACACAGTGAGGAACTTTGGGTACTTTCTTGTTGAAAAGTAATTAATTTTTACTCGTTTCCCAACAATGTATTTCCACTGTTAAACCTAAGTGAGGTATTTTAATGTATTTCCCATATTAAACGTTAAAGGAATAGATATTACTCAAATTCTTGACCCTTCGAACACAACAATGTATTAGTCATCGTTGTAACAAAAGTAGGTTATTTTACTGAACAGTGTCCCTTTCACTTCTAAAATCCCTTCTCCAAGTCTCTTGAAATGCCTAAAATTTTAATAATATTGACTTACTTGAGGTGAAGCAATCCAACAATTCATGCAATTTTCTCATTTTACGTTTCACTTTATCTTTGAAAGCACTCACTGCGTTTTCGGTTCGACATTTTTATAAACAAATACCGCACGTTCGCGCATCAAGAAACATAGTGAGGGTGCAGGCAGATTAACCTATAAATTATGATATTAGAGTAGAAAACGCACCATGAAAAAAAGAAAAATGTAAAACAAAAAAAATCGTTTAATATTTTTTCTGTTCTGTTTTTCTAATAATAAGTATATCATTAGAACAAATGAAATATAATAAACATAAAATATTGTTTATACAACCTACATTAATGAAACTGTAATAGGCAGTTGTTTGCTGACTTAACATTACCCTTCATACTTATTTATTAATTCAACCCTACTTTTCTGCGACACTAATAATTTATTTTTACCGAGTAACAATCGCCTGTTTTATTAAACCCTAAGGAACTATCTTCAGTTCAACACATACTTCACAATCAAGAGTTTAGCTCCTTTTATGTCCTTCCCTAAGTAGGACAGGGTATCCTAAGTAGGATACCCTATTATTCTTGCCAAGTAAATTTAAACATCAGCAATTTATTGTCGTACGGGTTAAATTATTCAAATAAATGGACGTTGTGATCGTAAACAAAAAAGCCATACATTTAGAGTACTTACCTTATTAAGATATGTGAAAGTATACTGACAAGTTATATATTCAGGATCAGAATGAGATAGCTTAATTAATATAGCATCAATCAGTAAAGGCCATCTTGTAATTCTTTGCATAGGTAACATTAGGAAAGAATAAAGCGTTAAACACTGGCATAAGGAACTTGATTCCAGTTCTTTCAAGAAATTTGAAAATCCAGGTATTTTTCTGAAATAAAAATATATTATTTATATCAAAACTCATATATAAATAAATAGCGCCATCTAAGATAGAAAAAGCAATACACTAGGTTTGAAATGGATGAAATGTTTTATTATAAAAACCTTTCAGAACTGCATATTTTCAACGAAAAGCTACGTACATAAAACTGCTAGGTTTATATACCCAAAACATATCTAAGTATGTGTCTATGTACTATTGATATTCATTGTCAGCACATGTGTATCTATCACCCTGAAAGCCAAACGTCGAACAACTGTTTCGACCCGCTGGTCTGCTTAGAGTCGAAGTCGGTGTCACAGTGAAGACAACTCATGGTAGCTTTAAGATGGTGTATACATTAAGGTTTTGTGCTATAAATATGGAATGTAAGTAAATTCATCTAGGATGGAAAAGAACAACGCACTAGCTTAAAGTTTATGTGGACATATGGTGGCACTGAAAAGTCCTAATAGATTGAAACAGCTAGCGCCATACTTCAGACCATGGAACCACAGAACAGTATGAGACCATGGAACCACAGAATGAGACCATTGAACCACAGAACAGAATGAGACCATTGAACCACAGAACAGAATGAGACCATTGAACCACAGAACAGAATGATACCCCCACAACGACACCCCAGAAATTTAGACCCCCGAAATTTAGAAAAGGACCATCCCAAATTTAGAAAAGGACCACTTAAATTTAGAAAAATACCAACCAAATTTAGAAGATGACCCGGAAATTTAGAAAAGGATCCCCGAAATTCAAATATTAGTATCCAGGGTGCCAGAAAAACGACATCCCCGAAATTTAGAAAAGAACCACCCAAATTTAGAAAAGGACCACCCAAATTTAGAAGATTACCCGGAAATTTAGAAAAGGACCCCCGAAATTCAAATATTAGTATAGAGGGTGCCCCCAAAAAAAAAGGTAGTTATAGGGTGAGCCAGAATAAGAAGTAACCTACCTATTAAAGAAAAATCACGCGCAGTGTATCCTCTACTATAACAGAAAACATGCGCAACAGTCCTGTTTATAGAAAAAACATGGCTGTCAGTAAAAAATAGCGAGAAATTCAAATGATTAGTATACAGGGTACCCCAAAAAAAAGTTAGTTATAGGGTGAGCCAAAATAAGAAGTAACCTGCCTATTTAAAGAAAAATCATGCGCAGTAAATCCTCTACTATAACAGAAAAACATGCGCAGAAAATTCTAACAAAAAAAACATGGCGGACAGTAAAATAAAAGAGGGAAATTCAATTGGTGTGATTTACGACGTAGAATAATAATGATAAGATATTAAAAAAAAAAAGAACTTACAGCCATTTGAGGTTATGTAACTGAGGTGGAGCACACATGTCTGACCACTATTGCACCATCACTACACTGATACTACTATATCATATAGTAAGTAACACGTAATTTCATCATAAAGCTCTGACATCTGTTTTTCTAGTTCATTGACTTATTGTGATCATCGTTTATGGCTATTCAGCGATTATATATAGTAACACCTGCTAGCTACTTGATAAAATACCGAGGCTTTATGCATACGTAGATAATAGACAGGAAGTTAGCAAGGTCGCGACATTTTACTTTTACAGAAATTCAAATATGTAGCATACAGAGTGTCTCAAAAATTAATGATATAGGGTGAGGTAAATAAGAAAGTGGTCTAAAAAATCATGCGCGGTAGGTAACCCTTTGTTTATAGAAAAGATGAATGATGTAATAAGAGGAAAAATCATGCGCGTATGACTATCACTACTACTACTACTGGACAATAAAATACTAAGAGCTAAATTTTTCTATGAACAAGTCTAACGATCCCTTTTATTAGCAGTAGAAACGAGCAAACAGTTATATAGTACAACAAAGCAACGTTGTACGCCACGTCACGACAACGTCACAACATCGCGCTAACTTCAGGCTAACAAGGATAACGAGGATACCTTCAGGATAATCAGGATAATTTCAGGATAACACACCGGGATAACGAGGATAACTGCAGGGTAATCTGGATAATTTCAGGATAAAGTAAGGGTCGTCATCACCCCACGTCATATCATATATTGTTAGGGTTGCAGATGTAATACTGAATTATATTACAGTTATTATAATATATATATTTTAATTAGGGATAGCAAGAAAGGGAAGGGGATAGAATAACATAAATATTTGTCAAAAATTATTTTATTTAGGTAAACCAGCAAACAACCAGTTATAAAGGCCCGTACAATTCCTTAAGCTACATATACTTGTAGATGTACAATGATAAAAGCAATATGAACTATTTTTACTAAAAACAGGTGGCGGACCAAAGGTTCCACCACCACAGTTTACATTATCAACGTTAATTATAGACGGCACTGATGATGTGGGATACAATTCATATAACCTTCGTCTGAGAAATTCCTCTTTTTGGTGTCCCTTTACGTATACCATACTGGTATTTCCATCCATCAGGTGAGTTTTTAATATTTCATTTAGCATAGCATAATCGATGTATCCACTCGTGTATTTCAGTCCATGATGAGATTGTTCCAAATATTTAACCTGTCTCTTGGCAGCAGCGTCTAAGGCGTTGAATGGCATGTGCGGTTTCAATAGGTAATGCGCCGAACGCTGACCGCAGATAAAAGATATCTCTTTTGGATGAAAATCGGGTAGATTGAAACCCTGCATGTCTACGGCCAGGCACTGCATCTTGATCGAGGTCTTGATTGAAACTGAGCTGAAGGCTGGAGTAAACTCAAGCTTTAAGATTATTTACAATATTATCGAGTGGGAGGTATTCCATAATACAATCATGTATAATTATGCAGCATGCTCGGGTATTTACGGGAAAACCTTCGGATGCCTCTATTTCGAGCCTCACGTCCACAGTAGATGGCCTTTCATTTTCGTCTCGCCTCGAGCAATCAAAGACAAATGACGCTCGTTCCTTGAATTTATCAAAATCTAGTAATGGATGCTTCTCTAAGCAATTCATATAGCTAGTATAGAATTCGGTGTATCTGTAATATGCTTCATTGTAATCATTTTTTGCAAAATTTAAGCGCATTCTTTCTGCGGGGAAACTTTCGGCATTCAATGCCAGTTTAATATTGGTGATATTTATATGATCAAATTTCGTTGGATCCTTTCTGGTAGTGTCTATTTTCTCCGTCTGGAAACAGATAATGACATATCTTGGGCTTTCAACGTGAGATGTAGTTTTTACAGCCCAGGCATCTATAGTAGACCCCTCGGGTAGGGTTTTTACTTGTACATCCCACAGCCTATATGGCATTACGATCGGATTATTTGTCGCAATACCTTGTAACAATCTTTCTTTTATACTGCTTTCCGGGTATATTCTCTTGATTTTAAGTTCCACATTTTGAATATCTAATTCTACCTTGGTAGCAACTAGGCTAGTGGCTTTGTCTGTGATCATAAAGCAATTGTCGTCATTATTGGCTCTTGTAAATGTAAACGTCTGCATGCCACATATTACCGCTCGATAATCATTAAAGACGTTGAAAATATGTCTTAATGGAATTAGAAAACTGAAAGTACCGTCGGCGTTTAACTTAGCCCCTTTTGGATAATCCCAGCCTGCTATGGCCAAGTGTTTGGAATCTTCTGGTGAATAACAGAGATAGCCACGAACAGTACTAACTATACCACACTCTTGGGCAATTTCCATCCCTTTAGATCCGCCGCCAATTACATATTTAACGGAGGAGAACATAAAAGCTGGAGCGTTATTTACAAAGGAAACATCTCCATCACCGGTCTTCATTATTTTTCCACGTACAAGCAGTTGGCTGTCGTAGATGGCATCAAATAGCGTTGATTGATTGATGGCAATTTCAATTACATCATTATTTCGTAAAGATCTAGTGTACGGGTAATACGTTCGCCATTCTATCTTCTCTATCGAATCATCGGATTCTACCTTTCGGAAAATGTTGAACATTTGATTTGACAACATTGTATCCCAGTGTTTTCAAGAAACAAATACTCGACGTCGTTAAAGGATTTTTTTTATTTGTAGCAGCGGCGGCTGTATTGCGACAAGTATTCTCCAATACTGATGTGAATGACCTGGGTGGGTCAATTTTATATGGTGATGATGACGCGCGCTGCCGATCGAAAATCAGCACCATGTTATTACGTAAGCTTCTTTATCTCCAATCGAACTATTATTTATTCGCCTTTAAAGTTGACAAGTTCAAAGTTCTGATCCAGCACAGCTATACAAATATTATATATTTCTCGCTCGTTTATTATCGGTAGGTAAATAAAATGGTTGAGTGTTTCGTCGATTGCAAAACCAGGATCGGAGGAAATTGCAAATTCGTATATGGTGTGGGAGGGTCTATCGTTGTAGAAGGCTCCAGAAGTAATACTACAATCCAAGTGAATAGTTCTTACTTTTATAATATTGACTGGAAGATCCGAGCTGTGCACTTTGTTCGTCTCCAGCAACTGCTTGCCAGAGAATTCCAATATCTTACCAATACTGTCTTTTGGTGCAAAGTTGATGGCGTATTTACTACTAAATATTTCGCACTTAATGGTATTACTATTTGGCTTCAAGGAAAATATTCCATCTGCGAGGTGCTGGGGCGTCGTCTTCGATATATCCAAATTAGTTCTGATGTACGCTCCAATGTCGCGAATTTCATAGGCGCCGGCGTGAAATTCAATAACCTTTTCCTTCGTTCTATCGTTATTCTCGTAAAGGTAAATCTTAGGACCAGTCTCGATGTTGGGAATGCTGTTGTACGACTGAAAACTGAGAAGAGCTAGGCCGTACTCAGACTTGGGATCTAAATGAAGTGGTGGCGCAAAATCAATAGATAATGTAGAGGCGCGACTTTTAAGCGTCAATATCGTAGACATGACTGATACAATCCACTCACTACCGGTCTTTTTATAAAGAAACTGCAAACACAGATGTCCACAGTTAATCTGATTATAATCTTGGTATTGCCTGTTATTATAGACAATTTTCACCGCCGAACCGCCCAAATACTGCACTAGTTCCTTTGGTGGTTTTAAGGTGCCAAAACTATCGAAATATCTAACTACATTGCCATCTTTCTTATATGCTACCCAATGTGTACCTTTATGGCTGTCAGTAAAAAATAGCGAGAAATTCAAATGATTAGTATACAGGGTACCCCAAAAAAAAGTTAGTTATAGGGTGAGCCAAAATAAGAAGTAACCTGCCTATTTAAAGAAAAATCATGCGCAGTAAATCCTCTACTATAACAGAAAAACATGCGCAGAAAATTCTAACAAAAAAAACATGGCGGACAGTAAAATAAAAGAGGGAAATTCAATTGGTGTGATTTACGACGTAGAATAATAATGATAAGATATTAAAAAAAAAAGAACTTACAGCCATTTGAGGTTATGTAACTGAGGTGGAGCACACATGTCTGACCACTATTGCACCATCACTACACTGATACTACTATATCATATAGTAAGTAACACGTAATTTCATCATAAAGCTCTGACATCTGTTTTTCTAGTTCATTGACTTATTGTGATCATCGTTTATGGCTATTCAGCGATTATATATAGTAACACCTGCTAGCTACTTGATAAAATACCGAGGCTTTATGCATACGTAGATAATAGACAGGAAGTTAGCAAGGTCGCGACATTTTACTTTTACAGAAATTCAAATATGTAGCATACAGAGTGTCTCAAAAATTAATGATATAGGGTGAGGTAAATAAGAAAGTGGTCTAAAAAATCATGCGCGGTAGGTAACCCTTTGTTTATAGAAAAGATGAATGATGTAATAAGAGGAAAAATCATGCGCGTATGACTATCACTACTACTACTACTGGACAATAAAATACTAAGAGCTAAATTTTTCTATGAACAAGTCTAACGATCCCTTTTATTAGCAGTAGAAACGAGCAAACAGTTATATAGTACAACAAAGCAACGTTGTACGCCACGTCACGACAACGTCACAACATCGCGCTAACTTCAGGCTAACAAGGATAACGAGGATACCTTCAGGATAATCAGGATAATTTCAGGATAACACACCGGGATAACGAGGATAACTGCAGGGTAATCTGGATAATTTCAGGATAAAGTAAGGGTCGTCATCACCCCACGTCATATCATATATTGTTAGGGTTGCAGATGTAATACTGAATTATATTACAGTTATTATAATATATATATTTTAATTAGGGATAGCAAGAAAGGGAAGGGGATAGAATAACATAAATATTTGTCAAAAATTATTTTATTTAGGTAAACCAGCAAACAACCAGTTATAAAGGCCCGTACAATTCCTTAAGCTACATATACTTGTAGATGTACAATGATAAAAGCAATATGAACTATTTTTACTAAAAACAGGTGGCGGACCAAAGGTTCCACCACCACAGTTTACATTATCAACGTTAATTATAGACGGCACTGATGATGTGGGATACAATTCATATAACCTTCGTCTGAGAAATTCCTCTTTTTGGTGTCCCTTTACGTATACCATACTGGTATTTCCATCCATCAGGTGAGTTTTTAATATTTCATTTAGCATAGCATAATCGATGTATCCACTCGTGTATTTCAGTCCATGATGAGATTGTTCCAAATATTTAACCTGTCTCTTGGCAGCAGCGTCTAAGGCGTTGAATGGCATGTGCGGTTTCAATAGGTAATGCGCCGAACGCTGACCGCAGATAAAAGATATCTCTTTTGGATGAAAATCGGGTAGATTGAAACCCTGCATGTCTACGGCCAGGCACTGCATCTTGATCGAGGTCTTGATTGAAACTGAGCTGAAGGCTGGAGTAAACTCAAGCTTTAAGATTATTTACAATATTATCGAGTGGGAGGTATTCCATAATACAATCATGTATAATTATGCAGCATGCTCGGGTATTTACGGGAAAACCTTCGGATGCCTCTATTTCGAGCCTCACGTCCACAGTAGATGGCCTTTCATTTTCGTCTCGCCTCGAGCAATCAAAGACAAATGACGCTCGTTCCTTGAATTTATCAAAATCTAGTAATGGATGCTTCTCTAAGCAATTCATATAGCTAGTATAGAATTCGGTGTATCTGTAATATGCTTCATTGTAATCATTTTTTGCAAAATTTAAGCGCATTCTTTCTGCGGGGAAACTTTCGGCATTCAATGCCAGTTTAATATTGGTGATATTTATATGATCAAATTTCGTTGGATCCTTTCTGGTAGTGTCTATTTTCTCCGTCTGGAAACAGATAATGACATATCTTGGGCTTTCAACGTGAGATGTAGTTTTTACAGCCCAGGCATCTATAGTAGACCCCTCGGGTAGGGTTTTTACTTGTACATCCCACAGCCTATATGGCATTACGATCGGATTATTTGTCGCAATACCTTGTAACAATCTTTCTTTTATACTGCTTTCCGGGTATATTCTCTTGATTTTAAGTTCCACATTTTGAATATCTAATTCTACCTTGGTAGCAACTAGGCTAGTGGCTTTGTCTGTGATCATAAAGCAATTGTCGTCATTATTGGCTCTTGTAAATGTAAACGTCTGCATGCCACATATTACCGCTCGATAATCATTAAAGACGTTGAAAATATGTCTTAATGGAATTAGAAAACTGAAAGTACCGTCGGCGTTTAACTTAGCCCCTTTTGGATAATCCCAGCCTGCTATGGCCAAGTGTTTGGAATCTTCTGGTGAATAACAGAGATAGCCACGAACAGTACTAACTATACCACACTCTTGGGCAATTTCCATCCCTTTAGATCCGCCGCCAATTACATATTTAACGGAGGAGAACATAAAAGCTGGAGCGTTATTTACAAAGGAAACATCTCCATCACCGGTCTTCATTATTTTTCCACGTACAAGCAGTTGGCTGTCGTAGATGGCATCAAATAGCGTTGATTGATTGATGGCAATTTCAATTACATCATTATTTCGTAAAGATCTAGTGTACGGGTAATACGTTCGCCATTCTATCTTCTCTATCGAATCATCGGATTCTACCTTTCGGAAAATGTTGAACATTTGATTTGACAACATTGTATCCCAGTGTTTTCAAGAAACAAATACTCGACGTCGTTAAAGGATTTTTTTTATTTGTAGCAGCGGCGGCTGTATTGCGACAAGTATTCTCCAATACTGATGTGAATGACCTGGGTGGGTCAATTTTATATGGTGATGATGACGCGCGCTGCCGATCGAAAATCAGCACCATGTTATTACGTAAGCTTCTTTATCTCCAATCGAACTATTATTTATTCGCCTTTAAAGTTGACAAGTTCAAAGTTCTGATCCAGCACAGCTATACAAATATTATATATTTCTCGCTCGTTTATTATCGGTAGGTAAATAAAATGGTTGAGTGTTTCGTCGATTGCAAAACCAGGATCGGAGGAAATTGCAAATTCGTATATGGTGTGGGAGGGTCTATCGTTGTAGAAGGCTCCAGAAGTAATACTACAATCCAAGTGAATAGTTCTTACTTTTATAATATTGACTGGAAGATCCGAGCTGTGCACTTTGTTCGTCTCCAGCAACTGCTTGCCAGAGAATTCCAATATCTTACCAATACTGTCTTTTGGTGCAAAGTTGATGGCGTATTTACTACTAAATATTTCGCACTTAATGGTATTACTATTTGGCTTCAAGGAAAATATTCCATCTGCGAGGTGCTGGGGCGTCGTCTTCGATATATCCAAATTAGTTCTGATGTACGCTCCAATGTCGCGAATTTCATAGGCGCCGGCGTGAAATTCAATAACCTTTTCCTTCGTTCTATCGTTATTCTCGTAAAGGTAAATCTTCGGACCAGTCTCGATGTTGGGAATGCTGTTGTACGACTGAAAACTGAGAAGAGCTAGGCCGTACTCAGACTTGGGATCTAAATGAAGTGGTGGCGCAAAATCAATAGATAATGTAGAGGCGCGACTTTTAAGCGTCAATATCGTAGACATGACTGATACAATCCACTCACTACCGGTCTTTTTATAAAGAAACTGCAAACACAGATGTCCACAGTTAATCTGATTATAATCTTGGTATTGCCTGTTATTATAGACAATTTTCACCGCCGAACCGCCCAAATACTGCACTAGTTCCTTTGGTGGTTTTAAGGTGCCAAAACTATCGAAATATCTAACTACATTGCCATCTTTCTTATATGCTACCCAATGTGTACCTTTATTTTTATATAAATCCAGATTTAGGATGGCGCTTTCTCTCCGCCATGGACCTGCTCGCAGAGTGTCTCGCATGAAAACGCCTCGAAAATTGGGAATTTTTAATTGCTTAACAAACTTTCTTAGGTCAGCATCAGATAAAGGTCTATTGGGTAGCTTCATTGGTAGTTTTTTGGTTGTTTGTCAGGAACAAACCATAGCCGCCACGACAATTTTTTCTCAAATATAATCCCGATCCAATTGGTTCCATTGCTTGGTTATGTCTTTGGTCTTCGTCAAGTTTCTTTTTGGCATTTTTAGCATCAATGACTGTTTTCGCTATTGCGCTTACTCCACCCGCGAGCGATCCTAAAGCGCTCAATCCAGCAAATAGCGGTATTAAAAATGGTAAAAATCCACCGGAATGTTCAAATGGTATTATTCTGGGGACACGGATTTTCTTTTTACCTCCAGCCTTTTTAACTGCCAGTCGAGCTGCCTTCAAAGCAATTAATGCAGATTTTTTTAACGTAGTTTGCAGTGGCGATTTTTTGAGAACGTTAGTAACCCTCTTCACTATGGCTCTTCTAAAGGAACTCGATTGAGGTGGTGGTTGTTTTCGTTGTTTCAATCCCATGCCAAGATTACGTTTCGCTTTCATCGTCGTAGTTACCAGCCAAGCGGCTGCTTTTTCACCTAGTTTAGCGTCTTTAGATTTAACACGTTCCCAAGCTTGCTGTTCAAGCTCGTAGTCAGCTTTATGTCTATCTTCCAAGGACTTGTTTTGTGAATAGGAAATGTCGTGTTTACGACAGGCTGAATCCAAAGGATTAATGCCCCTTTGGCCCTGGGCTAAGCGATCTTTAAGTTTGGTACCTGTCAAAGGAATATTAATATTTAGATGTTGGATATAATACAGAGTTAATGTTAAAATGTCACAAAAACGTGACGTAAACGTGACGTAAACGTGACGTAAACGTGACGTAAAACGTGACGTTTTTGACGCGTAAAAAAGTCATAAAAAAACGACACAAAGACGTGACGTAAAACGTCACGTTTTTGACACGTAAAAAGGCCACGAAAAATATTTTGCATTTCCCATATAACATCATGCAAAAACGTGACTTGTACCCGCAAAAACGTGACGTGTACCCGCCAAACACGTCACGTGTACCTGCAAAAACGTCACGCGTACCCGCAAAAACGTGACGTGTACCCGCCAAACACGTCACGTGTACCCGCAAAAACGTCACGCGTACCCGCAAAAACGTGACGTGTACCCGCCAAACACGTCACGTATACCCGCAAAAACGTAACGTGTACCCGCAAAAACGTGACGTAAAACGTGACGTTTTTGACACGTAAAAATGTAAAAAAACGACATAAAAACGTCATGTTAACGTGATCTAAAACATCATGTAAACGTTGCGTAAGCACCAGAACATAGTAATAATAAAATAGATTATAGAAGTATAACATACCAGGTCCGCAAAATTCATTCCAGACCTCTTTACAGGTACCTTTTAAGTAAAGAGGTCTGGAATGAAGTAGCTCAGGCCGTAAACCATGTTGAAGGGCATGATAGATTTTTTGAGTTGTTCTTTAATTATTTTGACATGGCTTTTCCGATCAAAAAGTTTAAACGTAAACAACCGCGTAAAATAAATAAGTGGATTACAAAAAACCTTATCGAGGAAGGCATATTTTTACGCCAATTTTATAAATTGGCAAAACAAGATAATGATTTAATTAATCAATATAAAACGATGAAAAAATCTCATCAGAAAAATATTCACAGAGCAAAAATAAATTACTATGACGATATAATGTCTAATTCAAAGAATATATCTAGATCCTCTTGGAATCTGGTGAGAATGAATACAAATATATCTTCCATAAAAAAGCTTCCAGACCACATAAAGGTACAAGACGAAGTAATTGACGTCAAGGAACAAATGGCCGATAGTTTTAATGAGTTTTTTACAAATTCTATTCAATCCTTGGTTTCCAAAACAAATATAAGTCAACATATAGATATACCCCCAAATCCAAATTCATTTTTCTTATCGGATATATCAATCAATGAAGTATATTCTATAATTAAGCAAATTTCAGTGAAAAGATCGTCTGGATTAGACGGCGTTCCTTGTTCATTATTATTAGAAGTATCAGATCTTATATTAATCCCTCTCACTTATCTGCTAAATGTTTCTTTTGAGAACGGTTATTTCCCTCATCAACTGAAATGTGCAATGATCGTACCACTTCACAAAAAAGATGACGTCTACAGTATAGAAAATTACCGTCCCGTGGCACTGCTATCCGCTTTTTCAAAAATTTATGAGAAAGCCTACTCACAGAGACTGAGTTCTTTTATCAGTAAATATAATCTTATATCTGCCCATCAATATGGGTTTGTTAAAGGCCGCTCGACGCGGGATGCACTTATGTCATTTTGTAGTAATATTATTGACTCAATTAATGAAAATCAAAAAACCACCGGCATATTTTATGATCTGTCGAGGGCCTTTGATGTCATTAATCATAGTCACCTACTCAATAAACTCGAGAGATATGGTATTCGTGGCCCACCATTGGAGTGGCTAGCATCGTATCTAAGGGATTGAAGCCAAACTGTGAAAGTTAAAGATGGGGATAATGTCTATCTATCCAGGGAAATTTTTGTGGACACAGGAGTGCCACAGGGGAGTGTTCTAGCTCCAACTTTATTTATTTTATTCATAAATGACCTTCCCCAAAAACTTTCCCAAATTCACTTTTTGCTGATGACACATCCTGTTTAATTAGTTCAGGGGATGAACGCGATCTATGCAGATTATCGGTGGAATGCGTTGCTCTAATGGAGGACTGGTGTTGCCAAAACGGATTAGTTCTAAACTAAACAAAAACTAGTTTTATAAAATTTTCATCTGTGGGGACACGAGATGACTATAGCTTATTGATCAGGTCATCAACGGGAAGTTTGGTGCAAAGTGATGTTGTTAAATTTTTAGGTGTACACCTTGACAAGCACCTCTCATGGGACGCTCATATAATGGGAATTCTAAAAAAACTGGCTATAAAAAATTATGTTATTTGGAGTATTAAAAAAAGCCTTAGTTTAGAAATTTTAAAATTATACTATCACGGTTGCATTGAATCTGTTCTAAATTATGGAATTATCTGCTGGGGTAGCAGTAGTAGTGTACAAAAAATTTTTATAATGCAAAAAAGAATAATCAGGAACATATTCAATTTGAAACGAAATTGTCCATGTAGATCTTATAGGGAAATGGCATTTTAACGGTTTATTCTTTATACATTTTAAATTGCGTAATGTATATAAAATCAAATTTAGAAAAATTCCCCAAGAGAGGTGATCTGAATCCATACGTGTTGAGGAACGCGGGTGAGCTACACATTCCATACTGTAGAACTACTCAGGTCTCCAAATCGTCTGCAATGATGTCGCTCAAACTATATAATCATCTGCCCCGTGATATCCAAGACAGCCCAAATATTATATCTTTTAAACGCAGGACAAAGGAATTGTTGGAATGTTATTCCTTTTATAATGTGCAGGAATACCTAACAAACGAATTTCTGGATTGGCATTGTTGAAGATTACTTTTTTCCTTCTTCTCCTCTTTTTAGTCTGTTGTAGTGTAGCTTAAGTTATTTACATGTATTGTACATTTTGCTGTACAACTTGCCCTTCATATGTATACTGTTGACTTGTTTGTTGTTGCGTTCTGTCTGTATTTGTATTTATATATTTTGTGCACGTTCATTGTATTTGACAATTTCTCATATTTACAATTTGTAAATCTATAGAAAATAAAGATTATTATTATTATTATTATTATTATTATTTCTATACATTACTAGTTTCCACCTGAACACACTGTATTCAAAATAAAACTAGAATACCGGAAATAAAATCGTATTTAAAGAAACATGTTTTTAATCGCTTTTAAGTATTATAAGCGTATTTTATAGTTACGGGGTGCTCTCGTCTCGTCGAGATAAATAATGCCAAATTGCTAGACAAGAACAACGCAAGTGCATACTTACGTTGTTTATATTATGTTTTTTATATCAAAATGTTGTACATACGGTAAAACAGGGAACATGCGTTGATTATGTTATGTATTATGCATAATTACTCTTAGAATGTATAATACGACAATTTTTTAAACATATTTTTTTTATATTTAAAATACGAATTTCGATAAAATTCCTATTATATTCGATATTAGACACCCCAGGCTTAGTAAAAAACCAAAAACCTCATTTTGCCAAAAATTGCACTTACGACTTTCTTGTTAAGGACGGCAGTATGGTACTCTGGTTATTGTAAAGGATTTCGATCTACATAATGGTCGATATAGAAAAGGATTCGACAAGTATATAATGGTTTAGCTCTGCTAACATGCATTATTAATCAACATGAGTTCATCACTTAATGATATAATAAATGCTACCAAGCGCAAGAAATAAATAAAGGAGTTGGCAAGGGTAATCAGGAAAAAGTATCTGGCTTTGAAGTTGGGTAAGTCAGAGGAGGATGACGCTATACAAAAAATGTTTAATCCCATTTCCGCCCCATTAAAACAAATAGCCGCCACCACACTTAATTTGAATGAAAAGATACATGACAATAAACGTATCAAGATGGAGATGAAGAAAGAAGAGGAAGAAGAAGAAGATGTGACGAGAACTTTAAACCAAACAAGGTTTCTTCCCACTGAACATGTGGCATCGACGTCAACATCAAAGATAGAGGACGATGAATTTGAGGATTCAATAGGGGAGGAGCAACAACGTATAGAGGATACATCTACTACTTCATCTGTACTAGATGAATATTTAGATCAATATCCCGAGATGGCGCAAAAGTATGTAAGTGAACATAAGGAAAAGAGTGAATCAATAGATAGGATTTATGGTCCGGTATATGATGATTCAACATCTACGTGGTTATTGGGACGTAAAAGAATAGATTTCGATAGACGTACTGGAAACATAATAATAGAGGGGCAACAATTCAAAGGTACCCCGGCCTATATCAACTAATTTTCTATAACGATCCATCTTTCAATAGGCAGGATGAGCAATCATATAGGCAGATTCTGGAGCTAAGTGGTGTCCATCAAAACACCCGAGGCTATCTAAAAGGTACCAGTTTGAATAAATATCATGATATTATTAAACCGTTATTTCCTAAGCCAAGCCAATGTACAAAATCAACAGCTGGATCAGACCTCTCATACGAGAAAAATATGATTTATAATAAAAAACCTATAGAATATGTTTACTGGGACGACCCTAATGAACTTGTCGATTGCTTAAAACTTTTGGTAGCTTCGAAAAATGCCGGGAATACTACATCCCACGACAATGAAATAATTGCCATTATTAATGAATTGAAAGAAGCCAATTTAATTTATTAAGTCGATAATGATGATCCTCTTTTATATATATATAGTTGTACAAAAATGATTGAAGCAACACTTTGACGATGAGCCTCGACAAGTTTGGTAGATCCCTAGTGCCACATTCTAGCGGGGATGTTGGTTTTATGTTACAACAACAGCGTCATGGGTTTACCTTTACAAGTGACGGAAATATCGATGTGGATCATTTAAAACTCAGCAACCTCAAACCACCTACTAACGATAATGATGCTGCTAGCAAAAAATATGTGGATTATAATATGTCTCGCGCAATTAAAATCCCATCGAGATATTCTTCAAAGTTTGATTCGAGGTAATACCGATTATATGAATAATATGACTAAACAGGCTGTAGATGAGAGAAATAAAATCGTCTCTGATTTAACGCGAAAAATTGATGGGATACATAAAGAATTTAGTGCCATTCCAGGTGCGGTTGACATTTCACTATAGTATATAACACAAACCCTAAAAGACTTCAAAAATACCATACAAAATATTGAGCATGAATTTAAACAGTTTAAAGATAGTATTGAAAAGCAAATGACGCAAGTATATCATGATATATCTAAAATTACAACGTCAGTCAGTAGCAGTAACGCTGCAGACCTTGTACACACAAAACTGAAATAATGTCGTCGCTGAAACATTCAAAGGAAAAAATTCAATTAGTGAATGAACTGCATAAGACTGCAAGAAAGAACTATGGACGTAGGCGTACCATCATAAAAGGTTTGGATGAATCCTGTCAATCAGATCTGGCTGATATGCGGCAACATGCCCGCTCAAACGGAAATTTCACCATGATATTAGTGGTCATAGATTGTTTCTCGAAATTTGTTTGGACTCGACCGCTGAAAACTAAGACCGGGAAAGAAATAACTGCTGCTTTTGAAGATATTCTATTACATGATAAAAATAAAGTACCGAAAAATTTGCAAACCGATCAGGGAACTGAATACTACAATAAAATATTTCAAAGTTTAATGAAAAAATTCCACATAAATCATTACAGCACGTACAGCATCAAGAAAGCCGCCATTGCCGAACGCGCAATACGTACTATAAAAGATAAACTGTATAAATAATTTAGTTTAAATGGCACCTACAAATGGATAGATGTTTTACCTCAAATCACGAAAAATTACAACGAAACAAAACATAGTACTACGGGATATAAACCTGTTCAAGTCAACAAATCTAATGAAAAAGCTATACTAAAATCCACCTATAGTCACATCAAGATTAGCGGCGCGCAAAAATTTAAAGTAGGTGATGTTGTTCGCATAAGCAAAAATAAACATGTATTTGATAAAGGCTACACCCCCAACTGGACAACTGAACTCTTTAAAATTACATCGGGTAAAATAACAAATCCTACCACATATCTTTTAGACGATATGCAGGGGCGACCCATCAAAGGCGCCTTTTACGCCGAAGAACTACAAAAAACTGCCAATCCCGACATCTATCTTGTGGAAAAGGTACTAAGAAAAAAGGGAAAGAAGGTATTTGTCAAGTGGTTGGGCTTAGATAAAAGCCATAACAGTTGGATTGATAATTTCAACATAGTCTGATAGAGGGCGGTAGAGTGATCCCTGGAATTCCTGGGTTGCTTTATCTCCAAAAATATATAATAAAAACAAATTTAACAATTTATCAGTCGTCTACTGGTGCTGCGAGAGTGTCTGTAATGCCATTTATTAGTGCTAACAGTATTAGTGATACAAGGGGTGATGAAATTCACAAATCTACTATAATGGATGAGGATTCCATGGACTCTATTGTTGATTACAGTAAGGAGCTCGATGAAATATTGGCAAGATACGAGCATGCAGCAAATAAGGAAAATGTGTATTTGTTACACACAATTTTTCCTTTGATGACTAAGTCCATTCAAATCCAATGTGGCTTGAGTCCGGCACGAAGCTTTTGTCCTGCTGTTATTATACAACATAATTATAAGCCAATGAAAATATCCTTCAGCACATATGAATGGTGTACATTCACGGACATTTTGCGACAATTACAAGCCAATTTCTTCTCCCAAACACAAATCGAAGGCCACCCCGATGAACCCGAAGCAGTAACCGACATGTGTGGAGATTATATTTACATATCCCATCTCCTCTACGAAGATGTCAAAGTAGTGAATATAAAAAAGTTTGACATTAGCTTTGAACTGTTTGATCAAGATATAAAGGAAATCCTAATAATGGACTCATGTGTATTATCATCTCGTATTGCTATGTTACATTCGTTAAATTTTTGTTCATATTATCATAATATTGTGGAACTAAGTAATTTGTGGCTTAAATCCAATAAAGTAACGTTAAATGTAGAGGAAATATTATTAGCGTTTTGTGACATATCCAATGATAGCTTGTTAAGTAATGCTCTACGTGAATATCTCTATTATTATAAAGATAATGTACTATCTGATTTAAATAATAAATAAAACTCTTTTAAGTAGACTGCTTCTTTTATTTTAAACAGTTTTTCACAATGTCTCAACCTGTTAGTTGTTTCTGTTGTAAAAGTAAAATTATGACGTCACTTGAGAAAATAAAGTCTTTTAGTGATTTTACTAAAGATGAGCTGCACCATGTTCCACTGGAATATATTGATAAATATATACGGCCCGCTGAATTATTGGATATTTGGTCAAAATTACCATCAAGTTATCAAAGTGACTTTAATTTAAAAATTAAGCTGCCCTGCTTTGGGCATTACAATAGGCCAGGCTGAAAAACCCAATGGGATGGTCCAGAACAAGGTTGCAGTTTTTGTGTACGTGCTTTACGTCATCAATAAATCGATGTGTCGAGTTGTGTGACAAATTTCAAGATGTAAATCTCAGCATTCAAAGGTTTTGTCGTTTTGTCGAGAAATGGTTGCAGCCGGCATGAAAAGCTATTTATTCGATATTAAAATGTTTCTGCCTGTAGAATATATCAATAAATTCAATCTTGTAGAAGCAGATTAATAAATACAATATTAAATTTCCATCCTAGTTTTATTATTATTATTAATATTATTCAATACTACTTAGCTCTTAGTATTCTATTGTCCAGTAGTAGTAGTGATAGTCATACGCGCATGATTTTTCCTCTTATTACATCATTCATCTTTTCTATAAACAAAAGGTTACCTACCGCGCATGATTTTTTAGACCACTTTCTTATTTGCCTCACCCTATATAATTAATTTTTGAGACACTCTGTATGCTACATATTTGAATTTTTGTAAAAGTAAAATGTCGCGACCTTGCTAACTTCCTGTCTATTATTTACGTATGCATAAAGCCTCGGTATTTTATCAAGTAGCTAGCAGGTGTTACTATATATAATCGCTGAATAGCCATAAACGGTGATCACAATAAGTCAATGAACTAGAAAAACAGATGTCAGAGCTTTATGATGAAATTACGTGTTACTTACTATATGATATTGTAGTATCAGTGTAGTGATGGTGCAATAGTGGTCAGACATGTGTGCTCCACCTCACTTACATAACCTCAAATGGCTGTAAGTTCTTTTTTTTTAATATCTTATCATTATTATTCTACGTCGTAAATCACACCAATTGAATTTCCCTCTTTTATTTTACTGTCCGCCATGTTTTTTTTTTGTTAGAATTTTCTGCGCATGTTTTTCTGTTATAGTAGAGGATTTACTGCGCATGATTTTTCTTTAAATAGGCAGGTTACTTCTTATTTTGGCTCACCCTATAACTAACTTTTTTTTGGGGCACCCTGTATACTAATCATTTGAATTTCTCGCTATTTTTTACTGACAGCCATATTTTTTCTATAAACAGGACTGTTGCGCATGTTTTTCTGTTATAGTAGAGGATACACTGCGCGTGATTTTTCTTTAATAGGTAGGTTACTTCTTATTCTGGCTCACCCTATAACTACCTTTTTTTTTTGGGCACCCTCTATACTAATATTTGAATTTCGGCGGTCCTTGTCTAAATTTCCGGGTCATCTTCTAAATTTGGGTGGTTCTTTTCTAAATTTCGGGGATGTCGTTTTTGGGGCACCCTGTATACTAATATTTTAATTTCGGGGGTCCTTTTCTAAATTTCGGGGGTCTAAATTTCTGGGGTGTCGTTGTGGGGGTCTCATTCTGTTCTGTGGTTCAATGGTCTCATTCTGTTCTATGGTTCAATGGTTTCCTTCTGTGGTTCCATGGTCTCATACTGTTCTGTGGTTCAATGGTCTCATTCTGTGGTTCTATGGTCTCATACTGTTCTGTGGTTCCATGGTCTGAAGTATGGCGCTAGTGATGACGTCACACTGTCTGGCTCAATCGCCGCCTTACCTACTTATACGGGAGGGATGTTCTCAGAATCTTCTATTTTTTAAACAAATAAATAAACAGTGCCGGATATCGACGCCCTAAGTTTACCAGAACGAAAATATAATTCTTGCTCATCAGTTGTAGAAGCAGGTGGATCCAATTTCTTAATACAATTAGTAGTATTTATTTATTAATTATTAGCTATATCATAATAGCAATACCCAATCAGAAAGAAATATATGGATATTGACATCTTGACTGTGACCGTGTTTAATAAACCCTCATATGGGATAAAAGAGACAAAATATGCTGCAAATGTAGATTACATCAATTTTTGGTGAAACAGTGTTCCATTTTTTGTAAAATGTAGTCATTGTCTCTTGACTTAATCTGGTGTATTGAAAGAATCGTACACTTTCCTTCCTTAAATTTTTAACTAGATGATAGTAGTCCCCATGATCTACTCTATCACTATTTAAAGGGTGCGTTCCCATTATTTTCCTTTTTAATACAGTTGCCACAAAATTTAAAATTAACATGTCATCAGATGAAGACGATATCCCTCTAATAAGAATTTATAAATTAATCTGATGATATGATGATAAACTTTTCGCAAAGGTGCTTACATAGGTTTGTGTGTACCCAAGGCGCGAGAAATCGGTAGGCACCTATAAATGCCGGTTATCGGAAAGCAGAAAACCCGTGTTTACTGTGTTTGTATACTGATTAAGAAATAATGTATTATGATTATGTTGTATGATTCAATTATGTTGTTAATTATGTTGTATGTTCATTTCCCCGTCGATTTTTCTCCAAGACTTTTCTACAATATTTCTGTTGCCGTGACTTTTTTCTCGTTGGTCTTATATTGGTTCAAAGGATTCCAAATAATAGAGTATTCTAATTTTGAACGGATAAATGCATTAAAAATAGAAATAATGGAGTGTCATTTTTTAAATCCTTGATATTTCTAATAAGAAAACCTAAATTCTTATAAGCAGCATTAATAACAGAAGGTTATGATCCACGAAGTTTAATTATTTTAGATCTAATAATACTCCTAAATCTTTCTGTTAACTTTTTCTTATCTCCTTAAAATCTTTTTAAAATTACATAATTTAAAATATAATTATTCACCACGGGAACACTTTTCTTTGTAAATGACAGAATATTGTATTTTTCCATATAAAACTGTAGTTTTTTTCTCAAACCAAACTTGTAATGCATATTAAAATCATTCTACAAGCAAGTACAATTCTCAATTAATTGTTCAATCCTTATGCGTTTATATATCTTCAGGGATTAGGCATATAGACGCCCATGCAAATTAATTGCCAGAATAATTTAAATAATGTGTGAATTGTCATAGTTGGGATCATAATTCTCATAAATGGATCACAAGCGAAATGTCCCACCGGCCGGCAGCTGGCCTTCTTTCTCCAATTAACCAATAATGTACATGATTTTCAGTCAACTGAACTGATGTCATCAGTTCAAATGATGACATCAGTTCTGATGTCATCATTTGTTATAAAGTAAGTCGTAATCCCCCTATTTTGGGACGAGGATAAGAAGGGTTTTAGCTTAGTAGTAGGTACCTACTTTTGAAGATTGGAGAAATCTAAGACAACGTGACGGAAAATTGTCATTGTTCGCGGTACTAGAAGAGGGATAGGGAACATACTTTAACAACCAATGGTATTCGTAGATTTGAAATTTAAGGCACAGAAGCTTTGATTCAAAAATTTCTAAAAAAGAAGCTTTTAGTCTGTTCTTGGCCGGCTTCAGAACGAGTTGTTAGTATTTGGGGGTTGGTGGCTTTGTTCCCTAGTATGAGGGCAAACCACCAAGTGCGAGTAATGTACATTTCACGGAGAGTTCATTCAGATTCAATGTTCATCAGTGTTGTATACATTCGTTTTCTTTAGTTGAATAATTAAACACTGCTCATTAATTTCATAGGCAAAATTAATCTTGTAATGTTATTTTTCTTTTACTTACGTTTTTCAATTCAATTAAATTTTTTGTTATTAAAAACCCTTGTCTAAAAGTGAAGTGTTTTCGTTCAAATCCTCCTAGCTACTCTCTCAGTGATAGAATATACGGAATGTCCGCAGGAATACATCCATACATCGAGGCCCAGGATAAGGTAACCCACGGTAAGTTAAGAAACCGTTTTACACGTAGATAAAAGCATATCTCGAACCCGACGACGCAGAAATTGATTCAGTGGTAAAATTAAGACTCCTTATTGAGATAAATGAGTAAATAAGTAATTTTTCGTGAAGTCTGTTAAAGATGGATCGGTTAGAGATACTGATTAGACGCACTGCAATGTTAATCAATGTATATAATAAATGTTGAGTGACAAATATAATTTATCCTACATTTTGTCTCGGACTAGTGGGATACTCGTCTGAGAGGATACTGGGAGACATAGAGAACGTGTATACATACGGTCAATCTGCACAATACGTAGAGTAAATAATGTTATTGAAAGAGTTGGTTACTTATTTGGGTTATAAGATAGATAAATATGGTTTCACATGTGTGAAAATAAAATAGAAGAGATAATAAATCCACATATATACCGCTACTTTTACTTAGTTGAGATCATTTTTAGATTTTATAAATATCTAGAATAAATTTCTATGGAATTCCTCAACTGTGCTTCAACCTTTAAATAAATGGCTACAAAAAAACTATAAATTGAATTGGTCAAGAATGTACCAACTCTTTTAATGATGTTAAAGAGTGTTTAACTTCTGCTAGTAAGTATTCTAGTGCATTATAATCCTAGTTTCCTATGAATTTCAACATTTTTAAATAAAAATTAAATTCAATTTATGTCGTGCTCACCTTTTCATTCTGCTATAATTGTCAAACAGAAAAAGAATATTAAAATTGTTAAACATATGTATTATTAAAACCTCGTAATAAAGGTTCAGCAAGAGATTTAAATATATTACTAATAATAATTTTGTGCTACCATATAGGTATATGGTTAGTCAGAATTCTACTACCTACTTTCTACCTAATGTGACGATTTTCGGATACTCCTGTCAACAAATGTCCTCTGAAAGCTAAACTGGCGAGTAGCTTGAATTTCAAACAAAATGTGATTGTTATGACCACTACAAACCTAGTTCTGTTTAACAGTTTCAAAAATATAATAATTTAATATTGAAGTTATACATAAAACTCCAATCGATCAAATAATAAACCATTTACATTTCGTTACAGAAATAGTGCAATTAAAAAACCAACACTCAATTAGTAAATTATTAAGAGAGGCTGAAAAATTTTTCTTATTTAAATTACTTACTGAAGGTAGTACTATTATGATTTTACTCCCTTTGTTTAGGTTGCTTAATTTTCAATTTTGTTTTTACTAATTTTTATTTAGACTCTTTAATCTCAGGGTGTGCTTCCTATTTTATGTTTTCTTTGTGGGATTTATTCTTTTATACTTAATTAAATTCAATTAAAAAACTTGTTTTAACTTTAACAAAACGATATACCTATTGACTTATTTATGAACAAAGTTTTCCTAACCTAATGTGACAAATTTTATTTCCCCTTTAATTTATGGTGAGTTTATAAAAAGATTTTAGTCCTAACTGGTCCTAACTTAATCTTAGTCTTAGTCCTAGTCTTAGTCTTGGCCCTAATATTTTAACACTGTTTATAAAAATTTGGTCTTAACTTATTCTTAAGAATTGGCCAATCCACGATTCGATCGCGCACATGCGCAAATGTTATGTTGTTATGTCACTCTGTTTACAAGATTAGGTACCTAATCTATAATAAAAAATTAAAATCTCAAGAATGAATACTGCCAAACGCCTTAAAATTGCTGTATTAATGACTTTGCTGCTTGCTTCAGCAGCGGTTTATGTTAGTTATTAATATCGTGCTGGACGCGGTCGTGTGCATAAATTTAAAAGTCGTCCCATGAATCGCATTAGGAATATAGAAGGACAGTTCCACACGTTACTTCAAAGTATATTACATAAAGAACTTGATCATGAACAATACTTTAAGTTTATGAGAATGACACCTGGTATGTTCAATTATCTATTGGAATTAGTGGGCCCAAAAGTTACAGAAAGATCCACGAGGTGGTTCCCTTTCTCCAGATCATCTACTGGCAATAACATTACAGTAAGTTTTGTAAATTGTTTAATTAAATAGGTAACAGATTATCTTGTTTTCAGTTATTTAGCTGAAGGATGTTCAATGCAAGAAATTGTAAGAGGATTTCGTGTGGGAAAAGCAACCGTTCATGTAATCGTCAGCGAAACAAGTTTTGTGGGATGTACTTCTGCCCTTAGTACTACCAACCCCTGATGAAAAAATGTGGCAGGATATTTCAAATGGATTTTTCAGTAGGTGTAATATGCCAAACTGTGTTGGAGCAATAGATGGCAAACATGTTCACATCCAATCCCCAAAATATTCTGGCTCTGAATTTTTTTATTACAAAAAAAATATTAGCATCGTTTTAATGGGTGTATGTGATGCGTACTATCGTTTTGTTTTAGTCGATATAGGAGCTGCTGGTTCTCAACATGATAGTGGAGTATTCCAAAATAGTTGATTTGGTATGGCCCTTTTAAATGGACAATTGCATTTGCCAGGTCCAAAGAACTTGCCAAATTCAGATATAAAAATGCATCACTTTTTGGTTGCTGATCAAGCATTTCCTTTAAATAAAAACATTATGAGGCCATATCCTGGAAGTTATTTGGGGCAAGAAAAAAATATATTTAATTATCGATTATCAAGGGCAAGACCAACAATAGAAAACGCCTTTGGTATTTTGGTTCAACGGTGGCGTATCCTTCGTAGATCAATTATAGCCAATATAAAATTATGTGAAAACATTACTAAGGCAGTAGTTGTTTTACATAATTTTATTCAAAAGAGTGAAATGGATATCCCAGAATCTGAGAGGAAATATTGTGGCACGGGTATTAGAGACTATGTAGATGTAAATGGGGTGCTTCATGCAGGCTCATGGCGTAATGTTCCAGGTGATCTTCCATCTGTAGGTAGACTTGGATCCAATAATCCTCAGAAAACCGCACAGGAAGCGAGGAATAAATTTCGTGATTATTTTGTGTCACAAGAAGGTTGTGTGCCATGGCAGTGGGATTATGTGCTACGAGGATCACTTCCGGAATAAAATACTTACAAATATCAGATTTACAGTGACAATAAATATATTCTATTTGGTTACATTAGTTTGTATATTCTGTTGAAAGTTAGAAAGTTTAAATTATTTTAGTATCATTTTTAGAACGATAGTTGGATGGATGAATTTTATTTGGCTTTACTACTTAGTCACTTCTATATTATTTATATTTTTATGATTATGAATATGTACGTTTTTGCTGTAAAATAGTACTTAATAGAACTTACTATTATAATTTAAAAATAAAAACATTTAGACATTAGGTATTATTTCTTATATTAAAAAATGTGTATCTAAATGAAATAAAACATAAATACATAATTTTATAACAACATTTACACATCGTCTGTAGCTTCGGCAATAAGGGTAATAATTTTTGCCTCTAATAAGGCCTTTCTTTTTTTCCCCATTACGTCCTTTAGCATGACCGCCACAGTTTTCCCAAACACAAAATCCTCATCCGTTGATTCAGGATCTTCTAGCGTTGAAGTAAGTCCTTTAATATTTTGAAATGCACTTGTAATAGTAGAGCTTAGCTCTGCTATTGCAGCACCTTCATCTTCTGAACGTTTCCTTTTTTTTTTGGGATTTTCTGCCGCAACATACTTAGGCGGCTGCTGGAACCAGACCTTGTTTCATCGCCTTCCAAAATAAATGTAGGGCTTCCTAAATTTGAATCGTCTACATCTATTGCGATGTCTGGCTCTATTTCAGCTTGACTGCTACCAGCTTCCGTTGGTAAAAGATCATGGCCAACATCCCACAGATTTCTCGATTGATCCTGGGGGCTCGACACCACCGTCACTGCTGCAAGTGCAGGCTTTTTTACATTACCCACAGTTCTAAAAAAAATAATGGTTTTATTTCTCAAATTCAAGATTCTTGAAATGATTACTTACTTTCTGGACACTACAACATCCTCTAAAAAGGAACAGGTGTTGTAAAATGGCCAGGTAATAGTGCAGGATGCAGATCCTGAAGGTCTCTGGGCAAGTCTTCACTCCTTTGCAAAGCGATGCCTAATAGTCACCCATCTTTGCTCACAGAATTCCACTAAAAACAAATTAACAGTTACACAAGCTACAAGCTTTTAATTTCAATAAAGTAATTTTTACCTGTTGCTCCCATTATTTCTGATATAGTAGACCATGCGTTCTCCAATTTTAATTTATTCCGATGGTCTGGATGTTTTCTATTCCATATTAATGGATATTGCTGAATTAGTTCAATGAACTGACCGTCATCATAATCTACTTCAGCCATGATAAACAATATTATTTGTTTAAATAATAAAATAAGTTGAAGAGAAAAAAATCACTTGCAACTACACAAAACAGAACAGAAATGATTGATATTTGATAAATAAAGAATTAAAAACGACACGACTCTAACCTCTCATAACAACAACAGGGCGGGCGAAAATTATAGATAAAATATTGGCGGAAATGGCCGACGTTTGCGCATGCGTACTTGTTATGGTCTTAGCCTTAAGCTGGATTCATAGTACGTAAAACTTAAGCCACAAGCTATGACCGTAAGACGTATTAAAATAAATTATACGAAATCCGTATGACAATTCATAGTCACTGTAACATAATTCGTATGCCGTAAGAAATGGTTCATTTTTATTTCTTACGTTTATCGTTACGGAATCGGGTAAAACCGCTGGTGGTCGGATAGAATCAAAGTTTATTCTGACCATAGACCACAAATGTGGAAATTGGAACGATGTTCTGTGTCTCCGTATTATTAATAGGATGGAAACCTCAAATCGGAAATTTGAAAATGCCGAATACTGAACCACTTCTAACTAACTTGGATAAAATTAAACAGAAATTATTGATATAAATTTTGATTTGACATTTAACCGCCTCCAGTTCTTTGCGCTTGCGTACGGCTTACGTTATGTACATTATGAATGCACTTTCAAGAAATTAAGTCATACGGCTTACGGTTATAGCTTACGGCTTAAGTTTTACGTACTATGAATCCAGCTTTAGTCCTAGAAAAGTTAAAAGTTAGGAACTTTCAAGGTCAGGTCTTAAGACCTCTCAGGAGTAAGACTAAGTTAGGATTTTTATAAACCACTAGATTAAAATCTGTATGTTTAACTTTTTAGGGCAAAGACTAATACTAAGTTAGGATTAAGTTAGGACTAAGATCTTTTTATAAACTCACCATTAGATTTTCGTGATTGTTTGATTTTACGATCGACCGTTTTAAATTCGATGATTTTATTTATTGTGTGTAGTGTGTTTTGGCCAATGTGATAATAAAATGTACATACGGTTTTAATCCTTTTAGAGTTAATCCAAACTGATAATCCTTTCGAACACAAACACTGTTACTTAAGCTCTGCTTTTTATTCACTTCACGCACTTTCACTGTCTGGAATCTGGAACGCCAGGAGCTGGAAATGATGTTCAGGAACTAGGAACCTCCAGGAACTGGAAATCTGCTTTTATGAAATTTCGTTTTTCGGAATTTTACTTTTACGGATTTTCTTTTCTTCTTTTCTGGATTCTGCACGTCGGGTATGGTTTTTCACTTTATTTGCTTTGTGGTTGCTTATGTTTTCTTCTTGAAACTTGTCGTTCTGCCTTTGACGTCCAGCACTTGCTGTTAACCTCACTTTTTTGACAGGCACCAACAATTAAAAATTTGTTTATACAATGGCTGCTAACTACCTAAATGTTCACTTGTTTTCTATATAAACACGTAGCGATGTTCACGCGTAGCGATTCGTAGCAACGAATGTTGAATTTTAAAATGAAATTTTTACAAAATTTTATATGCCTTTTTCTAGAATGTGACTGTATGAATCTTGAATGTTATTTGATAAATATGTTTGTGGTAAATTTAGCTACATTTTGATATGCCTTTTGTTAGGTACCGAGCAATATTATAACATTTTGTGAAATTTGGGCTATTTTTGATTTCCTGGATTTAATTTTGATATTTGGGTATGAATTTTGACTGTAAAATGTTCCTAAGATGTCTGTTTTGCTATTTCTTTATTATAATAAATGTAGATTTTTATATGTTTTTGCTATCATCTTGACCGTTTTCTAAGAAAGTTGTTATGAATTAAACTGACTTGTCTCACATGAAATATGTATCAAAATGTTCACTGAAAGTGCCTCTTTCATTACATATACATATCACGGGGATTATTTACTTTTAATAACTTAAAAACTAACAAAATATGTATCTTAATCTAATGTAATGGTATTTTCTCATTTTATGACAAATTTGAATGCTGAAATGATATTATTCTTATGGAAATCTACTTAAGGTATGTTTATTTAGGATATTCTTGCATGATTGTGGCTCTCTACTTTACTATGTGAAAAATTCTTTCTTTTGGTTCGGTTCATCCGAAGTCAAATCTCAAACTTTTTCGAGTATGCTTATGGCACTTTGAATTTGCCTGTTTAAAGTATCAAGATAATTGTGTTGGCTATTAATCTACATTTTCTGACTATTTTCTCTTTACGATTTGCTGTATATAAGTATTTATTCATGAATTTTTCAGAATTTTGACAGTTCATCGGCAATGTACAGGGTGGGGCAAATTCGATGGGATTGCAGGGTATCTCAGAAACTACTGGAGATAGAAAAAATCTAATGCCACGTTCTCGAGCCCGATTTTCAAAACAAATTCAACTGTCAATTCAGAAATCCTGTGATTTCAGTTGTTTTCTAGTTACAGGGCGATATTGATTTTTTTTACATTTCCGTCCACCCGTGTATCTCCGGAACTAAATAAGATATGATAAAAGTTAAAACTGCTATATATCAATTTTCGGGCGTAGAATCGAATGGTCTTATTAGTTTCTTAGTATCTCTTATAGTTGCGGAGCTATGAAGCAAACTTATATTTTTTTAAATGGGAATCAAAGTTGGCTATGGCCTAGAAAAATAGAGAATTTTTTTTGCTTTCCAATGATATATAATATGCTATAGTTATTTTTACAAATGTAGGAAATACAGGGTGTTTAACATTTTAATTTAGTATATATTTTTATATTCTGATGAAAAGTAGTTGGCTATGGAAATATTATATCTTCACAAAGACTATACCTACCTGTTGTAAATGGAAATTGTTAAATAATACATAAACAGAAAATGTACCAAAGTATGAAAACAAAGGGATTAAAATATGGCACCTCATTGTTATTTACATTGTAGAATTTTGCTAAATTAGAAGCACTTTCTGAATTTCTGATATTTAAGGTAATTTTGGTCTTATATTAAATAACAGAACTACAAAGTGCTTTAAATAGATATCTTCAAATATCTTCAAAGCTTTTCTTTTACTTACACCTATTTCATATTCTATTTTTCTACTCGTTGTTGATGGATTTTCCATTACCCACGCTAAAGTGTTGACTTCTTGTTCTTGTCTATTTTCGTTCTCATAATTTGTTGGCCTTGAGCGCGTAAATCGTCCATGTGATATTAAATTATTTTCTAAACGTCTGAATATCTTTTTATTTGGCTGTCTTCTTTCAGGATAACGATTGAAATATATTTCACCAGCTACAGACGCATTTTTTCTGGCTTCTATAAATACTTCTAACATATTATATTTTTCCAGGAAACTATAATTTGCCATTATCACTATATTACATTATATTCATAAAACAGTATGGCAAGAAATTTTTATTGCTTATTATTGGGAAAACTGCTTTGACATTTATTTGTTGCGATTGTTGAGCTTTAGACATTGTTTCATGGCTAACTATGACATTATCATATTCTAAAGAGATTACTACTACCTACATTCATAGTTCCCCACATACATAGTTCTTTACAGTGATCAACTTCTTTGTTTATATCATCCTCAAGTTGAGTGTCGACTGAGGTATGGTGTTTGTCTCTGAGAAGCGTGTTCTGAGGTGCATCGCTGGCATCCCTAGTACTCACACATGTAAGAATATTTTTAGACAATATAAAATCCTTACTTTGCCTTGCATATACATTTTTGAGATGTGTTTATACATTTACAAAAATCAAAATAAATTTATTTTAAATAAGGATCGTCATAAAATCAATACAAGACAAAGACATGATTTCCATGTGCCTTTTGCGAGGTTAAAATTGAGCTGCATTTCTCCTAATTGTGGGGGGGCCTAGAATGTTTATTCATTTGCCTGATGATATAAAGCGTGTGTCAAGTGAAAGTTTGTTTAAAATGAAATTGCAAAAAAAAATCTATTTTTCTAGGCCATAGCCAACTATGATTCCCATTTAAAAATATAAATTTGCTTCATAGCTCCGCAACTATAAGAGATATTAAGAAAGTAATAAGACCATTCGATTCTACGCCTGAAAATTGATCTATAGCAGTTTTAACTTTTATCATAACTTATTTAGTTCCGGAGATACACGGGTGGTCGGAAATGTAAAAAAAAATCAATATCGCCCTGTAACTAGAAAACAACTAAAATCACAGGATTTCTGAATTGACAGTTGAATTTGTTGTGAAAATCGGGCTCGAGAACGTGGCATTAGATTTTTTCTATCTCCAGTAGTTTCTAAAATACCCTGCAATCCCATCGAATTTGCCCCACCCTGTACACCTTTAGTTGAATATTTCAGTATTCAAGTGCTGTTAATGAATGAAATCTATGGTATTTATGCAATATTCTTAACCTACTGTGAAATTACCTAATCTACTTAATATTTTTTTTTACATTTTTCATGATTTTATATCTCAACGATCATCGTACGCTTAAATCTACTATTTATACCATCTTTACAAGATAAAGTCCATTTACTAACTAAACTTATGCTACATGTAAGTATTTTAATTGAATCTAATTATTATACAAATCAATATCTTTTTGAATTATTTCCCATTTAAATTCACGGAATAGAACCCGTCTCACCTTTGAAAGTTCTTTAAATTTTGTGTTTCATATGTGGCTGGATTTTTAATCATGGCAGTACCTACTTAATTTTGTGTTTTTATAATGCTGACATCCGATGTAAAAAATAAATTTAAAGCCACTTAGAAATCTATTGTTTGTAATCAAAATAAAACAAACAACAACAATAATGCTAAGGAGCAAATATATGTAAAAATACAGATCAAGTCGTCTATCATTTGTTTGAGGCTACAATTTACTTGAGAATGATAATCCAAAGATGAACATAAAATTGAGAAATTTAAAAGATAGATTTAAAAATAATTTGTGTTGGAGTCCCCAAATGTAAACAACGATGTAGCTGTAACTTCGATATTTCAGAATGTTGATCGCTATAAAGTTGGCGCAGCTAGTATATCTAGGATCTAGAATGAGATTAATGCAGACAAAACTCAATAAAAATGTGTACAGTTCTCTGGTACTTCATTTTGTATTTTCGTGCTGCATTGGGTCACGCATATGCATAGGGTCTCCGTAGAACAATCAGCATAAGGAGACGACGAGCACTACTCTTGTCCACATAGCAAAAATTAATTAATATCTGGATGAGATTTGTGGAAAGTAGATATAAACAAAAAGATTCTCTTAAAATTTTCTTTTTTTAGAGAGACAAATTCTTAATTTATGGCGGTGGTTTTGTGCAGAAAACACCACATACGGACTCATGTAGCCCACAACCTAGTAAGACCACGTGTTGAAGCGTCTGAGATGTCCTTGTGCATTGTACGAACGACCTAACTGAGGCCTAATATGATCGAAAATATTTTTATACTTTTAATAAGACAAATCGGACATCTTACATTAATTGCCAAAAGTGTGTGCATAACAATGCTGACATTACTTCTAGAGTCATCTAAATAATATTAATTTTATAAATAAATAAATCAATGTATACATAGTGTCCTTTAAGATAACACAGTTGATTAAATTGGGAAAAAGTTGTGCAATTTTAGGCCCAAAAATAATCTAAGGTTATATTTCCAAGAATTCCTTCCTTAAGTTGATACAGGGTGAATACAAAAATGTGCATTTTCTGCAAAAATCTATAGCTCGTTTATTGTAAAAGATATATCCTAAAATTTTCAGGACAGGGATAGCAGTCAGCAAGGACCTCAAAATTAGTCTCCAAAAAAATTATTTAAGCCCACTAAATTTTGGGCGAGCATATTCAACTTTTGTTTTTCTTATGGGCGCTGTATTGAATTTTCGTATTTTTGAAAACTCCGTACAAAGTGCTTTTCAACCATGTATAATATGCATATGTTCAAAAACGAAAAAAATATGAATAGAATAATTCCAGTTACTGCGTCTTTAACTGCTCTACGTAATTCCTCTGCATACGATCTTACATACAATTTGTTTATTAGATAACCCCACATAAAAAGCCCAACGGACTGAGGTCCGGTGACCTAATAGACAATTTTATTGACCCTGGGTTTTTTGAACATTGCATATAGAAAAGCACTTTGTACGCAGTTATCAAAAATACGAAAATCAAATATGGCGTTCATATGAAAAACAAAAGTTGAGTTTGCTTGCGCAAAATCTAGTAAACCAAAGCTTTTTAGAGACCAATTTTGAAGTCCTTGCTGAGTGCCAATCCTGTCCTAAAAATTTTATGAATGTATCTTTTACAATAAACGAACTATAGACGTTTGCAGAAAATACACATTTTCGGTTTTCTTCCTGTATCTACGTAAAGGAAGGAATTCTTGGAAATGTAACCTTGGATTCTTTTTGGGCCTAAAATTGACCAACTTTTTCCCAATTTAATCAACTCTGTATCTATAATGGTTTCTGAGATGCCCATACAGTTCATCTTAAACTGGACAGTGTATTTACGCATTCACTAGACACTAAAATTAGGATGAATGTACATTCAGAAGCTATTGATTTACATTTTTTAGCTTACCTAATTTTTTTCAGTGTGCAGCTTAAAAGAATTTGGTTTTCACACCAATCGATATATACACTAAATTTATTTTCAGCTTGATTCAGTACTATGTCACAAATCCGAGGTAATAAAAGATTATCTTCCCAACATTTTTCTAGCTGCTGAAGTAGTTGCATGGAACATCGTGTAACTAAAATAGATAAATAGATAGATTAATATAAGATCAATGTTCGCTAATCAGATGTGGTCACGCATTAGAATATTTAAGAGACTACTTTCAATTAAAGAGTAAAAATTTGGACACTAGAGTTTTCGAGAATCCTGTCTCCAAATAAAAAAATGGCCTCCTCGTGATTGATTACCCCAGAAGTTACCATCACATTTCTTAATTTAAATGTGTCATATATATTTTTAGGTCGCGGAAGCTGGCTCCACCACAAGAGAATTTTGAGATGGGACTTTATATAAATTTAACTGCTATTTTTAGGCTATTTTGGTACCCCATTATACATTTTTCCGCTCGCCTTCAAATATGTGACTTTGTGGAGGTGCTAGCTTCTCTTGGAGTTAGCTCCACTACACTTGTATAACATGTTTCGCGTAAACTATTCGCATATTTTTATGCATCAGATTTAACCGGTTATTTAAAGACTCTAAATGTGCCATATTACAATTGAATCGGACCATCCCACCCAGAAATTGGGAAGACCCCTCATAGGGTACAATTTACAGGTCTTCACAAAAATTCGAATTTTAAGATGAGACTTCATGGAGAATTAACGGCTATTTTTAGGCTCTTTTGGTACCCTATTACAAATTTTTCCGTTCGCCCCCAAATGGGTTAGTTTGTGGAGGCCCTTCGGCCTGAAGTTAGCTCCACCACACTTGTAAAACATGGTTCGCGTAAACTATTCACATATTTATATGCATCAGATTTAACGGCTATTTAAAGTCTCTAGAACGTGCCATATTACAACTGAATCGGACCACCCCACCTAGAGATTGGGACACCCCTTCAGAGGGTACAATTTATAGGTCTTCACAAAAAATCGAATTTTGAGATGGGACTTCATGGAGAATTAACGGCTATTTTTAGGCTCTTTTGGTACCCTATTAATAATTTTTCCGCTCACCTCCAAATGTGCGACTTTGTGGTGATGCTAGCTTTCACTTGAAGTTAGCGCCGCACTTGTAAAACTTGATTCGCGTAAAATATTCGCATATTTTTATACATCAGATTTAATGGATATTTAGAGGCTGCAGAATAAGCCTTAATACAACTGGATCAGACGATCCCAAGCAGAAATATACACCCTCATACGTTAAAATTTATAGGTATTCACAAAAAAATCGAATTTTGGCATTTTTAGTCTGCGTTGGTAACCTATTATTAATATTTCCACTCTGAAGTTAACACCGCCAAACTTATAAAACTTGGTTCACGTACTTCAGTAGAAAGTGACAAAAAAATGTAGATTGAATTTCTTAGTAGCTGCCAATGATTAGATTAAATACCATTTTTTCAAGGATATCATCCAGATTTACAAATGTTCCCTCGTATTGACTACTTTGTAGGCTTGAAGTTTTCGTTTTAAATCTTCAATATCCGTTGGTGGTACTTCATATACGCGTTCTTTAATGTACCCCCACAGGAAAAAAACCCAGGCTATTCAAGTCTGGCGAACGTGCAGGCCAAGGAACTGGACCTCCACGACCTATCCACATGTTTGGATATATTTGAATTAAGTGTTATCTAATCTGAAAAAGTAAATAGTAGCAAACATATAATCGAATAAAATAATCAAATTACCATCAAACTGAATGTAGAGGGGCACCATCATGCCGAAAGCACTGTTGAACCAAATCATTGGGAGCCATATTATGTCTCAGGAGAATGGCAAGTTCATTTTGCAAAAAATGTAAGTATACGTTTGTGTTTAAATTACTTTCAAAAAAGTATGGTCCAACAATATGTTTTCCATCTATTTCAGCCCACACGTTCACTTTGAAACGATGCTGATGGTCTACCACTCGCCATAACCTGGGATTACTGTCAGCGTAGTGTGAAAATTACGACGATTGGGTTTACAAGTATTTGAAAATGTGAATTCATCAGTGAACAAAACATTCAACAAAAGTTTGGATTTTCTTAAACTTTTTGCTGCGCCCAACTGCAAAACTGTAAACGGTTTTGGAAATCCTGACGCGTCAATGATTGGTGGTATTCGCTGTGATAGGAACGAACCTTAAATTTTTTCAATATTTTATTTGTTAATATCCAAACTTTTGGAAACTCTGATGTCATTACTAATTTTCCGGACACTAATATTTGGATTTTCAATAATAGACGCCACAATATTGAATTTATTTTCCTGGTTGCTACTTTCACATGTCCTGGTAATTTTCTTGTAATTAGCATTTCCTGTTCTTTCAAACTTACAAAGCAGTCAGTACTATTGCAAAATTGTAGGGTCTGTCGAAGTCCATTTTATGGTTTAATAAAATAAAGGGTATTCCTTTTGAATTAGTGGAGATTTTGGAAATTTTTGTTTGTTATATTTGACACAATTTGTTTGCACTCTGTATATTGTAGTTCAACTTTTGATACATCTTTCGAAAGAGCCATCCTTCCTCTACACTATCCCAAAAAAAATTATTTCTAGCTGCTCACACAACCAAATCGTTTCATGTATAAAAGTGACTAATTTTAAGAAAAAAAAATTCAATTCAGATATCTTGAAAATTAATAATATTTTGATAGGTGTGCATTAGAAAAACTGTCCTTAATTTATCACTTAGAATTCGATAGAAAACATATTTTGCTATTTAAAATAACAAAGTGAGTGCCGGTACAGAATAAACTGAACACCCTGTACATCGAAATTTATTTTTATTTTGTGGAGCTCGAGAAATTAGGCAACGCTGTAGAAAGAAAATTTTAAATATCTGCTTTGCTAACCTAGATCTAGATCTAACCTACCTAACCTAGAACTTCCGCGCACTAGGTGGACACCCTGTATATTTGTATATCAATAGTGGTAGGTGGACATATAGGATTGCAGTAAGTAGTAATTTACGACATATTTCTGATTTACCTTTGCTAACCTAGGTTACAGGTGACAAGGGAAATTTAAACTTCATTGAGTCATAGTTGAATAATTTGATTAATATATATATCTATTCGTTCTCTTTTTTGTTTTAATCCTTATAAATAATTGCGAACATCAGAAATAATGTTTCTGGTCACAAGCCTATTTTCGCACTTCCGAAGTATGGCATTGCATAATAATCAGTAATTTTTTTAAAGAATCAATAGAGTTAGAAAATTATATAATCCTATACGTCGCTCTAAATAAAAAAAAGTTACTCTTACTGTCTGCAAAATCATAACTACGCCATTAAAAAAGTCCTTAGAAAAACAAGAAAAACCGTGCAAGATTTATTGATCGGGCACTAATAAAGAATTATAAAGAATTAACAGCTGATGTTAAATAATGACGATTTTCATTTTTTCTAAATAAGATGGAAACAAAATAGAAGTATTTTCTTGTAGAATGTTGATGGACATTAAATTCTACACTGCTTTCCTCATGTACCATTTTCTGTAGCTGTAACAATTTCTGAGATATCTGTATTGGTAATCAAATTTAGTTTAGCTTGTACCAATATTATATAAATGAGTTAAATTTGTAACGTTGATTTCATTAATGAAATCATTATAACTTACTTTCTTCTACTTTTCCAAATAGTATTTTCCAATCTTCAGTAGCAATCCATCTTTTAATATTGTTTGAAAAGTGGTGTTTTAATATATTTAGCGAATTTAAATATGAAGTTTCTGATGTGATAATTTCAAATTTGGCCTCTTGAAGCTTCCTCTGTCGCATACTAAGATTACCTAATAAAAAAAGTTTATTAATAAATTATCGTTATTTAAAATATTACAAATTATTGTTTATATGCTATTGCGAAATCTTTCATTCTTGTCAAAATATCTCTACAGACTTTCATCTAAGCTAAAACTATTTTACTACATTAGGATTGTGATAGGTTTGTTTTAAACCAAACACATGTCAAAATTATTGTAAACGACTCTTTATCCAAACTCGTAAAATAGTGTGCTCTAATAAAAAAACAGGTAATTTCTTTTTCAATAATTCCTAACAGAAATATCGGAACATAACTTCGGATGGGTTATTTTCATTATTTTCCTATGAGAAATATTGCTAAGGGAATCGATAGTACCTACTGCCCAACACTTCTCATTACAAAAAAACTGAAGTGAAATGGCTTTCCAATTAGAATATCGGTAAAAATTATTTTTTCAGGTTGACACGTACAATTTACATACTTAAATATCTCAGGTTTGACGCCCTACCTTTTTTTGGACGGTACCTAAATAATTAAAATAATAATAATAATAATATACTACAAAATATATTTTAATAACATATCGCTACTTCTTCCGGATCTCTAGTGAATCAATACCAAGCTGGTTGCCGCTAGCCGCAGTGAAGATGGGCGTGGTCTCAAGCAACAAAAAAAAACTATAAAGTAGGGACGCCACGTGATTTAGGCCAGCCTGTATTGATGCGATGGATAGTAGTTAGTGATTATTACCCGCAAAATCACGAAAGAGCAGTTACTAGGTACTATTAGGTGTTATTTACTAATCAGAATGTATGACCCCTCCAATAAAGAAAACACGACATATCCAATGTTTCCTGCTTATATATTAAACATAAAAGTGACCAGGTACACAAGAACAGATTAACTAGTATGATGCAAGTTACTACGAGGCAAAAAGCCTACGGTTAGATATCCTATATAATAACACCTTGTATATTAACTCCTCGTTATAGCTATATCAGGTTCACAGCTGTTTGTGAGCACCCTGTATGTTAAATATCCCATGCCTACAACTAGTATTCTCTAATTAAGGACGTAATGAACATTAGGTACTTATTATAATGGTAAATGGATCTGATAATTGTATCAAAATTTTAATCATTTTGTTCCTTTGTATATGACAAGCAGTATATTTCCGGACGACTAAAAATAATATCAAAAATCCAGATATTTTTCCCTGAATACCAGCAATCCATAATGCTCTCTGCATTGTAATGTGTTGTCTACCTCTAGAGTGTTTCTGATTGGTAACTTTTATGAACAGGTAGGGACGCAAAACAGACAGGAAATTAAGACATTTTAAAAATCGAGGAGTCTGGTTTTAAATAGAGGACGAGCAAGTTGACAATTTTTACGCTTATTGAAAGCACATGTTCTAATTTAATTTGAATCTTGAATTATTATCACGATTGTTAGTGATCGGTGTTCCGATATAATAGATTATTATCTGTAATAATCTCATTAATCTATATTATAGTATATTTTTGTTGTTGTCACGAGATATGTGATAATAAATTTATTTTACACGTGGTGCAAATTTTCTGCCGAAATTTTATTTTTGAAGAGTTGTTGAGACGCTGGCTTAATCTTCCCAGGAATCTACTTTATATTCTCGTAAACCATCCTATTCCATGTGGAACGTCTTAGGACATCTTTGAGGTGGATGCACGAGATTGGAACTGCACTTTGCATACAGGTGAGTACATTTAATTTTCTTAATAAATTGAATCTGATTAAAGAAAATTGTACCCTGTATGCAAAGGTCGGTTCTCTGTGAAGAGCCTGGGTTGATTGGTGCGTGCGTATATATAACCATATGGTTATTTTTTATATACTATAATTTTTGTCTGCTAATTACAGAATCTATTATATCCAGGAATTTTATTTTTGATTACTTGCTGGTATTCTAGACCGTCTCACATTAATTTTTTTTCAATTTCATTCTATTTCATTGTACTTGATATTGTTAATTTTGCATTTACAATCTCATGTATGAATTATTTCACATTTTATGCTCACTAGTTTTTTTGTGTAGCACAGTTACGAATTTTGTTACTGCAATTTTGGTAATTTTTATTGTAGTATATAGTAACGGTCAAGTTATTATTTTCTATTAGAATATACTGTCCTTCAGACATAGTTACTCTGCGGTTTGATTGTTTACAAAATTCCAATTCCTGGATCATTTTTTTGTACAACTCTGGGACTGGGCTAATCATACAATCTTTTACATGTACCTATTTCCACCTTTGGAGCCTGAATCCTGAAACCTAGCTACGTGGGATTTAATTACATCCATCCATGCCACCCCAGCAAGTCTAGCTAGACGGAGAACTGTACAGGAGTTCCGGATTAATCTAGGAGAGGCTAGTGGGTGAGATAAATCCATAAATAGGCCTGAGACTGGTGAACCCAGCCCAATAAAAATTTTTTTGTAAAATTTTGATAAACGCTTTCAGGCTGTAGAGGTTTTTTCAATTTAACGTAAATTGAGTTGTAAATATAATTTGTAATATATACTTTTATCTTAACTTAATTTGTTTGTTCTTACTTTCACGCATTCACAACTTCATATATTTTTTTCTCATTTAAATTACCTGGTGCCCAAATTTTTATAAAGTAAGCTTAACAGTAAAATCCAATCCCCGCCTTGAGCCCAGAGCTAACCGGAACTATGTCCCTGAACCTTTAGGGAAGAAGCTAATAATTCCCGAGGTTCAGTGCATAATCAAGGTACCTGCACGTATACTAGATCAACCTATAAAATCCTTAATCCTGTCTAGAAAGGTTTTCGACTGATGTACTAAAACACTAGAACGTTACCCAACTAAGCTATCTCTAATTTTAACTAACATAAATTATTCTAAGTGATTATTCGTTACTATTATCGCTACTAATATAGCAGATTTACATTTTTATTAATTTAGTAAGGAACCTCTCCTGTATTATACTAGATTATAATAATATATAGAATGTTCAGTAGAGCCTTGCCAAAGGGATAATAGTGATTTGGTTACCCTGATTGAATATAATGTTCAGTGAGGCTTAACTAAGTCAATAACTTAACTTCTAGCAATAACAGGTACTTGCGTGAGTCCTCTAGACACTACTTCCACCATTGATTTCACTATAGTGGTGGTAAACCTAGGGTCGTCCGCGAGGGTAGAAATGTACTGCTACTCCAAAGGTACCAAACCAAACCAAACTAAAAGCAGTCCTTTGTCTCATGAAATATAGATGTTAAACCAGGAATCGCTCACTGCATCCCGGGACTCAAGTTAGACCTACTCAGGAACGTATCAGGTGCTTATGAGGTGGAATTAAGCCGGTCCCTTAAACCCTAAGAAAACCGAAGAAAATATACCTACACTGTACACGCAACGAATTATTTAAAGAAATTAATATCTAACAAGACCCATATTACTAATCACGTACAAAATAAAAGACCTACCTTCCTACAGAAGGGTTGCAATGTTCCAAAGGTTTCCAGATGATTAAAAGTGATATGTATCCCAATGAAATTGGTGCAATTTTCTTAACAACACTCAGTAAACTGTACGAAGAAAATCGCAAGGGTGACAGTAAAGAAATGATCCCAAAAGGTGTGATTGTTAATAACAATTCAACGAAACTACATTATACTGCCATGCTACACTTTTTCTTCTCATATAAAATCGTCGAAGTCTATAGAACAATTTTAGTTTCATATTTTATCGACAGATAGAACCTTAAAACCAAAACGATCCAAAAATGGAAGAACACGAATTCGCTTTAATCTAGCGTACCTTTTTTCGCGGAAGAAACCTATTTCTACGCGACTATCAGGTCGAGCGCTTCGCTCAAGACCACCTAGATGCCGTGGTATGTCTTATTTACTGACCTGCAAGATTAGAAAATTCGTTTCTAAGTCATTTTTATAGGCAACTAAAAGTAAACCGGTACAAATCCCCCTCTACTTTAAAGATTTTTGCTACAAATCTTACTTAAATACAGTGTATGAGATTACATCTAACTAAAAACAACACATTAAAATTATTCCGGCGGAGGATAAGGTTTTAAGTCGTTACTGTGCCAAACGCCACTATATTTACCGTCAGAATCGGTAAGTTCGTACGTCCAAGGGGAAACCCGTTTATTCATATGATACGACCCGATAAATCGAGGAGCAAGTTTAACCGTAAAATATTTCGCCGCATCAGACTGAATGTAATTCCGTTTCCAAAACAAATCATTCATCAAGAACTCATCGATTGGTCTACGCAGATCATAATGAGTTTTATTTTGCTAGTAAGCTTTACTTAACCGCTGTTTGACATCATTATAAACCCGTATGAACCCATTTGCTCGATCGTCATTAACAGCTGCTCTGTCAAACTCAATAGGAGTATCCTCGGGATAAGGGCCTCCTTGCAGGGTGATATCCCGGCCAAATACTATGAAGTTGGGAGTCAATTGAGTGACTTCATGTCTGGATGACCTTATAGAAGAGGCGACCCGGTATAAATGCTGATCCCACGTTCTGTGATTATCGGATACATAGGCCCTAAGCATGGTTTTTAATATCTTATTTATACGCTCACATGGATTAGCCTGAGGATGGTATAATGCTGTATATTTTATTCTAACATTGTAACTCTTCATGAGATTAACGAACTCCTTGGATCTGAATTGGCTCCATTGTCAACTATAATAGCCCTAGGACAACCAAATAAAAGAAAAACATGATCCTCTATAGCTCGACATACGTTGCAAAAGCTGGCGGTACTAAAGGAAATTTGCTGAAACAGTCAGCGACCACTAGGATAAATTGAAAACCGGAAGTCGGTCTAGGTAAAGGACCAACCAAATCGGCCCATAAAAGCTCAAAAGGCCGAGATATCGCCGTTTGGGAACTTAGCATAAGACCGGCTGAACGTTTTTGCTCTGGCTTAATCGAATGGCATGTCTGACAGCGGCGTATAAATGCCGCAACATCATGTCGCATTTTAGGCCAGTAATATGTGCCTGCTAACTTATGGGATGTTTTAAAGACCCCGGTATGTCCGGAAGAGGAGTGTACCTCATGTATTAATGATTGCCGTTTTTGGCAGGGGACAACTTGTCGCCATAAATCGTTTTCCGTGATGAGTTCCGGATATCGAGGTTTAAGGTACTTGAATAATTTGTCACCAGATAATCGCCATTGCGAAAACTTCCTTGGATGGTTCTTAACCTTATTTAAGAGTCCTTTATACCATTTATCTGTAACTTTAACCTTATTTCCGTCATCATGATTAAGGACCGCAGGCTCGCCATTGTCTTCGTCACCAATAGTCGGACTAACAGTATCTATTTGAGGTACGGATCGGGATAAAGTGTCCGGCATAATGTGATCTTTCCCCTTCCTATGTAGTATTTCATAGTCATATTGTTGCAACCGTACAGCCCATCGAGCTAATCTTCCACTGGGGAACTGTAGACGGTTCAACCAAATCAGACTATGGTGGTCGGTAACAACACGAAAACGAGAGCCCTCTATATAGGGTCGTAGTTTTTCAATAGACCATAAGACCGCTAGGCATTCACGTTCGGTTGTAGAGTAATTGCGTTCATTATGATTGAGCGATCGAGACAAGTAACAAACAACTTTTTCACCGTCACTATGTTGTTGAGTGAGAACGGCGCAAAAAATAATAATATACTACAAACTATATTTTAATAACATATCGCTAATTCCTACTTCTTCGGGGTCTCTAGTGAATCAATACCAAGCTGGTTGCCGCTAGCCGCGGTGAAGATGGGCGTGGTCTCAAGCAACAAAAAAAAACTATAAAGTAGGGACGCCACGTGATTTAGACCAGCCTGTTCAGGGGCGATTTTGTCACCCAGAACTCGTCGGGTCGTTTACTCATGGTTGCCACCAACACCAACTACACACTTTACTGAATGGTAATCGGCACTTTTGACTTGTAAAGAACAACCCGTTACAAACCTCTTTACAAGTCAGAAGTGCGGATTACCATTCAGTAAAGTGTGTAGTTGGTGTTGATGCCAACCATGAGTAAACGACCCCGACGAGTTCTGGGTGACAAAATCGCCCCTGAACCCCCTGCGCGACGTTTCCGTCTGACATCGGTGTCTGAGCAAGGTGAGATGAGTGTTGCGCGAGGGGCTGATATCCCCACGACATCCAATAGTGACTTACAGGATATATTAAACGAGGCTACAGCAGAGATTGATGCATTGAGAAGCCAACTTGTAAGTACTAACAGTAGTAATAGTCAAAATCCTTTAACTCACGGCCTGACTGACAATAGATCTATGAACTGGGCTGCTTTCAGGGATAATCGCTTGTTCCTTGAGTTTGACCCTACTAATTTGAAACAAAGTATCGATGATTGGTTATGTAAGGTTAATGACTGTGCTGCTATGTATCACTGGGATGATATTACAAAAATGTGTTTAGCATTAGGCAAATTATGAGGCACCGCCCGAATTTGGTACAACGGTTTGAAATTGACCAAATTTTCGTGATCACAGTGGGAAACTATGTTGCGCGAAATGTTTCCAAGTAAAATTACTGTCGGAAAATTATTTTATGAAGCCGCCATATATCAGGTTAATTTGGGCCAAGATTTAAATGATTATTGTTTCCACAAATTGACAAAACTTAATAAATTAAATTTACAACTGTCACAGGAACAAATTGTTGATTGTATTATAGAAGGGATAACAGACTCACAAACAAAACTTTCCATAAAAACAGCTAGATCCAAAACTTTTATAGAGTTGTCTGATTACGAGTATGTTACAAATTTCCCAAGTGTCTCTAGACCACCCCCTAGATCTAATGTAAAAACCGAGAGTAAGATAACAGTTTGCTCTAGTGATGGTAGATAGCGAAATTAAATAATTTGTTTTGTCTGTAATGAAAAGGGACATAAACGCCCTCAATGTCCCAAATATAAAAAGAATAAATGTACTTCCTGTGGTAAACTGGGACATTCGGTAGAAAAGTGTAGACTAAGATCAAGAGAACAATTTAAGCCGGATGTAAAGAAGGGTGTTAATTACGTAGGGAAAAGATTTGAAAGTACGGGCTAAAATTAGAGGACAGGCCATAAAATGCGTTATTGATATGGGGAGCGAAGCCACCCTTATGAAATACTCTATTGCAAAAAACATGGATTTGAAAATTGTCAAACTTGAGAAATTCGTATATTTATCCGGTTTTAATGGATCACAAGTGGTAGCCAGGTGTAAATGTTTTGAGGACATTCAAATAGAAGGAGTCAATATACTAACAGAAATACTATTATTGAATGATTGCGATATGATTTTCGATTTGTTAATTGGGCAAAACTTTCTTGATCATCCGTCTGTATTACTCATTAACAACGCAAATAATTTAGTTATTACAAAGTTGCGGGATAATGATGATACAGTTCCGATAAAAATGTGTAATAAATACTCTATATGTTGTACGAAGGTTAGGGAGCCCATAAATAATAGTAAAGTATGGGATTTTAAATGTGGCAATATTTCAACGGCAGAACGTAAACTTAAGCAAATTCTTATTTAGTATCGGGATCGATTTTGTTGATTTTGTTTTAACACTAGCGAGTTAGGAAAGACTAATACAATAAGCATGATTATTAACTGTATCAGTGATAAACCTATCGTTTATCGACCATACCGCCTATCATTGGCAGAGAGAGAGAAAGGAAATGTTATTATAAATGACCTACTGAGAAATGGTATAATACGACCGTCACGTTCTCCGTATGCTAGTCCGGTTATACTAGTGAAAAAGGGGGACGGGGGACATCGTTTATGCGTCGATTTTCGCGCTTTAAATAAAATTACAAAAAATATAAGTTCCCTCTCCCTCTAATCGAAGATCAAATTGATCGATTAGGAGATAATAAGTTTTTTCTATCCCTCGACCTTTCTCAAGGATTTTATCAGATACCCCTTTCCGAGTCATCAATTCCAAAGACGGGATTTGTGACTCCGGATGGCCACTACGAGTTTCTACGGATGCCGTTTGGGCTCGCCAGTGCGCCTAGTGAATTTCAACGTTTAATGAATGTTGTACTGGGTGATTATATAAATACTATCGCTCAAGTTTATATTGATGATATCATAATACCAGCGAAAGACTTCGAGCAGGGTTTAGAAAGGTTTAGATGAAAAATATTAGACACATTAAGACGCCATAATTTGACTTTGAAATTATCAAAATGTAAGTTTTTCTTTACTGAAGTAGAATATTTAGGGAGAGAAATTTCGCAGGATGGGGTAAGACCTGGACCTTACGAAAGATAATAGCAGTCCAGGGAATACCGATACCCAATAATGTTAAAACAGTTCCTGGGACTGGCAGGTTATTTTCGCCGGTTTATAAAAGATTTTGCTTTTCTTGCTGAACCATTGACGCGGTTACTGCGAAAGAATGTAGCATGGGAGTTTGGGCATGAACAACTAAAATCTTTGAATCATATCAAACAGTTATTAACCACCAGACCTGTATTAAAAAATTTTTGACCTTGATTTGAAAACTGGGGTGCATATGGATGGCAGTAAAGTAGGGATCGCGGGTATTTTATTTCAGGTTAATAATGAAACAAATGAAAAACACGCAGTAGCCTATTTTAGTCGACAAACATCACCTACAGAGTGAAATTACCATTCATATCAACTTGAACTCTTGCTATGATTGAATCCTTTAGACATTTTCGTGTATATATTATAGGCGTGTCCTTTACTTTAGTCACCGATTGTACTGCTATCAGAAGCACGGCTGAAAAAAAAAGATATAATTACCCGAGTAGCAAGGTAGTGGTTGGAATTACAAGATTATCAGTTTGATATACAATACCACCCAGGGTTAAAAATGAATCATGTAGATTGTCTCAGCAGGAACCCGCCTAAGGTGATATTAGGAGTGGTAAATATCACAGAGGCCGAGTGGACCTTAGCGGCTCAGCTCATGATTCGAGAAATTTTCTTAGGGAAAGATAGGAGCATTGCTAACAAACAATATTTTTTGCAATATGAACTTAAAGATGGGAAAGTATATAGAAAACTTGAAGATGGGTCAACTAAGTGGTTAGTGCCTAAATCTAATCGGAGGCAGATTTGTAAACGCGAATGACATTGGTCATGACGCCACGATGACATTGGTCATTTTGGAGTTTCCAAGACTTTAACAAAAATCCGAGAAAATTATTATTTCGTCGGACTGCGCCGGTTTGTGACGAAATACGTAAATTCATGTTTAAATTGCCTTTACTATAAATCCCCACATGGGAAAAAGCCAGGAAAACTTCATCCCATTGACAAAGTAGCAATATGTTATCATACCTTACATTTAGACCATATTGGACCTTTCGTTCGGAGAAAAAAACGAAATACTCAGATTCTTGTTTTGGTGGATGGATTCACTAAGTTTCCTATCATTGAACCTATTAAGAATACAAAAACACGCTATGTAGTAAAAGCCCTGAAGCAAGTGACAGACATTTTTGGGGTACCAGTACGCATTATAACCGATAGAGCGCGTTTAAAATATTTTGTCAGACACAGGGAATTAAGCACATCTTAAATGCGGTTGCCACCCCACGTGCTAACGGCCAGTGCGAACGATACAACTGTACTATATTAAGCTCCCCACTTTCTGGAGGCATGGACACTTGGGACGAACATGTTAAAACGGTGCAAAGGGGCATGAATATTATTATAAATCAAGCAATCGGAATGACGCTGTCAGAATTACTTTTCGGTACAAGACCTCGTTCTGTACCAGAGAGTATTCTTCTCAGCAGTCTTCAAGAGGATATGGACAGACTTGATTTACCAACAGTTCGAGAAAAGGTCAAGAATCGATTAGACGGTAAACAAAGTAAACAAAAGGAAAAATTTGATTTAAAGCGGGCAAGGGCTCCAAAGTATCTTGTTGGTAGTCTGATTTTGGTTCGGATTACTAGTATACCTTCTACTGGGGAGAGTAAAAAACTGTACCCTAAGTTTCGAGGACCCTACCGAATTGTGGCAGTACTACCCAATGAGCGGTACGGAGTAGAAGACTTGAGGGAGAAAAAAAAGCATCGAACGGTGGTGGCAGTAGACCATATTAAGCCGTGGATATCTTTAAAAGACGAGTAAGTAAAGTGTCAAGGGTGGGTAATGCATGAAATATTGCCAAACACCAGAAGTACACAAATTATCTAAGTAATGTGTCAAGCATGGGGAGTGCATGCATAGGTAAGAAAGATACCTGTCGAGCAATTTATATGGCTCGACGCACGTATTAATTACCCGAAGCATGCCAAACATCAGGAGCACACTAGAAAGATGATTAAATGTGTTAAGAGTACAGAGGAAATACTTGTTTATTAGTTACTTTCGCAAGTTGTTGCTGCGAAGTAATAAAAGCTGTTAAGCTGAAATATCTTTGTTATTTTTATAAAGATGTATAATCGTATCACTTTTGTGTTACAGGACTGATTGAGGGCAATCGGCAAACCAGGATGGCCGAATCTGTTATCAACGAAATTCTCCTGACCTTCTACAATGGATGTAAAGTAGGGCCGTCAAAAAGAAGTGGAAAAAAACAAAAAAACCATGTCATATTTTTATGTCAAACATTTTTGATTACATTCTATCGAATATCGGAACACTCGAATAGCGGTCCTATTGAGATGTATTAATATTTTAAAAAGAATTCACCTTCGATCCACATTAAATATTAGTTCTAAATTACCTTTTTATTTAACCTCGACCAACCCCCACGGGTTGTTCTTTACATTAGTGCAATCTCACATCGGCAGATAAAATGAGAAAGAAGTTGAGACGGATGGGACTCGAGATTTTCTTAGACGAAATAGACGTGGAATGAGTCGACGTATGGTCTCGAAAAAAAAATCTCAAAGGATTAGAGAAAGGACGGAAGTTTCGCGTGAAGCGGTTCTCAAAACCGTAAAAATTAGAAAAGGTGCGAGGGGGTCCCGCGAAAAGTCGGGATTTCGGCAGGCGTGACGGGACCATTAGGCGCGAGAGCAAACACGGGTGCTAGCCGCATCTCTCTCGCCGAACGGCGATCGACGAAAATTTTGCAGAGGTTTTTTGAAAAGGCGTTTAAATTGGGAAAACGCGTAGGAAGCGGGACGAAAATACCCCTACGCATTGGAGAAAGGCCGGGGGCGACTTCCGGTCCCCGCGGGGACCGCTCCGCGATCCCCCCTCGGAGGAGATAGCTTTGAAACTTTGTGGATTCGGCGACGGAATTTAGAGCGAGATAGAATCGACGCGTTTTAATATATATGGATGATTGGTTCGTTGGTTGTAGAGATAAAGAAAAATTACAAACTGCTATCTTTTTATTGAGTAAAAAGTTACCTCAAAGTTTCCAACACAAATACCACATAATAATACCACATAAAATGATGATCGTCCAGTAACAAAAGACTGTTGATTCTTTCATTAAGTGCTAGATTTTTTTCGAGTTTACCCTTTGTGACCGTAAATAACTCCTTCGACTTCATGTTAGCGGTAATTTTAAATTCAGCTGCAATTTTATTCTAAAATGGTTTCTAAGTTGAATCAAAATAGATATTTAAATAAAATAAACAAAATAGAAACGTAACCGAGAGTCGAACAAATGTATCGTAGGGCAACATGTTGGTCTGCTTTTAAGAGTGGGGTTCGTACTGGGTCAAATATTAATTTAAAACATAAGAACTTGAACAATTTTTTGATGTCGCTTTTTATACACGTATTTTCAAAATACGAATAACAAATGCCTTAAAAAATGCCCTTGCTTAAAGTTAATACATGCTTTGTGCTGAGTTTATAAAAAGTCAGGTAATAATGAAATTATTGAAAAAGAAATTATACTAAAAATAAAGCAATTGATGAGGGGACCGATTTAATAGAATGGTTTGAGGTTAATGTAAAAGATTATATTTTTAATGCTCTATCAGAGTGCAGAATCAGGTAGTGGGTGGCCGTTAAATTAAATTCATAATTTACAGTTATATAAATTAATAAAATAATTTAAGTTAATATAAACAAATATTAAGTGAGGAACGGAGTCTCATCCTACATTAAACTACCTGATAAAATTGCAAAAAAGCAAGCCTATATTAATATTAAAATTGAAGATTAAGCCTGTTTCGCCTGTTTATCCTGCGAATACACATTCAGATATGATTTGGCCATATCCTCATTACTCATTACACTGATTTACTAAACGTAGAAGGTATTGATTTTCCTATGAAACTGCCACAAGTATCGAAATTTGAAAAAAAAAAATTCGGTTAATGTATTTGGATTGGAAATTAATATGAAATCCAATTGGTTTGTACTTCCCATCCACTTAACTAAACACAAATTAAAAATACATTAATTTATTGATGCTGGAAAATAAATACTTTCCTAAGATTTCCAATTCGAAAATATTCAGGGGTAGAGGGGGAAGGGGAAGGAAAAGAAAATAAAACATCATTACGTTATATGTAGACAAACTCTCGCTTAAAAGAAGACGACTAAGAGGAGCTGCAAGGAAGCGCCTAAGTCGTTTGCTTAAGAGCGGAGTGCTTTACCAAACCGCCTTAAGTAAAGTGCTGAACCAGCCGAAACTTGATCCCCAGCAGGAGGTAAGTAGTCCTCCTCTCTGCCAGTGGGAACGAGCAAACGCATGCGTTCAGATGGTAGTTCACCGGATCTGGGAGCGAAGACAACCCGGTAAGGTGAATATACCAAACCCTCATTCAGGGCTGTAACAGAGGGGATTAGGGTGGGAATTATCCACCCTGAGTATCCCGAACCGGCCTTGACCAACAACCAATTAGGAACTCTGCAGAGGGCGATAATGTCAGCTGTAGATAAACTACCAGATGATGGAGCTCCGGTGGGAAGGAGCGCGTCTTCAAACCGTACAGGGTGAGGATTTACCTAAACCACATATATATGTGGCCTATATACCGGATGAAGCCGACAAACAGCTCACATCGGACATAGTTCTCAGCAGGCTTAGAAAAATGAACCATGGCTTGAATACCCGGGAATGGAAAATACTACACCGGGAAGAGTCTGGCCCAGGGCAGGTCTGGACATTCTCGACTGACGAGGAGTCTAAGGCAGCTCTGGAAGGGTTGAACAATAAGCCCTACTTTGGTTTTGAGCAGGTGAAATTCCGCCCAAAAATCAAAATCAAAGGGGTAAAGGGGAAAGAACCCGCCCCAACAACTAAAAGGTCGGAGGATGAACCACCAACCTCGAGGGGCACATCTAAAATGCACTCCACTGGTGGAAAATTTCTCCGACTCAAACCATTTGGGAAAGGAAAATCCGTCCCAAACAAACCTCCTCTTCAGAAGAGCGGATCAAAACAGCCATCCGGAAAGAAGGGTGAACCGCCCTCCCCCAAACCCAAACCAAGCAACTAAACCCCGTACCCTAGATTCCCTTCTTTATAACCTTCTTTCCATCCAATAACCCATCCCCTCTCCCTGATGTCTCCTACATACATCAGGTGCCTACAGGCGAACATTCAACATGCCAAGGCTGCGACGTATGTCCTTGGAAAAAAATTCCAGGATGAGCAAATTGACATTGCTCTCATTCAAAAACCCTGGACCAGTAATACAGGCCGAGTAACCGGACTAGGTAACACTTCTGGAAAGGTAATAGTGATGGGATCTGAAGCCAGACCCAGAACTTGTATCTGGGTCAGAAACAATATTAACTATTTTGTACTTACAGGTTACTGCACCCCGGATGTCGTAGCCATCCAACTATCGATCCGAATGGGGGAGAGCAGAGGGAATATAATCCTCTGCTCGGCTTACTTTCCGGGCGATAGGGATGCTGGTTAACCTCCTCCATCTGCAGTGCGGGATTTAGTCGCCTTCAGTAGGAGAAACAATGTCCACCTGGTCATCGGATGCGATGCGAATTCCCACCACACGGCTTGGGGCAGCACAGACATTAACTAAAGAGGTGAGTCACTATTTGATTATGTATTAGTTAAAGGGCTAATGGTAAACAACATTGGTTCAGAACCAACAGAGAACAATCATCACTAGAAATAGGAGAGAGGTACTACATCTCACCATCAGCTCAAATCTTTTGAGCAATAAGATAACTGACTGGAATGTATCTTCTGAACCATCATGTTCAGACCATAAACACATTCTATTTAATATAGAAACGGGGCCTAGGCCCATGGTGAAATATAGGGACCCGAGAAGCACAGACTGGGGCGAGTACAAACGATCGGTCCAGTCCCAACTTCAAGGTACCCTAACCACTATAAATAATCGTGACGAGATAGAGATTGCGACGGAACAAATTCGGAACGCTCTTATAGCAGCTTATCACGAAACTGTCCACTTATGACCAAAAAAGATAATAGAGGCACATCTTGGTGGAACAAAAAACTGGAAAAAATGAGGAAAGAAGTTCGACGCCTCTTTAATCGAGCTAAAGTTTCGGGCGCCTGGGCTCCATATAGATCCGCATTAACGGACTATAATAAAGAAATAAGAAGGGCAAAAAGGGAATCTTGGAGGAAGTTCTGCGAGAGTATATCTGATTTACCTAGCAGTACCAGAATCCACAAGATCCCTTCTAGAGATCCGGCAAGGGAAGTTGGGTCGATAAAATGACCTGATGGAACCTTCACGAACTCTGGAAGGGAAACCTTGGAGCTTTTGTTACAAAACCACTTCCCAGGTAGTTGGATTTTGGATAACCAGCAACTACCACTACCAGAAGGCCGATTTAAACGACCTAACCAAAATGACTGGTTGGTGGCCAGGAAGGTTATCACAAGACCAGCTATTGAGTGGGCAATCAAATCTTTACGGCCATTCAAATCACCCGGTGAGGATGGTGTGTTTCCAGCTCTGCTCCAAAACGGACTGGAAATCATCATACTGTTTCTTATTAGACTATTCAGAGCTAGTCTGGGATGGAGCTATATACCATCCAGTTGGTCCGCAGTGAGGGTGCTATACATACCTAAAATAGGTCGAATAGACCTATGCCCCAAATCGCTCAGGCCCATTAGCCTGACATCATTTCTGTTGAAAAGTCTGGAAAAGGTACTGGACGGACACATTAGGACGAGTGTGTTAAGCATTCATCTTCTTAATACCCACCAGTATGCCTATCAAACCGGCAAGTCAACAGAACTAGCCCTCAACAACTTAGTAGGGAAAATCACCCAATCCCTGCAGAGTAGGCAAACTGCAGTGGCGGCCTTTCTTGACATTGAAGGAGCGTTTAACAATGCACTGCCTGACTCCCTATATACAGCTGTCGCTGCTAGGGGAGTCGACCCAACCATAAGCGGCTGGATTCGGGCTATGTTAGAAAATAGAACTATAATGACGTCCCTTCAGGAAGAAACGGTCAGATTTAGGGCCGCAAGAGGGTTTCCACAAGGGGAGGGGGTTTCTTTCCCCCCTACTTTGGTCACTGCTTGTGGATGACCTGCTGGCCATACTTTCTGTGTGGGAGGTTGAGGTTCAAGCATATGCGGACGATATAGTCATTTTAGTCAGAGGAAACTCTGAAGAGGGAATTTCCCTCACCTTCCAAGAGGTACTAGAGACAGTACTCAGTTGGTCTAAGAAGGAGCAGATGTCTGTAAACCCTCACAAAACGGTAATTGTACCGTTTATTTACCAAGAAAAGGAAGCTGGACAATTTAAGACCTCCCTCCTTACTTGATGAAATAATTCCATTTGCGGAGGAAGCAAAGTATCTGGGTGTAGTAGTGGATAAGTCGCTTAATTGGAACTCCCATCTGGAAAAAATGATCCACAAGGCACGACTGTCCTTATGGACATGTCGACGAATTTGTGGGAAATCTTGGGGCACTGGACCCAAACAAATATATTGGCTGTATGTGACGGTCATACGACCCATGATCGCATACGGCTCCATAGTTTGGTGATACAAAGGACTACAACAAAGGCCCAAAATCAAACTCTCTGGTTTACAGAGACAAGCCTGCCTGGCCATAACTGGAGCAATTAGCTCCACACCGTCAGCAGCTCTGGAAATCCTACTTGGACCTACCTCCTCTTCATATATATTTGGAGAGAGAGGCCAGATGGGCAACATACAGCCTAAAGCAGGCAGCTTTTAACATGCCGCAGTCTGACACCATGGAGTGCAATAGGCTGCTGGATGACATGGGGGTCACAGTATCCTAGAGATGATTTCAGATGTCATTCCTGCAAAGACCAACCTTGAACTGCCCTTTCATATTCTCTTCCCAGGAAGAGATGAATGGGATCGGAATAAAGCCGACCTATTGAGGGCAGATAGTTGTTGGTTTACAGACGGATCCAAAACACCCATGGGAGTTGGAGCCGGAGTATATAGTTGCAACCCAACGGTGAAAATATCCTCATCCCTTGGCAGATATGCAACTATATTTCAGGCAGAAATTTATGCCATCGAATTATGTGTACAGAGGCTGGAACAAAGGCAACTTACACGCAAATCGATAAAAATCTTCTCAGACAGCCAAGCAGCTCTTAAAGCTCTTGGTTCCTACCGTTGCAACTCAAAAACGATATGGAGCTGCCAGCAGGCACTTGCTCAATTGAGCAGAAAAAATAGAGTAACTCTGGTCTGGGTCCCAGGCCATTCTGGCCATGAAGGAAATGAGGCAGCCGACTCTCTAGTTAAGGAGGGTGCTGCTTCTGAATTTGTCGCACCAGAACCGCTGCTTGGCATATCCTCGATTACTGCCAAAGCAACGCTCTTGACCTGGGCTGAGGTCAAGAGCGATTACTACCACGATTAGTTCATTCGAAGACGTTTATAAGACAACAACAACAAGACGACAATTGTGTGTGCTTGTGCTGGCAACAGGTCGTGTGTTAAATGCTCTGTGAATATTGTAGAAATAATCTGATTTTTTTTAAGCTCTTTTTTTCTTTTCTCTCTTTTTTCGGGATATTATAACATCCTGAAGAGTTACAGAGTTGTGAGCTGGTGATTTGAACTCTTAAGATCGTGATCTTCTAGAAACTAGTCTAGTACATAAACAATCTGGAAACAAAATATTGCAATCTACAAATCAACGGTAAGAAGTCTTCACAAAAACTCCGCTAGAATGTCCGCGTGTGTGAACTGTAGCAAACAGCTGGGTGGTCGACCCTGCCTTCAGTGTGACGGTTGTAAGCAGGAACTTCACGTGTCCTGTACTGATCTGCCAAATGACGATAGGGTTACGCGCAACAAGCTACGAAACATTAAGATTGTTTGCAATCAATGCAGCTCTAACATTGATAAATTAGGAGATATAAGGGCCCTCCTTGAATCCATGAGAAATGATATTCAAATCAGAATTGATTCTTTTGATGCCAAACTCGTGGACATTAAAGATAAGCTCTCCTCTGTTGATTATGTTAATTCTATCGAATTTCTGGACAAGGTTGCATCTGAGGCTGTCGATCGAACATCTAGAGCCAAAAATGTAATTCTTAAAGGTATTCCTGAAGTCCCTGGAATTCTAGACAACGCAAACGATCATGATAAAACTCAAATTCAAGAGGTACTCAATAAAGTCGGTTCAAACAGTGTACCAGTAGCATATTTCAGATTTGGTAGAGCAAATAATAGATTCCCTCGTTGCATTAAAGTTGTCCTGCCAAACGAATATGATGCCAAGTATATTTTACGCAACAAGAGGAAGCTTCTTGAATCAGAACGCACAAAAAATATCAATATCACTGACGATAAAACACCATCTCAACTACAGATTTTAGCTAATCTTCGGATGGAACTGGAAACAAGAAAAACTAACGGAGAAAACAACATAACTATTAAATATATTAAGGGCCAACCTATGATTGTTGAAAATAATTACCACCCCAACCAAAAAAACTAATAGATAACTTCAATGAGTGGTTACTCTTTTATACCAACCTCGACTCTCTGTTGGCTAAGTTTAATGATCTTGTATGCGTTATTAACACTCTCAAACCTCATATCATAACTATAACAGAAACCTGGCTTCAGCCTAACATCCCCGACTCTATTATACACATACCAGGTTATTCTATTTTTAGATCGGATCGTATAAACCGCCCCGGCGGAGGTGTATGCATGTATTTGTCATCGGAAATTTTATCAAAATTCAATGTAACCCCGGTTGACGTCTCTTTAGCTAATATTGATTCAATAGCCCTCAAATTGTCTTACAATTCTTTCTCTTTCACCACTGCCTGTTTTTATCGGCCGCCCAAAACAGTCTTAGAAGATGATACTGTTTTTTTCAATTGTTTATCCACATTATCTGCCTCTATGGACAATCTCATCATTACTGGCGACTTTAATTTTCCGAACATGTCCTGGCCAGTAACAAATTTACCATACACCTTAAACTCATCTTATTATTTTGCTGATCTCATATTGAACTCCAACTTAGTTCAACTTATTGACAAACCTACTCGATTTCGAATAAATCAGGAACCGTCTACCCTTGATTTAATTCTAACTAATGACGCACATATATTAACAACCCCAGAAATTTTATCGCCAATTGGAAAGTCTGATCATGCAGTTTTAACGACCAAAATTCAATTCAACTTAAATATTCCACAACCAAATTCAGATTATGTAATTTACAATTCCATTAATTACGACAATGTTAATACAAATTTAAATTCACAAGAGTGGGGAGATCTATTGGCATCTGAAGACCCGGAGCTTGCATGGCAAATTTTTCACAATATCGTCACGGGACACATAGAAAAAAACACAGTACGTAAATCTATTTATAAAAATCGTCTAAAGCCCTGGATTAATGCCGAACTAATCTCAATGGTAAAACACAAGAAGAACCTTTGGAGGAAATATAGACAAACTGGTAACAGGAACCATTTAATTGAACATAATACTTTTTCAAACTCATTACGTTTAAAGATCAAAAAAGCCAGATGCTGCTATGAAGAGAATATAGCTAACAGTGATAATAATAAGAGATTGTTCAAATTTATTCGTTCTTCGCTAGTTTCTAAAGTTTCGGTACCACTGTTAAGAAGGCAGGATGGTAGCATCTGTGAAGATATGTTGGAGGTGTCTGAAATTTTGGCCAACTCCTTCTCAGAAGTTTTCACCGAGGAACCTCCCAATGTCCCTCTACCTATTTTATTAACCGATCGAGTCTGCAATTCTCTATCTGATATTATTTTTACACCTGATATCGTCGCCAAGCATCTAGGGAAACTAAAAATCCACTCTGCTCCCGGTGTCGATCAATTATCTGCATTTTTTCTAAAGAAATGTGCTGCACCCCTCTGTACTCCTCTTTCTTACATAATGAACTTGTCTTTAAAAAAATTTACCGTTCCCTTCATTTGGAGGCAAGCCATTGTAACAGCAATATTTAAAAAGGGCGACAAACTCGATTCAACCAATTACCGGCCAATTTCCTTGGTACCAATAATATGTAAAGTGATGGAATCGATAATTACGGAGAAAATGAAATCCTTTTTAATTGAAGCTAACGCGATTCCTCCAGAGCAACATGGGTTTATTCAAGGTCGTTCCACCACTACTAATCTTTTACAATGTGTAAATGACTGGACATTAGCTCTCGATAAGAAGGAAGCTACTGATGTTGTGTATCTGGATTTTTCAAAGGTCTTCGATCGAGTACCAAGGAGAAGATTGTTATATAAACTAGAAAATATGGGTGTACGAGGAAACTTATTACTCTGGATTGAAGCATTTCTATCTGATAGAACTTTCCAAGTTAAAGTGGGAAGCAGTCTGTCCTCCCAGAAGGCGGTTCTCAGTGGTGTCCCCCAGGGGTCGGTACTCGGGCCCCTTTTATTCATAATATATACATCGGACCTGCCACGTATTATAACATCTAGCAAGTCATTTTACGCCGACGATGCAAAAATTTATAACAACCCTACGTCAGGCCATCAAATTCTACAAAATGACCTAGACTTTGTGAGTAACTGGAGTGCTAACTGGCTTCTACCACTAAACGTTGAAAAGTGCGTTGTGTTATATATTGGGAAAAATAATCCGTGTCTGCCTTATCAAATTAACAATAAACCCCTAAGAATTGTCGACTCTCAAAATGACTTAGGCGTCATAATCAATAAAAATCTGACTTGGACAGACCATATATCGCATATTTGTAAAGCCGCTAATAATATGTCATTCCTTCTAAAACGATCTTTTGTTAATGTGTCTTTCGAAACCTATATCAGACTCTATAAAACACATGTGAGACCTATCTTAGAATATGCCGGCAGTGTATGGTGTCCTCAACTAGTGAGTGATAAAAATAAACTTGAAAATGTTCAACGTCTAGCTACTCGGTTGCCTTTTGGTGTTATTCGTCCATCGTACGAAGAAAGACTTTCTAGGGCCAAGCTGTCTACATTTGACCGCCGCAGACTTCGAGGTGACCTTATTACAACATATCGCATCCTTAAAAACGACTTTTCTGTGAGTTTGTCTAATTTGTTTATACTGAACGCTGAGAGTCGTTTACGGGGCCACCATTTAAAATTAAAAAAAGAAAATTTCAAAACTAAAACTAGACAGTCTTTCTTGAGTAATCGTGTATTCATCACCTGGAACAATTTACCCGAAAATACGGTTAATGCTCCAACTATAAATTCTTTTAAAAATCATATTGATACTTTACTATGACCTGTATCAACCTTTTTCCTTTTTTTTTCTTTTTGTATAACTTTTGAAATCTCACTAATTATTATATCCTTTTTTTTCTCCTCAAATGTTATTATTGCTAATACCTGTTGTAGCATAAGTAGTTGTTTTTGTAGAATTAGCCATTTTATTACTTTTTATTGATAATTGTTATTCTTTTTTTGGGCTTTATAGGAATTTTTTTTCCTCTGCCCTTACTTAATGTTAAATAAATAAATAAATAAATAAATAAATAATAAAACCTTCAAAAGCAAGAACTAAAAAACTTCTAGAGTTAAGCAGGTTTCACCTACGAACTCTAATTGGCCTATATACGGGCCACTGCCGTTTAAAATATCATCTGTGCAAATTCGGCTTAGCAGAAGATGCCGAGTGCCGCCTATGCCTAGAAGATGATGAAACGGCAGAACACATATTGTGCACCTGCCCCGCTGGGGGAAGGATCAGATACTCATTATTTGGCAAAGGACAACTTCTGCCAGAGGATCTGAACAAATTCTCACCTAATAAGGTAATCAGCTACATTAAGAAGCTAGACCTGTTGGGTGAAATATAAATAGGTGTAAACCACAATCCACAATAGACCACATGGTCGCGGTGGAGGGTCTGATTTTCGGCCCACTCACTTTTGAACCTAACCTAACCTAACCATCCTCCAATTAATTTTGATGGTAATAACAAATATGTTTTGGGGCTAATAAGTTTGGAATCATATAACTCTATTCCGAATATTGAAAAAAATAGAAATAATAAATTTTATTATGGATTAGAAGGTAAATATATTGAGATTCCTGAAGGCACGTATGAAATTGATTCTGTGAACAGATATCTTCAAGAAGCTTTAGGAGATAAAAGATTTCTATATGATTCTGTGTTAGGCAGTGGAAACGAGAGAAGAGTAATGAGAAATTCTGTACTGCTTCCAATTAAAGGTAATAATAATACTCTTAAATGTAAGATCAAATGTAGTGAAGAAATTGACTTCACTAGAGTAGACTCAATCTGTTCATGGCTTGGATTTAAACCACATAAATTAAATGCATACAATTCACACGAATCAGATTTTCCAGTTGATATTTTTAGAGTAAATACTATTTGTATAGAATGCAATATAGTAGGCATTTAAACCTTTGTTAATGATAAACAAGCTCATATCCTTCACGAATTTTTCCCTATAGTACCAGCAGGATTTAAAATAGAGCCTCAGAAATATGATCTATCTACCAATCAGCACTGAAGTAATCGATGAGATCGTTATTAAAATAGTAGACAAAGATGGTGAGATAGTCAATTTCAAAGAAGAATTAGTATCATTAAGACTACATTTAAAGAAGCTTAATAAATAAATCAAAAATGGTAATAAGGTACAACAAATGCAGTTGCATTCAACGGTCTATCAAAATTGTAAATCACCTGTTGACATTTCCAGAAGCACCGTCAAACCGATAACATTAAAAAATTGGAAATTTTGAGAGTCCCTTGGCTTTAAGGTTATTTATAAAAACAGATTATAGAGAAATTTGTCTTGTCATTAATATTTCTACAAGAGATATGAATATCGTAAGGATAAATGAGAAAGCTTATTTTGACAACTCTATTAGTAACTCTGAAAAACATACTCATCAACCTTATAGATCTACACCATTGAATAAAAACGATGAAATTCGTCTCCCCATCCAACAACAGGATATTTATACGCTACCAAGTGAAAGTTCATTATATATTGAAGGTAAAGTAATTAAATCAGACAATACACCATTTGAAACAGCTAAATTCGTGAATAATGATTATGCTTCTATTTAACGAAATTCCATATGAAATAGGTGGATATGTAATAGATCGCATTCGACATCCAGGTCAAACTTCTATTATGAAAGGATATGTCATTCAATAAAAATAAGAGTCGTTATCTACAAAAAGGTGGATGATTTCCTTACGATAGAGAAGAGTCTAATATACTTGATAGTAAAGGAAATTTTAACGTTATTATTATTGATTTTGTGAAGACTTCAAGAAAATTATTCTAAATGTTCGACAAGAGTTACTACTAATTCGTGCTAATTCTGACGTGAATGCAATAATAAACTCTAATGAAGACGAATCAATCAGTGTGGTATTAAATAGGATCTTGTGGAGAGTACCCCATATATCAGTTGCCGATGTAAAAAGATTGAAATGAATCAACACATTAGCCGAAGAGACAGAATTAGAAGTCCCATTCAGAGGTTGGGAGTTGCATGACTACTCACTTTTACAAGAAACTCAACGTCACTCTTGGAACATCAAATCAGCGACACAACTTGAGAAGCCTCGATTTGTAATTGTTGGTTTTCAGATTGATGGTAAAAATAAAATGAATAAAAATTTAAGTCAGTTTGATCATTGTAATTTAACTAATGTGAAATTATATCTTAATTCTGAAATGTATTCTTATGATAATTTGAATATAAATTTTGAAAGCAATCATATAGCTACCTTGTATGATATGTATGCAAAGTTTCAACATTCATACTATGAAAAGGAGAATGAACCACTTTTTACTCCATCAGAATTCAGAGATCTGGTACCATTAATTGTTATAGATTGTTCCCATCAAAATGAGAGTCTTAAATCTGGTGCTGTGGATATTAGATTAGAATTTGAAACTAATGATATATCTTCAAATACAACTTGCTACTGTCTTATACTTCATGATAGATTAGTTAAGTAATATGCATTAACTAGTGCTGTCAGAATTGTTTAAGTAATATAGTTGTATAGAGTATTATTGTTGTATCTTATTTTATCAATAAAAAAACTATACGCAATGATTAACATGCATTTTATTTTTTAATTTCATACAATATATCAAGAGTTCTCTTATAATCATGGAAATGCTTAGAAGGCCAAGGTCCAGAGTCAGGTCCACAGCTCCATCCCAAAGAATCATTTGAATGTTGTTCTGCTTTCCTCACATTATCTTGAATCCATTTGAGAATACTAGCATGTTGAGAATTTGTTGAAGTTTGAAATTTCCAATGTAGCTTCTTGGATTCTTGAACATTGAACAGTTCTAGAAGTGTACGACTTCTAGCATAGTATGCCGCTTTTGTGATGGCTTCATCAATGCAATACAGGGTGGATTTATAATTATTCAATATGTTTTCTAAAGGGAAAGCTGTATCGGAATAATACATATATGGATAATATTTACTATCAAAACTAGCTAGTAACAGTTCAAATAGAAAGATTTTGAATGCAATCTTCATCAAGGGATATATTTTCTCTAGAATACAGTCTAACCGTCTTAAATTAATGTTTTTATAACCTTTTTCTACACACAGTTATCACGTTTTCCATTATTGTATCCAGTTTCATTTTTTCATCTATCAGTAGTATAACTGTCTGGTGATAAGATTCCGTTTCATTTTCAGCTAACCACTTACACGTTGATCTGGTATTACCACATTCTTCAATATATTGCTTAACAATATATGTTTTTCGTTGTCTTCAACACTAACTATGCAACGTTCAATAAACCGATTATAAACTTCGCTGGTGGCACAGTGTAAAGCAATTTGCATTTCAGTAGAGAGTTTTTGTACGTTCATGTTATCTGATGGAATAATAAAAATAAACCATTGAAAGGTACGATTTACCATTATTAAGATAATTCTTTTACAAAATTTCAGTGTTGTGCTTCTAACTTTCCGATAATATTATGATACTATATTTAGTTATGTTACTCATTATGTAGTTTCAAAATTATAACCCCATGCCTTTGTACCCGTACTGGTCGAACATAGGATTCTTTTGTCATCGTAAGGATTAAGAATTATCTTATTCTGTCGAATTGTATATATAGAATGTTTTCTTGATTTGATAAGGTGCTGGGGTTTGTAAATAATTTCTTGATTAAATAAGGTTCTTTTATAATCATCAAATGATACTTTTTTTAATACTTGAGTAGAATCTTTCGATTTTTTTATTAGTTTGGTACTAACCCTATAGGCACACATTTTTGCTCGCAGTCCGATAAATTCTAGCATAATTTTACCATTACATATTTTCATCCTTCATTAATCCAGGAACTTTCTTATTTTTCTGTTCTATTCTATATATATTATCAGTTTCATAATCAGATGTATCGAATCTGTGACTGTCTTCTTTTATATATTCATAAATATCTGGTACCTTAAATTCATAAATTAGGCTGTCTGTATCTGTGTATAATAATTTTGCATTACTAGTTATTTTTTGTCTATCTAGTCTATTTTTAGGTCTTAGATATGTCTAAAATACAAAATCCCGCATATATAGATTTATTAAATAGTATTTCCAACTTATTCATTTCTATTATGATATTATCAAAAATATTGCAGCTATAGAAATTCGGCTTTCTATTCTAGCGGCTTTAATATTTATTACATCTTTCTTTCGTGAGATATACTCCGGAAGAGTGACAAAAGTTGACGATCCACCTTGTAACGGAGAAAAATTATATATGTTGACTTTTAGACATTTTCTTTATACCACTGCTTTAAATTAGTATTGATATCAACAGTTTTATTTTTTGTAGGAAACGTTCATTTCTATAACACCATTTTGAGGTTTAATGAAATTACATACTAAAATTACGTTTACACTTTAAGAATGGAATTATTGTAGTATTTTAATTTTACGCTGAAAACTAGCAAAAGCCTTATTCAAAAAGCATAATGGATCCTTAATACGTAAATTAGGAATAACCCCAGTACACAATCTTCCACCAAAACATGAATCGAGGGAGTGCCATACTAAACTTCGATTGCGTTTTTTACTATTATCAACTATACCGCCTCCTACTTTCATATGAGGCTATTTTAAATATTGTAATTTAGCTAAATAATATTTTAATAGGGCTAAATTTCCTTCTAATCTAAAAGGATTTTTAGTTTCTTACTGGTTATAAATTTTATTTTTAATTGTTTTTTTAAATAAATTAATGTTCCGTTTTAGTATTATTATATGATTGATTATTTCTTTTTTAGTTTTTAACAGCTTTATAGCTTCCGCAGTAGATTTCACAATTCTAGAACTAAGAAGATACAGTTGCGGGATTCATAATTTCAGTAAACACCTACAGCACAACACTGTTTGACTAAAATAATGTAGCACAATGAACAGATTTACAGTTAGGCGTGTAAATGAAAACTGGCTAAAATATGTAGCACGATGAATAGACTACGACCAAACGTTCGAATAAAACTGATGGATTGCGGCAAAGATGAGTTATTTTATATACACCGTATTATGAAGCCATCAAAATTTCACAGAGCAAATTTCCTGATTAACGTAATATGATATGCTTGCGCTGCTAAGACGTTTTATTCAATATCTGATTAAATCAGCGCAAAATAAATAATGCTGAATATGAATTCACTACTTCGCTGCAGACACGCCGCTCAAGTCTAAAGTCAGCATATCTGACGGTCATTACACCTTTACTTTTGAACAATTTTACTGTCCACGCATCTTCTGAGTTAGGTGACCTGATAGTTTAATGTCCTTAACAGAAGTGGCTTATTAAATTATAAATTTTGCTTCTTCTGTGATTTTACAGGAAGCAAATGTCGTTACACCTGCAGTCTAGAACAATTTTACTCCCCACACGTGGCGTCTGAGTTAGGTGACCTGATAGTTTAATGAACTTGACAGAACGGATACTACTGCATTTGTAAATGCTGAATATGAGTTCGCTGCTTCGCTGGAGGCACGCCGCATAATTTTAGGTATCAAATTACAATTTAAGGTGTCACATTACAATTTAAGGTGTCAAATTACAATTTTAGGTATCAAATTACAACTTTAGGTGTCAAATTTCAATTGAAGGTGTTAAATTTCAATTTTAGGTGTCAAATTACAATTTTAGGTATTTTCAATTTGAGGTGTCAAGTTTTAATTTAAGGTGTCAAATTTCAATTTTAGGTGTCAAATTACAATCTTAGGCATCAAATTACAATTTTAGGTGTCAAATTTCAATTTAAGGTATCAATATTCAATTTAAGATGTCAAATTACAATTTTAGGTGTCAAATTTCAATTTAAGGTGTCAAGTTTCAATTAAAGGTGTCAAATTACTATTTTAGGTATCAAATTACTATTTTAGGTGTCACATTTCAATTTGAGGTGTCAAGTTTCAATTTAAGGTGTTAAATTACAATTTTAGGTATCACATTACAATTTAAGGTGTTAAATTACAATTGAAGGTATCAAATTACAATTGTTTCGAACAATTTGATTGTCCACGCAGCGTTTGAGTTAGGTGACTTGATAATTTAATGTACTTAACAGGATATTACTGCATTTCTCACTTATGTTTGCAGTTTCAAATCGTATAAATGTATTGAATCAAAGCTTCATGATTTAATTCGCAATCTGTAACGATTACGGATAGATCGACGGTACATCTATACCTTTTTTTAAATAAAAACTTTGTGTTCGTTTAAAATAATAAAATGTATTGCGGTAAATCATTTTTAAGTGCTGAAGAAAGGGAGGAACTCACCAAGGGTTTAATAATCCACCAAATCATCCGGGTGGTATCACCGCAAATACCCGCAGCTGTAGTGGATGAACCTGAGGGTAGTGGAGTTATCTTCATGCACAGAAGATGAGAGGTAATTTTTTTTCTTAAAGAAACCAGTGATATCTAATTAATTATTATATTTTTTTAACAATAATTTATAATTTCTCTTTTTGTTTTTATAGAACACCACGCAATAGGATCCCAGATGAGGCTCGGCAACAGAGGGAAGACTTTCAGGAGTAAAGCGCCGAAAAGTGGAGGATTCTGAGAGCCTTCATCCGGTTCTAGTACTTAGTATCTTGATCTAGGTTCTAGTACATAAGCATTATTTCTTTACAACTTTACTTTTCATATAATTTTTGAACTGGCAATTGAATACTATATAAGGTGAATAAAACATGTTTTAAATGTATCTCATATTTAAAAAACCATACAGAAATTAAGTATCTACTTACGATCCGAGCCTATAATTCTTAAGTAAACAAACGTCTTGTAAACCTCTATATAGGGTGTCCCACCTAAGATTCATTGCTTCATAGATCTTTTATATAAAAATTATATAAAAAAACACAAACGTTTCGTCGAATTATGTAGGTCATCTTCAGAAAATATTTTTCTTTATACCGGGTGTTTAGTTTATCCTAGGCTCTATACAACTTTGTTTTTTTTTTAATGGAACACCCTGTATTTTTTTACATTTTCGGGAACAGCATGCAATTCTGAATTAAAAACATGTAGCCAAAAAATCTTTTATCTTAACATCTTTTAACAAATTATAAAATGGAAACATATAACATACTGGTTTTGCAAAATAACATATTTCAAAACCATTAGTATCGTTATATACTCATTTTTTTAGAAATAGCTAATTTTCAATTTCTTTTTGTTACAGAGGAAAGAACTTATCGATGTTGCGAGCCAACATCGGGAACCCCCATCGGGATCTGCGGACTCCTTCCCCGACACCATCGGAGTCCTCTATGGCCTCGTCGTCACAAGAGCCCGATCCTGTTGATCAAGACACTATGGTAGTCTTTGTTCAACAGGAACAGCAAAGGCGGGCGGAATGGGCGGCATTGGCCATAAGACGGAGGAAGCAGACGGAGAAAATCCAGAGAGGAGTCCGCAGCCGCTTGGCGGTAATTCGGCGGCAGAAGGAGGCCCTCCAGCGACAATTGGATGCCCTTGACATGGAAAGGGATGCTGCTGCCGTCGAATTGCAGCAGGTGGAAGCAGACCTGCTTGTGCTTAGTGAAATTGATCGCTAAATTTTTAGCGATCAATTTCATTAAATAGTTAGGTTATTAGAACAGTATAGTATAGTTTAATATAATATTTTAAGAATAGTAATTTTTTTTTATGTATATATGTGTGTGTATTTATAATAAAAATAAAAAACATTATTATTTACATCTTGTGTTTTTTCTAAAAAGTTTTCATAAGAAAACATTTTTTTTATGAGTTATCTATTATAATTTTCTATCTCTCTCTCTGTCTCTCGTTCATAACAAGGAAATATTTTTTCTTAATTAGTTAATTGTTTTATTCTAAAAAAATTTAAATTATCTAAATAGTATACTTCTCAGAAGTTTTTCAGTTTTTAAATACAGAAATAAAATAATTAAAAACTACATATATTTAAGAAAAAAATAATTTTATTTAAGAAAAATCCAAATTCTTTTATTTTTTTAAATCCAAATGTGCTGAATAAAAAATGGTCTTTCCTTCAAATGACTCTCTGAGATGTTTTTGCTCACAATTTCCTTATAGATATTTCTATTGTTTTAGAATTTGTTCTTTTTTGTTTTAGTGATATAGTATATAGTAGTAGTATATAGTATGAATTCTTTATATAGGATAATTAATAGAAATAATTCTAATTATTTTTTCATTACAGTTTTATTTTGTACAGACCAGAATACATAAGAAAAAATATAATAACCTACTAACTACAATTTCATATCATTAATTTTCTTTCTAATTTCATACATTTATTGATTTTTATTTCATGTATTGTTTTTATATGCCTCTCTAACTGCTTCCAATATTTCCTAAAAAGACGTTCCATTTCAACCTGTCTTCTAACTTTCATTATTCTTCAGTAAATATAATATTTGTAGTCAAGCTGATGGATCCTTTACTTAAAAGGTATATCGCTTGACTTCTTAAACAGTCATTAAATTTTTCAACGCCTATTTTTTCAAAATAATGAAAAAATCTTCGTGGTAAATAGGTGACAAAGTTTTCAGTTTGCACTAGTAAACTTTCACCATATTCGGTTTTACTAACTCTTAATTGCACTATTTTATACTTTTGGTTTAGCACCATGTCTTTCACGTTCCTTAAAAGTTTGTATGAAGTTTCTCTATTTACTTGTAGATCCATATCGATTGAAAATACTCTTATAACTAAATTATATTTATAAATTATGTTCATATATATTATCCCTACCCTTTCCTCTCAATGAGGATTGAAAAAAAGTTTACAAAGCAGATTTTTTAACCTTTGTAATTTAGATTTATATTTTTGTAAAGTAATCTAATTTAAAAAAAAAAAAACATTAGCTAGGATTTTCTTTGAACGGAAAAGAATGTTTCTCCATCCCCCCTCGCTAAAATAATCGATAAAAACGTCCACAAAGCAGATTTTTTCAACCTTTGTAATTTGGATTTGTGTTTTTGTAAAGGTAATCTAATTTAAAAATACTAGCTTGCATTTTTTCTTTAACGGGAATATCTTTCCCTCTACGTCTTTGATCGTATAAATACTCGCATAAAATCTACAAGAGCATCATTGTTCTGATATAGCTAGTTCTATATACATACATTTCAGTATATTAACAACCTCTCGTTAGTGAAAGTAACCCTATAGAAAAAAAAAAAGAATTGAGCAGTGCAGCGGTAAGAATCTCTAATACGAAGTTCTATAATAAATACTATATTTTTTATTTTTTTTTACAGAATTTATCACTTGCCCATTAGTACCACATCATCGGGTGCTGAAACATCGCCTACCTATCCATTTGTGGAAATGTAGGCGTAGTCTTCAGCAGACTCAGCAACAGGCCCAACGACAGCAGGCTCAGCAAGACTCTCAACGACAACGAGCATCAACTTCCACAGCATTGGAAGAAAACTGGGATGGTACCTGTTCTTCCAGTTCTGGAAAACAGCAGGATTTGACTTCTACTGCTCAAGAATCTTCCACTTCCACTTCCACTGTTGGAGGAATGGGGCTTTCTGCTGATGGGCAAGAAAACTGTGACGATGACTGGTCTCCCAGTTATATTACTACTATCCGAACAACAACAGAGCAATGAGGAACATAATTATATTATAATTATTAAAAAATAAAAGTTTTCTACAAAAGATAATGTATTTTTCTTAAGATCCACATAATAATACGTTAGAATATCTTCACATCATTTGATACAGTTGTATTACGATACAACTTGGAATAGATATATTATACAAACAAATTGTCAGTGAAATTAAATATTTGATAGATATAGTAACGGAGCCAACACGGAGGTCATTGTTGCCGTTGACAGCTATTAACCGTTGATATTTTGCAATTCAATGAACGAAAACTGATGATCTTCGAACTTTTACAGTTACTTTTAGAGAACTTTTACAGTTTGAACGAAAATTGATCGATTTAAAGCTATGCCGATCCTGCTCCAAAACATTTGGAGCAAGATCTTCACAGCTATACTACTAAAGTCGGGATTCCGACTTTAACGGAATTTCGAGTTTAAAGTCCGATATTGAAAAAAATTAATAGTGTGGCCCTTCTACGCCTTCGTAGGACAATAATTATTTATTATTATTAAGAATTGTTTTTTAATCGGTGCGGCGCGCCGCCGCACTATCTACGCGACGCCGCGGCGACGCGTATAGAGGCAAAACTGGCATGTCGATAGGAGTGATATATGCGGCTATCGAAATTCGCGACACTTATTCGTCCACAGGGCAGTTTAGTCAACGTAGCGGCCGCCCTGTTGCCATGGCAACCGCTGTCACAACTGTCGCGGAATACGACCTGATAGTGATATGCGCCACTTGCTTATTATAAAAACGAAACGATACGGGGTTTAATGTTCGCTCTCAACTAAGGCAATGTTTTTTTAGAAGGCGTTCAGCGCGCATCGTTTTATAATAATTATTGTTTATTTCTGCGGATAAAACAAATACAATACATTTTAGTGTCAAAATATATCTAAATTACAAAATGTATATGAAATTAAAAATAATTTGAAATGATACAACCAAATGGAAATTTTAGGTGAAGCAGTGCGTCACTTGCGTCCCTTGGCGAACCGCCACAAAGAATAATAAAAAAAACACAAGTATCATCCGTATCAGATTTCACCCCATCATGATATTCACGGGAATGATTTTCAGAGCCTTGTTTTATTTTGTAATATTATGCTTCAGAGGATTGGTATTGACAACAATTTTCAAGATTTAATACTATTTTCTGATGAAGCAAAATTTAAAAGCAATGGTTTGGTAAACCACCATAATATGGTGCAACCACCATAATATTGTTATTATGCAACTGAAAACCCACACTGGGTTAGACAGATAGATCACCAAAGTCAGTGGTCCTTAAAACCTATTCAAAATGAAATTTTACAGTGATAAATTTCATAGATTTGAAAGAAATTCCGATCAAGATCTAACAAAATAATGGTGCGAACCCGATATGTAGTAGTTAAGTGTTAAGTTCTACTTGATAATAGATATCAAAGATTGATAGTAATAAATAGCGATGTAGTGAATTATTTATTAATTTTGAATGTGACACATTCCACTTACTGTATACACTCATTTCTATAAACCACTCAGTTCAATACACAATAGAAGAAAATAATACACTACTCTATCAAAATCGCAAATAATGGCCATTAGAGTAATTACTAACTTATAAAACCTCGCTGTGTAGGATATTAAAAAGTTTTAATCCTACTTATGTTTGATCGTTAATTTATATAACTATTTATACTACATTAAGGTAACTTACATCGTCAGTAACTTACTTATTTTAAATACATCTTATATTGTATACTTAAAACTACTTATATTCAAGTGAATATATAAAATTACTTACTTAGAACGGATGACTGTATCACTTCTGGAATTTCACACCAAAGTTTTTTCATAAAAGGTAGAATATTATTCGTTTTTGGTAACTTTGAAATTGATGGTTTTGCACCTAAATTTATTGTTGAGCTATTTTCCTCCTCGTCTTCAGAGGCAGAGTTTGTAATTCCTTCTTGCGAAATGATCTGTGAAAAAAAAATTTTTACTAGTAATCGCCGAGTGATTATTACCAGAAGTTGGTCTGAGTGTACGAATATTTTGAAAATTATCGTTGGTCGCAGACAAGGGATAATTTTCTTTACACATTCGTAACCGAGAAAAAAATTTCGGTAATATTTCAGTCACAAGGGGCTCAAGGGCAAGGGAGTTAGAAAAAATAAGAAAATCTACATTCCAGATCCTTCTCAATAGATTTTATAAACTCTAGGGGTAGTGAATTTTCTTTAAAATATAAATGTTATTTAACCTAACGTGTAACTAATTTGTCCTGCCTTGTGCCACCTTCATATCTTGAAGATTATCTGCAGATATGGTAAGTAACATCTCCATATGATCATAATCATTTTTCCGGCCGTCAGGGGACGGCTCCTTTAAAACAATATTTTTAATGAATTTTACACTCTAATTATCTTATCATACTTTCTGCTACTTTCCTCACTTGCGGACTATTAATAGAAACGGTAACACTTCCATGAGTTCGGAATAATTTTCCCCCTGTCAGGGGGCGGCTATACCTCAATTTCAAGCTATAACTTTATTTTCATGCTTTGTGCAACCGTCAGCTCCTGGACATCTTTCACAGAGACGGTAAGTAACACCTCCATGTGTTCAGAATAATTTTTTCCGTCGTCAGGGGGCGGGTTTACCTCTACCAATATTTCCAGTTTAATTTCAAGCTATAATTATATTGTCATACTTTATTCTACCTTTAGCTCCTGGACATTTTTCACAGAGACGGTAAGTGAGACCTCGATGTATTCAAAATAATTTTTCCGGCTGTGAGGGGGCGACCACACCTCCAGCAATATTTTTCAATATTTTCAAGCTTAAGTTTAATAACATTGTTGTTATGTTTAAGCTTAACAACTTCTTATGCTTTGTTGCTTCATCTCCTGAACATCTTTTACAGAGACGGTAACAGCTCCAAATTAGTAAATAATTTTTTCAGCCGTCAGGGGGCGGCGATTTCTCTTGCACATTCATTTTCAACCTAATTTCAAGATGTAGCTCTGTTTATTTATTTGGAGATGCCGAAAACAACTACTCCACGTGCACTATGCCCCCACTGGCGTTGCATTACATCAACATTTCCATGGATGTCGCCACATCCTTCATCAAGACCAAATACCAGATAATGACCGGTTTCGATCTTGTTATGATCTCGTCAGATTGCCATAGGTATCGAAATCGATGAATGATCTGGCGACGTGATTGCCAAAGGGGCATAGTGAATGTTTGTAGTGGAGAGATACAGTGAAATACACCGTATGCCCTCTTTGGGTCTTTGCTACTACCTGTCTGACAATTATTGTCTAATTCACAGACAGATAACGATCTGCTTTTCTGCAGATCCATTACAGCGACCTCTATTGTCTTTGAGGAAGACAATCCTACTTATTTATTTATTTGGAGATGCCGAAAACAACTACTCCACGGGCAATATGCCCCCACTGGCGTTGCATTACATCAACATCTCCATGGATGTCGCCAGATCATTCATCGATTCCGATACCTATGGCAATCTGACGAGATCATAACAAGATCGAAACCGGTTATTGTCTGGTATTTGGTCTTAATGAAGGATGTGGCGACATCCACGGAGATATTGATGTAAAGCAACGCCAGTCGGGGCATATTTACCGTGGAGTAGTTGTTTTCGGCTACTCCAAATAAATAAATAAGTAGGATGGTCTTCCTCAAAGACAATAGAAGTCGCTGTAATGGCATATGCAGAAAAGCAGATCGTTATCTGTCTGTCAATTAGACAATAATTGTCAGGTAGGTAGTAGCAAAGACCCAAAGACGGCACTACAGTGTATTTCACTGTAACTCGCCATACAAATATCTAGCTCTGTTGTTATAGTTTATGACACCCTCATCTCCTGGATATAGTTCACAGAGACGAGTAATCACGGCGAGCCTGGGAACATTTTTATGATCATAGGAAAATTTGCTGGCGAACATCAAAGGACACACGTCGCTTTGAGGCTCTCCACCTAAAGATCTTGCCTCGATTTAGATCAAATAAAAATAACAATGTTGGGCATCTATCACGATATATAACAGATGTGCGAGATGGGTTAGGTTAGGGGTGGTGGATTTTTGGATTTTTTATTGTTTATAATAAGGCATGTTCGAGGAGAAAAATTTAGGATTCGGTAGATTTTAGGGGTAGGTTTTAGAGGTGTTTTTTTGGATTTTTTATTATTCAGGTAAGATAATTTAAGGGTTGAAATTAGTATTTTAAAGGTTTTAATAGTAGATCGTCTTGGTGTAGACATGCTTCACAAGTGCTGTGCGAGCTTGTTATCCGTGTGTCCTTCCCTACATCCCCCAATTGCCTAGAGACAATTAGAGCTTTGGGTCGTCCGCTTCGTACCCTAACCGCTCCTCTTGTTCTTTTCTACTCATAATAGTGCGTATCATGGCTTCGGCTGCTTTCCAGCAAGCCGGATCATTAATCATTTTGTCTACCAATTGAGCAGCACTGTCTGTGCCTCGGAGATGTTCTTGAGTTTGCTCTCTATAGTTGTTCCATCTGACACATGCTAGGATCGTATGTGACGGTGTGTCCACCTCTCCGCAGTAAATGCAGTTGTCTGAAGGCTGTTTACCAATTCGTTTGGTGTACGTCCTGTATGACCCATGTCCTGTCAGAAACTGCCCAAGACAGTAGTCAATATTCTTGTGCCTGCAGTCTATTGCCTTTCCGAAAGCAGGTTGTTTGTCTCTAATTCCTCGCAAAGCCTGTCTCTTAACAGGGCCTTATACAATTTCGCGACAGAGTTGATAAGGGATAAAGGTCTATACGCCTGTGGGTACTCCGGATTTTTCCCTGCTTTAGGAATTAGGACAACTCTGTCCTCCTTCCACACTTTTTGGAATTCTTGGTCTACTAGGAGTGTGTTAAAAACATTTAACAGTCTATCAGGGGCCACCTCGCCCACGACTTTTAGGCATTCCGGCGGTTTTCCGTCCATGCCAGGTGCTTTGCCTGTCTTCAGTTTCATGACGGCTGCCTTCAGTTCCTCCAGTGTAAATTCTGGGGTGTTTTGATTTGGGGGTTTCTCTGCCCACCTATCATTTCTCGCGGGGAACATTGAAGAAACAACTTGCAGTTTTCCTTCGGTGGTAAGGTTATACCTAGTGGCCATGTATTTCAGATCTTTCATGACCAGTTTGTAGCTTTGTCCCCACATATCCTGGTCCAAGTTATTGCAGAGCTCTCTCCAGTGTGACTTTTTCGATTTGTTGATAAGCTTTTTCAGTAGACTCTTACACTTGGAATTAATTCCATAATTTTGGCAGTCTGTAAAATTCATCATTTTAGCTTACAAAAGTAAATATCTACAATATTAATTTGCTCCTACAATTATGACAGCAATATATGTTTGGTAATATTGATAAAATTGATAAAAATGTTTACTGAAAAATAAATTCTACTTTCAGCACTTAAAAAATTATGATGTTTTACCATCAAGAATAGAGTACCCTTACAATTCATCAAAATATTGAGAAAAGTTTAGTATAATTATAACATCATTCCAGATACAAATTTTTTTAATATTTATTTTCTTAAAAATAATATTATTTTAGATGCTTTTGTCACCCAAAGGGTGACCCCAGGTCGCAGGCCAGGACCCCCCGGTAGGGCTAGAAATCAGCGATTTTCTCCCATTTCTAGTTTATTTTAATAAAATATCAATAAGATGAAGATTTCTGAGAGGTTGTGTGAACTGTTGAATCTAAATTTACAAAAAATAGATTATTCAACCGATATAACTCTCACTATTGGTTCGAAGTAGATCCTCATTTCATTAGGAAACGAAATTTCCAGGCCAGTTGACAAATAATGTGTTTTGTGCAGCGAGAAACACTTCCATTGTTATCTGAAATTTTATTAAAGTAATTTAAGTTAGATATGTGATAGCACATCATAATTGAAACACCCTGTAGTTCAGCAACATTGGCATTCACGCCAGCCCCATGAGTTCCTCTGGACCTGACTCAGCACATGGACCCGAAATATTGTTTATAAATAATGACACACTTCGATATTGGAATATGAATGATTATGATTATTTTTTAAGTCATTCATAATATAGAGCCGAGTTGGTGTTCAGTTCAGCTATTAAAAGATTTATTCTATACAGAGAGTTATTTTATTTCTCAGTAAAATACAAGTATCTAACATATGGGAGTATCTTACAAATTTTATAATTGTAAGGAATTAATTAAACTCACACAATTCCAAAAACTAAGAACTTTATGTAAGAGAAAAGGGAAAACGGTTACATGCGATTGAACAGTATCTAAAGCGAATTCATGAATGAATCTCGACCATATTCACTTGACAGCAGCTTTCACCCGAGCTCCGAGTATGTTTATACAAGGGCAACGTTCCTTGGTCGTGGCCGGTCTCAAGGTGAAGTCTTGAATGTTTTCTTACATAATTTTCGTCGTTTTTCAAAATCATCTCCAACAGTAATTTTCATTTTAAGTGAAAACTATTTAGACATTTTAAATAAATTTTAAATCCAATACATTAAATATTTGTCAAATAATGAACAATCCAAACTATAATATCAATTTAACGCGGTATCATCATATAAAACAGAACTTTTAACAGAAAATTTTGAAAATTAACAGGTAGCAAATAGGGATCTTTTTCGTTGGTCACCAAGATCACGAGATGTTGCACCCCTTGATTTTTTTTATAAAAGTCTGCGCGTAGCCTTTCAGTCTGTATCACCGGAGAAAATGCAAAAGTGACAACAGATGCTATACATCGCAGATGCGAAAGTGGTTGACAAGTGAATGGTGCTGTTTGAACAATTATTATTGGAATATTTAAAATAAATTCACAGAAACTGCTTTTTCTTTAACATGGCCCACTTAGAATTAATTAAAAAAGGGAATTGGGAGAATTTATAGAATTTCTGTTAATAACTTTTAGAAACCGTTATGATTAGGTGGGGAACTGAATACAAACCACCCATATTTTTGGGCTTAGAATTCATTAAAATAAAAAAAATTGTTGTTTCCATTTAAAAAATTGAAGATATTTATTTTTTTTAGTTGGATATTTCCTTTGTCACTGTACTCACTCTGTATACAACTAAATATTTTTAAATCGCCCATTAATTACCTACCGTCTTCCTTATAACGCCCACAATCAAATACTTTTAATTTAGTCGATGGCTAATTCACTGAAAAATTTTCTTTGCAAGTGGGCATCCGTAAAATTTTTGTTAAAAAAATTAATATCTCGAAAACTACATTTTAGGAATACACAAAGGGGCCCTAAAATTGTATGTAGAATCGAAATATGGAGAAATATACAGGGTGTTCCATTTCAATCAAGCAAGTTGTTATCTACTTCCGGTCCAACCGGAAGTCACACAACTGTCAAAATATTTTGTTTGCCGGGAACACCCTGTATTTAGTTTTACCCCCACGTACAAAGTTTTTTAAAAATCGCCTCAGTAGTTTCTGAGATATGGGTCGTATTATCTTCTGGCTGCACACACTGTATGTATGGTTAATCAAATACACTTTTAGAAAAACATTTTATGCTCTATACACCTATGAGATCAGATTTTTCCTGCGACGTTTCGTCCCTTTAATATTATTAACTTTCAATTTTTAAATACTACGACCTGATTCTTTTATTTGATATTCGAAAAACACTTTAGAATAAAAGTTGATTGGTAAGTCACACTTGGCTATTCTTTTGCTTATGCTTTTGCTATTATTTTCTATGTTTTGCACACTAAAGCCAATTTCGTTAATATTAAATTTATCTGGAAGTATCAATTGTCGCATTAATCTGTTTTCTTCATCATACAAGTATATAATATATTTTGGGCGTAAAATTGAGGCCGAACTACCCCCCAAGGGTAGCAACCACCGATGAAATTGCGTCAAGTTGATGATTGCCATCCTTATAGCACCTATATCAAATTTAAAATTTTAATTTTAAAGGGAATTTTATTTTTCTTCACTTCAACTTGTACCAATCAGTGTCACCCATAGTAGTATCTTGAAATCGGATTCTGAATTTATATTGATGGGTAGCATTTGGCATTGGAACTATGAAAGTTGGTATATTATTGGCTGCATATGGAGTCATTTTTATCCAGTTAGAAGCCCAACTATCATTTTTATCGCCATCCTTGTTGAAACATGCAAATACCTGTAGAGAATTATGTGGTTGGCTAATGTAAAGGATATTTTTTGTAAAATGGCTTGTAGAATTATATAGTCAGAAGTTAACATCATCGACTTCAGTGAAATACTGATGCACGTCACACAAATCTTTATAATTCATACAGCACGTTGAGGTTAATATATATATATACTTATAATAGGTATGTTGTTGAGCCCGCGAGACGGACGGGTCTCTGTTGCACCCGGGCTTAATTACAGAGTTAAAGGAGTATATACTGTGACCATTAATCCTTCTTTTAACTATAAATCAGGGCATTATTAGAGGGGTAACTTAGTTACTTAATTTAAAATTTTATGTAATAACAGAACGTTGTAAAGCCCAAAGATGTAAACGTTAGTTTGTGTAGCCCGAGTATATATTTTTATAAGTCTTACGGTTCTATTCTATTTATGTAGCCCGGCAATGTTGCCATATTTTTGTGCCCGTTTAAATACCATTATCGATATTAACTTGACCTGAAAAGCAAATTGATGAAATGATAAAAATTATATCTGTCTATGGAAGATGCTCAAGGAGGCAAGTGATGTGTTTTTATGATTAAATCTTTGTTAAGTTCGAGGTAAGAAGCTTGTAAACCTTGCAAAGGGAAAAGTTAAATTATTTTTCTCTTATGTCTTTTACATAATAGTTGTATAGCTGTCTATGTGATATCAAAATGATTTTTCCATATGTGTATTTTAATATACTGGATGTCACAAAATACTGGCTCATGTATTTAACTTTTTTATTTCGCGACTTGTCAACGCAAATGATCCCGTGTTCTTTAAAATAGAGTAGTTACCTGTAATATTCTTAGACATTTCAATTCAGGATTTTAACAAACTTACATAAAATTTAAGCTCGTGTAATAGTTATTTATAATCCCGAAAATCCCAAAAGGATAGTAGTATTAAAAACCGGGATAATACCAACACATGGAGCACTAACTAACCAATACTTTTATGTAGGTACCAAATATTTGAAATAAATTTTGTACAATATTTAGGTATTCCAATAGAACTTCTCAAGAATCTAATTATAATTTAACAATATATTCTTCACATTGTATTTTCTTTAAGTAGAAATCTTTAATTCTTTCATTCTTCTTGTCTTATATGCTTAGAGCCGAAAATCAGAATTTTAACTGGAGTAACTGAAATACGGAATTAAATATAAATCAAAGTCATTTTTGACTACCCTCCGCCTTTCACTGAGCCCGCATCGAAATTAGATCGCATCTCACTTATCTCTATGACTTCTTTTTCTCCTTATTAATTCTGCACGCCCAGTATTAGGTAAGTACCTATAATATCTATTATAATAATATTTCTGAACTAGTTGTGCCTCTGTTATGTTAATAAAAATAACATAACATTCAATACAAGATATTGGCGATATAAAACACTAAATTGCTGAAATATTTTTTTTACTATCCATCTTCTTTAAGGCTACATAGAAACAGAGCTGCTCCAAATACCCATCAAAAGTATTTCAAATATCAAATACCAAATACCATCTAAAGTATTTGCAGTTTCAATTACCAAATACTCTGCTTTACAGAAAGGATTTGATATACCAAATACTCAAGAAAAGTAATTGAAATTTCGAGCAAATAAAGTATTCCAAATATTTTCCAGTATTTGAAATACCACAATTTTTATTTCAAATACCTAAAAATTATTTTAAGGTATTTCAAATCTTTTATAGATATTTGAAATGGTACTTGGAATAATGTGAATTATATTTATTTATACCTGCTGAAATTTTACGCCTGAGGAAATAAGTAATAAAAATAAGAAAACATAAAACAAACATAACTTTTAATTTAGTCTGAAAAGGGTACCGAAATATTTACATTCAACAACAGTAAATGAGGTATTCACAATAATTATTTATACAGTTATTGTTGCCAGTGTTGCCAATAATGCCAATGAGGTTACATGTTCTAGCTCTACTAGGGCTCCAGGCCTGCGGCCTGGGGTCACCCGTCGGGTGACAAATGCATCTAAAATAATATTATTTTTAAGAAAATACATATTAAAGAAATTTTGTATCTGGAATATTGATGTAATTGTACTAAACGATTTTTCTTAATATTTTGATGAATTGTAAGGGTAATCTATTCTTGATGGTAAAATATCATAATTTTTTAAGTACTGAAAGTAGAATTTATTTTTAAGTAAACATTATTATCAATTTTATCAATGGGACCAAAAATATTGTAGATAATTACTTTTGTTAGCTAAAATGATGAATTTAACAGATTGCCTTAATGAATGAATTAATTCTAAACTTTACGTGCAGAAAGAATAAAAGCTACGGATAATGAAACAGAATAACTAAATACTATTACTAATAAATAATTGGAATTAAAAAGTTAAAAAAAAGGTTGCCTCCAGCGTGACTCGAACTCGCGAAATCAGCATTATGAAGTTTTCAATCCTACGACTTTCCAGATGTGCTACCACGCCTGTTGCCAAATGTTTACCTTGAGACGTTTAAGTATGTAAACTGTACGTGTCAACCTGAAAAAATAATTTTTGCCGATTTTCTAATTGGAAAAGCATTTCGCTTCAGTATTTTGGTAATCAGTGTTTGGCAGTCAGTACTAATGATTCCGTTAGCAATATTTCTCGTAGGAAAATAACCTATCTGAAGTTTAACTAATTTGACAGGTTTCGAGATTTTCGAAGACGAAATAGACATAGAAGGAGTCGACGTACGGTCTCGAAAAAAAAATCTCAAAGGATTAGAGAAAGGACGGACCTTTAGCGAGAAACGGTTCTCGAAGTCGTAAAATTAGAAAAAGGGTCTAGGGAGTCCCGCGAAAAGTCGGGATTTCGGCAGGCGTGACGGGACCATTAGGCGCGAGGACAAACGCCGGTGCTAGCCGTATCTCTCTCGCCGAACGGCGATCGACGAAAATTTTGCAGAGGTTTTTGGAAAAGGCGTTGAAATTGGGAAAGCGCGTAGGAAACGGGACTAAAATACTCCTACGCATTGGAGAAAGGCCAGGGGCGACCTCTGGTCGCCCGCGGGGCTCGTTCCGCGAGTCCCTCTCGGAGGAGATAGCTTTGAAACTTTGTCGATTTGGCGGCGGAATTTAGAGCGAGACAGAATCGACGCGTTTTAATATATATGGATAAGTAAGAAAAGAAGTAGGAGGTACTTGAAATAGCGGTACAGTATTTGAAATACCGGAAAGTATTTGAAATACCGGAGAGTATTTCAAATACCAAGCAAAGTAATTGAAATACCAATATTTCTGAAAATCAAATACTCGACCAAAAGTTGTCAAATACCAAGCACCAAATACCGACAATCGAAAGGATTTGAAATAAAGTGCTTCAAATACCAAAAGTATTTGAAATACTTTTTCAATTACTTTTATTTCAAATACTGGACAGCTCTGCATAGAAAATACTCAAGCAAAATTACATTCAGACAGATGATATTCTTTAAATTGCAAACTGAGAATGCACTGTCAATTTTCAAGAATCATTTAACTAGTAATAAGTTACATGCGTTAGCAGTACGTACATAAATATAAAATACTTCTAAAACTTAAATAACTTGTTCTGTAAAATGTTATTAATGAGTATTGTAAAATGGAAAAACAGAAAAAGGCGTATTTCTAGTAATATCCTAGATGTCCAGCTGGAAAACTATTTTTTTTTCCTAGATATATTGATAAGTTATAGTAGGCAAACATTATTTATGTCACTAGGGCACTTCCTTCGAAATTTACAGTAGGTACCTACGACATATCTTTCATAACTACTACGCGGTTGCTACAATAATATAATTAAAAAATATTTGATATTTTTAAAATGGTTTATCAACAACAAAACACATGCCTCAGATTAAACATTTAAACATAAAAATTGGTAAAATAAGCAATGCTCAATATGCTCATTCTATATGCCTTCTCTTTAGTGTGAGCGGACTTATTTTATGTGTAGACTTTGATAACAGTTTCTAAGTTATTAATAGAAATTCTATAAATCCAAAAAAATTGTATGCTTCCTTATTTAATTAATTCCAAGTAAGCCATGTTAAAGAAAAAAACAGTTTCTGTGAATCCACATTCCATAAATATTAAAACGCGTCGATTCTGTCTCGCTCTAAATTCCGTCGCCGAATCCACAAAGTTTCAAAGCTATCTCCTTAGAGCCCGCTCTAAGGAGATAGCCCGCGGTTATCGCGGAGCGATAACCGCGGGCGACCAGAGGTCGCCTCCCACCCATATTTTTGGGCTTAGAAGTCATTAAAATAAAAAAACATTTTATGCTCTATACACCTATGACATCAGATTTTTCCTGCGACGTGTTGTCCTTTTAATATTATTAACTTTAAATTTTTAAATACTACCACCTGATTCTTATATTTGATATTCGAAAATCACTTTAGAATAAAAGTTGATTGGTAAGTCACACTTGGCTATTCTTTTGCTTATGCTTTTGCTATTCTTTTCTATGTTTTGCTCACTAAAGCCAATTTCGTTAATATTAAATTTATCTGGAAGTATCAATTGTCGCATTAATCTGTTTTCTTCATCATACAAGTATATAATAAATTTTGGGCGTAAAATTGAGGCCGAACTACCCCTCAAGGGTAGTAACCACCGATGAAATTGCGTCAAGTTGATGATTGCCATCCTTATAGCACCGATATCAAATTTAAAATTTTAATTTTAATTTTAAAGGGAATTTTTTTTAATTTTCGTCAGTCGAAAGCCAACATGTTAATGTAAATTAATTACGTTAATATGTTGATCTGTATATATTAATATCTACTTATTTAAGTAAAGTCAAATACAAATTTACAAAAATACAACCTATTTGAAATTGGTTTTGCAAAATGTGTAGATATATTTCCATTAGGTAGGTATAAGTGTTCCGATATTTTTTCGCTACAGTATAAGAGACTTACAATTATCTGCTCCAAATTGCAAAGACATTGCTTGCCTGTTAAATATCAAAATAAGTAATTATAAATTCTGCAAGAGAATTTTGGATCCGAGAAAATTACTTACAATTAAAATAATAGTATATATACGAGTAGGTATATATAATAAATATTAGTAAAAGCACATATGTGAATTCTCTAAAATTATCAGTACTAACTACACGTTGAAAAGCCCACTGTCCCTGTGATCGAAACGGCGGTGTTGCCAAATTTCGGGCTAAACAAAGACATGTTCATTGGTGGGCTACACAAGACTTATACTGTATATAAGCTATACAAAACAGCGCCACCTACAGTGAGTTTATATGAACTTCCTGGCGTATGTCAAACTCATAAACACTACTTTGTGAAGCCCTCCGTAAAATTCGTGTACAGCCTTAATAACACTATATAAGCCTAGCAATAACCAAAGGATACGCTGTTGAGCCCGAAATCGGGCTACACAACGACCTGTTAGTATCCTCGACTGGCTCATCAATGACCGTATATACCGCTATATATATATATATATATATATATATATATATATATATATATATATATATATATATATATATATATATATATCTCCTTTAATGTAAGTACATATTTAAATTTTATTCTCTCCTTGCCTAATTGTGATATCTACGGATTTTTATATAGCTATATCTCATAAATATTATTATTAATCCATTAAATTTTCATATTTTATCAATGCTTGTTGATCTCTGCTCTCGTACCTCCAGCTGATTACTTATTTTTAAGCAAGTGATTTTAATAACAACTTACTTTGAGGTTATCTTTTAGTCCCTGCTTATATAATAATAATAAGTTTATTTGCAGAAATTGTAATACATCAAATTTACACCTGGAAAACAACAAACAAATAAACTGAAGCATTTGCAGAAGCTACGAAATATTTCGTGGCTTTTATGCAATAACACACTTTTTACAGTCTTACGTAGCAGCAATACACAAGTTCTACAGTATACTCATTCTTTATATCTGTACATTAATTATTTCCTACTTATGATTAAAATTAGTTTACTAACTCGTGAAGAAAATTTCGATTCTGGGCAAGTATCCATTGTTTTATCTTACTTTTAAATACATTAAACCTTTGTTCATTTCTCAGGAGGTCTGGAATTTCGTTGTACAGTCTGGGAGCTAAAAATTCGATGCATTTTTGTCCTACGGTTTTATGGCAAATGGATATTTCAACAGACGTATCTTTTTCCTTGTTGGGTATGTATGAGTAATTTTGTTTAATTTAATTTTTTTCTTTTTTATACCAATCAAAATTTTAAAACAATAGCACTGGCAATGTCATTTACACTACTAATCTTATAAATGTGATCGCTAGGGCATGTCAATGGTTCATTGTATATGACTTTTAATATCCACTTTTGAATATTCTCTAAGTCTTTCATATAGCAATCATTTACTCCACCCCATCCAAATATCCCATAGGATATGTGAGATTGCACAAGTGCCAAATATAACATCTTCAGATGAGATTTGTTCAAGAAAGATTTTAATAAAGCGATTCTTGAAATTGATAATCTTAATTTTTTAATAACATGTTTCATTTGTAGATCCCATCTAAAGTGTCTATCAATGACTATACCAAAGTATTTAATTGATTTATTTTGCTTCTGTAATAATTGTATCTAGATACCGGTCCCATATTAGGTAGATAATTTGCATATGATGTGAAGGGTAGATATTCTGTTTTTTGAGAATTTAATATTAACTTATTGAAATTCAGCCAGTCATTAATATATTTGAAATCTTTCTGAGCCGTCTCTTTTAATCTTTCCCAAGTGTCACCTTTATATATTACTGCAATATCATCCGCAAACCCAACGATTTATTCTCCTTCCTTATACATACACAACAAGCTGTGAAGATATATTGTGAAAAGTACAGGACCCAGTACCGTGCTCTGGGGAACACCGTATGTCACTATTCTTGTTTTACTCTTTATGCCATCAATGTTAACACACTGCGTTCTCCTTGACAAATAAGTTCATTAGTTCAAAAGCTTTCCCTCTAAACCCGTATCCTCTCAATTTAGCTAATAATCTAGAGTGACAAACTGTATCAAAAGCTTTCGACAAGTCTAGAAATATGCACAGGCAGGGTATTTTATTATCCTTAAGGTTCTTAAGATTTCCATAGCCTCACCTCTTAAAGCCACTGTTAAAGATATCGCCTTTTCGCTCTCGGTCCAGTTATTTGCGATGGCAGCTGCCTCAAACTGCTTCAGGTATGTGCTCCGTGGTACCTTTCCATCAAATGTTGGTGGCTTGACTCTTGAGGATGCAGTTCCCTCTAAACCCGTATCCCCTCAATTTAGCTAATAATCTAGAGTGACAAACTGTATCAAAATCTTTCACCAACTCTAGAAATATGCACAGGCAGGGTATTTTATTATCTATTGCTTCATATATATTTGCTATTAACAGTTGTAAAGCATCTTCTGTTGATTTACCTTCCCTAAATCTGAATTGTCTATTCGAAAGGACATCGAATCTAGAGAGAAAGCTATTTATTCTGTTCTTAATAATTTTTTCTAGTATCTTTGAAATATTAGATATTAGTGTTACTGGTCTGTAATTCTGGATAAGTAATCTATCATCATTCTTGTATAGTGGCTTTATTATTCCTATTTTTAAACACTGTGGAAAACATTCCGTAATAAACATATTATTAATTATATGAGCCAATGGCTCTGCAATTTCTTCAGCTACCTCTTTTAATACTTCTGCGCGTATCCCATCATATCCTGGGGATTCTTTATTTTTTAAATGTTTTATCGTTTTTTTTACTTCGATAGAGCTTGTTGGAAATAAATATAGGGTGCTTTCCACTGTGTTTACATTTTCCCTAAAGTCTATCACATCTTTTATTTTTTTAGCATATTGCTCTCCCAATTCACTATACGAGTAGTATTTATTAAATACATCAGCAATTTCTCTCTTACTTTCAATTATTGTATCATTTACTTTATTTCTCTCTATTTTTGTTTCAGATTTAGACCTACCACATACTTCATTTACATGCTGCCACAAATGTTTAGCTGAATTTTTATTCTTTTCTATTATTTTGCCTTTGCTATTAACTTATTAATTTCATTTCTTGTTTTATTACACTCTTGTTTCACTATTGTATTTTGCGTTTCTATAAATTTCTTATACAATCTACTTTTTTTGTTCATTAAACTTTTTAAAGCTTTTGTGAAATCTTTTGTTTATAGTACCTATTTACTGTGTGTTTTGAGTGTCGTACCTCTACTGTGACCTTTTCTATATTATATTGCAAGCAATTAATAAAGTTTTTTGTTTTTATGTTAATATTATTTGTTTCATATACCTCTAACCAATTCTCATTTGTTAACATATACTTCAACTTATTGTAATTTACAAACTTTTTTGTTAATTTGATTTGAGAATCCAGAGAAAGATTTCTATTTTGTATAGCCATTGATGTACCTATAGGCGAGTGATCTGTGACATAGTCTGTAAATATATACGACTCATTTCTATTATCATTCATAGTACCCGAATCCCTTATGTAGATATGATCGAGGCAAGTTTTACTAGATGGCCTGGTGACCTTATTTATGTTAAGATATGAATTGAAAGTTACTCATTACATATTTTATATTCTTCTATATAATCACTATCACCAAGGAGATTAATATTGATATCGCCAATAAAAACGTTGACATGATTACTATTCAGTGCTGTTTAACACTGTACTAAATTTATATTAAATATTTTTGGACAATATTTGGGTGATTTATACAATGCTGTAATATCTATGTGTTGACTATTAATATTTATTCCTACCTTTATTGCTCTAATGTCTCCTATTTTTTCTAAGCTATAATTGTGTTGAATGTTTTCTTTTATATACAGAATAGTCCCATCGTTTTGATTTAATTGACTTTCATTATAATATTGTACGTATCCTTTTATTGTAAATAAACTCAGAGGCTCCCAGACTATAAACGTTTCTGTAAAAATTATGACATAAAATATAATTTTAAGGTTATTAAGAATAACTAAAAATTCCTCATAATTCTTATTAATGCTTCTAATATTCACATGTATTATTTTAAATGTATTTTCATCAAGTAATTTTTCTGTATAATCAGCTTCACCCTGAATTACGTTCGTATCAATCTCTTCAATTTGAAAATCTTTAATGTACTGATCCATTTGCAATAAAGAAAAAAACGAGCAGAAAACTACTAATAACTAATTATGTTAAGTATCGTATATAATCCCTAATCCCTAACCTAACGTAAGTAGTATAAGTTTAAATAAATGCCTATATAGAAAAAAAATCTTAAATTTTATTTTGTGATATATTTGCTACTGTTCATTTTACTAATTATCCTATTTGTGAGAAATATAATCTTCTGACTAGTTTTCCTCAGGTAACTCCATTGGATTTTTTCTGACTGCTTGTAGTATTTAAGTAAGTCATTACAGTCTTGTATTCTCATTTTTCTTCCTTTAATTTTAGCAAAAATGTTACCATTCAACGGCCAGGCATTCCTGTTCCCAAACTTCGACATTACCTCCTGGAGAATTTTTCTTCTAGCGTGAGTCAAATCTTCTGTAATAAAAATATTTTTCCTCTTGAAAACCTTGCTATTTTTCATCAAATATTCATTATGTTCCAGTAATTTAAACTTTATAATAACCGGCCTTGGCTTGTCAGTTTTATCATTCTGCTTGCCTATTCTGTAGCACTGATCAATGTTATCATCCACTAATTGCTTATTAGAACTTTGATTATTAATAAATTGGATTATTTTGCTTTTTAATGTTTCGTTGTTTTCCTCTTTAAATCCATAGATACATACATTGTTTATTTTTGCTGTATATTATCAAGTTCTTTCTCTAGTCTGTTTACCTTATCTTCCGAATTTTTTAGTTGGTCCGTTATCGATTCCATTTTATCAGTGAAATTTCTTATTACTCTATTTAAAAATACCTCATCAGGCAACAGTTCCTGAACTGTTTCTTTAATTAGATTCTTCATTTGATTATGGAAAAAAAAACGACTCAGAATTTTACTTTTAAACCGTACTTTTTACTTTTTTTTCGGAACAAAATAAAACTCAACCTACTCACTACGCTGTCGCATAGCGATATTTCCAAACTATATTTATATACTATATAATATTTTACATATTTCCATACACTTTAAAACACTCTCTCTTCTGAATTTCTGGTAACTTTTTAACTTTTAGCAAATAACTACGAATAGTAAGGGACATCACTAAGTATCCTCCATCTGTAAACGCCTTATTTAAATAAGGACTAAAACAAATCAAGCTAAAACAGCTATTCTCCTGGCAATATGCCGCGCCGAGCGCTGAATTACAAAGCAAAATTTGCCGTATTTTGTCTAACACAGTTAGACCAAACAAATCGTAATGGGGTTTAACCCCATTACGATTTGTTTGGATTGTGTTGCGAAAACTACACAGCGGTGGCGCCAATAGGCCTTGCGTATGCAAGGTTTACCTATTGTGCCAAATACTCAGGTCTTCGCATTCGTCGTTATGCACACTTATATTGCACTGATGAGATCATAAAAAGGTCGAAACCGGTCTGCAATTAGTGGCATCCTACGATGTGTGGTCTTAGTATTTCCTCGTAGTTTTCGTTGCAATCCGAATCCTTGTATTTTGATTCTAACTGTGTTAGACAAAATACGGCAAATTTTGCTTTGTAATTCAGCGCTCGGCGCGGCATATTGCCAGGAGAATAGCTGTTTTAGCTTGATTTGTTTTAGTCCTTATTTAAATAAGGCGTTTACAGATGGAGAATACTTAGTGATGTCCCTTACTATTCGTAGTTATTTGCTATATGCATGCCATCTGATAGTAGTAGAACTAGTTTCTACAACCCTTTATTGTATTGGATTTTTACCCCATTACGATTTGTTTGGATTGTGTTGCGAAAACTACACAGAGGTGGCGCCAATAGGCCTTGCGTAGGTCTTGCGTACGCAAGGTTTACCTATTGTGCCAAATATTCAGGTGTTCGCATTCGTCGGTATGCTCACTTATATTGCACTGATGAGATCATAAAAAGGTCGAAACCGGTCTGCAATTAGTGGCATCCTACGATGTGTGGTCTTAGTATTTCCTCGTAGTTTTCGTTGCAATCCGAATCCTTGTATTTTGATTCTAACTGTGTTAGACAAAATACGGCAAATTTTGCTTTGTAATTCAGCGCTCGTTGCGGCATATTGCCAGGAGAATAGCTGTTTTAGCTTGATTTATTTAGATTTAAATAAGGCGTTTACAGATGGAGGATACTTAGTGATGTCCCTTACTATTCGTGGTTATTTGCTATATGCATGCCATCTGATAGTAGTAGAACTAGTTTCTACAACCCTTTATTGTATTGGATTTTTAACTTTTATCTCTTGGTTTCACAAAAAAGGACGCCGCTTCGCTTTTTCCAAATTTATTCTTTCATTCCTTAGCAACAACTCAATTTCATTCTTTTCCATGTAACTTCGTTTTTTACCCATGTCTTTCAGTCACTCTTATGCACTTAATAATCTTTTTCTTAATCACTTCAATTCACTTTAACTTGGTTTTTATACATTTTAAAATACTAAATTATTTACTTTATAAGTCTACATTACTTTATTTATTATTTAACTAATTCTTAATTTTCTAAAACAAATCTCTCATTATATTTTAAAATACCTTCTCTTATCTAGTTACTATCTGTCACCTTTGATGTGATGTGATGTGATGTGATTCTAATTTAAATTTTCTCAAGTCTCAAATTTTGATATATTAATTTTACTTAATTAATTGATAACTTTTTAACTATTTATTAATTCCCTTTAAAATTTAATAAGCTTAATCTTTAATCTTTTATGATCGAATATATGTTCATAGCTCTGGTTTTATTTTAATTTTACAAACTGTATTGTGCCCAAATATTGCAATGTCTCAAACATTTTATCCTATTATTTATTAATTTTCTTATTTTAAAATATCTACTTGGGTGAAATATTTAAATCTAACTTAATTCTAATTAATATACCTACTACATTATTTGTAGTTCAATATACAAATATTTTATTTTGTATTATTATAATAGTCAAACTCTGCTATTGTTTACTATCTTTATATATTAGTAGGTAATTATATTCAATTCATATGCATCAATTATATAATTTTTTTTTATACTTTCTGAAGTAATTCTAGAATGTCAAATTTCCCAAATTTTATTTTTGATAATTTGGAAATTTTTATTTTCAAATTTCAAAAATCAAATTTCATTATTCAAAATTTACTTATTCCTTATATTCATATAGTTGATTAATGTTATAAATTCCCATTATTCTATCTGTCTCTGGGTCTTTAATCTGATATCTATTCAAACCATTTTTGTTATTTATTATAAATGGTCCATGATAAGGTAACATTAACTTAACACAGATTTGTTTTTCTTTTTCAGATACTCTTAACTTTTGTACAATGACTTTGTACAAAAGTACAAAGTCATTGTACAAAAGTCTCCTTGTTGAAATTGTTTATGATGTTTTTGTGTTCTAATTTGTCTTTGTTGATATTTTTGTGCAGCTCGGTGTAGTCTTGTGTTCACCGTGTGTAATAATGTATTATAGTCTGTATTTGTTTGTTTAATCCATGGTCTGTTTCGGTTTATGTTCTTTAGTAATTGTATTGGGGCTTCTCCCGTTACATTATTTGGAATATTGTTTATATAATGTTGAATTTCTCCCAATTTTTCTTCCCATGAAACATGATCATGATTAACAAGTAATCGTAAATATTTTAGAATCTCTTTTATGTATCTTTCAGCAGGATTTGCATTAGGATGTCTTATACTTGTGTATTTTGGTGCGATGTTTAATTTTTGGAAATAGTCTTGTAATTTAGCGTTTTGAAAATAAGTCGCGTTGTCTAAAATACTCGTACAATTATTAAAATGTCCATTCTTTTGTCTATATTTCGTCAGAAGTCTTTTCACCGTGTTTGTATTCGTACGTCTGCATGCGTATGTGGTTACAAATTTTGAGAACACGTCCACTATTACAAAAATATATCTGTTGCCTTGTCTATTCGTAATTAAGTTAGAACAAAAATCAATTGCTATTATTTCTCCAGGTACTCTGGCTCGTATGGACCTCGGATATCCAGTAAAATGCTTATTTTTTTCTTTAGCCAATTGACATAATTTACACCTTGTCATTTCGTCCTTTGTTATGTTTTTGTCATGTCTATTAAAATAATTTTGTCTAAAGATTTTCCATGTCTTATTAATACCTATATGTCCATAATTTTGATGTAAATTTCTAATAATTTGTCGTGTATTTTCTTCTGTTATTACAAATAATTCGTCATTTCCTATCTATTTTATGTAAATGTTGTCTCTTTGTGTGGCTTTTTGTTTGTCTAAGTCTGTTAGTTTTGTTTGATCGTATATGATATTCTGTTTTGAAAATATTCCCTCATCTTGTATTAAAATGTTTACTCCTACTTTTACCTTTTTTGTAGTGTCTGTATTGTCTCCGTCCATTCTTGTCAATGCATCAGCTAAAATGTTTTGTTTTCCTGGTATATGTTCTATAATCATATTCTGTCAATAGTACCACATCTATGTATGCGGCTGTTTCCAAATTTGTAGTTATATAAGTATATATGTCAATGCCTGGTTGTCGGTCTGTATTGTAAATTTCTTCCCTAGTAAGTAAAATCTTAATTTAGAAATAGATACTATTATACTAAATATTTCAAGTTCAGAAACGCTATAATTCTTTTCATGTGTCTTTGTCACCCTCGATACAAAATTAATATGTATTTCTCTGTCTCCTTGTTGTTGTAGTAGTACTCCAGCTAGTCTCTGTGTTGATGCGTCAGTTCGTAGTATGGAACGTTTGTCGTAGTCAGGGTGGTATATTTGTAAATTTTTTGTAACTATATGTTTTATTTGTTTAAATGTCTGTTCGTGTAATTCAATCCAATTCCATCGTACGTTTTTCTTATGTAGTTGTATAAGTGGGTATTCAAGTTGTGTAATGTCAGGAATAATTCTTTTAAAATAATTGATCGTACCTAAAAATCCTCTGAGAGTTTTTAGATTCTTTGGTCTTGCAAAATTTTGTAAGACCATTGAAATTCCCTCATTATTTATTTGATATCCCAAATAAGTTACCTGCGATTTTACAAACTCGCATTTTTCGATGTTAAGTTTTAACCCTGCTTGGTCCAATTCATCCAATACAATCTCTAAATGTATGAAGTGTTCTTCAAGTGTATTTGAATATATCAAAATGCCATCAATGTAATGTAAAACAAATGTGTCATGTTTGTTTAGTATTTGATGTAAAGTTCTCACCAGTGCTGCGCATGAACTTTGCAAACCAAAAGGGGTTACACAAAAGTGGAATATCTCTCCATCTATTGAAAAACCGGTATATTTCCTACTTTGTCTATCTAAAGATATAAGCCAAAAACTATGCTTTAAATCTATTTTTGTAAAATATTTAACTTTTGTGATTCTACCTAATATAGCTTCTATTGAAAGTGGTTTTTCGTACTGTGGAATACTATATTTATTAATATTTCCTGCATCTAAACAAAGCCTGATTTCATTATTTCGTTTCTTTGCCACTACTATTGGATTAAGAAAAGGTGTTGTGCTCCTTTCTATTATGCCTTGTTCAAGTAAACTTTTTAATTCTTTTCTGACCTCGTCTTTATATTTATATGGTATCGGATAACTTTTAACTGTGAAACTATCAATGTCTTTTACTTTGATATGATGAGTGTATTTTTGTGCAAATCGAGTTCCTTCTTTTATCAATCCTTCATACTTATTTAATAAAATTCCCACCTTTTCTTTGTGCTCTTGTGCACAGTTTAATATATTTAATCCATTATAATTAAAATTATCATTATTATTTATATAATTAATCCCCTTATTATTAAATTCCATTCCTTCATTTACTATACATACATTCATACTCTCTTGCATTTCTTTTTTCACAATTTTAAATTGTGACTAAACATCTTTATATTCTAATATTTTCTTATCATAGTTAATGATTATCTTGTTTTTAGCTAGTTCATCCGATCATATTATAAATTCTGCTGGCAAATTAGGTACTATTAAGAATTGTAATTGTATAGGCTTATCATTCAGATAAGCATCAGATTCATCCTAACAATTTTACGTTTCCTAACTAAACAGTTAGATTACCGAACAATAATTATTAACTATTTATTTTGTCTATTTTAGGAAACCAACTATTGAGGAAGGAATGCTAAACTATTGGACTATCGAAAATTTCTCGGAGATATTTATGCAACAGATATAAAAGAGAATCTAATTTAATAACAACCACCATCTTAGGTGAACTTAACTTCTATGATAGTGTATGATCATAGAAGTATGAGATGATAAGACATAAAACTAAAACTATTTCTCATTCTCAGAACAACAAATATCTCATAGGGAAAAGTATCGTAGTCCAATAACATATGGAATGGTTACGTTTGTTGTAAAGGAGACCACAGTCTCCTTTATCGTATTGTCGTCGTATTGTTTTAATTAATTTAATAAAGATGTTTTATTTGACTAATATTGATTTATATCTTTCTCAATTTGATTAGTGTGTAAGATAAATTTAAAACGTAACAATTTTTATGTCCACTTCAGTGTAGGCTATGCACGAAAGGATTGAACTAAAATTTAAAAACGAATATAGTTATTTTAACGTTCGCATATCATCGATAGGTATATAGAAATAGATTAAACATTATTAAATTCAAAATCAAATAAAATAATGCATTTTTTAATTTGAATATAATACCATGTAAATTCAATACTGAAACTCCTGCTTATGTACAGGGTGGGCCGTATAAGAGTGCGTATCCCCTTATCTCAGAAACTATGTGAGATAGAAAAAAAAGTTTTATATAAATGTTGTTTGCGTTAAAGATGTCGGTATTTTTTTAATATAGTTATATTTGTAGTTCCTCAATATACAGGGTGATGAACTAAACTTATCTTTTTTTAAATGGAACACCCTGTATATTATTACATTTTTGAGCTTTTTATTAAAAGCTCTTCAAAAGACTTGTTCAACGATATATAATATGTTGGGTCTGTAGCCCACCGTTTCGGAGCTATTGAGAATTATCTTCAGGAAATAGCCAATATTAAAATCGTGCTAGAAAAGTTAATAATTAAGTTTTTGAGCATTACCTTGCGCCAAGAGAATTCTAATTTTATTTACTTTATTATGTAATTACTCAATATTCAGTTTAAAAAAAAATTTTACCGTGTTGCCACATTTCGAAAACCATAAATTTTCACGATTTTTTCAAATTAAACACCCTATATATTATTACATTTCTAGAAAGCCCTTCTATCGACAAATTTAGAGATATATGATATGATGGGTTTGGGATATCGTTTCTGAATGATTATCCTCAGAATATGGGATTTAAATAGGTACTGGCTATTTCCCGAAGATAATACTTTTTTTAAATGCCACACCCTATATATTATTATATTTTCAGAAAGCCCTTCTAAAGACTAGTTCAATGATATATAATATGATAGGTCTGATGCTCACCGTTTCGGAGTTATTGAGTATTATCTTCGGGAAATAGCCAGTATTAAAATCCCATATTCTGAGGATAATCATTCAGAAACGATGTCCCAAACCCATCATATCATATATCTCTAAATTTGTCGATAGAAGGGCTTTCTAGAAATGTAATAATATACAGGGTGTTTCATTTGAAAAAATCGTGAAAATTTATGGTTTTCGAAATGTGGCAACACGGTAAAAAATTTTTTTAAACTGAATATTGAGTAATTACATAATAAAGTAAATAAAATTAGAATTCTCTTGGCGCAAGGTAATGCTCAAAAACTTAATTATTAACTTTTCTAGCACGATTTTAATATTGGCTATTTCCTGAAGATAATTCTCAATAGCTCCAAAACGGTGGACTACAGACCCATCATATTATATATCGTTGAACAAGTCTTTTGAAGAGCTTTTCAAAAATGTAATAATATACAGGGTGTTCCATTTAAAAAAAGATAAGTTTAGTTCATCACCCTGTATATTGAAGAGCTACATATATAACTATATTAAAAAAATACCGACATCTTTAACGCAAACAACATTTATATAAAACTTTTTTTTCTACCTCACATAGTTTCTGAGATAAGGGGATACGCACTCTTATACGGCCCACCCTGTACTTGCAACAACACAACAGGTCAAATTTACATTCCCTAAACAAAATTAAACAACGAAACACAAATACCTACAATGTTCGTAACAAATGTTTGCATCTAGAACAATTATTTATAATTTCATTGTGAATGTTACCTTACCTCTGACACTGTTGCATCATAGAATTGATATAATGGTTCATCATGCAGTAATTGGTGTATGTTGTCAGAATATATGTTCAAATGTTTTACATTGCTGCACTTGTTAACACTTTCATCGTAAGCATCCTCATTTTTCACGCTGTAATTGTCACTGTATTGTTGTACTACATCTAAGTGGCTGCTCCAGTATATAGTGTTTCCCTTAGTACTTAAAATGGGAGGGTTTACTTTATTGTGGTATAATTCGATATCTGCGTACCAAGAAGTATTAACATATATTTCATCCTTGACTTCATTAACAACATAAATTGCCTCATTATTATATTGCGTATTGTTATTTTCTCCAATACTTTTTTCATCTAAAAATCACCAGTAATAAGCATATGGAACATAAGCCAAACAAAAATACCTTTATAAAACAAAATAGATATGAAATAAAATTAAGAAACTGTAGTGTAAGTATAAGCTTAAAGAGTTTAGTCATTGACAAACTTATTAATAACTTTATTGATGGTTTATGGTAACTAGAACTTAATAAATTAGACTTTTAAAAAGAAAGACGAGTTTTATTTGCTCAGGCAGAACATAAAATAATTAAATATTACATGGCGATCCTACCAAAAAAAGCCACTAAAATTACATGGCATAATTAAATACTTCTACCAGGGAATAATAACTCATGGACAAGTTATGAAAAATCAATATGGATTCTATAAATTATATGGCTGTATTGGTAATCTGGTTTTTTAGTTTTCATGACCCATTACAATTAGTATTCTGAAAATATATAAAAAAAACATATCCCATACCAAAAAGGGAAAAATATGATTAATGTGATGAAGATAATGAACATTTTGGAAAATAAAATCTAGGTAGTAAAAATGAACAATAGTTTCAGAAATAGCACATTATTTAGTATCATACTGTATGGTATAAGTTAGTAATTAAGCATCATAAATATCATAGTATTTTGTCCATTAAACCTTGGCCGTTCACCTACAATGTAGCATACTGCATAAATATCCATATAAGTAGATATACTATAGGCGTATCAAGCCAAAAACCTGTGTATTTTTAAAGGGGCCTAAATTTTAGTCATATTTGAGTAATTTTACTCCCTCCACTCCCACTTCAACCTATGACGCCTCCAGCCAATCAGATTACAGCATTCAGAGTATGTACCTAGTCAATCAGAGCTTGCGATACCTATTGGTATCGCAATAGAGGGAAATTCAAATATTAGTATACAGGGTGTCCCAAAAAAAGGTAGTTATAGAGTGAGCCAGAATAAGAAGTAACCTACCTATTAAAGAAAAATCATGCTACGTAAATCCTCTACTATAACAGAAAAACATGCGCAACAGTCCTGTTTATAGAAAAAACATGGTTGTCAGTAAAAAAATAGCGCGAAATACAAATATAAGTATACAAAGTGTATCGAATTAAAAGCAGGGTGAACCAAAACAAGAAAGAAGAAGTTTAAGAAAAAATCATGCGCAGTAAATTCCAACAGAAAAAAAACATGGCGGACAGTAAAATAAAAGGGGGAAATTCAAATTCATAGTATATTGGGTGTCCCAAAAAAAAGTTAGTTATAGGATAAACCAAACAAAAAAGTAACCTAACAGGTAAAGAAAAATCATGCGCAGTAAATTCCAACAGGAAAAAAAACATGGCTGTCAGTAAATTTAAAAAATAGCGGGAAATTCAATTGGTGTGATTTACGATGTAGAATAATAATGATACATCGTTAAAAAAGAACTTACAGCTGTTTGAGGTTATGTAACTGCGGTGGAGCACATATGTTTTCACCACTATCACACCATCACTATACTGATACTATATCATATAAAGTAACACGTAATTTCATCATAAAGCTCTGACATCTGTTTTTTCTAGTTCATTGAGTTATTGCGACCATCATTTATAACTATTCATCTATTTTAACACCTGCTACCTACTTGATAAAATATCGAGGTTTTATGCATACGTAGATAATAGACACCAAGGTCGCGACATTTTTGCTGTAACAGAATTCCAAATATGTAGTGTACAGAGTGTCTTCAAAATTAATGGTATAGGGTGAGGCAAATAAGAAAGTGGCCTAAAAAATCATGCGCAGTAGGTAATCCTTTTGTTTACAGAAAATTATGTATAATGAAAAATCATGCGTGTGTGACTATCACTACTACCACTGTTGTACTTACTGCATCAGACCTGTTTTTTACAGCCCGAGAGCTGTTTTTTACTGCATTAGACCTGTTTTATACTGCCTCAGACCTGTTTCTTACTGCATGAGACCTGTTTTTTTCTGCATCAGACCTGTTTTTTACTGCATCATACCAGTTTTATACTGCCTCTGACCTGTTTTTTACTGCATCAGATCTGTTTTTTACAGCCCGAGAGCTGTTTTTTACTGCATTAGACCTGTTTTATACTGCCTCAGACCTGTTTTTTACTGCATCAGACCTGTTTTTTACAGCCCGAAAGCTGTCTTTTACTGCATGAGACCTGTTTTATACTGCCTCAGACCTGTTTTTTACTGCATCAGACCTGTTTTTTACTACATCAGACCTGTTTTATACTGCCTCTGACCTGTTTTTTACTGCATCGGACCTGTTTTATACGGCCTCGAACCTGTTTTATACTGCCTCTGACCTGTTTTTTACTGCATCAGACCTGTTGTATACAGCCTCAGACCTGTTTTTTACTGCATCAGACCTGTTTTATACTGCCTCAGACCTGTTTTTTACTGCATTAGACCTGCAGAAAATTTTCCTGGCCTAGTGCTCTAAGCCGTCACCGAAACGAACACAAGACTGTATTCTTTGTTTTCAAGATATGCAACCTGAAATTGACTCGTAAGGATTTACATCGCAATATAAAAGACCTTGCTCTGACAGATAGTACCAACAACCATCCATTATCCAGAACTTATCCAACTAAAAGTATAGCTCAGGACAATGATGATAAATTCGAACATGACGAACCTATCAGAAAATACATTTATAGACCTAAAACTCTGAGGAGGAACCCTGAACGACCCCAATAAACTTGTTGATAAATTAAAGGATTACCTTATCAATAAGAAATTGAATATGCAGCACCCTCTATGTAAAAACATAATCGATGAGCTACGCGAAATGAATATAATTTATTAATTATAAAAATTCTATAATCCCCATCTTTTTACATTCCACAATAAGAAAATAAAGGTGATATTGCAAAACTTGTTCTTATCTTTGTAGTGGTAAAATAATATCACAGTATGACTATGTATATAAGTTTAAATCCTGCTACTGAAAAACAGACTTTGATCCTATCACAAAACTAAAACTCTGAATTACATATATATATATATATATATATATATACTTACAAGACCAGAAAAGGATAAGAACAATTATAATACCTCTTGCTGTAATTACAATGTACCCATAATAAAATGACTATTGTATATTATCATGTAAATAAAGATTTGATTTTATTTAACATGTTTTAATTGATTATTATTAAAAATTACCCCTGCGAAATAAAACACCATAGTTTGAATAATACTTTTTATTATTCATTGTCTATTTATACAATTAGATACATATCAATTATTACTATGCTATAACACATTTTATTATATTTCATGTTTACTAATGTAACCTGAACAAGGGTTTATTAGCTTTAATCATGTAGGTATATAGTTCATAGAAAATAATATAATATACTTATGTATTCAATAATTTCAATATATTAACAAATATCATAATCTATATACATCAATAGTAAGACAGGATCGGAATATTTCTGCAGTTCTTGTATAGCTCCAGGCAACATCATTGTCTCAAACCACTGGTGAATATCATCTTGTTTTAGTATTATGCATGGTAACTCGCTATAATATTTATTTTTTTACTGAGTAGTGTTAGATGAATCATGCAGAACCTTTGGAGATTTTCTGTAGTTCTTCTAAGAAAGGATACTGTAATGCAAAATGTTTTTCAATATAGTAGCCAGATCATCTGTTGCTACAATTTGTGCTATTTCAGCTACTTGATTAATCATATTTTGAAGTTTGGATGTTTCCTTTAGGCCACAGCGTAGCGGATAGCAATCTTGACGATATGATGCAAAGTTATAGTATCCTATTCTCTTTCTCTCTCGTTGATATGTGGAGGCAACTCTATAGGATTAATTTCCACATTCTTCGGAAATGATCTTTGAAGTTAGGTGTACATTCAGAACAATTGCGTGCTCTTCCCCAGAAATATTCTTTAGGCATGTTAGCTGATTGAAGATCAAGGTTTAAGTGTCTGAAGGTGGTAGTGCATATGGCTTTATAGAGATTTTATTAGAAGAACCGATTTAATACATAAAATTTTGAATTTCAAGTTAAATTTTGAGAGAAATTTGTAAAAAGTGAGGAGCGTTATCATGTATCCATGATTGAATAATGTCCCCAAGGCAGAGTTTCATATGACCCCTCAATCAAATACCTTTTATCATCATCAGGACTGAGGTCGATTTTTTCTTGGGTTACGGAAAGTACAGCATGTTTTTCAGATTGAATTAAATTTTGGCCAATATATTTGTTTTTAAAATTATCTACACACTCTAAATAATCATACAAAGTAATAACATTTTTTATAACAGTTTTCTTAATACCCTTAATCTTTTTAGTGATATTGTCTGACCCAAGATGTTTGACAGCATACATTTTAGATCTAAGACCTACAAAGAGTTCTATCGGTGTACCATGCAATTCATCACTCATCAAACCTAAAACTTTTTTGTTTACAAGAGGGATATTATATTGATTATCAGGCGGGTAGTCTGAGGTATCGAAACGACTATGGCAGTCGCGACGAATGAACTCATATATATCTTTATCAGTTATCTCTAGCACTAAAGAGTCAGTATCGGTATAAAGCAAAGAACAGTCGTTACCCAACTCCTGTTTCATGTACTCATAATAAAAATCATATATGATTGTCTTGGCTAGATCCAGTATTGGCATCCCCACATATATCGGTTTGTTGAAGAAAATTTCTGTCTTATTTAGTTCAATAGCAACCAAATTTTCATTGAAAATTGTGGCTGCCTTAAACTCTGGTCTTGAAATCAAAGCCTCAGCTCCATAACGCCCAACCCATTTATTGATTAATTTAACGTTGGAATGTTTTCTAATATTTTCCAGAGTTTTTCCAAATACCGCATTGTTCATTAATTTAAATAATTTTTTTTTAGAAATAATTTTTAGCTGCCTGGCGTAATTTAGTATTCAAATCTATATATGACTTTAACCAGGGAGACTGTTTAAATTTCAAAACTCTACGAACTTTTCTCAGTATAAGACCGTGTTTTATTGCTTGTTTCAGAGCTCTATAGTGTATAACATATTTTTCTTTATTGTATAGGGTAGCCAAAAGCTTTTTATTTTTCGAACTGGGTGGAGCGCTATGTTCTGGGCAGAAAGGCAAATCTTTATGTAAATTGTGTAAATGCTGAGGATACTCCAAGTCTACTTCGAGGAGATAACCTCCCGGAGCATCATCAGGTACAGAAGCGACATCAATATTTGAATCTACCCACTCAAACCCACCGTACGGCAAGTGTTGTGACATAGCCCAACCGTACTGATTGTTTACATCAAAATAAGCTATATATGATGAAGGTTTACTAGAGGCAAAATTTGGAATATATTAATTATTAGCAACACATTTGCGTTTTGAACATTGACTTAGTCCGTCACGTATTCCTCGCTCGACAAACATTATCATGTCGATATCAGTCAACAGTTCCAATGTTTGTAGAGTTTTAAATAGCATGCAGTCCCAAGTATATCCAGGAAGAGTGTAATAATGCGCGGGATCTAAACCATAAGTTTGATGACAACTGTTTCGGAACTGCTCAAAGACATCTGCTAAAAGTAAAATATCCGTTTTCATATATAGATCAGTATATTCCCCTAAATTTTTAATTTCGAATTTATCCCACACAAGTTTCGCATGCTCATAATCTTTCTCTTCTATGTCAGTATCATTAAGTTTATTGTAAAATCCATTAATATCAGGTAAAGTTTTGAAATTAAATTTATCAAAATTATCCATAAAATCGTAGGGGTACACGCCCTTTTTAGTTAACAGTTTAAGTCGTTCTTAATCCAAATCTTGAAATTCGTTTCTTAAATTTGGAAATTCAGTCAAATATGAAGCTAAAGTATCCAAGGCTGAGCCCATAAATCTATATGAATCAATAAACCGAAATTTGATTAAATTTTGATCCAAATTTTTTGTAAAGGATATATATTTTTCTTTAGTGATAGGTAATATATCAATGCGTCCTGCCACATCATTAGCAATATTTTCCAGTATAAAATAAGCGTCGTACCCGCTCAAGTTGTGAAAAACTACCGGTATAACTACAGCATCTTTATAATTAATATTACATGAGTTGTGTGCAGCACCCCTTTAGTTATTTTCGGGACTTAAATGAAAATGGTCTCGTACCTTAACATCTTCCGGACCGAAGGTCTGTTCACAAATGTGGCAGTGTATGGCTGTCTGAAACTCAAGCTCCTGTTGTGACGTCATATCAATATCATAAGGGCAAAGAAAAACGGTTTTAACATCATCTGAAAACTGCTTAAGTTCTCTTGCAAACCAAGACATACAATCCCCACCCCGATAAGATTGATAAAAAGATAATGTGGAATCATATGAACATTTGACATAGTAACCTACTGCGGCTGGAATATGCTCTTGATATTTATTTTTATCATTCACTGGCTTGAGGACACTTTCCAAGTCAGCGTACACTATGAACGGCACCTCTTCCTTATTTTTATAATTTTTAAATTTCAAATCTTTATCTTTCTCGCTCGGTAACCTAATCTTGCATTCATTCATGATCTTACAGTCCTCATAGTGTTTAACTAATTTTTCTTGACTATAGAAATAATGTAAACATCTATCACAGAAAAATTTTTTAGCGTGCATTTGGCTTAGTTGTGTAGAGAGAAGTCGAGATAAATCTTTAATCCAAACAAAATGATACTGAATAGGGGTCGCATCGTTAGATGTTACTACATTCTCACCATCATACGAATTTTGGATAAGTAACAAGTTTACGTGCCGATCTTTTTTATTTTTAGTTAAATATGTGGGAAGAGTTATAAAATATTTACTATTTTTTTTTTCAAAATATACATGTTTATAGATAAATTATTTTGATTTTCAAATCTAGGAATCTGTCTAATAGTCATTGGAAAAACAATGTCTTTAAAATTTAAAACTGTAGAATAATGAGGGTATGATGAGAGTCTATCAGAGTGATGACGATAGTCAGTAACAGGATAAAGAGCTGAAGTTACTGCCCAAGCAAAACAGGCTTGATCGTCGTTTTTAACGTTGATACAGGCGCGCTTTGCTTTGATTTGTTTAGGTAGTTCTATATATGAAGAGCCTAACTGTGGTGTGAATTTATTGATATTTACCCCCAAATTCATTATACTCTTTAATGCCCACCCACTGTCACGTTCCTGATACTCCGATAACTTAGTTAGTATAGGTGATACAACATACGCTTGAAACCACTCATCTAAATTAGTATCACGATAAATAGGAGAATTTTTGGTATTAAAATATTTTGGCTCCTCAATAATTTTATCAGCCTTTTGCAATATAAACTGCCCACAGAACACTGCATTTACCTTGACAGCCTCATCCTTTTTCAATGCGTTGATAATTCGACGTCTAAAGAGAGCGAAGCAGTCCTTGAGAAATTCTTTGGTGTTCTTATGTTTCAAATTGGAAATAATCCCTGTACGAATATTGCATAAACGCGCTGTTGGAGTCATCCCAATGGACTCGATGTTTAGCCGTTTCCTTGGTAGTGGCTAAGCCCGCTCCTCGTTTGATGTATACCTTAATCTGGTTCCTCTGGGTCTTAATGGTAGCTAGCGTTGATAACAGGTGTTGTTTTTCCCTGACGGTCTTAGCAGTTTTCAACTGCTTGTTAATATTCGCTACAGCCTTGGTACAATTCTTCAGACCATCTCGAGCAGCCTCTTCGGTGTATGATGTGGCCAACACACCAAGAATACTGGAGATGGTGAAGATTAAATAATTCAAAATTTCAGATGCACCCATGATAAGAGCTAGGATACGTCCTCTCTCTTTCGAACACTAACAATATGAATGAGAAACTAGACGTTATCAGGCATTTTTACATCAGTCAATATAATCTCGAAACCAGCACGTAGCCTCGAATCACAATAAGCACTAACGATGATACTGTTTTTAGACTGGAAAAAGTTCGATTTAGTCACTTTCAACCGTCTTGTAATCTGAAACAATCGAGAAACATGATATAAATGAATAAAAATATTATTAAAAAATAACCGGTAAGTCAATACATATACATATGGCATTATTTATAAATACAAATAAATCAAAATAATATTAGGTACTACTATTGAACGCCGATTATAAATCTATATTTTTAACATTTAAACTACCTGTATGCAATATATCATTCGTATATTTTAAAAAATATTGAAATAATCTAATAAAACCATGTGATATAATCTCGAAACCTGTACATAGCCTCGAACCACATAATATTGCATAATCGTTATCAATGATTACGTCATACAAATGGCTTTCAGATAAGAAGTACGGTAATTCATTTTAAATTATAAAAAGTATATTAACTCTTTATTAACTTTCAGTCGTCTTAGGTGAATTATTTTAATTTAATTTTTAACAAATAAACTTTAAATGTAGCTAAATATGGCTAACTGTTGACAACCGTCACGTAAAATGTTGACAACCACTACGTACAAGATGGATAACTAGGCAATCAAAAGAATCAATCAAAGCTAAATTTAGAATGTATAGGTACATCTATGCGATATATTATTAAAATATCACACTTCTAATCTTCCCTCAAACATGAAATCTTGTATTGTAAATTATAATAAAAAGCCTCAAGTAATAAAACAATTTTAAGAAAGAACATATATTATTTACCCTAATGTCTCATGGGTACTTTGATAGGAATTTGTAAATATTATGAATAATCACAACACACTTTGAAAGATAATTTTTGTTCTTGTCTGAATGGAGAAAAATATAGTTTCAATTTAATAAGTTTTCCTTTACTTGAAGTTATCAAAATGCATAAAAATTAAAACACTTGCTAAAATATTTATGATCAAATAATAAAAAATAGTGATGTAGGTATATACCCTGTATATTGAATTTAATATTTTTCATTAGAATATCTCCATAGCCAAGAAGCTTGCGTCTATATTTTACAATTTAAACAATATAACATATATATATATATATATATATACAGGGTGTCCACCTAGTGCGCGTAAGTCCAATATCTGGGTTAATAAAAGAGATAACTTAATTTTTTTTTCTACAGGGTTGTCTAATATCCCGAGCTGCACAAAATGAAAATATATTTACATATTCAGGGTGTTCAGTTTTTCCTGGACAGGTACCAACTTAATTTTTTTAAATGGAAACCTATATTTTTTATGGCATTATCGAATTCTACGTAAAAAATTAGTGGGACTTTGTGCATAACACTGCTATTGAAATATTGATAGTTTTCGAGATATTTGACTTTTAATTTTTTTTTCTTATGTTTCGTCACTTCTAATAGTTGACATAATTATGGTTGTATGACAGCTAGAAATTATTTTTTTTTCAGAAACTGTAGAGTGAAGATGGCTCTTTCGAAAAACGTATCAAAAGTTGACCTGCGATATACAGGGGGCAACAGAAATCGTGCCAAACCTGATGGTTTAAAATTAAAAAAATCTCGACTTTTTCAAATGGAACACCCTGTGTTTTATGATTTCATTAGATGCCTTTCTGTAGACTCTACAATTTTATAATAGCTTTCCCTATACCTAAGTTGCGTAGTTTTTGCAAAAAACCCACTTTTATGAAAAATACCCGATTTGCGCACGTTCCTTTCTCGGGAAAAACGCAGTGAGCGTCTGTCACGCAATAAAATTTGTGACAATCAGTTTACATGTCATTTCTTCTTTTACTGAATATTCACGTACGAGTTTAGAGTAAGTACTAAGCATGCATACAATAAACTATTCAAAAGAAGAATTAGTGAAAATGGTTTATGCCTTAGGAGAAGCTCATGGAAATTGTTTGCTAGCAGCACGTATTTACAAAGCAAATAATCCAGATTTACAGAGATTTCCACGTGCTGACTGTTTTGAAAATGTGAAAGAAAGATTTGAAAGAACAGCAAATGCGAATTATGAGAAAACTACCAGGAGACATGACGGTAACAATGACGATATTCAGTTTAATGTTGTGGCGTCTGCTGTTGAAAATCCAAATATTAGTGTCAGGAAAATCAGTAATAATCTTGTAGTTTCCAAAAGCTTGACAAACAAGATACTGAAGAAGAATAATTTTCATCCGTATCATATTAAAAACCATCAAGCACTGTTACCTCAAGATCACCTAAACCGCCTGCAATTTTGCCACTGGGCATTGGATAAAATTCAGGAAAGTCCAAACTTTTTTATGAATGTCTTGTTTACTGACGAATCAACATTTTCAAACACATGCTTACCCAATCGTCGCAACTTTCATCACTACGCTGACAATAATCCAAGATTATTGAGGGTACTAGATAATCAGCATCGTTTCAAAGTGAACGTGTGGGCTGGAATTTGTGGAGAACATATTGTTGGACCGTACTTTTTTGAAGGCAATTTAAATGCCAATGTGTATTTGCATTTTTTGCAAAACGAACTTCCCCTTCTACAGCTACAGAATATGCCCGCTGATTATTTGGTTCAACAATGGTTTCAACATGATGGTGCCCCTCCACATTCTACTTTGGCGGTACTGTGATTATTTTATTGTTGTAGTACTTTTCCTATTATCTATTCATATTTCAGATTAGAGAAGACCTAAACCACGTATATCCAAATAAGTGGTTAGGTCGTGGTGGTCCAGTTCCTTGGCCTGCACGTTCGCCTGATTTAAATATTCTGGACGTTTTCTTGTGGGGTTATATCAAGGAGCGAGTATACGAAGTACCACAACGGATATGCAAGACTTGAAAGAAAAGATCCAAAATGAGTTTCTAACCATAACGCCCGAAATGTTAAGAAATGTTCACATTCATTTTCGTCGTAGATTAATATTTTGTGTTGAAAACAACGGTGGACATTTTGAGCATTTACTTTAGGTTAGCTTGCTTGTATGAGTATTGCGTATTCTTTTTTCAATACTCTATGTATATTCATCCATTTCACTAATAATTTTTCTAACTACGGTAACACCGTTTGGTTTTCAATATGATACGTATGAAACTTCTTCTTCAATATTTTATTTGTCGAGCTTTTGAAAACTCCAAGATTTCTACTGATTTTCTGATACTAATATTTTTGGATTTTCAACAGCAGAAACCACAACATTAAACTAAATATTATCGTTGTTACTCCCATGTCTCCTGGTAGTTTTCTCATAATTCCCATTTGCTGTTCTTTCAAATCTTTCTTTCACATTTTCAAAAGAGTCAGCACGTGGGAATCTATAAATACGTGCTGCTAGCAAATAATTCCCATGAACTTCTTCTAAAGCATACGCCAGTTTTGCTAATTCTTAATTACATGTAGAGCTTTTATGATTTCTTACTTTTATTTACAAATAAATGGTAACTTTCCATAAAGACTTGTTTATTAAACTGAAATTATCTAAATTTTTCAGTTATTTTTATTTTAAGAAGTGTAAACTAATACATTTTATAAAAATAAATAGCCTTACAATATTTTTTCCGTCAAAGGAGTGCGCAAATCGGATATTTTTCATAAAAGTGGGTTTTTTGCAAAAACTACGCAACTTAGGTATAGGGAAAGCTATTATAAAATTGTAGAGTCTACAGAAAAGCATCTAATGAAATCATAAAACACAGGGTGTTCCATTTGAAAAAGTCGAGATTTTTTAAATTTTAAACCATCAGGTTTGGCACGATTTCTGTTGCCCCCTGTATATCGCAGGTCAACTTTTGATACGTTTTTCGAAAGAGTCATCTTCACTCTACAGTTTCTGAAAAAAAATAATTTCTAGCTGTCATACAACCATAATTATGTCAACTATTAGAAGTGACGAAACATAAGAAAAAAAATTTAAAGTCAAATATCTCGAAAACTATCAATATTTCAATAGCAGTGTTATGCACAAAGTCCCACTAATTTTTTACGTAGAATTCGATAATGCCATAAAAAATATAGGTTTCCATTTAAAAAAATGAAGTTGGTACCTGTCCAGGAAAAACTGAACACCCTGAATATGTAAATATATTTTCATTTTGTGCAGCTCGGGATATTAGACAACCCTGTTGAAAAAAAAATTAAGTTATCTCTTTTATTAACCTAGATATTGGACTTACGCGCACTAGGTGGACACCCTGTATATACATATATATATATATATATATATATATATATATATATATATACAGGGTTTTTCAACGAACAGTAGCCACCCTTAATAACTCAGAAACGGAGGGTAGCAGAAAAATTTCCAAAAACAGGTCGATTTTTATTTCAAGGGGCACACATTTCCATATTACTGAAATTTTTACAGGGTGTCCCAAAAAAGAGATATTTACCACAACTTAGATTTTTTAAATGGAACACCCTGTGCATTTTTACAGATTTGGATAGAACGTTGTCTAACGAATACGTTGATATAGGGTTTGATGGATCTATCTCTAATAGTGAGGGAGATATATCTTAAAGAATGTTCCATAAGCATAATGGGTTAGAAAGAGAATATCGATTCATTGCTTTAGGCTACAGCCGTTACAAAGTCTTTCTCTAACACATTGCTCTTATGGAACACTATTTGAGGTATATCTCACTCACTATTAGAGCTAGATCCATCAAAGCCTATATCAACGTATTCGTTAGAGAACGTTCTATCCAAATCTGTAAAAATGCACAGGGTGTTCCATTTAAAAAATCTAAGTTGTGGTAAATATCTCTTTTTTGGGACACCCTGTAAAAATTTCAGTAATATGAAAATGTGTCCCCCTTGAAATAAAAATCGACCTGTTTTTGGAAATTTTTCTGCTACTCTCCATTTCTGAGTTATTAAGGGTGGCTACTTTTCGTTGAAAAACCCTGTATATAACTCCTGCAAATATAGAACTGTTCAGCTTGCTTAATAATTGAAAACCTTAGTACTTACCCGATGTTAGATGCCTTCTTGATATACGATTTGTCATTTTTCTCAAAGATTTCCTCAGATGTAATGAGAAATTCTTTTTAAGCTTTGTAACATGCTTTTCAGCAAACCTTATGAGACCAGTACTAGGAGGTTTCGGAAGTTGATTATTTAATTGAAACGTGCCATCTTCCTGTAAATAAAATATAATGTAGGTAGGAAATATTCAAGAATATAGAAAATAGGGAATCAAAATTGATATTTTTAAGGTATCACAACTACAAGGAATGTAAAGAAATAGTAATAGAGAACTGTTATAATTCTGAATTAATTAAATTAAATTGTATCGAATTTCTATACTTTTGTAGTGCTGCTCTTTCTGATTTTTTATAATTCTTACAAATATAATTTGTACACAATGAAATCCTAGACATGTCTGATTGCATAGTAAATGTTAGTTCTAAGAAGAGAATTTACGAGGAAGTAAATGTAGTAGAATAGAGAATGTTGTGTTTATTAAAATCATTGAGTTGTTTAGTTTAATTAGAAATAAGAGTTCAAGACAAAAGTTATGGGTCCACAACTCTATGAGAAAAAGAATGTCGCGTAAAAGAAAAAAACAAAGAAATAGTTGAATAGTTGAAGATACAAGTAGGTATACCCCCAATTACTTTGTTTCTCTTACGCAAGATGGAACTAGTGTCAGTCTGGTAAAGCAGGTACCAAACTTGAAAATCATAGTAAACTTCTTTGCAGCGTTGCCAATTTTAGCACTTTTAGAACTCGTATCATTTTATATGTTTATGAGGCGAGTGAAATTCACATACGAAGAAGAGAGCACGCAGTACAGCGGAGGAACAAAAAACCGGAGAGTGTGCTCCCCCACTTTGCTGGTGAGATGAGATGCATATCCGTCCTTCACCTTTCAGATGAAATGAGTGGACCGGTTTAGCTAGCCCATAAAATATAGAAAATAATATACTAATTAATATTATGTTTTAACTAGAATTTAGCGTCCGCGAGTATTTTCTATTTATAAAATGGCTAGGATATTAATTAGAAAATCAAGGAGTGTTCACAATTTTAAAAAATAAATAGGAATCTATGTTTTACATTTCAATATGATTAACAATTGTTTATACATAAACATTATACCATGTAAGATATAAAATAATATAAAATAATAATTGATTTAAGCAGTTAAATGTTGGCTTTCAAAATACTATTTAGCATTTAGCACAAAGAATATGCCTAATAAATTTGCTTATTCAATATAAATCCCTATAAGGATACATCTGTTCATAATAATTTTTTTTTTATTTGGATTGCGGGTCCTGCGTGACAGGGACAGCTTAGCTTGCATAAAGAAATATCAGTGAAGTAACGGAATAATTATTATAAATTATATGCACATTGCATTTTTATTCGGAAGTAGGTATAACCAAATAAAACAAACATGTTTTTGTGCATGTTGGTATTTGATATCAGAAATGACTACGACATTTTTCATTTGGGCTGATTTCTATCGATTCTCACTTTTTTACAAACATAATTTAATATTTTGGTAACACTTTCATATTCACTCTTTAGAGATACACTCTTTCACGTATCGATATATAAAAAAAATGTTTATCATTACGCGAATTAACCTTTTAATTAGGTACTTAAAATGTTATCAAACTATAAACTTTTATATAATTGTCTTATACAAGCTTTTATACTTCACTTGTGTGTGTAAATACATAAAAATGTAAGTAAACGTGATTCAAAATTTTAACGCTAATTTCACCTTTGTTCGATTGAGCTATTGGAATTTTTTTTACATACAATACAGTAAATACAATACATACATACAATAAAACCAAAAAACATTACACAATAAAAGGTACGTAACCGCACGACAAAGTGGGGTTTCGGCAAATATTTCAGGTTAGGGGTTGTTCGTCTCCCAGCATCGGCCATTGGCCTTAGTCGAGGAAATAGGCCGATGTTAAATAACAGAAATAAAAGCAGTAATTGTTTAAAATTTTTCAAACGCAAACTTGTTTTTACAAATATTAGTATGTGGACGACTCATATAACTTGGTTATAAAAAATATATTTTTTTATGGGAAATGTTTATAGAATTCAATACATTTTTAAATTATTTTCGACTACAGGAAGTCGTACATAAGTGCCGCAATACAAATTAATATTTTCTAAATATCACACCTATACTTTTACATTTTTTAGTTCCTTAATTAATATCCTTGGCCACTTTTATTAGCATTCCCTACCGAACTTGAATATAATGACCAATTAACGTAGAAAATGGGCAAAATTTGAAAGACTTACATACGTCACTTACTTGATTATAATGCCATTAGTATTCCACAGTTCGTAAGTACACTACTATTTTTTTTTCTGATCTTTTCATATCATGTAGGGCGATATTATTTTTTGAGAACTGTAATATTTCTCGAAAATTTCAAATGATACACCCTTTATGTTATTTCATATTCTAATAGTGCATTTAAAAATTGTTTTAGTCTTACATTGATCAATTTATATTAATGATAATAATAATATCTCTATCGCTTATTCTAATTACAAAGATTAGTCCAAAACTCTGCGACTTCTGTGGGAGAGGGGCAGCATATTATTAATTCGCGGGCCGCATTTGCGCCTCAGGAATGATTTACGTTGGTAGGCCCTAACCACCATTCAGTGCTGGAATGAGGGAAATCTGTAAACATCAACTGATTTTAATCTCTCACATTACACCAAGCTGACATTCATCCCATCCTAGGCCATCGCCAAGATGGTTGTCAACCCATCCCTGCGAACAAGCCTTAGTCTTAGTCTAGTCTTAGAGTAGAGAGTAGAATTAAAAATTATCTGGTGGAATGGAGATTCGAACCCATGACCCCTTGAGTTGAGCTATCTATACACTAAACCCTGAGCTATCGGCTCGACAAATTATGTATAGGTATATGTAGTTTTAGTAGGTAGGTAATTAAGGGCTAAAATTGTCATTTTGCATATGATAGATATGAATAATGAAAAACCATTTTGTAGAAAATTGAACCTCTCTGTAGGGTCAATAGCCTTTGTCTAGGTCAACGATCTTCCTTGATGACTGTTTTGATCAAAGGTTATCTAACTGTGAAAGGTCAAAGATCAATGGTTTTTATTCAGAATCAGATGTATACAATAAGTGGAGAGAGGGGGAGATGCTATAAACTTAACTATTGCAGCCGAAAGTTTTGTAGCACTGAAGATTCTGTAGAATATGCCTGTTCCAGTGAAACATAAATGCATAAAATGCGGTGGAGAAACCGAACTACCTAACACCAAATGTATTCCATGTGAAAGTGAAAATTTTTTTATGGATATGGATAAATCAAAGCATATCCCAAGCTCTTATTTTAAGAAAAAATGATTTCAGATAAAGCTGTTAATACTTTCTAATAAATCATATATCTCAAACAATTGTTTTATTACATATAACTATCCTGATTTAAATATTTTCCCAATGTATAATATATTATTCATAAACGATATCCTTCAGTACTCCAAGTGCTAATAGGAGTATTATTTTAATTATGTGAATAATTAAAACAAATATTTCTTTTAAACATTCTTTATTTTATATCTAATAAATACATCACAATTGAAATCATTGTTCATATGTTAGTTAGATAGCTATGTTAGTAGCTAGAATGTTAATCCTTCCCATCACCGTTTCTAGTATTTCATGATGTTAACTATTGAGGATTGTGAGCATCGTATGACGTTTTCTTTTCACTTTTCTGTTCTCCTTCAGCAGAATAGGCTTGTTCCGCATTGTTCAAAACATTTGTAGTCTCTTGAAGTCTGTAAAAACACTTGCAAAGATGGATCGCTAAACGATGTTTTAAGACGCGATGATGAGAGACTAGTGGACAATTGGCATATTCTGTAAAATAAAACACAAGTTACAATGTTTATTATAGAATTTCACGTTAAACATTCTTACCACGTTGATCCATTTTATGGAAAAATTGAAATTAATAAAATGAAATAGCTGTTATAATAATGAGTGTTGCCAAGAACAGTGCTGCACAGTTTACGTCAATATTTATATGCTCAAACTTGTGATATCAGAGTGGGGAGATATATTTTTAAACTGCATGGTTCGCATTTTAATTTAATGAAGTATATTAATTGCTTGATTAGCATATTTTAAATTACACTATGTTTATAGTAACCTCATTCTAATTAAATTGTAAATGAGATCAAGTGAATCAAACAATCAGCATTTTTTAAACATATTTACTTGTTTGAAGTCTATAAATTTTATAGTATACTACATTACTTTTATTGATCCAACTATTATGCTTGTTATCAAAGCCTAACCACTTAACCAACACTTTATTCCTTTTTTTCGTAACACCTTTTCAACTAAGTGAACTCCTGGGTGTCTTACTTTCTGTAATTCTAGCTTATAGAAGCCTCCTTTTATATCTTTACCATTTACATGCTGAAATTAGTATGTTGCAAGATTAGTCAATTTTATTTTTCTAATGATGAATGGTCCATCATTAGACCAGTTTGCTATGTATCCTTTTTTGAAAGCTTCTCTGTATTTACTAATTCTCACATGATCACTGACCTTAAATTTGGATACTTTGTCAGCTATTTTTATATGAGTATAGGATTTCTTCAATATAGCTTTTGCATTTTTTAAATTAACATTAACAGGTTTTAAGCTTATTGTAGAATTCACTGTGTTATTATATCTGTGAACAATTTCTTCTAATATATTAATCCATTTGTAAGATCCTTCTAAATTAAAAGCACGCCATAGCATATTTTTCAATGTTCTAATAACTCGTTCGACAATAGAAGCCTTTTTTGTGCTATAAACGCTATAATGATTGATGTTATATTTTTGCATCAACTTTTTAAATTCTCATTGTAGAATTCTTTTCCCATATCAGTTTGCAAGTGTTTTTTGGAATCTTTTTAAATTTTTGCAAAATACTGTTCATTGCATTTGTTACATCTAGCGCAGACTTAGTCCTCAGGGGTGATGTATATACAAATTTTGAGAAACAGTTAATAACTACTAATATAATATATTTACAAACTTTATTATCTTTTGAATATGATATTAAGTCAATCAAATCCGCTTGTATTAAATCATATAATCCTTTTATTACAGTCCTACGTCTTTTAAAATTTATTCGTGCAGGCTTATGTAATTCATTAACAATATCTTTTTTAACATTCGTCGAATTTGCATTGCCACTAAGAGTAACATATTTCATATTGTGTTAAAGCTATATGTATTATATTTTGTTTATATATTATAATTTCTAAAAACAAATTGCTATTTGTAGATTCTGTATCCCTTTCTCTAAATGATATATTATCACCGTGTTTTAACTGTAAGTTGATCAGTTCGTCTAATGAAAATTCCTTATCATTTATAACTGTAACAATATCGGTGGGATATCCAACTACATACTCAATCACAGCAGTTTCATAGAAGAATGTGTGACATGTTTTTATATTAGATATTAAATATCTCTTACTATTATCTTGAAAGGTATGAGATTGAAACGTTAAAAGAATATTACAGGGTCCGGCAGAGAAACTTTCTTTTTTCAAAGGTCAAAAATAAAAGTATAAATTGCATATTTTTTATTTTTATTTTATTAGCATCAAGGAATAACAAGGGAAGTTTGGCATTAAGTGGTTTTAAAAAGAATATTTGACAAGTGTCTACCGTTGCTGTCGATGCAACGTTGCAAAGATGCAATCGTTGTAGCCGATTTCTGAAGTTACCGTGAACCCTTTTCAGCATAGCAACCGGTATAATGGCTATCTCGTGATGAATATTGATTTTTAATCCTTCCAAAGTTGCAGGACGGTTGTTATAGACTTTAGATTTGAGATAGCCCTATAGAAAATAATCGGATGAGGCTAAATCTGGAGAGCGTGCCGGCCACGGAAGGTCACCTCTGTTGGAGATCAGTCGCCCTGGAAAATTGTCCCTCAAAACAGGCATTGAAATTCGTGATGTGTGGGCCGTGGCGCACTCTTGCTGAAACCATACTTCGCCTATAGCCATGTTTTCAAGAGCTGGCACAAAGAAATTGGTTATCATTGTCACATAACGCTCAGAGTTTACTGGTACTGTGCGATTATCCTCCTCGAAAAAATATTGCCCAATAATCCCCACTCTTGATATCGCAGCCTAAACTGTGACCCGATCCTGCCCTAAAAGCCTCCACCCAGGATAAGATGGAGGCCCGAGCAGGAACAGCACCTCAAGGGGGAATGTTGTACCGTAAACGGAACGCTCGCTGTACCGCAACAATCAACTGCCCTCGTGAAAAATAGGTTTCTACTGCAAACGCGCGTTGCTCTCTCACCTAAAGCATTTTTACGACTGACGACGATTAACAAACAAATATCCCCACCGACGTTCTCTGTTAACAGCATTATCGCGCCGCAACTGCCGCCAGTGGCGCCAGCACATCTCACTCAAAAATGAAAGTTCCACTGCCGGATCCTGTATAATACATTTCTTCCACAAATATATCTCCTTGTTCTTCAAAAGATTCATTGTGTTGGTTTAGTGTCTACCAAATTTATCAATAGTCATTTTATTCAAAGATTTTATATTCACGTAATTCTTCAATTATGGAGATGATTTCGTTATGAACCATATGACCAGCTGTCTGCGATGCAACTAAGAGACGTAACCTGTCTATGAGCTCATTTGGATCATTCCAATGTACATAATCTATTGGATTATTAGAAATTTGTTTTTAACCGCCCAATCTCTTTCGTGTTAGGGAAACGATAGTTCGAGGTCTTCGTGGAGTTAGTGATTCAAAGCAGATATAATGTTTCTATATTTGTAAGATCCATTACCTTGAATTTGTGCATCTTCAGCATAAACTCTGTTATTAGCATTCGTTCGTTTAACAACATCTAAATAGATTTTTCGTTCACCTTCTTTAAAACCAACTGGATGCTTCTTAAACATTAATTGATAAAGTCCAGGAGTTCCTTTATACGTTAACCCACCTATCACTAAATCTTTACCATCGAATTTTATAAATGCATTACCAATCTTTAAATCATTATTCTCTGGATCATATCTTACTCCATACCTGAAGTCAAATTGATTTTGAAAGTCACCAATCATTTTATGAATATATTCTCTTGGTAAGGAATCAAGTTCCTCTAAATAAGATAATGTAGTTGGTGAATTAGAAAAATGTTGTATATATTCCTTTGCATCCTGCACGCATTGATCTACATCATCATTGTTTTCATCTTTCTCTTCGTCCGTCTGCATAATTATCATTTTCAGCAATAACAGGCGTATTTAAAAAACTGACTTCATTATAAGTTCTCAATTTTTTATGTTCTAATTTGCTTTTTTGGGGTGATCTAAATGAAAAATTGGATTTAATATTCTCATCTATAGGCTCGCTTTTTATATTTCTTTCCCCATCTAATTTGTTCGCAATTTTCTGCAATCCTTTCGTGATAGGGAAAAATGATTGTTCTTGAATTATATCACCTTCCTCCAATGCATTCAGTTTTTGCATTTCGACATTTCTCTTTTCTATTAAAAGTTTCTTTAGATCAATTTCTTTCTTCTTCATGATGTAAAAAACAGGTTTGCAGCAGTAAAAAGCAGGTCTTACCAGTAAAAACAGATCTGAAGCAGTAAAAAGCAGGTCTATGACAGTAGAAGCAGATCTGAAGCAGTAAAAAACAGATCTGTAGCAGAAGAGGACAGGTCTGAAGCAGTAAAAATTTCTAAGGGAGTCCTCAATGCGCTCAGATCAAACAGATACTAAAACTGAAACAATTAATCAAGTTTTATATGTGTATATAATGATTAAATCCTTTCCTATATCTACCATTACTTATATCACTATCTTTGTCAACAACCATAAAACAACTGATCATGAAATTTTTAAAATTGACTTTAAATGAAAAAATGCCTTCTTATCCTGGATATATTTTTTATCAGTTTTAATCGTTAGTCCATTTCCTAAAACTTGTTCAGTGACATTTCTTATTTCCTCGATAAATAAAGGGGTGGGAGCAGTTTTTGTTTTTAATTTGAAGAAATGCTGTATTTGCGGATCACTTTAACGGATTTTCTTTCAATTGGATTTTTTTTAAAGAGAATACCTTACAGATTTAATAAATGTTTTAGTGATGGCAAAAAGTTGGTTAAGAAAGGTACAAAATGGCGATATGTTGAAACCTAATATATTTTTTAATTTTTCTAAGAAATTTTAAATGGAACGATATACTTTTTTCCACGTCATTATGACCAACTTTTCTATAGATACGTGACGGTGAATCAACACCTGGTGCAACTTTAGTAGTGACTACCCATAGTGACGTAAGGGTCAACTAAGAACCCCTTTTAATAGGGTAAGTAGCTTATTATATTCAGTACAATATTATTAGTTTATTATCATGTATGATTTTAAATGAGTTTAATAATTTATATTTCATGTAAATGTTTTGCCATGTTGTCAGATCGGATATTTTTCCGATTTGTCCTAGAACAAAATATAGTTAATAATATTTCTATATTGTTTTGTGTTAAAAGCATTGAATTGTAGATTCAAATTAGGTTAGTGTATAAAAGAATATTTTTGGGTATTTATAGGCACACGCAAGATAAACCGCGTGGTCGGTTTAACGATTTTTAAAAAAATTATTTTCAAACTTTAATTTTTGAATAAAATATTACAGAGTTATATTTGTTAAATTATGTTTGCTCGGCGACGTACCAAGACCGAAGTGACGTTCTCGGTGCATTTTCTTAGAGTCCGAATGGGGAGAAATGCAAGGTGTCGTTTCTTTATCTGAATAATTCCTGGAGAACCCTGCTAACTCTTCCACCCTTAGATTGGACTTTAGGCAGTGTCTGAAGTCCTGAATGGTTCCTGCGGAGGGTTGATTGATATGGAGGATTTTACGTCTTCTTCTTATCTTGATGCCAACAATTATACTAAAATAGTATACAAATATAAAGTATGATTGTCCAAACACTGGGGTGGTACCAATGTGGGGCGGTACTTACTGAATTTAAATTTTGTTTATTTTGTTCCATACCATATTTAATGAATTTTAAATCATCCAAATTAGTTTGAAGTAAGTTAATGTTTTTTATTTCATGGTGATAAAAGAGGTTTACTTTGAAGTCCAGTGTTGGTATATAAGTATCGACAGTATTATTTGAGATATCTGTTGTTTGCCTATTTAAAATTTTTGATTTGAAATTTCAGTAATACAATTCTCCAAGTTTGTTACAATATATGTCCCTACTGCTAACATCCTGGTTTCAGAGATTTTCTTGCAATTAATTTAATTTGTTCTTCGTCAGGATTTATGATTAATAACTGGTTAAATTCTAAAGTTTGGACTTTAACATTTTTTAATTTAATTAAATGAATTTGGCAATTCGAGTATGGCCTTTTAGCTAATAAAAGTTGAACTTCACATGGTATGTCTGTTTTTACATTAAAATATATATACATATTGTTGCAATGATAAGTTGTATCTACAAATCTGCATAGTTCGTTACTGGAACTGTAATATTGATCGGATAAAATGAGGTATTTATGATTTGGGATTATTAATTGGAAAGTGGTATGGTTTAAAGGTACTGGACATGAGTATAAGTGATATACGTTATACAGGGTATTTTCGACAATTGAGACTTCTAGAATGAAATTAATTTTTGTCGTGATTTGATAAGCCTTAATGTTTATTAATGTTTCGAAATTTAGAATTTGTTCTCTGGTGGCAGGAAATGGCCAATTTACTTGTTTTGCAATTTTTTGGATACTATCCATTAAGTCCTCGGGTTCCATAATTGAGGGGTGCATTATGTTGATTTTTGAGAATGTAACGGCTTCTTCGATTGTTTCCAGGGTTTGCAATATACTTAGGGCTATAGTATTTATTTGTGTATATATGTTATTAAATTGTATAGTGTGGTATAATTTAATATTTTCCTCTTTAACAGCTTGTTCTATTTGTAAAATTCTTGAGTGTAAGATAAGTTGGTTTGATGTTAAATTCTTTATTGATGAGTCAAATTTTTCTATAGCTTCTGTAGTTAATGTGATTTGTGATTCATGTATTTGTTTCTGAGTCAGCTGTTTTTTTTCGAGTTGTTCTAAATGTTTCTGGATTCTTACGCCATCTTCATTGTCTAGGTTTCCAGTGATTGCTTTCCATATCGAGCCTAAGCCATTAATTATTCCTCTTTTATATCGAGTTTGTGGTATTAACTGATTGAATTTTCTTTTTATTTCATCGAATAAAAATGTTGTTATGGTAACAAAATTCTTAACTTCTTTTTTGATGGTTGCATTCATATGTAGTACTTCTTCCAAATAATTAATGTTTTGTTTTAATCTGTTGTATTCATCTAGTAATGGTTGTAAATCGATACTTTTTAGTAGTGTCCATTTATAAATAATATTTTTTACAGCTTCCTAGAGGTATTGGTAGTAAGCCGGGATTATCCGGCTTTTTTAGGTTTTAGGTAAGCCCTTTTTAGGTTTCTTAAATGTGTCTTTCTTGAAGACTTATTATTTGTAATTTCGCATGTGTTATCATCGTTTATTTTGATGATAATAAATGGTCCCTCGTATCTGTTTTTAGTTTTCTGTCTAACTGCTGTTGCATTTTACATAGACAGTTGTTACATAGACAGTTTGTCTTTGCTTGTAAGTGGTTTGGGGGTCCTTTACATTGTCATTTCTTTGTCTATGAACTGTTTCTTTAGACTCCTGTAGTCTTCGTTGAATATTTTCGTATAAACTTTTCATTTTTGTTTTATGTTCGTCCAGATAATTGCTATATATATCCTGGTTATAGTGTATTTCGAAAGGGTCGCGACTAGCTGTGTGTCCTGTGGTAAGCTCGTGTGGCGTTAATCCTGTTGCAGAGGGGATGGAACTATTATATGCTAAAACGGCGTATTTTACTTGAGTTGAAATAAGATCCTTGTTAACATCTTTTAGAATTCTTATGTGTTCTAATATAGTAGAATGGAATCTCTCGATTAATCCATTACTTTGTGGGTTTCTTGGCGTGGTAAAGTGAATGTTAATTTTGTGTAATTTTAGTAGCTCCTTTACAATATCGTTGTCAAATTCCTTACCGTTACCTGCTACCATTTTTTCTGCAGTTCCAAAGAATGTAAAATATGTGATTAATTGATCGGCAACATGGACAGCTGTTTTTGCAGGAATTTCGAATACTTGTCCTAGTTTGCTAAAAGCGTCAATAATTGTTAAAAATATTTTTTGTTCCATTACAAATGTATCCATATGTAATATTTGGAATGGCTTAGTAGGTGTTTCTGTTAACATTATTGGGATATGTTCAGGTGTTCTCTCGTATTTACATCTTTTGCAAATTTCACAATTTTTTATAAATTCTTCTGTCATTTTGGAAATTTGGCCATTAGTACCTTAGCTTTAAATGTGCTATAGTTTCTTTTACTCCACGGTGATTGGTCTTTCCTTCGTGATAATTTTTCATTAAGGATATTTGTTCTTCCTTATCTAGTACATCTGTTAATTTCTTTGTACATCTTATTAATGTTGGGCCATCGTTGGTAAATTTGTTTGTATACACTTCACAGGGTTTTTTGTATGTGTCCTTGTAGTCGATGTAAACAAAATATTGTTTGTTGCTTGTTGTAAAATCCTAATCTAATTTTAATTTCCATCTGGTTAATTTCATGTTCGTGGGTTCCATTAGATTAAATAACCATTTTAACGGGCCATGATCTGTATATATGGTGAATTTATGTCCATATAGATATGGTCTAAATATTTTTGTTGTTGCCCATACTACGGCTAATAATTATATTTCTGTGGTTGCCATGCGTTTTCCTGTGTCATTTAAGGTAAGGTTCGAGAAGCATATGCTATTGGCCTATCTTGACCTACGATGCCTTGAGATAATACAGCTGCTATAGCTTCGCCGGAGGCATCTGTTGTGACAATGAATGGTTTTAAAAAGTCCGGGTATTGTAGAATCGGTGCTTCGGTTAATAATTTCTTACATGTTTCGAATGCTTTTATAAATTCCGGGGTATGTTCAATTTTTACATTTTTCTTTAGCATAGATGTCATAGGTTTTACAATTTTTGCCATGTTAGGGATGAATCTGCGATAATAGCCTACAAGTCCTAGAAATCCTTTTATTTCCCTAGTTGTTTTACGTATAGGATATTTCTGTACTGCTGTTATTTTTTCCGGGTTTGGCTTGACTCCATCTGGTGTTATTATGTGTCCCAAGTAAGCAACTTCGTCCTTTAAAAATTCACATTTATCGAGTTGTACTTTTAACTGAGTCTCTCTTAATCGTTGGAATACTTTTCTTAGGTGTTGAATGTGTTCTTGTAAACTAGCAGAGTAAACAATTATATCGTCTAAATACATAGAGCATATTTCATTTTGTATGCCGCGCAGGATGTTGTCCATGACACGTTGAAAACTCGATGGCGCTCCTTTGAGGCCACAGGGCATCCTGGTATACTCGTAGTGTCCTTGTTCTGTGGAGAAGGCCGTTTTTTCTATGTCTTCGGGGTTCATTTGTACCTGGTGAAAGCCAGAGGCGAGGTCAAGTGTTGTAAAATATTGGGCTCGTCCTAATTTATCCAAGATATCCGAGATATTTGGTAGGCGGTATTTGTCATCTACCGTTTGTTCATTAAGTTTTCTATAGTCTATTACGACTCTCCATTTTCTCTTACCAGAATTGTCCATTTTCTTAGGTACAACCCACACAGGGCTCGACCAAGGTGATGTCGATGGCCTAATAATGTTTTGTTGTAGCATGGAGCTTATTTGTTTCTGTACTTCTTGTTTGTGTATTTGTGGGTATCTGTAAGATTTGGTAAATATGGGTGTAGCATCGTTTTTTAGCCTAGTTTGGTGTTTGATTCGATTATTAAATGTCAGTGGTAATTTATCGGTGTAAAATATATCTCGGTATTCGTAACACAAGTTTCTTATCGCTAAATATTACTCTTTGTTTAAATGTTGCAATTTTATATTCTTTAAGTTTTGCTTTTGAATACGGTCCAACGTAGAGGTATCAAATTCACAGTTGAGTGGGTCAAGTTCAGATTGATGTATTTCTTCGTTCGTTAACACTTCTAGTACGGGGAATGGAATTGTTATCTTTAAGTATTGTATTTCTTCAGAGTTATTAATAACAGTTGTTGAGGCATGGTTATTTTCGATTTTTACTAGAGATGCAGGTATTTTTAATTTATTTGGAAATTTTTTGTATTCCAATAATCCTTGTTGTAGAGTTGTATGTACCGGAATGGATATAATTTTTTCAGTCCTTGGTGAAATCGAAATGGAAATTTCTTTAAGTGTTTTTTGTTGTAATTTTTTTTGCTTGGGAGATGTTTCGATTTCCTGTTGTGGTGTCATTAAATTTCCACAAATATACAATGAAATTTTTGTGTGTTGTGTAATTAAAAGTCCCTTTTTAAAATCTACAGTTGCTTCTAGGTTTAGTAGTAGGTCTGTTCCTATTAATCCTTCATAATTTGGATTACATCGAATATGTAGTGCTTATGTTTTAATAATTGTTTTGAAAAAAACATTGGTCTCATTTAGATGTTCCAAGAAATATATAGAAAACACTCTATATACTAGTATTTCTTGGAACATCTAAATGAGATCAATGTTTTTTTCAAAACAATTATTTTCACGATGTTTCATAAAGAACCATCCGCTTCGAGTATCCACTTATGTTTTAAATCTGTTTTTTCGAATATCTCTGATAAGGGTATTTCTGCACTATAGCGGTGTATTGTTGTATTGTGCGGTGTTGTGATACAAAACGGGTCTTCTTTTATGTAGTTGCTGAAATAATTTTGGGCTAGATTTTCGTTAATAAATGTTTTCGTTGAGCCGGTGTCGATCATAAATCGGGCGTTTATTTCTGGGATTTTTATATATGGTAATCTATTGTTTGTTGACATATGAACTTCTATTAGTTCTGTTTGTCTGTTGTCTCCGAGGCTCGTGTAGAAAAAATTGCGTTTTCTTGTTCTTCATGTTCTTGATAATGATCCTGGTAATCAAATTCGTCATCGTAGCTCTCTTGTTCGGTATATGTGTCTTCAGGGGATAGATAATTATTGTCCTCAATTTCATCTGAATTTTGGAGATGTAGTTCTTCAAATTTAAAATTCGGTTGTTGTCTCTGTTGTACTACATTATTATTTGATGTGAATCTTGTCTTGTTAGTGAGCCGTGTTCTTCCAGAGTCGACTTCCATAGGGGTTGGTGTATATGTAGAAGGTTTATTTCTTGGTACAAATACGTTTTGTTGTTGCCGGAACTGGCCTGAGTTTGTCTGATTTGGGAAATTAGGGTTCATACTTGGGAATGGTCTCGGTGTCCAATTTGGTTGTTGATACATGGGCCTATTCACTGGAGGACGTTGCGGCTGATGTGTAAAATGGTTTTGAAAGTGATTTTTTGTTGTTCGCATTTGTGGTTGATTTACTCTTAATTGGGATATCCTCATGTTATTGACTTAACTTGCTTGCGGGGTGTTGACAATTTTTGCTCGGTGGTAATCCATCTGTACAGCTTCCTCTATTGTAGTGGGATTTTTACATCTTAAAAGGTGACTTAACTGTTCATTAGTACCAGTTAAAAATGCTCGTAATGTACTGTTATTGTACAATTGTGTTTTAACAGTTTTTATTGCTACTGATATGTCTTCGCACGACAGTTTTGATAATAACAGACATCGTAAATCAATACATCTGTCTGCCAATTGTAGTGGTGTCTCTTTGGATCTTTGTTTCAAAGATACAAAGAGATACCACTTAGAGATTAAAAGATTAAGGTTGGCAAGGAGAGATTCTTCATTACGTTGGTCACCAAATAAATTTATTAGTAATTGTTTTAATTCTGGGAAGGTAGTAAATGTTCTGACCGAAATTAATGTCGCTGCTTTGCCAATTATTTTATTTCTTATATGAAGCATCGTGAATGTAATTCTTGCTGCTTTGTTTCCTGGTGCCATTAGTGGTATTACATTTTCACAGGCATTAATAAATGCAGATAATCTTGAAGGTTCCCCATCGAATGGTGGGATTAAATCCAAATAATCTCTAACATTAATTTGTGGTAAGGCCATGTTTCTGTGATCTTCTCTATGTGAAGTTAAATTAATTTAGCGAACAGTTGGTATGTTAGCTAGTTGATCGGCGAATTGGTCGATTAAACTCATAAAAGGGTTACACAGCACGACTTCAGTTATAGACTGTGAATATTTTGTTAACGGGGCTTGTGGTTTTAAGATTTTTTTTAAACTTATACTAAGTTGTTCGTGTTAAGCCAGTTATGTTGGGATTTATTTTCTTGCCCTACTCGATCCAGGCAGTACTCATAAATCTTTGAAAAAAAAATAATCGAGAAGATGAATGTTCACTGCTAATGTAAAAAATTCAAAAATGCTTGGGAATAAGTTTTTCAAATTTGTTCTGGAAGGGAAGGTTTGTGGGAAAAGCGGAATGATCAATATTACTTACAATAATAATATCGCTGCGATTGCTGACTTCATTGGTCCTTTTCTTTCTTGATTTTCTGTTAAACGTCTGCGATAGACTGCTCGCTCGCTATCCTCGGTGGCTTGATGGTCCCCTGGTTCACAGGTCCTCAATTGGACGTTTTGGTTCGTAGTACCTTAACCTTCGATACGGACAAAATTTTTGATTTTCGAAAAATATTGGGTACTATCCACAAGACTGCGCCAGATAAATCGCGTGGCCTGTTTAACGATTTTTTAAAAAATTATTTTCAGACTTAGAAACTTTTAATTTTTGAATAAAATATTACAGTTATATTTGTTAAATTATGTTTGCTCGACGACGTACTAAGACCGAAGTGACGTTCTCGGTGCATTTTCTTAGAGTCCGAATGGGGAGAAATGCAAGCTGTCTTTTCTTTATCTGAATAATTCCTGGAGAACCCTGCTAACTCGCATTTTAATTTCAGTAATCAAGTTTCACTGTAGATTTTGAAGGATTTGAAATAAATACTGCTCAGTAATTCAATTCTCCCGATCATTTATGGGCGATAGGAATTTGGTTATTTATTATTTACTTAATTCCTGTTATTTTTTCTTGATGGACTTAAATAATAAATCCATCTTAATGGATAAATATTCAATTTATATTCATTTATAGCTCTTGTAAGAGAAATATTGTATTGGATTGGTCGAACCTTGCAGTCTAGTCTCAAGGCCCTTATTTGGGGCTTGGTTGGTCTAGTTTAGCCACGGATCAGTATTCGGGTGGAGCTGCTGCCGGATCCTATAGCTCTGCTCAGGGCTGCACCTTAGAACAACCACAACGAAGTTGTATTGCACCATCATTGGATGTCCGCAAGCAAGTTTTAACACATTCTGCTTTTATATTTTTTGTTTGCTATATGAATTACTTGCTAAAACGTGCATCCTAATCTTAGATAAATCTTTGCTCATCATATCTTATGTTGCTAAAATACTAATATGTTTATTTAGGTAATATTTGACATAGCGTTAGTATCATTATTATTTAATAGAAGCTTATGTGCTTGTTTGCAACTGCGTCTTAGTTGCATTATATTAATAGCTTGTTAATACTAGTTATGTAAACACACTATTCTATTTAATCAAACTACTTAATATTTTATGCCCTAATTTATTAATTCAGAATTTAGAGTTTTATACACAGCCACCACTTAATTTAAGCCTCGCTCGTACAATACACAATTACTTTTACATTCCTCCTAAAAACTCATACAATATCCTTAAGTCACTCCTAACAAAAAAACCTATGTTTTTATATCGTCCCTTTTTTCACAGTCGGCCTAACCTGACCTCACCTTCTCGACCCCGAGAAGGAGAACATTACTTGCGATCTGAAACAAACAGGCAGTATTACTTAACAGTTCCTAGTTAATTGACTCAGTATAACCATCACCTTGAAGGTTGTCAATTCCAATCAGACTTTTCTGATGTATTTGTACCATCAGATTCCTCTGATAATTCAGAACTAACAACGGTTCTGTACACTTTCAACTTTTCTGATTCTCCCTTGTATGGCTTGCGCGATCTTTTCGCACCTGGTATGTCCTCTACTACATAACGATCATTATCTAAAACTGTTGTGATCACAAATGGCCCATGATAGTTCGGTTCAAGCTTCTTGCTTTTTTCATCATTCGAACACTTATTTCTGAACAGTAGTACTTGTGGCCCAACCTCAAACTTTTTGGGTTTTGCATGGTTGGCATCGTAGTGCATCTTCTGTACCTTTTGATGTTTCTCAATGTTCTCAACTACTTTAGCCCGCATCTCAGACAAGTTCTGAGGTTCTTCCTCGTACACCTCAGATACCGGGAAGGCATCGTTTATTCCCCTAGGTCTGTAACCTAAAAGAACTTCGTAGGGACTCTTTTCAGTGACGAAACTTACAGTTGTATTGATTTCCCACTGAACGCGGCTTATGCTCTCGTCCGAACATCCTTAATCGTCCGTGGAGGCATTTACAGCTGCAAGAATAAACCTTGTTCATTCTTTCAACTTGCCCGTTGGCGCGAGGAGTTGCAGTTGCACACAGCACGCGCTTTATCCCCATTTCGTCACAATATTTGTCAAAACTGGCACTTGTAAATGCTGATACTCGATCACAAATTATTCCTCTGGGTACCCCAAATGTGTTGAAGATTTTATTTAGGAACCATACCACTGGGGAAACCTTGGTACTCGCAACTGCTTTAATCATTGTAAATTTTGTGAATGCATCGATTACTACAATCACGTATGAATTTTTGGTAGCACTTTTGACAAAAGTGCTACCCAAGTGGTCAATATGAAGCATTGGGATGCTTTTCTTTTAAATGCTAAATAAGCTGCCAGGCGTTTTCCCAGAAGGCTTCTTATTATAAAGATATCCCAAACATGCTATAATGTAGTTCTTTACGTACTTACGCATTGATGTAAACCAATAACGATTTCTGACAGCTTCTAAAGTTTTTTCATCTCCCAAGTGTCCTGCGCCGTCGTGATAGAACATTAAAATCAGCTTCTTGAGCTTCTTGGTACTACCCATTTTAACCCTTGTTTTGTCTTAAGATAGATTCGATTGTTCTTGAGTGCAAAGTTTTTATGCACTTCTTTTTCTTCCGCACTTTTGCGGCTGGCTACTTAAAATGGGATGCAGATTACGACACTTTTCATCTCGCAATTGCGCTGCTAAAGCCCAATCATCTTCATCGGCATTTATTTGCAATATTTGAACATGTTCATATCCATTGCTGTTTTCAAAGGGTTGGCGACTAAGGACATCCACATGACTCATTTTATATCCTGGCCTATATTCAATAGTTAAAAACGGTTTTCCTATTAAATATACCTTGAATTTCTGCAGAGAATTTACCACACCAAGTGTCTCAAGTTCATATGAGTAATGTTTTGTTCCTCTACGGTGGTCGCTCGACTAAAATATTGTACGGACTTTAAGAATCCATCATCTTGCTTCTGCAGTAGAATTCCTCCTACACCCCTTTTACTAGCTGTTATGGACTTCAGTTTTTGCAAGATGATCATAGATGGCTAATACAGGTCGCGTTACTAACTTTTCCTTAGAAGCTCTAAAAGCACATTCTTCCTCGTTTCCCCATTTAAATACAACATCTCTCTTTGTTAGGTTAGTTAATGGTTTTACCAGAAGAGCAAAGTTTTTAATAAATTTCCGGAAGTAACTGGCTAATCCGAGAAAACGTTTTATCTCATGTACATTCTGCGGTGGCGCAAACTCGGAAACCGCCTTAATTTTGTGTGTCGGATACCATCTTTGTCGATTTCATGTCCCAGATATTCAATTTTTGTCTGCATGAACCTACATTTTTCCAATCGCAATGTCATATTGGCGTCTTTAAATAGTTTTAATATCTGGTCTAATAACATAAGGCCAGTTTCAAATTTTTAATCTTATCCTCCGGTTTTTCACGAGGGACCGGCCTATAGGACCTATTTTTATCTGAACGGTACTTACTGCCCTTTGTTTTCCTGTATCTGTTTCCACTGGACGATAAACTACTCGTAGAACTGCAAGATGATTCAGAACTTTCCTGACGACGTGCACGTTTTCCAGGTATGCCCATTTTTTTTTTGTTCGTAAATTCACTAGTTTTTCAACCGCGATACGTGATCACTACCCCACATTTGAACTGTAAACACACTCTATTTAATCAAACTACTTAATATTTTATGCGCTAATTTATTAATTCAGAATTTAGAGTTTTATACACAGCCACCACTTAACCTAAGCCTCGCTCGTACAATACTCAATTACTTTTAAATTCCTCCTAAAACTCATACAATATCCTTATGTCACTCCTAACAAAAAGACCTGTGTTTTTATATCGTCCCTTTTTTCACAGTTAGCTTTTTTTGCATTTGAACCTGCTGTAGTTTTCTTGTCATAGTTGTCATTGTGCTTGCGAATTCTTTTATGCACAATATCTCATAGTTATTATAGTTATTAGCAGCCTGTATAGTTATTAAGAATTGTTATTATAATATAATAGCGTCTTGACCTGGTGATCCTTGTATATAATTTTTTCATACATTTTGATAGTGTTTTTGCGCTATTTGGAAATTAAGGTACTTAGTTATTTCCTTAATTCATGCTTATTGTTGCTTATATGGAATTTGCTTTCCAAATTGGTTGCGCCTGAACTCAATCGGCGCTATACTTAACTTATTGTCATATTGCTTAGACTTGCATGTTTATCGCTTACTTGCATATATTTATTACGCCTTGCATGGGGTATTGGGACTTAATTTCTGCGCCTTAATTTAGCCATATAGGATTGTGCATCGTAGATTGTTTGGAATCAGCATCAGTGGAATGTGAAAAACCCACATGAAAAACCGGAGGATGAGATAAAAAATTTGAAACTGGCCTTATGTTATTAGACCAGATATTAAAACTATTTAAAGACGCCAATATGACATAGCGATTGGAAAAATGTAGGTTCATGCAGGCAAAAATTGAATATCTGAGACATGAAATCGACAAAGATGGTATCCGACCAGCGACACAAAATTAAGGCGGTTTCCGAGTTTGAGCCAACCCAGAATGTACAGGGTGGGCAAATAAGAGAGAACGCCGGCTGTATCTCGGAAACCGCATATCGGAGAATTTCCGCGAAAAAATTTTAATAGTAAATATGGCCAAGAGATGTCGCTGGAAATTATTTTCAATTTCCTGAAATGACCGCTAGGGGGCATAACGTCCATGCCCAACTAGAAAAATGAACTTTTCCCGAAAATATGCCTAATAAAGTAGTACCGGTAATAAGTAAATATTAATCTAGAGGAAATTTGACATTTTTTCGTGCAACTCATTTTTTTCTATCTTTTAAAATAAAATGGTGGGGGGTTCCAAACTTTCTTTCCTTTAAACGTTAATAACTCGGCTCAGGATAAACCGAATCTAACAAACTCAGTCTTATTAGAAAGAGCTTTTTTTATGCATATTTAGACTCATGAAAGCTGATTTTGTTACTTTTATTATAGCCGCTAGAGGGCGCTGTCTGCCAACATAACAAATATGGCGGATTTTCTAGAAAATTTCAAATAGCAAGGTATACTTATTGTCACATATTTAAATAAAGGACAACAATCCCTAAAATTCAGTGAAAACCGTAGCTTTATATCTCTTTCCTAACGGAAGATATTACCAAAAGAATTGCAACTGGAGATTTGTGATGTAGCCTTTCACCTTAGCATTTAAAATCGACTCGTGATAGCCTATTATTAATAAAATATAAGAAAAAAAATGTTGCGGAACTGAAAAGTTGTTAGTGCTTGTAATTTTTTCAACAAATATAATAAGAGATAAAAGTAAAAATTATAAAAATTTGAGACAAATTTAAACTGATGCGGCAAAAGCTGACTTTGTAAATGAATTCTTTATGAAATAATGTGGTGGTCCTGAAAACGCCTGATTTATTTGGGGACGTGATATTAAATGACCTCTCAAATGTTCAAAATGTCGCCCATTGTTTTCAGTACACGGTTACAACTGTTCTTGGGTACACTAAACCCGGCTAGGTATTATATTAAACAAGTTGAAAATGAAATTGATTACATCTATCTATTCTATAGATCCCCGATTTGACCTGTATCGACTTTTATTTATGGGGGCGATTAAAAAAACTAATTTACGCAATGAGGCTTCCCGCCACAAGGGAAGCGATGATCGAACGTATTAAGGTGTATTCCCGTGCCAGAAGTGGAAACTGCAGTTTCATCTACCCAAGAACAGTTGGAACTGTGTATTGAAAACGATGGGCGATATTTTGAACATTTGAGAAGCCCTTGAACATCACGTCTACAAATAAATCAGTCGTTTTCAGGACCACCACATTATTTCGTAAAGAATACATTCACAAAGTCATTGATACATACAAATACATTCAAATTTTTTTATACTTTTAAACTTTTATCTCATATCATATTTTTGAAAAAATTACAAGCACTAAGACTTTTTAGTTTCGCAACAGTTTTCTTTCTTATATTTTATTAATAATAGGCTATCACGAGTCGATTTTGAATGCTAATATGCATCACAAAGGCTACAGGGCTATATCACATCTCCAGTTGCAATTCTTTGATAATATCTTCAGCTAGGAATGTGATAGAAAGCTGCAGTTCTCACTGAATTTTAGGGATTGTTTATTTAAATATGTGACAATAAGTATACCTTGCTATTTGAAATTTTCTAGAAAATCCGTCATATTTGTTATGTTGGCAGACAGCGCCCTCTAGCGGCTATAATAAAAGTAACAAAATCAGCTTTCATGAGTCTAAATATGCATAAAAAAAGCTCTTTCTAATGTGACTGAGTTTGTTAGATTCGGTTTATCCTGAGCCGAGTTATTAACGTTTAAAGGAAATAAAGTTTGACGCCCCCCCACCATTTTATTTTAAAAGATAGAAAAAAATGAGTTGCACGAAAAATTTTCAAATTTCCTCTAGATTAATATTTACTTATTTCCGGTACTACTTTATTAGGCAAATTTTCGAGAAAAGTTCATTTTTCTAGTAGGGCATGGACGTTATGCCCCCTAGCGGTCATTTCAGGAACTTAAAAATAATTTCCAGCGACATCTCTTGGCCATATTAACTATTAAAATTTTTTCCCGGAAATTCTCCGATAAGCGGTTTCCGAGATACAGCCGGCGTTCTCTCTTATTTGCCCATCCTGTACATGCGATAAGACGTTTTCTCAGATTAGCCAGTTACTTCCGGAAATTTATTAAAAACTTTGCTCTTCTGGTAAAACCATTAACTAACCTAACAAAGAAAGATATTGTATTTAAATGGGGAAACGAGGAACAATGTGCTTTTAGAGCTTCTAAGGAAAAGTTAGTAACGCGACCTGTATTAGCCATCTATGATCATCTTGCAGAAACTGAAGTCCATACATATGCTAGTAAATGGGGCGTAGGAGAAATTCTACTGTAGAAGTAAGATGATGGATTCTTAGAGTCCGTACAATATTTTAGTCGAGCGACCACCGTAGAGGAACAAAAATATCACTCATATGAACTTGAGACCCTTGCTGTGGTAAATTCTCTGCAGAAATTCAAGGTATATTTAATAGGAAAACCGTTTAAGATTATCACGAATTGTGCCCTTCGCACTACTCTAACGAAAAGGGATTTAATTTCCCGGATTGCGAAATGGTGGCTAACTACCCAAGAATTTGATTTTACTATTGAATATAGGCCAGGATATAAAATGAGTCATGTGGATCCTCTTAGTCGCCAACCCTTTGAAAACAGCAATGGATATGATGATGTTCAAATATTGCAAATAAATGCCGATAAAGATGATTGGGCTTTAGCAGCGCAATTGCGAGATGAAAAGTGTCGTAATCTGCATCCCATTTTAAGTAGCCAGCCGCAAAGTGCGGAAGAAAAAGAAGTGCATAAAAACTTTGCACTCAAGAACAATCGAATCTATCTTAAGACAAAACTAGGGTTAAAATGGGTAGTACCAAGAAGCTCAAGAAGCTGATTTTAATGTTCTATCACGACGGCGCAGGACACTTGGGAGATGAGAAAACGTTAGAAGCTGTCAGAAATCGTTATTGGTTTGCATCAATGCGTAAGTACGTAAAGAACTACATTATAGCATGTTTGGGATGTCTTTATAATAAGAAGTCTTCTGGGAAAACGCCTGGCAGCTTATTTAGCATTTAAAAGAAAAGCATCCCAATGGATACACTTCATATTGACCACTTGGGTAGCACTTTTGTCAAAAGTGCTACCAAAAATTCATACGTGATTGTAGTAATCGATGCATTCACAAAATTTACAATGATTAAAGCAGTTGCGAGTACCAAGGTTTCCCCAGTGGTATGGTTCCTAAATGAAATCTTTAACACATTTGGGGTACCCAGAGGAATAATTTGTGTGCCAGTTTTGACAAATATTGTGACGAAATGGGGATAAAGCGCGTGCTGTGTGCAACTGCAACTCCTCGCGCCAACGGGCAAGTTGAAAGAATGAACAAGGTTATTCTTGCAGCTGTAAATGCCTCCACGGACGATGAAGGATGTTCGGACGAGAGCATAAGCCGCGTTCAGTGGGGAATCAATACAACTATAAGTTTCGTCACTGGAAAGAGTCCCTACGAAGTTCTTTTAGGTTACAGACCTAGGGGAATAAACGACGCCTTCCTGGTACCTGAGGTGTACGAGGAAAAGCCTCAGAACTTGTCTGAGATGCGGGCTAAAGTAGCTGAGAACATTGAGAAACATCAAAAGGTGCAGAAGATGCTCTACGATGCCAACCATGCAAAACCCAAAAAGTTTGAGGTTGGGCCACAAGTACTACTGTTCAGAAATAAGTGTTCGAATGATGAAAAAAGCAAGAAGCTTGAACCGAACTATCATGGGCCATTTGTGATCACAACAGTTTTAGATAATGATCGTTATGTAGTAGAGGACATACCAGGTGCGAAAAGATCGCGCAAGCCATACAAGGGAGAATCAGAAAAGTTGAAAGTGTACAGAACCGTTGTTAGTTCTGAATTATCAGAGGAATCTGATGGTACAAATACATCAGAAAAGTCTGATTGGAATTGACAACCTTCAAGGTGATGGTTATACTGAGTCAATTAACTAGGAACTGTTAAGTAATACTGCCTGTTTGTTTCAGATCGCAAGTAATGTTCTCCTTCTCGGGGTCGAGAAGGTGAGGTCAGGTTAGGCCGACTGTGAAAAAAGGGACGATATAAAAACACAGGTCTTTTTGTTAGGAGTGACTTAAGGATATTGTATGAGTTTTTAGGAGGAATGTAAAAGTAATTGAGTATTGTACGAGCGAGGCTTAAATTAAGTGGTGGCTGTGTATAAAACTCCAAATTCTGAATTAATAAATTAGGGCATAAAGTATTAAGTAGTTTGATTAAATAGAATGGTGTGTTTACATAACTAGTATTAACAAGCTATTAATATAATGCAACTAAGACGCAGTTGCAAACAAGCACATAAGCTTCTATTAAATAATAATGATACTAACGCTATGTCAAATATTACCTAAATAAACATATTAGTATTTTAGCAACATAAGATATGATGAGCAAAGATTTATCTAAGATTAGGATGCACGTTTTAGCAAGTAATTCATATATCAAACAAAAAAAATAAAAGCAGAATGTGTTAAAACTTGCTTGCGGACATCCAATGATGGTGCAACACAACTTCGTTGTGGTTGTTCTAAGGTGCAGACCTGAGCAGAGCTATAGGATCCGGCAGCAGCTCCACCCGAATACTGATCCGTGGCTAAACTAGACCAACCAAGCCCCAAAGAAGGGCCTTGAAACTGGACTGCAAGGTTCGACCAATCCAGAAGACTTCTAATGTTCCAGGCAGAATATCTTATTATCCCCATCGGAAAGCCCTAAATAAACAATAATAGTACACTAGTACATATTCGAATAATAAATTAGGCAGTTGTCACTTGGCAACTACAATATTTCTCTTACAAGAGCTATAAATGAATATAAATTGAATATTTATCCATTAAGATGGATTTATTATTTAAGTCTATCAAGAAAAATAACAGGAATTAAGTAAATCATAAATAAACCAAATCCCTATCGCCCATAAATGATCGGGAGAATTGAATTAAAATAAGAAAAGCAGTATTTACTTCAAATCCTTCAAAATCTACAGTGAAACTTGATTACTGAAATTAATATGCGTGTGCCTATAAATACCCAAAAATATTCTTTTATACACTAACATAATTTGAATCTACAATTCAATGCTTTTAACACAAAACAATATAGAAATATTATTAACTATATTTTCTTCTAGGACAAATCGGAAAAATATCCGATCTGACAACATGGCAAAACATTTATATGAAATATAAATTATTAAAATCATTTAAAATCATACATGATAATAAATTAAATATCAATAATCCTCTCCAAAATTTTCAAAATAATTTTATTTTATCTACATTTCATACATGAAAATAAATTACGAATTTGCAAAAGAATTTTGTTGAGAAATTTTTAGAACATGTTCTAAATTTTAACAGAATTGACGCGAGAAACTGCGCAGTGTACAAATTCTTCACTCTGGGAGCTGCCTGCTCGCTGCTCGATCGGCGGGCTCCAAATTTGCCCAAACATAACCAAACAAAACCTGTGAACAGGAACATCAAAGCAATAACCTGTGATATTTGTTATTTTTATATATTGTTTGCCTGAGAAGCATAATCTTATGCTTCTTGTCTGCTAAGATGTCTTGGAGTCGTCAAGGAGTGTTAGTGATGTTAAAAGAATATAAGAAATGACCAAATCTATATAATGTTAAAAGCCTACAATATAAAAATCCTAGATTAAAAATCAAATCAAAATCGCCATATGTGACAAACAGCACTCGATGCGCAGGCTCATACACAGAAATATTAATTTATTTTTGAGGAAGTGGCATACATGAATTAACTAAAATTTCACATTTATTTTGTGACGCTCTTAATTCGGTTTCGGATTTATGCTCGGGTTTTTGCCATCGGGCGCCATGCATCCATGGGTTTCACGTGGTGAATGGTCCACGCGGACTCTACTCGCTTGAGTAAAGGCTGGGTAGCTACAGTGAAGAAGGTGTACAAGTACACATGCCAGAGGGTCAAATGTTTCTCAAATCTAGGTAATAAAAGTCAGTTTAACGGAAGTTACTACAAAGTATATTAAAATAAAATTAAATAAGTAAGCAGCAACATAATAGGCAGGCGGCAAAGTAATAAATTATCAAAAGTAGAAAATCAGCAAAATAAACAAATGGTAATAAGCAACAATATTATATATAATATGTGAAATCTATTTAACCCAGGTTATTATTAGCAGTAGTGCATTTTATTCAAGCATTAAAGCGGCAGTAAAGTTTCAATCACAGTTTAATTGAAGAAGCAGTGCAAATATGAAACTAGTTCTATCTATTTGAACTGTTACTAGATAGTTTTGATAGTAAATATTATCCATATATGTATTATTCCGATGCAGCTTTCCCTTTAGAAAACATGTTGAATAATTATAGATCAACCCTGTATTGCATTGATGAAGCCATCACAAAAGCGGCATGCTATGCTAGAAGTCGTACACTTCTAGAATTGTTCAAAGTTCAAGAATCCAAGAAGCTAGATTGGAAATTTCAACCCTCAACAAATTCTCAACATGCTAGTATTCTCATGGATTCAAGATAATGTGAGGAAAGCAGAACAAGATTCAAATGCTTCCTTGGGATGGAGCTGTGGACCTGACCCTGAACCTTGGCCTTCTAAGCATTTCCATTATTATAAGAGAACTATAGATATATTGTATGAAATTAAAAAATAAAATGCATCTTAATCATTTCCTATAGTTTTTTATTGAAAAAATAAAATACAAAAATAATATTCTAACTATATTACTTAAACAATTTTGACAGCACTAGATAGTGGATTATACTTAACTAATCATGAAGTATAAGACAATAGCAAGTTGTATTTGAAGATATATCTTTATTAGTTTCAAATTTCAATCTAATATCCACAGCACCAGATTTAAGACTCTCATTTAGATGGGAACAATCTATAACAATTAATGGTACCAGATCTCTGAATTCTGGTGGAGTAAAAAGTGGTTCATTCTCCTTTTCATAGTATGAATGTTGACACTTTGCATACATATCATACAAGGTAGCTATATGATTGCTGTCAAAATTTATATTCAAATTATCATAAGGATACATTTCAGAATTAATATATAATTTCATATTAGTTAAATTACAATGATCAAACTGACTAAAATTTTTATTTATTTTATTTCTACGCTCAGTCTGAAAACCAACAATTACAAATCGAGGCTTCTCAAGTTGTGTCGCTGTCTTGATATTCCAAGAGTGACGTTGAGTTTCTTGTAAAAGTGAGTACTCATGCAACTCCCAACCTCTGAATGGGACTTCTAATTCAGTTTCTTCGGCTAATGTGTTGATTAATTTCATTAATCTTTCTACATCGGCAACTGAAATATGGGGTACTTTCCACAGGATCTTATTTAATACCACATTGATTGATTCGTCTTCATTAGAGTTTATTATTGCATTCACGTCAGAATTAGCCCGAATTAGTACTAACTCTTTGTCAACATTTAGAATAATTTTCTTGAAGTCTTCACAAAATCCGAAAATGGTAGATAAATCAATAATGACGTTAAAATTTCCTTTACTATCAAGTATATTAGACCCTTCTCTATCGTAAGGAAACCATCCACCTTTTTGTAGATAACGACCCTTATTGAATGATACATATCCTTTCATAATAGACGTTAGACCTGAATGGCGGATGCGATCTATTACATATCCACCTATTTCATATCGAATTTCGTTAGATAGAAGCATAATACCATTATTCACGAAATTAGCTGTTTCAGATAGTGTATTATCTAATTTAACTACTTTCCCTTCAATATACATATAATGAACTTTCACTTGGTAGCGTATAAATATCCTGTTGTTGGATGGGGAGACGAATTTCATCGTTTTTATTCAATGATGTAGATGTATAAGGTTGATGAGTATGTTTTTCAGAGTTACTAACAGAGTTGCCAAAATAAGATTTCTCATTTATCCTTAGGATATTCATATTTCTTGTAGAAATATTAATGACAAGACAAATTTCTCTATAATCTGTTTTTATAAATAACCTTAAAGCCAAGGGACTCTAAAAATCTCCAATTTTTTAATGCTATCGGTTAGACGGTGCTTCTGGAAATGTCAACAGGTTTAAGATTTACAGTTTTTATAGGCTGTTGAGTGCAACTGCATTTGTTGTACCTTATTACCATTTTTGATTTATTTATAAAGCTTCTTTAAAAGTAGTCTAAATGATCCTAGTTCTTCTTTGAAATTGACTATCTCACCATCTTTGTCTACTATCACAAGTATAAAGATATATACAGTAGTTTCACTCTTTAAATTTTTTGTACAAAAGTTTTTAATGCACATGTCTGCTCTTGGGTAGTATGCGCGTTGGTAGAGATGTAGAAGGGGAGGAATGGGCCGGCGTATGTTATTTTATGGGCGCACATTTGCTTTTTGCTTTACAGGTAATCAGCATACGTTTGTGTGTCTAGGCGTTTGTGTTTGTGATTTTGATAAGTGTTTTGTATTGTGTGTAACATGGCTACAAAATATTGTTTCATTTGTAAACGAAATTCTGTTAGGCCACCTTTTTGACTTCAAAAAATAATAGTCCGGGCCTGTGCGTGTCTCCCAAAAACGGTCACTAATGCGCATGATTGTGCTTGGGTAGTATGCGCAGTGGCCGAGTGAAATTAGTGTATATATCTTTATACTTGTGCTACTATTTTAACAATCTCATCGATTACTTCAGTGTTGATTGGTAGATAGATCACATTTCTGGGGCTCTCGACTATTTTAAATCCTGCTGGTACTGTAGGGAAAAATTCGTGAAGTATATGAGCTTGTTTATCATTAACATAGGATCCGACTACTATATTGCATTCTATACAAATAGTATTTACTCTAAAAATATCAATTGGAAAATCGGATTCATGTGAATTGTATGCTTTTAATTTACGTGGTTTAAATCCAAGCCATGAACAGATTGAGTGAAAGTATCTAGTGAAGTAAATTTCTTCACTACATTTGATCTTACATTTAAGAGTATTATTATTACCTTCAATTGAAAGCAGTATAGAATTTCTCATTACACTTCTCTCGTTTTCACTGCCTAACACAGAATCATATAGAAACCTTTTATCTCCTAAAGCTTGCTGAAGATATCTGTTTATAGAATCAATTTCATACGTTCCTTCAGGAATCTCAATATACCTAATCTTACCTTCTAATCTATAATAAAATTTATTATTTCTATTTTTTCAATATTCGGAATAGAATTATATGTTTCAAAACTTATTAGCCCCAAAACATATTCGTTATTACCATCCAAATTAATTGGAGGATGTTATCTGGATGAAAGAGTCACAGAATTTTTGAGAATAAAATTTTCGATATCTACTCACTATAAGGTGCAAATATACCAAATTAAATACTGTAACTAGGCGCGGGTGCAGCGATCGCGATGGGAAAAATCGCCGTCTAGCCCGCCGCAGAGGCATGCGCTCCGACGTTTAAAAGCCGCTACCGGTTTTATTTTTAAAAATAGACCACATGTTAATCGAGACAAAATGAAGTCCATTAAATTGAGCAGTTTAAAAAAAAAACATTCAAATAGCTCTTTGCATAAGAAAGTTATGGCGAGGTGAGTTTAAAAAAATGTTGGCAATTTGTTGTCTTTTTCTAAATATTACTGTTTTATACCATAGTTTATAATTTTTTTTTAATGAAATATATACCAAAAGAAACGAAATTGAATGAGGAATAAAACTTAAAAAAAATTGTTGTTCTACCTTCTTTACAAAAAAAGTTATGACTGTTCAAATTAAAAAGAAAAATATTTCCCTTTTTGTTCAGTTTTTTACCTATATTTTTGGTCTCGACCAATGGAGAGAGTCGTCAATTTCCATTTTCTATGTAAAAAACATGCTTTTCCAAATAGTGAAGGTTCCATTTGGTTATACCTCGGTTTTTTTTTCTGTGCATCCTAGACAGGGCTTTCCGACGGACTAATATTGCGTTCTCCGAATTACATCGCAGTATGTTAATTCTTGTTAAACATGTCCAAACTTTAGTCTTTCCTGACGAAATTAATAAAATAAAACGTAATAGAAAACTTGCCATTTCAAAAACTTGGTGTACTCTTAGATAATATTCATTTTCTTACAGTTGGAGGGAGGTTGACTTCACTATTCGACATTATTCTATGACAAAAAATATCCAGATATATTATAGCGTAATAATAAAGTAACTTATCTCATTGTTGAATAAATCCATTTAAAATATTTCCACGCTGGGGTCCAGGCGATTCAATTTTTAGTTTTTTTGGATTTTCTCCGCTAAACGAGTTGTTCGATACGTCTTATCTAAATATGTTAGATGTTTTAAAATAAAACCCAAAATCTTTCAACCTCTAATAGATAACCTACTCAGGCCTCGAACGTCACACTCGTTTTCTCACTCGGGTGGCTATTACGCCAATCTTTTACCATAACTCTAGATAAGACTCGAAGAGCAAAAACGCATAAGGCTCTGTCTCGAGTCGTCTCTTAAGGCGTATCAGTCGATAAGCAAAGCTGCCATCACGCCACTTTTTAAATGGGGAAAATTGGATGGCATGTGTCCATCAGCAGCGACCATCAGCAGCTACCAAAGATGATGGGGGTGTATCGAGGGTGTCGAAGAGTTCTTGGAATGGTGGTGAAGAAGTGTTTCGAAGGTGGTGGTTGATGTATGATAACTAAAATAGTAATTAATGATAATAAAAAATAGTAATTATGATAATATAGTAATAATAGTAAAAATCCGGGATGGAGCATTCAGATGGTGGTGCGGGTGAAGAAGGGTGGATGGGGGTGTTGATTTCAGGTGGTGATATGACATTAATATACCTGAATTCATATGATTGATGTAATCTAATATTAAAAGAATGTAAAAAATAAAGCTGATTGGTGGAATTAATAAAAAAGAAGATGGCGGTCTTCGGGGAGCGGAAGGGGGATGTAGCACTCTGGTTTATGGTAAAAAATTGCCTATGCTTTATCACACACAGGTACATTATATTCCTAGAAAATGCGTGGTCAGTTGAGATAAGGAAAACTATAAAAAGGCATACTGATGCACATTATGTGTTATGTTGTCAGATAATTTCACTCTCATAACTTGTAATCAAATAAATAAATAAGTTCTTTTGCTATTCGTTAGAATTTATTCTTTCAATAGTTTTTAAAAAACAAAATTTTTTCAACGAAAGAATATTATTGGCGCAGTCTGTAGGATGTTAAAAGCAATCAAATATTGATCAGCGTTCGTCTCAACGATTAATTTAACATCCGAATCTACGAGTTCCAGAGAAAGTTACATCAGGCAGCTGTTCCACCAAGGATCGAAGTCTTCAAATTCCACTTCAGGAGAGAGTAAGAGTTTTTTGAATTCATCCTTTATTCCGTAATTATTTTCACAACACCCCAGTAACAAGGGTAGCATAAATTCAAGTTTAGACAGATTGAGACTTGAATGCGAACCGAGCCAAAAGTGAGTGAAAATATTACATCCTAGTTTTAATCCCGTAATCATTTTCGCAATACCCCAGTAACAAGGCTAGCATAAATTCAAGTTTAGACAGATTGAGACTTGAATGCGAACCGAGCCAAAAGTGAGCGAAAATATTACATTTCCTATCCTTTGAAATCTAATTCGAGATCATCTTTGTATATTTAGATTAGTTTGTGATAAATCTTATTAAGATTATATCAAGTATTAAAATCATTTACTGATCATTAATACCTAATTAAGAAAAGAAAAAAATTGTCTGTGTGTAAGTGTACGCCAGAACAAATTCTTGTTTTATTTAAGTGAAATTAAATAAAAAACAGTTTTTGAATAAACTTGTAGAAATGTCTACCGACACAACGAATTCAACTTTAGTAAGTCAACTTTAGTAAGATTAATATTAGAAACGATTCCAGGGTACAATGGAAATACAGATTTGTTCGAAATTTTTATCTCAGCTTTTTACAATAAATACCACTCAGCAACTAATACCGAATTAAATCAATTTATTTATCAGGCAATTTTAGGCAAATTAAAAGGAAATGCATTATTGATTATTGCATCTCGTGCAGAATTAAATACATGGTCTTTAATTAAAACTGAGTTAAGCAATGTGTATGGAGAACGTTTAAGTCTCGATAATTTGGAACAAGCCCTTATGACTTGCTCTTTACAAAAAAGTGAAACTTATCACAATTTGGCAAAACGACTACAATTACTTAGATCTAAATTGGCACTAAAGTTAAAAACAACATCCGTAATTGAGATGGATGCTGCTACAAAACAGGTTCATTTAAGACAATACGACAGCTTAGCATTAAAAATATTTGTTAGACACTTAGACAGACGATTACGTGACAAAATTATTACACAAAGTCCTACTAGCTTGGAACAAGCTATGGCATTGGTTCAAGAGGACGAAAACTTTGAACTATTCTTACAACCCCAAAACCATTACAAACAACTAGTACCTAGGGAAAATATTCCACAAAAATCAAACACACTGCATGTTAAACAAACACCCGTTCAAGCTCAAAACTCCTGTCCGCAGAGATCTTTCAAACCGATAAATTATCAAACGCCTCATAATCAATTCACCAATCGAGCCCAATATCCAACAAATTCACAAGTATTTCGCAAGCCTACAAATGTTTGGCAACCCAGACAAAATTCAATACAAAATTTCCCAAAGCCAACACCAAAGTCAGGTGTAAGTAACATTCCATCTAACATTCCATGGATTAACCCCACACCTATGTCAACAAGTACTAGAAACCAAACAATGATAAACAGAAAAAAATATCCACCACAGCACATTAATAAAATAAACGAGTTACAAAACACCGAGAATATCACGGAATTACTAGAACCCAGTGATATACATGACAATGATACTGAAAACAACAGACTTTACAATGTAGAAACCGGACACCCGTATAACTATTGCAACGATAATGAAAATTATAACGCAAGTTATGAAACTGAATACGTAGATAACGAATATCTAGTAGACGATAACTTACAAGACATCGACTCTCAGGATTTTATCAATCCCACGCCTTAAGTAATAAAACCATAGCAGAAATAAACACAAATTTTCAAACCCCGTCACCATATATTCTAATTAGGGCAACAAAAAACGAACCAGAAATAAAATTATTACTCGACACGGGTTGTAGTTTAAATATATTAAAACCCGAAATAATAGAACATTATTTTCCAAATTCTATTACCAGTAAACAAACACAAATTAAAACAGCTGGTGGTACAGTCGTTGCTAGAGGAATAACAAAGTTCCCTTTATTTTGGCTAATAATTAAAAATTCATACATTAGTGAAAAAATAGGAAATATATTACAAAATTATATTGCATATACCCCAGAGTGTGTAGCATATAACTTCCATAATTATTTTGATGGAGTAATAGGGATCAATTTTCTTAGAGACCAAAATTTAAATATTGATTTCAAAACACAAAGTTTAACTGGACATAATTTTTCAATACCATTTCATTATAGACAAGTAAATAAAGAGACACTAAATTTTATGCTAAACCCGAATGATATTAAGATAGAAAAATTACCGGTAAATATTCAAGATGGTAAAATATTTATAGACGAATTACAATTTAACGATTTTTCAATAAATAATTGTATCACAAAAGCAGAGAATAGCCAAGCTTATGTAGAAATACAAAATAAGTCTAATTCACCACAAACTATTCAGTTTTCCTATGAAATACCTTGTAAAGAAATTGATAATGAACATCATGAAATTTTCTCAATGGAACGAATATTAAATAATAATTATGTTCCTAATTTTAAACCAATATCTAATTTAGAATCATCCATAAGAACCAATCACTTAAATGCAGACGAAAAATCTAAATTATTAAACTTATGTAACCAATTCAAAGAAATATTTCACAAGTCAGATAAAAAATTAACAGTAACTGACAAAGTTCAACATTATATTAGAACAACTGACGAAATACCAACTCATCCACACATATACAAATACCCACACGTATATAAAGACCTTATTACACAAACTATAGACCAATATTTAGAGAACGGAATAATAAGATACTCTCAGAGTCCATACTCGCATCTAACTTGGTTAGTTAATAAAAAACAGGATGCTTCAGGTCAAAAAAAGTATCGTATGGTAATTGATTATTCTGCTCTTAATGCAAAAACAATTGACGACAAATACCCTTTACCTGACATAGACGCTACACTTGCGAAATTAGGTAAAAGTCAATATTTTACAACTATAGACTTAGCTTCGGGCTACCATCAAATAGCAATGCACAAAGACTCTATAGAAAAAACCGCTTTCACTTGCGATAGAGGACATTATGAGTTTCTTAGAATGCCCTTCGGCCTCCGCAACGCGCCAAACACCTTCCAAAGGGTAATGGATCACATATTAAGAGACCACATTAATAACAACATATGTATGGTTTATTTAGACGATATAATTGTTTATTCAGTCTCACTACAGAAACACCTTGTAAATTTAAAAAAATATATATTTACTGTACTAAGGGAATCAAACCTGAAAATACAACTCGATAAAACCGAATTCCTCAAACGTGAAACCGAATATTTAGGACACATAATTTCAGATAAAGGAGTTAAACCTAACCCAAATAAAATTGCGGCTATGCAAAACTTCCCTATTCCACAAACAACTAAACAAATAAAATCATTTTTAGGATTAACGGGATATTATAGGAAATTTATTACAAATTATGCTAAGATAGCCAAACCCATGACTACCTATTTAAAGAAAGGTTCAATAATTGATATTAATAATACAGATTATAAAAATAGTTTCCAAACATTAAAAGATTATCTAATGAACGAACCCATTCTCCCGTACCCAGATTTACTTTAACTACCGATGCTTCAAACTTCGCTGTCGGTGCAGTTTTATCGCAAAATGACAAGCCAATATGCTATGGCAGTAGAACGCTATGTAAAGCCGAAACTAATTATTCAGTTATTGAAAAAGAACTGGCCTCGATTATATATTTTTGTAGCTATTGGAAAAGTTATTTATTTGGAAACAAATTTGCCATTCAGACTGATCATAAACCTCTTAAATGGTTAGCTAGTATAAAAGAACCAAATTCACGCCTTCTGCGATGGAAAATAAAAATCCAAGAATTTAATTATGATGAAATAAAATACATTAAAGGTAAAACCAACTATGTGGCCGACGCCCTATCTAGAGTAAAAATCGAGCCTGATAATTAGTCAATTTTAAATAATTATGATTCAACAGAAAATAATTTAGCAGACTTTTTCGCCCTAACAAATGAAACGGAAATAGTGTCACCAAACGATTCACAAAATATACAGTCAACTTCAACGGTAGATCAAATTATCAATGAAACAATAAATACCGGAAGTAGTAGATACCCTTCCGATTAATATCATATCGGATATCACATTGGAACCAGAAAATCCAATGGATACTAATGAAACGATTCATACGGCACAAGAAAATCCTATATTAGAAATACCCATATCAGACAGAGCTTTGAATACATTCAAAAACCAGATAGATTTTCGATAGTAACGATACACTAAATTCAATCGTTCGAATTGTACGACCGTTCGATAATAAAAAACGACATGACATCACACTTAGAACACAACATTTTGACTTGGATTTAATTAACTTTTTAAAAGACTATCTAAAACCCAACGCAACTTATGGCCTATTAATTGCAACGGAATATTTAAGTAAATTCACGCAAACTATTCAAACCAATTTTCTAGCGAAATCTTTTAAATTGTACGATGCACGCTATTCTTGGAAGATATTAAAACTAAAGACGATCAAATATTAAAAATTAAATATCATCATGAATCTAAAACAGTTCATAGAGGTATAAATGAAAGTATTACAGCCCTAACCCGAAAATACTATTGGCCTACACTAAGAAACGATGTAAATGATTATATTAACATGTGCGCAAATTGTCAAAAAACCAAATATGAAAGACAACCTAATAAATTAATATTTAAAAATACTCCGATCCGATAAACCCTTTGAACACATTTATATAGATACATTTCAGATAGAGAAAGTAAAATTCTTTACCATAATTGAAAGTTTTTCCAAATTTGCTCAAGCATATCCCACAACCACTAATGCAGTAGATATATTAGATAATGTATTGATATTTATATAACATTATGGCATACCGCATAAGATAACCTGTGACCTTGGCAGTGAGTTCAAAAATAGGACATTTTGAAAATTTTTGTGAACTACATAAAATTAACCTACATTACACTACTATTAGAAACCCTAATTCAAATAGTCCCGTAGAAAGATTACATTCTAGTTTGATCGAGAGCTTACGACTATTACGAAGTGAATAAAAAACCAAACCAATAACAAATTTAATGACCTATTCTCTAATCGGATATAATAATAGTATTCACAGTTCTACGAAATTTACACCCATGCAAATAATTAAAGGCGTATTAGATTATGCAGCACCAGCGGAAATAACTGAGTCGCGATTTGTTTCAGATTATTTAACTAAACAAGTCGAAAATACTAACGTTATACATTCATTAATTAACGAAAATAATTTAAAATCCAGAGACTTAACTAAGGTAAATAAAAATCGAATAGAACCCCCAGAAATTCATATAGATAAAACTAATGACGTGTATATCAAAGATATCACCCGTAATAAGATACAACCTATTTACCAGCAAGCTAAACCATTACTAGACGACTTAGATAAACTAGACACAAATAGAGGGACTTTTCATAAAAAAATAATAAAACCTATCAGACAAATTACTAATAAAGATTTAACTTTACGGGACGAAGATGGAGAATATCGTAGCACTCATTCTGACAATAACATACGCCCTTCATGTTAATACACTACATATAACTTCCCTGACAAATCCAATATTCCCTTACAAAATCGGACCGACCCATGTTACATCTAGAAAACATACTTTTATAAAATATATAGAAACAAATCAATATGAACAATATCTGGTACAAATAGAGACGATATTAAACGATATCTCTTTATAAATAAAAGAACCAACAGGAACTTCAGTTATTTATAAAACTAGTAACTTGAAACCTAGCCTAGAACCCGTAAAAGATCATGTACAAGAGTCGATACGCCAAGCTTGTCAAAAGCCTTATAATTTAAAACCTCAAATTACTCGGCGCAAACGAGCTCTATTTAATTTTATAGGAAGAACTCAAGGATGGCTTTTTGGCACACTCTCAGACGAAGATGGTGAGAGATATAATAACGCCATAGCAAACTTAGATAAAAACCAACAATCGATACATCATGATTTTACAAATTTTGTATCTATTGGTCAATATTTTATGAACGAAACTACAAGATGTTTAAAAACCTGAATACTAATAATAAAATCGTTAAACAAGAAATCACCGAACTTTCACTAGTAATTGATAAAATCACACTTTATATAAGTATACAACAAATACTCAATATATTATTGATAGATTGTACCATGTTGATAGAACATATAGATAACATCCAAAATTCAATCACCCTTGCTGGATTAAGTACACTAACAAGTGCAGTTTTACCCTTTAAGGAATTAACTGAAATAATTTCCATTATGAAAAACAAATATAATACCAAATTTTAGATTTGCACTTTAAACAAGAATATTATAGATACTTGTACATGGAATTAAAATATCATGATAATAATATAATGATTCTAATACAGTTTCCAATCGTTGAGAAAGATGTTTTCGATTTATTTCATTTATTCCCAATTCCAGTCAATAATACTACCATCATACCTTATAAACCCTATATCCTAATGAATTCTTCTACTCATTACTATCAAGAAGACAGTTGCCACCCAATTGACAACTATTGCGTTACCCAAATCAAAGAATGGATAACCCAAAAAGACTGCTTACCCGCGAGGAAATATTAAAGAATCTGATTGTCTACTAACGTCAATCGATCTCCAGACAACCCTGGTTGAACCCATCAACGATGCCTACATAATTATTCTGCCAACACAAACGGTCAGAATAACCCAAAAATGTCAGCCTAATGGATTTACAGATGTAAAAACACCCAGCCTGGTACAAATTCCCAAAAATTGTACCATATTACTCAAGGGCATGAAGTACACAAATAAAAAATCCCAAATTCAAGGAGGACCTTTCCACCTGCCTGTCATCTCAGAATGGCACCCGGAAGATGCCGCTCACAAGATTCAAATCCCCGGAGAAATCCCGTTAGATAAACTTACAAAAATACAAAGTGAATCAAGTGAATTTAAAATTAAACCATTAGAGACTACGGTTAATATTAGTGCATTTAATACTTTTCATATAATACTAATTTTAATCATGATTTTAATACTGCTTTTTATATTATATAAATTTTATAAATGATATATTATAAAAAATAATGCTCGTCACCTTTTCTGGTTTTCTAAATCTAAACCAACCACAACTATTCATGAAAATCAATATGATAAAAACGATGTTTTCTCTTAATTTTTAAACTTTGAGGGGCGCATTATATTCCTAGAAAATGCGTGGTCAGTTGAGATAAGGAAAACTATAAAAAGGCGTACTGAAGCACATTACGTGTTCAGTTGTCAGATAATTTCACTCTCATAACTTGTAATCAAATAAATAAATAAGTTCTTTGGCTATTCGTTAGAATTTATTCTTTCAATAGTTTTTAAAAACAAAATTTTTTTAACGAAAGAATATTATTGGCGCAGTCGATAGGATGTTAAAAGCGATCAAATATTGATCAGCGTTCGTCTCAACGATTAATTTAACATCCGAATCTACAAGTTCCAGAGAAAGTTACATCAGGCAGCTGTTCCACCAAGGATCGAAAGAATATTATTGGTACTTACCGACGTATTTTAACAGGCTTATTCCGCATTGGAACAAATATGTAGTACCGTATTACTCATTTACAAACATATTCTGTTGAATTTTAACGTGGGTATAATAATACCGGTTTGAATCAAATTCTAAAAATTAATACATAAATATAGGCATATTAAATTACATGCTGAAATGATAAAATACCATGTTCGTTTTATAAATAAATATAATCTAATTTCTGCCGATTATGCAATATTCTCTTTCAATGATCTTATCCGCTGATATAAACGTACGTTTTGCTTTATCATAATGTTTAGATAGTTCGATTCCAGGAATTTTATGAGGCGGCATGGTATAAAGGAAATATTTTATTATATAAACAATATTTGTTTATATCTGAATTTAAAAACGGCTAGACACCGCTTCCTTCCCACGTACATTCACAAGCAAGATTCGAGATTAAATGACATCACCACAGTGGCAGTAAATATGATAAATAAATATGATTGGTATAAATTATAATTAAACAAATCTAAGACGTTGCTAGTTTCGGATTCTGGGGAGTAGTCGCGTGATCCATAGCTTATATTATTCAGAGTATGCACCTAACCAATCAGAGTACATCATCAAACTGCGCGAAATTCAAATATTAGTATACAGGGTGTATCAAATTAAAAGCTATACAGGGTGAACCATCTTAAGGAAAAACCAGCAGTGCTTATAGAAGTCTTTTGGTAGATGAGGCATGAGCCAGACACTTAGAATCATGAGCTGGTATGGAACAGAAAACAGGTATTTTTCAAAGAGGTATGGAACAGAAAACAGGTATTTGTAAACAGGTATGAAACAGAAACACCTGTGTAAGCAATAATAAATCTGTCAGTTAATATTAACAAATGACTATTGTAGTTTGACGCAGTATAATTGTTTTTTAGGGTGCTTGATTTCATTTAAGGGTACCTATATAAGGTATTAAGGAAACGATAAGGGTATATAAGGGCGTATAATATGATAACTTACTTATTCAACATTTGAGGTTCAAACAGTAAACATGTATGCTTGCAACACCTGTGACAGAAAATTTTCCTGGCCTAGTGCTTTAAGCCGCCACAGAAACAAACACAAGGATGTATTCTTTGTTTGCAGCATATGTGACAAGAAATTTACGCGTAAGGATAACTTGAGTGTTCACATAAAAAATAATCATCCAAATGAACATAGTGGCTAGTAGTATAGTATACTGTGACCCCATCACAGAACCAAAACTCTGAATTACATATATATTTTACAAGACTAGAAAAGGATAAACAACATTGATAGTGAAACATCTCTATCAGCATGTACAATATTTTGTTGTAATGAGATAGCTAAAAGTATTTGAAAAATATATCTAAATATTATAATACCACTAACTGTAATTGTATCCCATAATAAAATGTCTATTGTATATTGTGATGTAAATAAAGACTTTCTATTATTTAACTTTTTTAATTGATTATTATTATTACCTGGTCCCTCGTGTAGCTAGAACCATATCCTAAGTACCAACTTAATATATCAGTTCGAAAAGTGCAAAAGTACTCATACTTTCTATTTTATAAGTACACAATATTACATAACTTTTAAAATAACATCTGAAAGATGGTTTGAGGTTACGTGCAGGTTTCGAGATTCTACCACCCATTTTTTATTAGATTGTTCCAATACATTGTAATATATAAACAAATAATAATTTATTACTTGAAGATGTACTCTTACTTTAATTATGAATCTTACTTTATCAGAATGAGAGCATAAAAGTGAACTAGCACAGAAAATAATAATCATTGGGGAAAGGGATGTTGCTGAATATGAAATAGTTTAGTTTTTAGTGATGTGTACAGTATAATGGTTTTATTTTAATGTCATGGATGATTTAAAAATAGGTTTTGATCAGTACATATATAAGTAAATGATTTGAGACATTAAGTTAGTATTAGTTCAACACTAAACAAATGTAGACCTATCTAACAGCTGTTCTACCTCTATTTGCAAATACCTGTTTTATGTTTAACAATGAAGTCCAATAAGATAACATTCGAAAAGTATAATCAGATGAAAGAAAGACGACCATATGACTTGGAAAAAGATAGAGCACTTAAAGAAAGGATCAAGAAAGCATCAAAGTCTATAAGAAAGAAGTACCTAGCGTTAAAATTGGGAAAAGCTGAGGAAGAAGAAACTATTAATCGAATATTGAAACCTGTTATAGACCCGCTAAAAGAACTTAAATCTTTAAATGTTCCATTAGTAGAGAACGACAGTAAGATATTTTTTCCAACAGCAGTATTAAAACCAAAAGAAGAAGAAGATGAAAAAGGGGAACTTATCGAAGATACGTACGAAGGTACAAGAAATGACTACAGTGAACAGTATCCCCCTTTAACTAGAAGTTACGTACAGGGACTCTATAATAGAAGTAATGACTATGATGAAACCTATGGAGTCAGATTTAGTGATTAAATGAATAAATTGTACATTGGTAATACGGTACTACATATTGGTTCCAATGCGGGGATAAGTATCGGCAATAAAATGTATGGAGGAAAACGAGGCTTATACGAACTGCTATTTATGAAAAATCCAAAAGAGTACGATGAACAAGATTTAGCTGATTATAAGGAAATTCTAGAAGCTAGTAGTGCACATAAAGGAAATTATGATTCCTCGAATCAGTTTAATGGAACTCGGTCTTCTAAATATAAACAGATAGTAAAACCACTATTTAAGAGTAGAAGTAGTAAACTGAGTAGGAAATCTATTCAATCTCATAGTGGATCAGATATAAGTAGTATGGTTTACAACGAAAAACCTATTGAATATATGTATTGGGATGATGTGAATGAGCTTGTTGATATGTTGAAACTTTTGAATGCATCAAAGGCTGCAGGAAATACCGATTCTCACGATAATGAAATTTTAGCTACTATTAATGAATTACGTGAAGCTGGAATAATCGATTAATATAAGGTGTATCTGTTGTACAATATATAGGTTATGATAAAGTAGATTAATGTTGTAATTTAAAAATCCTTCTTGTTATTCTCAAATGCAAATGTCATATCTTATAAATATATTGTAAAAATATGTTTGTAATCAAGAGATTAATTATATTTTGTATCAATAATGATTGTTTTATTTACTTGTCAGAATAGCTCAGTTGGGAGAGCAACAGACTGAAATATGAAGACCTTGGTTCGAATCCGACTTCTGACATACATTGTTTTTAATAAAGTTTCAATCTGTATAAATCCATTCCTCGATTCTACAAATTTCAAATATCCCTCCTTCTCTCCACTACCAACCGGATAAATCAAGTTCATAGTTCAAGATTTTAAATATCCCTCCTTCAATATTACGCTGTTACCAACATCCTATTTCTGCTACCAACGTGATAAATCAAACCTTTGATTCTCCAGATTTTAAATATCCCTCATTCAATATTACGTTGTTACCAACACTCTATTTCTGCTACCAACCGGATAAATCAAATTCATAGTTCAAGATTTTAAATATCCCTCCTTCAATATTACGCTGTTACCAACATCCTATTTCTGCTACCAACCGGATAAATCAAATTTATATACTTCAAATTTCCCTCTATTACTAAGTTGATTACGATCTACCACCTACAGTTAGCGTCTCCAACCTCATTACAGATCCCTTTCACCATTACATTCTACTGTCTACCGACAGATGACAGCTTAATGCAGTTTCTACAATGAAATTAAAATTAATGTTATCTTAGGCGTCAAACTACAATAGTCATTTGTTAATATTAACTGACAGATTTATTATTGCTTACACAGGTGTTTCTGTTTCATACCTGTTTATAAATACCTGTTTTCTGTTCCATACCTGTTTGAAAAATACCTGTTTTCTGTTCCATACCAGCTCATGATTCTAAGTGTCTGGCTCATGCCTCATCTACCAAAAGACCTCTATAAACACTGCTGGTTTTTCCTTAAGATTTTAATTTGATACACCCTGTATACTAATATTTGAATTTCGCGCAGCTTGATGATGTACTCTGATTGGTTAGGTGCATACTCTGAATAATATAAGCTATGGATCACGTGACTACTCCCCAGAATCCGAAACTAGTAGCGTCTTAGATTTGTTTAATTATAATTTATACCAATCATATTTATTTATCATATTTACTGCCACTGTGGTGATGTTATTTAATCTCGAACTCGAGTCTAAACTTGCTTGTGAATGTACGTGGGAAGGAAGCGGTGTCTAGCCGTTTTTAAATTCAAATATAAACAAATATTGTTTATATAATAAAATATTTCCTTTATACCATGCCGTCTCCTATAAAATTCCTGGAATCGAACAATCTAAAGATTATGATACCTAAAACTGAGGAACTGAAAGAGAATATTGCATAATCGGCAGAAATTATACTTGTCGGCTAAAATAATAGACAGTGACTCATGATCTAATTCGATACAGAATAGGGACGAAGTGTAAATACTTAATACATAGCGGCACAAACGTTTGCACATAGAAAAGTAATGCCGCTTACGCATTACTATTGAACAGAACTATAAATTGTCTGTTCTATGGTGGTTCCATGCTTCTATATTCGATGCCACAACAATTCTTGACGTCGGATATATTTCCGTCTTTGTTTAACGGGTTAAAAAACGAAGAGCGAGATATGCAACCTATGCAACAAAAGTCAAGAGTGTCTAGAAGATCGGACATGCGCATTTCACACACATCCAAGTAGTTCATCGCAGCCTGACATAAGCGTAGTACGCGGCAAATGCTGTATAGCATGCAGGTATAGCCTGTAATTTGTGTCTGGACTGCATATAATAATTGGTGAACTTGGTGATGTGTTACTTAGTTTATTTAGTGTTCGAAGAAAAGGATTTTATTATGGAAGCTATCGCGGGGAGTAGTGGATTAGAAACGCGTAAACGATCTCATCTGACGCGTAAGCGAAAAAATTCGTATGATAAAAAAATTTCTATGAGGGATTAAAAGCGCGTGATAAAAATTTAAGTGTAGTGGATGCGGCGGAACTGTGTAGTGAATTAACAAAAGTCTCCGTTCCTAGTGTATTTCGTGCAATAAAATATCGAGACACAGACGCAAAGAAGAAGAAAATGGAAACAGGGGGAAGAAAAAAATTACTATGAATGAAAATGTGAAATATGCTATTCGGCGAAAAATTCATGATTTCTTTTTCAAAAATGAAATCCCAACAGTAAGTAAAGTTCAGGCTGCCCTAACAGAAGACAGCGATTTGCCCAAACTCTCGTATAAATTGCTTATAAGGACAATGCATGAAATTAATTTCAAATATTGCAAACGGAATCGGAAGAGTATATGCTTATAGAGAAAAATGAGATTGTGACATGGAGACGAGAATATTTGGGAAAATAAGAGAATTTCGCGTTTTAAATAGAAAAATATATTATATGAATGAGACATGGTTAAATGAGGATGTGTAGACATGTGTTGTGTTGTGTTGTGTAGTGTAGTGTAGTGAAATGAAGTGAAGTGAAGTGAAGTGAAGTGTTAAATAGTAAACTTGCTGCGGAATTTGATTAATCGCGTTTTCGGTGGCGGCTGTGGGTTGGTGGTGGGCCATCAACACTTAAAAACGTTCTTTTAATATCTGTGGCAATATTCATCAATTTCGTTCGATGTACAACTAATCTGTAAGGTGAGTTTAAAAAACAATTCACAATTTCTGTAACACCGTTCATGTTCTGATATTTTTTATATTTATTTGACATTATTAGCACCTTTCCAGTGATTTTTGCGTACGCCTATGGAATTACAGTCCCCACCACAATTTATTATGTCACGCGGTAATACGTCACTGCCTATTATTTTATCCGACGAGTGTAGATTATATTTATTTATAAAACAAACATGGTATTTTATCATTTCAGCATGTAATTTAATATGCCTATATTTATGTATTATTTTTAGAATTTGATTCAAACCGATATTATTATACCCAAGTTAAAATTCAACAGAATATGTTTGTAAATGAGTAATACGGTACTACATATTTGTTCCAATGTGGAATAAGCCTGTTAAAATACGTCGGTAGGTACCTGTGTGCGATAAAGCATAGGCAATTTTTTACCATATATCAGAGTGCAACATCCCCCTTCCGTTCCCCGAAGACCGCCATCTTCTTTTTTATCAATTCCACCAATCAGCTTTATTTTTTACATCCTTTTAATATTAGATTACATAAATCATATGAATTCAGATACCGGGATATCAAAAATTATCTTGGTCAAGGGTGGTTGTGGAATGTAAAACGTGTATCTTACTTTAAATTGTTGAATATGTTTTGTTGTGTCAGAATCTGTCAAGTCATTGTGCTGAAATTTTCTAATCCAGTTTTTGAATCAAGCCTCTTACCACACAGCACAAAATTTTCATGATTGAAGCCTATTTTCGAACGGGTGCGCTAGTTAATGGAAATTGGCAATACAGTCAACGTTTGTGTTTGGACAATTTTCGAGAGCACTTCCCAAACGTGGCAATATTACCGGACAATTTTTATGCGTGCCTTACCAATTGTGTTGAAGTGTTTCGCGAAACTGGTTGTGTGACTCATGAAAAAGTTGCTGGTAGACCAAGAGTTCGTACAGAAGAAGTTGTCAATGACGTTCGTCAACGTATGGAAGAGGAGCCTGCAAAACCTTTGAAACGTCTTTTTCAGGAAATTGGACTTTCTTATGGAACATGTCATAAGATTTTAAAGAAATACTTGCATCCATATAAGATGCAAGCACATCAAGCTCTTCTGCCCGCAGACCACCCCAGAAGCCTTGCTTACTGCCATTGGTTTGTCAATAATTTAATGAATGACGATTTTCTGGACTTAACTTTTTTTCTAACGAAGCGTGGTTCCACCTTTCGGGATACATCAATTCTCAAAATATGCGAATGTGGAGCAATGATAACCCTCATGTTTTTACTGAATCGCCACTACATGCTCAAAAAATTGGTGTTTGGATGGCAGTTTCTCGCAGAAGAATAATTGGGGCAATTTTTTTCGATTTCACAGTCAACGCAGAAAGGTACAGACACAACTTTTTGGCTGAATTTGTGCAACAGTTAAACGATGATGAACTTCGGTACGGTTATTTCCAGCATGACGGTGCAACAGCACATACTACACGAGAAAATATTGCTTTCCTCCGCGAGTTTTTTGATGACCGGCTGATAAGTTTGCATACAGAAGTTGAGTTTCCTCCGAGATCACCTTGTTTGACAGTTATGGACTATTTTATATTTCCTTACTTAAAAACAAGATTTTCGCAACTCCGGTAAATAATTTGCAAGAACTGCAACAAAGAATTGTTCAGCAATGTGCAACCATAACGCCAGAAATGCTTCAAAACGCTTTTCACAGCATGAGGAGGCGCGTCAACTTGTGCATCGAACAAAACGGGGGACATTTCCAACAATTACTGTAATTTAGTTTTTCTTGTTACTAAAACCGTTATTTCATAATTTGTAGTTCATTATTGTTTTACAACTGAAATAAATAGGTATGAAATTTGTAGGTTATTGATGATGTCAGTGTGACAGTGACATAATTATTTCAAATTTAAAGTAAGACACACGTTTTACTTTCCACAAACACCCTTGACCAAGATAATTTTTGATATCCCGGTATATTAATGTCATATCACCACCTGAAATCAACTGGAGAAGCAGGTACATACCTATCATTCTTAATTAATTAGATTACATCAATCATATGAATTCAGGTATATTAATGTCATATCACCACCTGAAATCAACACCCCCATCCACCCTCCTTCACCCGCACCACCCTCTGAATGCCCCATCTCGCATTCTTAGTATTATTCTATATTATCATAATTACTACTTTTTATTATCATTAATTACTATTTTAATTACCATACATCAACCACCACCCTCGAAATTCTTCTACACCCTCCGGACATTGACCAACACTTCTTCACCACCATTCCAAGAACTCTTCGACACCCTCGATACACCCCCATCATCTTTGGTCGCTGCTGATGGACACATGCCATCCACTTTTCCCCATTTAATAAGTGGCATGATGACAGCTTTGCTTATCTACTCGTATCTGTCTCTTTGTCTGTCTACGGAATCCATCCATATAAAATTGTCATTAGATCTTATTGCAGAAGCCGCTTTGGCTGCGTTACGCAGTTTCATACGTAGTCGCGGACGTGTAACTGATTTGTACAGCGACAATGCTACTAATTTTGTTGCCAATAAACGACTTTTAAACTTAACAAAAACCATGGCGTCTGGAATCCATACAGTGACATTTTATACCGCCATCGGCTCCACATTTTGTGGAATTTAGGATGCTGGAATTAAATATGTGAAAAGTTATTAACTTAGGGTTACAGGTCATAAAATTTTAACATATGAGGAAATTAACACTATGCTATTCAAATTGAGACCATTCTTAATTCGCGTCCATCGGCTCCCATAAGTGGAGATCCGAATGATTTTTCTGCACTTACGCATGGCCATTTTCGCACTATTGAACCCTTGAGCGTCGTGCCTGATGATAATTTCAGATACCATTAATAGGCTAACCCAATGGCAGTTGCTCCAACGAATACAACAAGATTTTTGGTGTCGCTGGTACCGAGAATATACAGGGTGATTCTTAACCTATAGGCATAAATTTGGGAAATTATATCTGAGGACAAATAATACAAAAAACTGTACTAAAACATTTTTAGTTTTGGAAATACCAATTTATTCCAAGTAAAAATAAAAGAACGTGAATTTCATAAAATGCCCCGTATGCCGGTATCATATTAATAAGTTCTTCGTTTAAGAAATTATGCACCATACTTTTATACAAATCGCGTGACAGTAAATTCGAATACCACCACAGCTGCTAACAAAGTGCTATTAGAAATACTGTAATAACTCTATATTAAGTCCTTCTTAAATACCATACTCATACTAATAAAACTCCTTCTTACTTATATACTTGTTAACCATTTATTATCGACTTGTCGCGTTGGAAGACCAGAGCCTAATCCTCGTGTCTCCGTTGTTACAAACGGTAGTTGCCTACCTATCTTAACCTACATATAAAGTCCACTTGATAGCTTATACTTACACAATACTAACTAATGTTAGGACCAGCCGATTTGGAGACCAAAAATCTGCCAGATCGGCAATAATAAGCATTGAATGGGAGTAGGGCGCTGTCAGTACGCGCGGGTCCAGAGAAGGATTATTAGCCGTTTAGTTGCTAAGTGAGACAGATCATTTTTATATTAATAAATAATTAATACTGTGTTAATTACTTTGTAATTATACCCAAATAAAATTGTTCTAACACTAACTATATTTAATGGTTACTACTACAATATTAAAATATCGTCCTGACTTGTTCTTAGTTTCTATAAACAAAAAATTTCACCAGATACATTTTTGCAAACATTTCTATCACATTATTTCCGAAACCAAATATATTTGACTACATTTTTTTCCCATTATTAGTCATTATTTGTCCTCAGGTATAATTTCCCAAGTTTATGCGTATAGGTTAAGAATCCGCCTGTATAAATACTCTTCAATTTAGAACAAGAAATAAGTTGCTAAACCTTACTGTACCACCTAATATAGGGACTTTAGTCTTAATATATGATGAAAATACTCATCCTGTCCAGTGGCGCCTAGGATGGATTAAAGTAGGTATTATACCCGGGGACGGATGGAGTAACTCAAGTCGCTGACGTTCAAACGTCCACTGGTACTTTGAAACGATCTCTTAAAAAACTACGTCCCTTACCACTTTGTTCCTCTGAAAATGCTTATGCTTTTTTGTTTTTAGTATATAAATTAGTTTTATTTAATTTTACATTAGTATTAATTATTACTAATAATACTGTTATTCTGGTTGTTAACAAATATATTGTTAAATATCAGTTTGCTCGCCATTTATCACGAATAAGTGGTCGAAATTTCTTATTGGTCAGCTTTTTCACGAGCCAACACGAGATACCACAGCTCGCAAGAAACAATTGTTTAAAAACCATAGTCGACGCTGAATATCTTGTATTAATAGTGTTCATAAAAATTCAGTTAACGGATTATTACTAATGTGATAGTGTCACTAGCCCGCAGTGCCATTTGAAGTTGTTGTAGAATTCGAACCTGGGATTGCTGGTAAATCTTCCTTAAATTTTCGATTTTTCGCGGTCATTAAGTTCTACTTCAATTAAAAAAAGGAAATATCAGGTAACCTAGTAACCTGTAACCAAATACAAACCACAAAAACTTTGCGTCAATCACGAAACATATTACCATATCATTCACGTATTTTCTGATAAACGGAACCTCAATATCAAGCGTGACAAGATAATCTTCAAAGATATCATCCATAGCATATTGAGCCAAATTGGAGAAACTGAACTACCTTTTTGCTTAATATGTCATGGGTGATCTCCTCGGTTTGTAAAACAAGTTTGTAAGTGTTTTAAATGCACAACCAATGTCAATATGCAGAAGAAAATTCCCAAACCAGATACTTCAAAGTTAATGTGTCGATTGTTGGTATAATTTTTTTTCCGGTCCTGTAGACATATTTTGGTTATTGATTTTCAGAACTTCTTGAAAAATGAATATGTACTTTTAGAAACATATCATGTTAACACGTACAGGCTGTACGCTACCTACAGCTGTACGCTTTGTTGTACAGGTTGATAATCACCATACTAGGAGGATAAGCAGAGGATACCATACCAGGCGTCCAGGTCCCCCGACTTTTAGTCTCTAATTTTTTATTTGTGGGGATATCTAAAGGCCCTAGTTCATTAAGTATCCAATTATAATGAAAATCTGCTATGGCAGCGTATATTATCAAATAGTGAAAGAATTCGTTCATACCATATACCTCCTTCAATAAAATATTGTTTGCTTTAATCCCCAAAGGAAACTAGCAGCTATAAACAGACGTTTCGGAGGATTTCATCTTTGGTGTAGTATATCACGCACAATTTTGAACTTTTTTGGAAAATTATTCAAATAGCCAACTAAACGATTTGCACATGACTAACATTACCCAAACCTCGTTATTCAAGCTTACAAGTGAAAAATCATGTAATTCAGCGAGGGGCGACCTATACATAATAGAACTGAAAATATTTGTAAAGCCAATAATCGTTTTAAAATACAGAACTACTTTCCCGTTTTTTAAGGAAGACATCTAGTATTCCATCTAAATCTATACTGGGGTTCCATAGTTGATAATTTTGTTAAACTTATTTCAGATTATAGAGATAAGAAACACTTCAGAATATACATTTATGTTACATAATTGAAAAACCAGAAATATAGGTATAACATTGATTCAAAGTTAATTTGAAAATAAGAAAGACAAGATTTACATCGTTTTGTATCACTTCATTTTCAATAAAATTTTTGGAATTAAGTTCGTGTATTTTAACAAAGAGAAAAAATATGTTACCATTTTATTTCTATCCAAACTGTCATCTGTGCCACTGTCACTTTCGAAAGAATCGTAAAATTTTTGATTTTCATCAGTTGAGTAGATTATTTTGTAGTGATGATCCGAGTCATTATCTGGAAAATAAATTGGATTGGATAGTTAAATTAATTCAAAATCAATTATTATAGTGTTTTCTAACAAAATCTTGAAGTTGGATAGGAATGTGGTTCAAAAAATCAAAATACTAACATTTATAAAGAGCATAAAAAATGTAACCAAACATATATTTTTGAAATGGAACACCAGGTATTATTTTGGATATATTTTCTCACGAATATATTGATGTAGGGCATAAAAAAATTAAGGCAACCAAATGTATTTATTTTTGAAATATAACACCATGTATATTTTTATAGACTGGGATAAACTGTTTCCCCAGGGATATAATATTGATGCAGGCTTTAATGCATAGATATAGCATGCATATAGTCACAAATATATAATCAAAAGAAAATACAACAAGCGTAATATGTTAGAAATAGAATATTAGTTCATTGTTAGGCGATGACATTACAAACACTGGTATTCATAGTCGGTCGCCGAGCGCGGCACCGGACAACCTCCCGCCGGTGATTTTTCCGGCGGGCGGAGGGTTGTCGAATTGCCGAAATATGTGTTTCATAGTCGAACGATGGAGAGTCGCTGGCGGGCGAACCAAGGTGGCGAGACACTTAACAGATTAGCTAATATACTACCACCAGTTTAGCTTTGGCATTTAAGGGTTGTGGTTTGTAAATTAAATCATGTCTGTTCCTTATACAAGAGAACATAAATAAATTTTATTTCAAATTTTAAAAAACCAAAAAAAGTTACACCATTCATCACTCTTTCGTCACATATATACCTAAAAACTTCCTGTAGCATAAAATCTTAAAGTACATAAAAATGCAATTAAAGGTGGCACAGGTAAACCGCGTTAATTAAGTTAAGTGTGGCTCCACTAATGGCATAAAATGCTCCTTAATAATAATTTTATTAAATCTGTAGGTATCTGCGCTTGAACTCAGAATTATTATAAAATTCCACAGGGTTTTCGATATGCCTTATGTATCCCTTTCCCATGCGTCCATCTCGTAACAAATTAAAATCTTCCAATGCTTCATTGTCTGCATTTAACCGCACAACGTTATATAGGAGATCCATGTCAATGCATGTTTTAATTATTTTAAACTGTTAAGTGGCGGAACTGGCGAGCCGCCCGGAGAACCATCAGCGGTTCTCCTATAGCCAACTAGGAATATATAGGAAATCGTAGTACTACGCATGTGTTCTTTGGCGGGAGATCGACTATGAAACGCAAAATTAACTAACGCGCAAACCGCCCGCCGGCGAAATAATGTTCGAGGATGATACTCTGACGTGGAAGTGGTACGCATGCCTCATTCGGCGGGCGCTCCACTATGAAACAGAAATTCAAAATTTCGGCGTACGACTATGAACGACTATGAATACCAGTGAAAGTCTTTCATTAACACATTGCTCTTATATTATATTTTTTAAGGCTTAATAACCCTACCATTAAACATTAAAAGTAGATATATCAATCCCTAGATCAATGTATTTGTAAAGGAAAGTTCTACCGAAATCTGTAAAAGTATACAGGGTATTATATGAAAAAATAAAAGTTTAGTCAGTCACTTTTTTTAGGATACTCTATAAATACTATTAATGTGAAGATATATCCTATAACAGAGGCAACGTTACCGGAGGCTAGATAGAGTGTCTACTGTATTTGTATGTGCATCAGACGCGATACCGTAGACCGTACTGTAATATGGAGGGAAATTGCTATTTTCAATAAATAATTTTTTTGTATATTTGAAAAATATAGTATAAATACGCACTAGACAATCAATGATTTTAAGTGGAAGCATTTACGTCGATCACAGTCCTAGTCAAACATATTCAGTCAACGACCAAACGGATGCTGTTTGTAAAAACATAATTTGCAACTTTGATGTTTATTTGAACGTTTACAGTAGTATAGACTAAAACTAACAGAATATATTTCTAGGGTTATTCTGTATTTTATAAGTTTCTAAATATGTTGTTATATTTGACAACACAGTTGGGGTTATTTAGTCTAATTGTGGTAGATAATTAACATTTCGAAACAAAAAACAATCAAATTTTCGTCATTAAGGCTGGGGGTTAAAGGTATATATATATATATATACAGTGTCCCCCTAAAGTCGTGCACAAATTCATTGAAGCTGCTATATAGAATAGGGTAAACAAAAGAAATTATTAAAAATTCCCGAAACAGGTTGATTTTTGAATTTAATTTACTATTTTTTCAAATAATAATTTAATATACAGGGTGACCTATGTTCGAGTAATGACGTCATCACAATTTTTTTTAAATGGAACACGCCACTTTTTTGCAATTTTCGGATTGCCCTAACTGATGAGCTGATTCCAAAAATATACCACAAGTTGCTTCTAATTGTTACAGGGAGGACAACAATACCCAAATCATTTACAAATACTAAATTTATTTACAAATAAATAAACGTACTAAAAATTGGATCATAGCACCAGAAACACCTAAATTAAATGTTCAAATTGTTGACCATTTACTGCCAAACAATGGGCCAGACGGGAAACAAATTCTTGCTGTATATTTCCAATGACTTCAGGCGGGATCGCTCGAACTTCTTGCCGAATTCGTTCCTTCAGATCGTTAATACTGTTTGGTTTATTGACGTATATTTTGCTTTTTACATAACCCCAAAGAAAAAAGTCGAGCGGTGTTAAATCTGGTGATCTGGCGGGCCATTCCTTAGGTCCTCTTCTGCCAATCCAATGATGAGGAAACACATCCTCTAAATAGCGGCGAACAGCGATGGCATAGTGCGGTGGTGCACCATCTTGCTGAAACCAAATGGTTTCATTGGGCAAATCTGGATCTTCTTCATTTGGAAATAGAACAATCAAGGAAGGAACTAAATCGAAAGAAATACGGCCCCAAAATTCTATTATCAACAATTCCGGCCCAAACATTGACCTTTTGGGGATGCTGAGTTTGTGCTTCCATCATCCAATGTAGATTGCGATCTGACCAGTACCGACAATTGTGTTTATTGACGGTGCCATTCAAATAAATAGACGCCTCGTCGGAGAAAATTATGCGTTTGACAAAATCCGGATCTGCCTCCCTTCCATCATCATTTCGCAAAATTCTGTGCGTCTGTCGAAATCATCGTCAGATAATTCTTGTACTAAGTGGACTTTGTAGAGATGATACTTGTTTCTGTGAAGAAGTCTACTGAATGTACTTTCACCCATTCCTAAATTATCTGCTACGACTCCCAGACTGGATTGCGGGTTTTCATGAATGGTCAAAAGGACTTGTAACTGCACTTCTTCATCTACAGTCGGTTGGCCAGATCTGGGCATATCTTTAACATGACCATGATTTCGAAACTTTGCTTCAGTTCGACTAACCGTGGATCGATTTATTGGTGGACGATTGGGATGACTTTCATTAAACAGAATACAAACTTCCTCATGAGTTCGAATTCTATCACCATATCCGATCATCATAAGAATTTCAATCTGTTCGGTTTCACTTAGAATCTCATGTTTTTTAATTAATTTAAAAATACTCAATATTTTAAGGAAGAATCATTCAAAATGGATTTACATCTTAACAAACTATTTAAAAATGATTGCCAGCAAGAAATACACGAGCACGTTCTATCAGGCACATAAAATTAAAAAAGCATCAAAGAAATTATAGCAAAAAATAATGACATTTTAAAATGATATGTGGTGCTTTGATCTAATTTTTAGTACGTTTATTTATTTGTAAATAAATTTAGTATTTGTAAATAATTTGGGTATTGTTGTCCCCCTGTAACAATTAGAAGCAACTTGTGGAATATTTTTGGAATCAGCTCAGTTAGGGCAATCCAAAAATTGGAAAAAAAGTGGCGTGTTCCATTTAAAAAGAATTGTGATGACGTCATTACTCGAACATAGGTCACCCTGTATATTAAATTATTATTTGAAAAATAGTAAATTAAATTAAAAAATCGACCTGTTTCGGGAATTTTTAATAATTTCTTTTGTTTACCTAACAATGAATTTGTGCACGACTTTAGGGGGACACTGTATATATATATATATATATATATATATACAGGGTGTCCACCTAGTGCGCGTAAGTCCAATATCTGGGTTAATAAAAGAGATAACTTAATTTTTTTTTCAACAGGGTTGTCTAATATCCCGAGCTGCACAAAATGAAAATATATTTACATATTCAGGGTGTTCAGTTTTTCCTGGACAGGTACCAACTTCATTTTTTTAAATGGAAACCTATATTTTTTGTAGCATTATCGAATTCTACGTAAAAAATTAGTGGGACTTTGTGCATAACACTGCTATTGAAATATTGATAGTTTTCGAGATATTTGACTTTTAATTTTTTTTTCTTATGTTTCGTCACTTCTAATAGTTGACATAATTATGGTTGTATGACAGCTAGAAATTATTTTTTTTCAGAAACTGTAGAGTGAATATGGCTCTTTCGAAAAACGTATCAAAAGTTGACCTGCGATATACAGGGGGCAACAGAAATCGTGCCAAACCTGATGGTTTAAAATTTAAAAAATCTCGACTTTTTCAAATGGAACACCCTGTGTTTTATGATTTCATTAGATGCCTTTCTGTAGACTCTACAATTTTATAATAGCTTTCCCTATACCTAAGTTGCGTAGTTTTTGCAAAAAACCCACTTTTATGAAAAATACCCGATTTGCGCACTCCTTTGACGAAAAAAATATTGTAAGGCTATTTATTTTTATAAAATGTATTAGTTTACACTTCTTAAAATAAAAATAACTGAAAAATTTAGATAATTTCAGTTTAATAAACAAGTCTTTATGGAAAGTTACCATTTATTTGTAAATAAAAGTAAAAAATCATAAAAGCTCTACATGTAATTAAGAATTAGCAAAGCTGGCGTATGCTTTAGAAGAAGTTCATGGGAATTATTTGCTAGCAGCACGTATTTATAGAGATTTCCACATGCTGACTGTTTTGAAAATGTGAAAGAAAGATTTGAAAGAACAGCAAATGGGAATTATGAGAAAACTACCAGGAGACATGGGAGTAACAACGATAATATTTAGTTTAATGTTGTGGTTTCTGCTGTTGAAAATCCAAAAATATTAGTATCATAAAATCAGTAGAAATCTTGGAGTTTTCAAAAGCTCGACAAATAAGATATTGAAGAAGTTTCATACGTATCATATTGAAAACCAAACGGTGTTACCGTAGTTAGAAAAATTATTAGTGAAATGGATGAATATACATAGAGTATTGAAAAAAGAATACGCAATACTCATACAAGCAAGCTAACCTAAAGTAAATGCTCAAAATGTCCACCGTTGTTTTCAACACAAATCATTAATCTACGACGAAAATGAATGTGAACATTTCTTAACATTTCGGGCGTTATGGTTAGAAACTCATTTTGGATCTTTTCTTTCAAGTCTTGCATATCCGTTGGTGGTACTTCGTATACTCGCTCCTTGATATAACCCCAGAAGAAAACGTCCAGAATATTTAAATCAGGCGAACGTGCAGGCCAAGGAACTGGACCACCACGACCTAACCTCTTATTTGGATATACGTGGTTTAGGTGTTCTCTAATCTGAAATATGAATAGATAATAGGAAAAGTACTACAACAATAAAATAATCACAGTACCGCCAAAGTGGAATGTGGAGGGGCACCATCATGCTGAAACCATTGTTGAACCAAATAATCAGCGGGCATATTCTGTAGCTGTAGAAGGGGAAGTTCGTTTTGCAAAAAATGCAAATACACATTGGCATTTAAATTGCCTTCAAAAAAGTACGGTCCAACAATATGTTCTCCACAAATTCCAGCCCACACGTTCACTTTGAAACGATGCTGATTATCTAGTACCCTCAATAATCTTGGATTATTGTCAGCGTAGTGATGAAAGTTGCGACGATTGGGTAAGCATGTGTTTGAAAATGTTGATTCGTCAGTAAACAAGACATTCATAAAAAAGTTTGGACTTTCCTGAATTTTATCCAATGCCCAGTGGCAAAATTGCAGGCAGTTTAGGTGATCTTGAGGTAACAGTGCTTGATGGTTTTTAATATGATACGGATGAAAATTATTCTTCTTCAGTATCTTGTTTGTCAAGCTTTTGGAAACTCCAAGATTATTACTGATTTTCCTGACACTAATATTTGGATTTTCAACAGCAGACGCCACAACATTAAACTGAATATCGTCATTGTTACCGTCATGTCTCCTGGTAGTTTTCTCATAATTCGCATTTGCTGTTCTTTCAAATCTTTCTTTCACATTTTCAAAACAGTCAGCACGTGGAAATCTCTGTAAATCTGGATTATTTGCTTTGTAAATACGTGCTGCTAGCAAACAATTTCCATGAGCTTCTCCTAAGGCATAAACCATTTTCGCTAATTCTTCTTTTGAATAGTTCATTGTATGCACGCTTAGTACTTACTCTAAACTCTCGGGGTCAAGGAGGCCAGTTACAAGCCACTGACTCCAGGAGAATAGCTGAGTGGGCTGTGGCAATCCCACTAGGAAGCTTTTGTCAAGACCGTCCGTGCGTGGTGAAGAGCCACATCCTGCTCGAGGTGGCCCTGCTGACGACTAAACACGGCGGATCTAGACGAGGAAGGTCGATAAATTCCCCCAAGTCAGGATGTATGCGACCCGTGTCCGTGGCCGAATGGCACCGGGGTGATAGGTGTCTCTAACGGGGCCTCTAGAATACCGGGCAACCTTCTAGAGTATCCTTGCCTTGCCACAGCAATGCGGGGCTCTGCTGTGGTGGACTCTAATCCCTTGCTACTCGTGGGACTTTTATGGAGAACATAGTAGCCAACAAAAAACAACCTAACGAGGGAGGTCAAACCCTCGACCCTCCCCAGGCAACTGGGGAACCTATGGAGATCGGGATTAATCCGACTCCCATTGAAAGCCCGATCCCATCGGATCAGGAAAGGAGGCTGCTACAGTCTCTGACACCTGAGACTGAAGGAGAAGGCAATTTAGGGGATGAGACATCTACATCTGTAGACAAACTCTCCCTTAAAAGAAGACGGCTAGGAGGAGCTGCAAGGAAGCGCCTAAGTCGTTTGCTTAAGAGCGGAGTGCCTTACCAAACCGCCTTAAGTAATGTGCTGAACCAGCCGAAACTTGATCCTCAGCAGGAGGTAGGTAACCAGTCCTCCTCTCTGCCAGTGGGAACGAGCAAACGCATGCGTTCGGATGGTAGTTCACCGGATCTGGGAGCCGAGAGAGCCCGGGAAGGTGGATATACCAAACCATCATTCAAGGCTGTAACAGAGGGAATTAGGGTGGGAATTATCCACCCTGCGTACCCCGAAACGGCCTTGACCAATAACCAATTAGGAACTCTGCAGAGGGCGATAATGTCAGCTGTAGATGAACTACCAGATGATGGACCTCAGGTGAGATTCCAGGGCTGTACACATCGACCTGGATGGCTTCTCACCACCTGTGTGGATCAGACGAGCGTCTCGTGGTTGGAGAGCACAATAAAGCATCTTCAGCCGTGGGAAGGAGCTCGTCTTCAAACCGTACAGGGTGAGGATTTACCTAAACCACATATATATGTGGCCTATATACCGGATGAAGCCGACAAACGGCTCACATCGGACATAGTTCTCAGCAGGCTGAGAAAAATGAACCATGGCTTGAATACCCGGGAGTGGAAAGTACTACACCGGGAAGAGTCTGGCCCAGGGCAGGTCTGGACATTCTCGACTGACGAGGGGTCTAAGGCAGCTCTGGAAGGGCTGAACAATCAGCCCTATTTTGGTTTTGGGCAGGTGCAATTCCGCCCAAAAATCAACAAAATCAAAGGGGTAAAAGGGAAAGAACCCGCCCCAACAACTAAAAGGTCGGAGGATGAACCACCAACCTCGAGGGGCAAATCTAAAATGCACTCCACTGGTGGAAAATTTCCCCGAAACAAACCACTTGGGAAAAGAAAATCCATCCCAAACAAACCTCCTCTTCGGAAGAGTGGATCAAAACCGCCATCCGGAAAGAAGGGTAAACCGCCCTCCCCCAAACCCAAACCAAGCACCTAAACCCCGTTTCCTATCCTAGTTTCCCTTCTTTATAACCTTTTTTCCATCCAATAACCCATCCCCTCCCCCTGATGTCTGCTACTACTACATACATCAGGTGCCTACAGGCGAACATTCAACATGCCAAGGCCGCGACGTATGTCCTTGGAAAAAGATTCCAGGACGAGCAAATTGACATTGCTCTTATTTAAGAACCCTGGACCAGTAATACAGGCCGAGTAACCGGACTAGGTAACACTTCTGGAAAGGTAATAGTGATGGGATCTGAAGCCAGACCCAGAGTTTGTATCTGGATCAGAAACAATATTAACTATTTTGTACTTACAGGTTACTGCACCCCGGATGTCGTAGCCATCAGACTATCGATCCGAATGGGGGAGAGCAGGGGGAATATAATCCTCTGCTCGGCTTACTTTCCGGGCGATAGGGATGCTGGTCAACCTCCTCCATCTGCAGTGCGGGATTTAGTCGCCTTCAGTAGGAGAAACAATGTCCACCTGGTCATCGGATGTGATGCGAATTCCCACCACACGGCTTGGGGCAGCACAGACATTAACCAAAGAGGTGAGTCACTATTTGATTATATATTAGGTGAAGGGCTAATGGTAAACAACATTGGTTCAGAACCAACCTTTATCACTAGAAATAGGAGAGAGGTACTAGATCTCACCATCAGCTCAAATCTTTTGAGCAATAAGATAACTGACTGGAAGGTATCTTCTGAACCATCATGTTCAGACCATAAACACATTCTATTTAATATAGAAACGGGGCCTAGGCCCATGGTGAAATATAGGGACTCGAGAAGCACAGACTGGGGCGAGTACAAACGATCGGTCCAGTCACGACTTCAAGGTACCCTGACCACTATAAATAATCGTGACGAGATAGAGATTGCGACGGAACAAATTCGGAACGCTCTTATAGCAGCTTATCACGAAAACTGTCCACTTAAGACCAAAAAAGATAATAGAGGCACATCTTGGTGGAACAAAAAACTGGAAAAAATGAGGAAAGAAGTTCGACGCCTCTTTAATCGAGCTAAAGTTTCGGGCGCCTGGGCTCCATATAGATCTGCATTAACAGACTATAATAAAGAAATAAGAAGGGCAAAAAGGGAATCTTGGAGGAAGTTCTGCGAGAGTATATCTGATTTACCTAGCAGTACGAGAATCCACAAGATCCTTTCTAGAGATCCGGCAAGGGAATTTGGGTCGATAAAACGACCTGATGGAACCTTCACGAACTCTGGAAGGGAAACCTTGGAGCTTTTGTTACAAAACCACTTCCCAGGTAGTTCGATTTTGGATAACCAGCAACTACCACTACCAGAAGGCCGATTTAAACGACCTAACCAAAATGACTGGATGGTGGCCAGGAAGGTTATCACAAGACTAGCTATTGAGTGGGCTATCAAATCTTTTCAGCCATTCAAATCACCCGGTGAGGATGGTGTGTTTCCGGCTCTGCTCCAAAACGGACTGGAAATCATCATACCGTTTCTTATTAGACTATTCAGAGCTAGTCTGGCATGGAGCTATATACCATCCAGTTGGTCCGCAGTGAGGGTGGTATACACACCTAAAATAGGTCGAATAGACCTATGCCCCAAATCGCTCAGACCCATTAGCCTGACATCATTTCTGTTGAAAAGTCTGGAAAAGGTACTGGACGGACACATTAGGACGAGTGTGTTAAGCATTCATCCTCTTAATACCCACCAGTATGCCTATCAAACCGGCAAGTCAACAGAACTAGCCCTCAACAACTTAGTCGCTAAAATCACCCAATCTCTGCAGAGTAGGCAAATTGCAGTGGCGGCCTTTCTTGACATTGAGGGAGCGTTTAACAATGCACTGCCTGACTCCCTATATACAGCTGTCACTGCTAGGGGAGTCGACCCAACCATAAGTGGCTGGATTCGGGCTATGTTAGAAAATAGAACTATAACGACGTCCCTTCAGGAAGAAACGGTCAGATTTAGGGCCGCAAGAGGGTGTCCACAAGGGGGGGTTCTTTCCCCCCTACTTTGGTCACTGCTTGTGGATGACCTGCTGGCCATACTTTCTGCGTGGGAGGTTGAGGTTCAAGCATATGCGGACGATCTAGTCATTTTAATCAGAGGAAACTCTGAAGAGGGAATTTCCCTCACCCTCCAAGAGGTACTAGAGACAGTACTGAGTTGGTGTAAGAGGGAGCAGATGTCTGTAAACCCTCACAAAACGGTAATTGTACCGTTTACCAAGAAAAGGAAGCTGGACAACTTAAGACCTCCCTCCTTACTTGGTGAAATAATTCCATTTGCGGAGGAAGCAAAGTATCTGGGTGTAGTACTGGATAAGTCGCTTAATTGGAACTCCCATCTGGAAAAAATGATCCACAAGGCACGACTGTCCTTATGGACTTGTCGAAGAATTTGTGGGAAATCTTGGGGCACTGGACCCAAACAAATATATTGGCTGTATGTGACGGTCATACGACCCATGATCGCATACGGCTCCATAGTTTGGTCGTCCAAAGGACTACAACAAAGGACCAAACTCAAACTCTCTGGTTTACAGAGACAAGCCTGCCTGGCCATAACTGGAGCAATTAGCTCCACACCGTCAGCAGCTCTGGAAATCCTACTGGACCTACCTCCTCTTCATATATATTTGGAGAGAGAGGCCAGATGGGCAACATACAGACTAAAGCAGGCAGCTTTTAACATGCCGCAGTCTGACACCATGGAGCGCAATAGGCTGCTGGATGACATGGAAAGTCACAGTATCCTGGAGATGATTTCAGATGTCATGCCTGCAAAGACCAACCTTGAACTGCCCTTTCACATTCTCTTCCCAGGAAGAGATGAGTGGGATCGGAATAAGGCTGACCTTTTAAGGGCAGATAGTTGTTGGTTTACAGACGGATCCAAAACACCCATGGGAGTTGGAGCCGGAGTATATAGTTGCAACCCAACGGTGAAAATATCTTCATCCCTTGGCAGTTATGCAACTATATTTCAGGCAGAAATTTATGCCATCGAATTGTGTGTACAGAGGCTGGAACAAAGGCAACTTACACGCAAATCGATAAAAATCTTCTCAGACAGCCAAGCAGCTCTTAAAGCTCTTGGTTCCTACCGTTGCAACTCAAAAACGGTATGGAGCTGCCAGCAGGCACTTGCTCAATTGAGCAGAAAAAATAGAATAACTCTGGTCTGGGTCCCAGGCCATTCTGGCCATGAGGGGAATGAGGCAGCCGACTCTCTAGCTAGGGAGGGTGCTGCTTCTGAATTTGTCGGACCAGAACCGGTGCTTGGCATATCCTCGAGTACTGCCAAAGCAACGCTATTGACCCGGGCTGAGGAGCAAGCAGGTTTCACCTACGAACTCTAATTGGCCTATATACGGGCCACTGCCGTTTAAAATATCATCTGTGCAAATTCGGCCTAGCAGAAGATGCTGAGTGCCGCCTATGCTTAGAAGATGATGAAAAGGCAGAACACATATTGTGCACCTGCCCTGCTGGGGAAAGGATCAGATACTCATTATTTGGCAAAGGACAACTTCTGCCAGAGGATCTGAACAAACTCTCACCCAATAAGGTGATCAGCTACATTAAGAAGCTGGACCTGTTCGGTGAAATATAAGTAGGTGTGAGCCACAATAGACCACATGGTCGCGGTGGAGGGTCTGGTTTTCGGCCCACTCACTTTTGAACCTAACCTAACCTAACCTACTCTAAACTCGTACGTGAATATTCAGTAAAAGAAGAAATGACATGTAAACTGATTGTCACAAATTTTATTGCGTGACAGACGCTCCCTGCGTTTTTCCCGAGAAAGGAACGTGCGCAAATCGGGTATTTTTCATAAAAGTGGGTTTTTTGCAAAAACTACGCAACTTAGGTATAGGGAAAGCTATTATAAAATTGTAGAGTCTACAGAAAGGCATCTAATGAAATCATAAAACACAGGGTGTTCCATTTGAAAAAGTCGAGATTTTTTAAATTTTAAACCATCAGGTTTGGCACGATTTCTGTTGCCCCCTGTATATCGCAGGTCAACTTTTGATACGTTTTTCGAAAGAGCCATCTTCACTCTACAGTTTCTGAAAAAAAAATAATTTCTAGCTGTCATACAACCATAATTATGTCAACTATTAGAAGTGACGAAACATAAGAAAAAAAAATTAAAAGTCAAATATCTCGAAAACTATCAATATTTCAATAGCAGTGTTATGCACAAAGTCCCACTAATTTTTTACGTAGAATTCGATAATGCCACAAAAAATATAGGTTTCCATTTAAAAAAATGAAGTTGGTACCTGTCCAGGAAAAACTGAACACCCTGAATATGTAAATATATTTTCATTTTGTGCAGCTCGGGATATTAGACAACCCTGTAGAAAAAAAAAAAAGTTATCTCTTTTATTAACCCAGATATTGGACTTACGCGCACTAGGTGGACACCCTGTATATATAATGGTTTCTTGGGATTATGATTCATTCTAATTTTGAATTAAACAATTTTTGAAAATTTTATTTGCTTAACTTTTTCAATACGAGCTATAATGGATGTTTATATTGCTACAATACATAATTGTTATAAATTTAACATACCTTAAGCGAAGATTTGAGCGGCATGGCGGTGTATTTAGTGGTTGTTGAGTAACACTACACTTTACATTGAACTAATTGTGCACATACACAGACTGATTGGGGGAGTTCCCATTTGTTTAATATATTTTTTCATTATTATTTACTGTATTTTTTGGAGAACTTGTCGGTTGTGTGTTTATTGAATGAATGAATTATTTAAGATTACTAGGGATTTCAGTTGAAGATGGACTTTCGGAACATGTGCTGGGTGTTTTCATTCTTTATAGATTTTATTGGGGTTGCACATTGACTGTGAGAGGTTTTATGATTTTTTGAGTTCATGGGCGTGCTAGGTTATTTTGTTCAGGGTGGTTTTTATTTTAATAATTTTTTATAGATTTTGCTCAAATTTTGTGTGTCGGTTTTGTTGTTAATTGTCTTGGGGGTTTTATTTATTTCAATCATTTCTAGGATTTCTCTCTTTTTGGTGTGACTTTCGGTAGCTAGAATTTTGGTTTTGTTGTAGTCAAAGTTATGTTTCGTTTGTTGTATATGTTTGGTTAAGGCTGTTTTGTTTATTTGGTCGTATTTATGAGACTGTATGCGTTTTTCTAAATGTTGGGAGGTTTGTCCGATATATACGTTGTCGCAGTCTTTGCAAGGTATTTCGTATACCACATGTGTCTTTTTTGTTTGGTGTTTTGGTTTCTAATCTAGTGAAGTGTGACTTTAATAGGTGACACCCTTTGTGGGCTATTTTTATCTTATATTTTTTTAATTTTTTTTATATTTGTTGTGATAGTCCTTTTACGTATGGAATGGCCATGTATGTGTTTTGAGTTTTGTCGTTTGTGGTCGTGTTAGGTGAAGTATGTCTGGTTTGGTTGTAGAATTTGTTTATGCGTTTTTTGAAAATTTTGTTGAGAAATGGGGACGAATAATTGTTTTTTTTGAGAGCCGTTTTTGCTTTTTTTATTGCCTCATGTCTATATTCCGGGTCGGTAAGTGATATTGCCCGGTCTGCCAAGCCGCCAAGCCTATCACCACGCTTGTTTTTTGGGAGATGGGATGGTTTGAATTAAAATTAATGTACCGTTCTGACCAGATATTTTTTGTATGCCACTGGGTCTTGATGGTATTTTATGATCTTACTAAGGTTAGGTCTAGGAAATTTAAACTATTGTTTTGTTCTGTTTCGATCGTGAATTGTAATTTGTTGTTATATGAGTTGATTAGATTGAGTAAGTAATTGTCCTTATTTCGTGGTATGAGGGTTATGCAGTCGTCGACGGATCTGTAGAAGAACGGTATGTGGAAATTTATTTTGGGTATTATGGAGTTTTCTAAGTCTTCTAAAAATAGTTATGATAATGTTCGAAATTGAAGCCCCCATGGCACAACCTTCAATTTGTTGGTAGTATTTGTCTTTATACTGAAAATAGGTTGCGGTAAGGGAAAAATCTAAGCTTTCTAAGAAGTTTCTTTGTGGTAAGTCTGTATATGTTTTGATGTCGGTCCATTTCTTTTTTACTATGTCTTTTGCAAGGATTATTGGTATGTTTATATATAAAGATACCACATCTAGTGATATTAGTATGTAGTCGTTTGGTACTGTTATATTTTTAATTTTGTTTTTGAAATCCCAGGAGTCTTTTATGTATTGTTCATTTTTGTTTATTAAGTTAGAAGTACAGGATTTTAGATAGTCCGATATGTTTTTTGATGGAGATTGAATACATGATACTATTGGTCTTAGGGGGATATTAGGTTTGTGTAATTTGGAGAGTCCATATATTTTTGATGGTAGAGCGTTATTTATTTTCAGTTTTTTTGCTGTGTTCGGTGATATATGATATGCTTTTTTTCCCAAGTTTTTATGAGCTCGTTATTTTTTTTCTGCATTTAGTTGGTAGGGTCTCGTTTTAATGGTTTGTATGTAGATTGGTCTTGTAACAATGCGTTCATTTTGTTCTCGTAGTCATTTCCGTTCATTATTACTGTTTTGTTAGATTTGTCTGGTTTTAGAATTACAAGTTGTGGGTTATCTTTTATGAATCATTTAGTTTCGCGGATTTTTTTATTGAGGTTGTTTTCTGTGGATGTCTCATGTTTTTGTCGATTTAAATCAAAACATAAGACACCCTCAGAAAACAACCTCAATAAAAAAATTCGCGAAACTATACGATTAATAAAAGATAACCCACAACTTGTAATTCTAAAACCAGACAAATCTAACAAAACAGTAATAATGAACGGAAATGACTACGAGAACAAAATGAACGCATTGTTACAAGACCAATCTACATACAAACCATTAAAACGAGACCCTACCAACTAAATGCAGAAAAAAATAATGAGCTCATAAAAACTTGGGAAAAAAGGCATATATATCACCGAACACAGCAAAAAAAACTGAAAACAAATAACGCTCTACCACAAAAAATATATGGACTCCCCAAATTACACAAACCTAATATCCCCCTAAGACCAATAGTATCATGTATTCAATCTCCATCAAAAAACATATCGGACTTCCTAAACCTGTATTTCTAACATAATAAACAAAAATGAACATTACATAAAAGACTCCTGGGATTTCAAAAGCAAAATTAAAAATATAACCGTATCAGACGACTACATACTAATATCACTAGATGTGGTATCTTTATATATAAACATACCAATAATCCTTGCAAAAGACATAGTAAAAAAGAAATGGACCGACATCAAAACATATACAGACTGACCACAAAAAAACTTCTTAGAAGGCTTAGCTTTTGCCCTTACCTCAACCTATTTTCAGTATAAAGACAAATACTACCAACAAATTGAAGGTTGTGCCATGGGGGATTCAATTTCGAGCGTTATCACAACTAGTTTTAGAAGACTTCGAAAACTCTATAATACCCAAAATAAATTTCCACATACCGTTCTTCTACAGATACGTCCACGACTGCATAACCCTCAAACCACGAAATAAGGACAGTTACTTACTCAATCTATTCAACTCATATAACAACAAATTACAATTCACGATCGAAACAGAACAAAACAATAGTTCAAATTTCCTAGGCTTAACCTTAGTAAGATCATAAAATACCATCAAGACCTAGTGGCATACAAAAAATACCTGGTCAGAATGGTACATTAATTTTAATTCAAACCATCCCATCTCCCAAAAAACAAGCATGGTGATAGGCTTGGCAGACCAAGCAATCACACTCACCGACCCGGAATATAGACATGAGGTAATAAAAAAAGCAAAAAACGGCTCTCAAAAAAACAATTATTCGTCCCCATTTCTCAACAAAATTTTCAAAAAACGCATAAACAAATTCTACAACCAAACCAGACATACTTCACCTAACACGACCACAAACGACAAGACTCAAAACACATACATGGCCATTCCATACGTAAAAGGACTATCACAACAAATATCAAAAAAATTAAAAAAATATAAGATAAAAATAGCCCACAAAGGGCATCACCTATTAAAGTCACACTTCACTAGATTAAAAACCAAAACACCAAACACAAAAAAGATACATGTGGTATACGGAATACCTTGCAAAGACTGCGACAACGTATATATCGGACAAACCTCCCCAAATTTAGAAAAACGCATACAGTCCCATAAATACGACAAAATAAACAAAACAGCCTTAAGCAAACATATACAACAAACAAAACATAACTTTGACAACAACAAAACCAAAATTTTAGCTACCGAAAGTCACACCAAAAAGAGAGAAATCCTAGAAATGATTGAAATAAGAAAAAACCTCTATACAATTAACAACAAAACCGACACACAAAATTTGAGAAAAATCTACAATAAATTATTAAAATAAAAACCACCCTGAACAAAATAACCTAGCACGCCCATGAACTCAAAAAATTATAAAACCTCTCAAAGTCAATCTGCAACCCCAATAAAATCTAAAAAGAATGAAAACACCCAGCACATGTTCCGAAAGTCCATCTTAAACTGAAATCTCTAGTAAGCTTAAATAAATCATTCATTCAATAAACATACAACCGACAAGTTCTCCAAAAAATCCAGTAAATAATAATGAAAATATATTAAACAATTGGGAACTCCCCCAATCAGTCTGTGTATGTGCAACATTAGTTCAATGTAAAGTGTAGTGTTATTCAACAACCACCAAACACACCGCCATGCCGCTCAAATCTTCGCTTAAGGTATGTTAAATTTATAACAATTACGTATTGTAGCAATATAAACATCCTTTGTAACTCCTATTGAAAAAGTTGCAAACCAGCAACGAAACGTCTACGTAATAAAAGCAAATAAAATTTTCAAAGAAAACTATTTAATTCAAAATTAGAAGGAACCATAATCCCAAGACCCAAACGACCATTTTATAAAAAGTATATACAGTGTGTCCAAGATAAAGATGGGATAGCATTGGGATCTTGGAAACGGTAAGAGATACAAAGTTGGTTAAATTATGAAAAAGTTGAGCAGTTTGAATACCTTTTACATGGATTTTGCAAAAATAGGCTATCTTTTTTTGATTTCTAAATATTTGGAAAAACATTTTTTTTGCGATATTTGTTTTTATTTATTTCTGGCGTTATTTTAACAGCTATCAAAAAATAAAAAATACTTTTCCATTGTCACTTTTTGAGCTTAACAAGATGGCATTCATCAAGTTTTTGTCCGACGTTTCGTTTTCGAGAAACCATCATCAACTTCATTTTTTTAAATACGGCCCTGTGTTTTTAAATAGAAATTTTGATACCATTTTTTATTCTCAATTCAATGATACATCACAAGTAATGGTTTAATTACATTTTTAGCTTGTTTTTGCCACCATTAAAAATTAACGAGGAAAAGCCTCCTGAGTTTATAACAAATATATTATCGATATTGCGGCCGCCATACTGTGCTAACTTCTAGGTATTTTATGAACTAAATGATGGTAACACTGTTGAGTTACCAGCACTGCTTTTATATTTTCTTTTTGTTTTGTGGTTTATAAATGAAATTCTGTGTGCAAGGTGCAAGTTATTTATTTCTTAATCTGAAGAAAAAACATGCAATTTCATCATTTCATCCATTTGGTCGAAGTATTCAATGTTGAAGGTTGCGATAAAAGTCTAAAAACGTAGATATCTGTTATCTGAAGAGTCAATCGAAAGGATACAAGGTGAAAAAGGCTGCAGTTTTGGAAAGAGTGCAAATTGAAGAATTTTTGACTAAATCTTGTGATAAAGAATATTTTATGATTAAGGTAATAACTTAACTTTTTAGACAATATGTATTAATAATACTTTGAATCATTTTAGGTTGCGCTAGTAAGAGGAGTCTCTGGTGCTTATCGATGCTACGAATTGACGAATTTGAAAATCACTAATGTATAGGACACTGGCGCGTACTTAGTTGTTTCGATACCAGATACCAAGACCGGCATTTCACCAAAGTTTAAAATTATAAATGAAGGATTTTCTATCAACGACGTAGACATGTGTAGAAAATGTATTTCCCTAAGAGCAAAGAACTTATCACAAAACAGATTCTTTTTACATTATAAGAATCAAAAATTTACTTCTCAGCCTGTTGGAATCAACACATTGGCAAAAGTTCCATCAAAAGTTGCATCGTTTCTGAACTTGGCAAACGCGGAAGCTTATATTGGCCACTATATGAGGGTGCACTTCAATAACTTTATTGGGAAATAAAGGTGCCGACTTTACACCCATCAAGCGGCATGGTGGGTGGAAGAACCATGCTGTGGCAGAGAGCTATATTGAAGACTCCGTATCTAACAAACTTGGTATTGCAAGGAAAATCCAAGGTTCTTCTCGTTCAAGTCATTCCTCAGGAGAGGAGACATCCAAAATTTGTTGCAAGAAGCAACTACAAGCTTCCTATTAACGGAAATGAAGTGAAATATGAAAAAGCGAAGAACGAAATGTCTATTAATATAAATGTTAATGTTAATTTTAATAAGTAAATTAAATTTGGTTGATTTAAGTTTATATTTTTTTATTATTTCAGTAATGGATAATAGGTTACTTTATATGCTTTATAAGTGTGGATAAAACTCCTATTATAATGTGATTGTGTGTATAAATTATATTTTAAATGTGTTTTTTTTTTTTAAATTCCTACCATGATCATAATGATTTTGAGTTTTGAAGTTGTTAATGTTATCTTCTAGAAAAGCAGTTATTACCATATTGTGTATTATAAACTTCATGTAATTTTATAACAAAATAACTGATCAACCTATCCCAATTCATTCACAATATTTAATATATCTTAACAGTGTAAAGTATAAATTTGAGTAATAACTACTTGACATTACTAATTGTATGATGTCATTCAGTTAAAAAATATTTTTTTAGTGCCGTTTTTACTGATAAGACGTGCAGCTACTTTCATCGTGGCTTTTTGTATATGCAGCTCCTGCCACAATTAAAATAACTACAAACATATGTCTAATTCTTCGATAAATACCTACCTTATATCGATACCTTTTTGCCAAACTATCGTAAGTGACATTTTCCATGAAAATGACTATGGATCTATCGTAAGTATAATATGCAAATACACATTTTGGTAGAGATCCATAAATATGTAAGCGTATTTAAATGTTTCACGGTTAAATAACTCCATACATTTTATCGTAAGTAGCAGAACTGTAATAGGCAGAGTGGCAGAATTGTCATAAGTAGCCTAAGGTAAAATTTAGTGAGTGACTTACGATATTTTGGCAAAAAGGTATCGATATTAGAATTCCTCAAAACAATATATAAAACTGATCCTAACTAATTTTTATACTGCAATCAGACAAGGTTCAAATACTTGGTTGACAAACCATGTTACTTTAAAGTTTTTTGGGTTAGTTACTAAATTATGTTTAGACAAGTAACTATTATGAACCAGTTATAATTCCGGCTAATGTAAAATTTATTTAAAAAACGAAGTTGTGACAGGAGAAATAAAGAGTGTCGTCAATGAATTTAATATACATAGGTACCTACCAGACATATCATTGGAAGATTTGTACATGTAGGTAGGGAGTGTCTTTACAAGCACATAAATTTCGACTTTGTCGAAAATCATTTCAAGTCAAATTAAAAAGAGATGATTCCAATTATTTGAAATGCACTATAAATAGAAAAAAATTATGTGTACCTTTGCTGCACAAATATAACTCTTGAGTTCAGTCCTGTCAATTACTCGTCATATCTAATGCACAAATAATACAATTTAATCTTTGATATAACCCTATATTAAGTTAACTTTTTAGACCCACTGCTAAAGTATTTTTATTACAACAGTGTACATATTTTATACCCATATCCATCCATATAAGTAATATTTAGTTAGTCATATGCCCATATCTCACCAAACTATTTTCAAAATTTCCCTCTGTAAATACCTCAATATCATTAGCTGAAAACTAGCCAATGGAATGTTAGCACAGTGTGGCGACCACCTTACAACTGACAAAATGATAGTTGGGAATCAGCGATCCAGTTTATTTTAAGAAATCCGTGATCCTGGCACATACCAATATTTTGTAATTTACTCCTGCCCTCGTATAAATTTATGTGAGTTATAATAGTATCTCCCTGACGCATCTTTATTTTATCTTTATTGCTTTGTTTATGCATACAATCAAGACATGTATATTGTATTAAAAAATATAGGAAGACCATTGTGTATTGTATTAGAATAAATGCACTGCTACCGCATTTCCTGTCCTGTTGTGAATCTGTTCTAGGCCTCTGTACAAAGGGGGCAGTCGTCATAAGGAGTCAGGTATATACGTACGGGGGTCCAAATTGTTGCCTATCCAACTATTAGAAGAATAAATAGAAGAAAAACTCCTAATTCACGCCGAGTTTTTTTTATAATATATTTGTTCTATAAGAGCTATATTTGAAACCTCTATTTTATAAACGTAAATAATATTAATAATTTAGAACTTTTAATAAGTTAATTTTCCCTTTATAGTTTTTAAGGTTTACGTATACCCCCTTCATTTTAAACTGTAAGTTCAAAAATTATGAAAAAATTCAGGTACACTTGTTGATGCATGATGAATAAAATAGCAAATAATGAAAAATATCTGTCGACTAGTTTTTGAAAAAAAGTAAAAAAACCTTGAAAAAAACTAGTTTTTATTTTTTTTCTCAAAAACTAGTCGACAGATGTTGATTAAAATTTTTGAGATTAATGTGATTTCTATTGCAAATACGTCTAATTTTTTTGAAAATTTTTGAACTTACAGTTTTCGAAAAAAATGCATTTTTAGTAAAAAATTGCTTATGCACAATTAATATACCTAAAGAAATTTTAGGATTTAAAAGTATATTATGATGCCATAGTCTTTTAGTAATGGACAGGACCAAAAATGTTTAGTTTTTAGAGATCTTTTTAAAATATTAAATAATAATTGATCAAAATAGCCTTCAACAATAATCAACCATCACGTGCTGTCCTCTGTTAGTCATCTTTGCAACTTGAAGTCCGGAATTACATAGTTGCCAGATCGTGACGGCACTTTGATACTGGTTACGGAGGTAAAATCATGAATCTTTAGAGTTTAGAGAATACAGTGGAAGCGATAATAACACATTATATTATGCGAATATTTTTCAATAATTCACTGAATTAGGTATCATTTGAATATTTTTAAACTAAAATGTACTGTTAATGGAATTTTACAATATAAAATAAAATAAAAAAAAGTGGTTTCGTCGGGGTTCGAACTCTTGCCGGACTGGCAGACATGTAGGTATATTTTAAATCGCTAAATTTTATTAGGCTATAAAATTTTTGAGCAAACTTTTATTACAATAGAAATTATTTAAAAAAATAATTAAACCAGAGAAATGGTTAGAAAAAATTTAAATAAGAAAGGAAATATTTACGTACTAGAACCAAAAGAGTAGAGATAATCTAGAACTGCAACCTATAACATTTATGTTTGGAAAAAAGTTGATATTATAAACCTTCCACACTAATCACACTGTTATCTACTTATTGAGTGGACATTATAACGTTTAATGAAATATATACAGACACATTTTTTTGGGTGGATATTCAAACAGTAATTAATCGATAATTATTTAATCTTAAAGTTTTATAATATCATTTTCTCATAAAAAATATAAGACTTTTTGGGCAATGATATGCACCCTTATTCAAATTCGAGTTTATATCATTAAAAAATTATAACAAAATTATTTATAACAGCACTTAAATATATTAAAATTAAAATATTAATCAGAACTACCAAAGTCTATATAGGAGTTAATTAGTTGGTTTAGGTAGGTACTCTAAACTGCGGAATTGCGTTGAAAATGCAGTGGACATATTATTTTTTTTTTTTTAATATTCTCTGTATATTTCAGCTTTTTTTTAACATAAGTACGTGTGTCTATATAATGGTCAGTGTCAGGGAGGAGTGTCTGTTATTGAAAGTTATACAATATTAATAAATACGAAAATGTTTCTAGTTATATCAGATTTGCTATATTATTGGATGTAGTTTCTAAGTAATTTATGGCTATAATAAAAAACTGTTTTTTTATTGCTTTTTGGAAATACTTTTGCATTGCAATTAATTTTGATTTAAATAATATATAATTATATATTAAATATAAGATGAAAATAATAATAATTTCTTTGTCATATTCGTATACACTATTAAAGGGTGAAATAAGAAGGGGAAATCTAAAAGTTTTGGACTAATTCTTGTGATTAGAATGAGTGATATTATTATTATCAGTAATATAAATTGATCAAATGTAAGATAAAAACAATTTTTAAATGCTCTGAAATAATATAGAGGGTGTATTATTTGAAATTTTCGATAAATATTACAATTCTCAAAAAATAATATTGCCTACATGATGTGAACAGTTAGTTAGGAACTATGGACTACTAATGGAATTATAATCGAGTAAGTGACTTATGTACCTAAGTCTTCCAAAATTTTGGTCATTTTCTACATTAATTGGTCATTATATTCAAGTTTGGTATAGGGAATCATAATAAAAGTGGTGAAAGAATATTAATTAAGGAATTAAAAAATGTAAAAGTATAGGTGTGACATTTAGAAAATGAAAATATTAATTTGTATTGCGGTACTTATGTACGACTTCCTGTAGTCGAAAATAATTTTAAAATGTATTGAATTCTACAAACATTTCCCATAAAAAATATATTTTTTATAACCAAGTTGTATGAGTAACCCACATATTATTATTTTTAAAAACAAGTTTGCATTTGAAGAATTTTAAACAATTACTACTTTTTTGTTTCTGTTATTACCATCGGCCTATTTCCTCAACTAAGGTCAATTACCGACGGCGACGCTGGGAATCGACCAACCCCCAACCTGGAATTTTTGCCGAAACCCTACTTTGTCGTGCGGCTACGCATCTTTTATTGTGTAGTTTTATTGTACGCTATGCAAAAAGTTTGTCAAATAGCTCAACGGAACAATGGTGAAATTAGCGTTAAAAATTTTGAACCCCGTTTGAAATGAGCCTAAATGAAAAATTTAGTCATTTCTGATAGCAAATACCTAACATGAACAAAAAATATTTTTGTTTTATTTGGTTATACCTACGTCCGAATAAAAATGCAAAGTGCATATAATTTATAATAATTATTCTTTTACTTCACCGATATTTCTTTATGCAAGCTAAGCTGTCGCTATCGCGTAGAACCCAGAATCCAAAAAAAAAGTATCAAAAGTTGTATCCTTATAAATATACTTAGGTATATGTATAGGTAAAGAGATTTATATTGAATAAGTAAATTTATTAGGCATATTCTTTGTGCTACATGCTAAATATTATTTCGAACGCCAAAATTTAACTTCTTAAATCAATTATTTTATAACTTACATGGTATAATATTTATGTATAAGCAATTTTTAATCATATTGAAATGTAAAACATAGATCCCCATTTATTTTTAAAAATTATGAATCCTCCTTGATTTCCTAATATCGTAAGTAGTCATTGGGACGGTTGAGCCAGACAGTGTGACGTCATCACTGGCGCCAACTTCAGGATGGTCGGTAAGTATACGATCTGCATCACCGGCCGATCACAGGTGCCAACTTCAGACCATGGAACCACAGAACAGAATGGACCACTAAACCACAGAACAGAATCATACCATGGAACCACAGAACAGAAAGAGACCATTGAACCACAGAACAGAACGAGACCCTTACAACTACAGAACACATTGATGCCATAGAACCACATAACAGAATGATACCATTGAACCACAGAACAGAACGAGACCCTTACAACTACAGAACAGAATGAGATCACTGAACTGCAGAACAGAATGAGACCGTTGAACATCACTGTAGCCAACATAACCTCACAAAATTTAAATAAAAAAGGCAAATTCAAAAATTAGTATACAGAGCGTGTCAAAAATAAAACTATACATGGGTTATGAAGAAAAAGAAGTCAAAGTAATAAGAGGAAAAATACACGCAAGAGTCCTTCAAACAGAAAAAACATTCTAAAAATAGAGTCAAATTCAAAAATTAGTGTACAGGGTGTATCAAATTAAAAACAGGGTGAGCCAGAAGAAAGTATGAAAGAAAAAACATGTGCAGTAGATCGTGGTATTTAAAAAATGTATGATGTAATAAGAGGAAAAAACATACACGACGATCCCGCCCAGACACTAGATACCAGATAACTATACAGGGAAAGCTAAACAAGAAAGTATGAAAGAAAAAGCATGCGCAGTAGATCGTGGTATTTTAAAAAATGTATGATGAAAAGTAAGAGGAAAAATCGTGATCGGTAAACACCAACAGAAAAAACATTCTAAAAATAGAGTCAAATTCAAAAATTAGTATGCAGGGTGTATCAAATTAAAAAGTAGGATGAGCCAGACAAGAAAGTAGCCTACCTTATTAAAGAAAAATCAACTTCATGTAAACACCAATAGAAAAACACATCGGTTAGTAAAATATATTGTTTATAAAAGCACCAAGACATTTAGGTATAAAATGTTAAAGTATGTAAAAATTACCACTAACCTAACCTCACTTTTGCGAGATGAGAACAGAAAAACGAGCACGTCTTACCAGCACTATGGTCCACGTAGCACTGACTTGACAGCAACTCTACACATATACATATATTACCAAACAATGTAGATGAGCCATGACCCAGACACATCCATGAGGTATACATTTACGGGCCTATCGTAACTATCAAAACATATTTTACCGGTAAAACAGACAAAGCTACAGCAACTTGAGGATTTAGCTGATTATAAGGAAATTCTAATTGTTAGATATACAGGGCGAATCAGATTTCAGAACTTAGCCAGAGTATTCAGATTACAATCAGAAAGGAGCAACAAGCGGAGGGAAAAGGTGGTGGTTTTGATATTAAAGCTTTCTCGGAACTGAGTATATTGATTTTATTAGTATAGCTATTATATAATAGATCAGAAAAACATAAAAATAGGCAAGTATTGAGCAGAAAACAAGTATTTCGAAACAGAAAAACATAAAACAGGCAAGTATGGAACAGAAAACAAGTATTTGTAAACAGATAAACAGACAAACAGGTATTTTCAAAACTGGTATAGATCGAAAACAGGTATGAAAACAGAAAACAGGTATTTGCAAACAGGTATGAAAACAGAAACAGGTATTTGGAAACAGGTATGAAACAGAAAACAGGTATTTACAAACAGGTATGAAACAGGTATGAAACAGAAAACAGGTATTTGCAAACAGGTACAAAAACAGAAAACAGGTATTCACAACAGGCATGGAACAGAAAACAGGTATTTGTAAGGAGAAAAAACATAAAAAGGATATTTTCAAACAGGTATGATTACTTCTCTAAAGAAAATATACATTAAACGAAGATGAAACGAAAATTCACAAATCTTATGGTGACAGACCATGTAACTAACTGAATAATTATAAAGTGCAATCGTTTTAAACAAATTTACGTATGATATAATTGGCGGTTCATAGATCTCAAACTCAGCAATAACAAGTCGAAACTTGCTTAGAAATGTAATTTGATATCCTAAGATGAACACCTGCATATTGACTCATCATTTAAAAATGTATTGCGAAACTTGAGAACGTGATATCAGACTCAAAACAAGTCTCAACCTGTCTAAAAATGCTGGACATCTGCGTATGACTCATCCTCAGATAGGAAAATGTATAATTATTACCTTATCAGAGAGAACGTGACTTTATTGTAAACAAAGTTCTGGGTGGCTGGAATTCTTAGAAATGTAATTTGATATCCCAAGATGAACACCTGCGTATGACTCATCACTGAAAAATATATTGCGCAACGCTTGAGAACGTGATATCAGACTCAAAACAAGTCTCAACCTGTCTAAAAATGCTGAACACCTACGTATGACTCATCATCAGATGGATGAAATTCCTGGAAAGAAAACCAATAAATCTGTCAAGTTAATGTAAACATCGCGTGGTTTATTGCTTGAGACTTCTTTGTCGGCGGAATTTTTAGAACCCTGGCCATGAACATAAGCTGAGTCAGCAAGTTGAGGTATGATTCATCGAACACCTGGCGTCTAGACAGTCACGTGACTGTCTAGACTGTCTACACCCCAGCTGTACAATATCAGATATGACATCATCACAGAGGCAGTATAAAAAGAAATACAGAGAAAAACAGTGTATGTAACTTTTTAGAAAAGAAACAAGTGCTTAAGCTGAGTGAGTTATACGTGACATACATTTTGTGTACAAATAATAACAGGGCTTTTAACAGGGTTTGATAATATTTCAGGGCTGTACTATTTGAATTTATTAGGTTTCAAGTATGACATAACATTACACAATTTCAAAAACTTGTTACTATTTATTTTAAAATTCTGGTTCAAACCATAGGCGATAAAGTATATTTTTTTTACCTACATCTTTTAAGTGTTTTAGAAAGATTGAATCATTATTTGCTAAATACAATTTCTGTTTTAGATTATTTGGTTTCTCTACATAATACAATCGTTCGCCTTTCTTGTGCAGCCAGAGCAGTGTTTTTTATCAGCCAAAAATTTATTAGTTCTGTGAGTAAGTGTAAATATCAAATTTATAGAAAATACTAATAGGTATTTTTCAATTTCAGGTTATTGAGATACTATTGAACCTCTATCAGTAAACTAAAGAGCTTTAAAATCGTGTGGTGAATAGACCATGGTTCATTTCTCTATTCAATTTACAGACGTATGTTTAAATACGCCTTTTGAGGACAGTGGAACACGCCCTAATCACGTGATCTATTTCAGGTATACCGAGGTTATAAATAGGGGTGCCTGTAGCTCGATCAATCAATCTTCAGAAGTTGAAGAGTGAACATCATTATAATATACCTCCGAAATTATAAAAATGGAGAAATTCCTTGTTAAGGACATCGTGAAGAATGTACGGCGCTTTAACCTCTCAGGGCGCACGCTAGAGTTTAATCTGAAGCCTGTTCCGGTAGGTGAAGAACCCGTAGGATGGATTAAGGGGGCCATCAATCAGGTGATTGCCAAGGGTACGGAGAGTCTCACCAGTGGCGATCAAGTCAGTTTCTCCTTCTGCTCCAAGGATTTCACCCGAGGGGATGGATGGGTGCGCTTCCGACCCGTAGAAGAGGTGACGTTCGACGACGTGTGGAACGTTATATCCAGCGTCTATCAGTCAAACTCCACGGGGCTCGACACTGCAACTTTCTGCTTAGGGGTGACATCTGTCAAAATGCCCGCAGGAAAAGGAAAAGACAGAAGCCGCAAATATAACACTTTCGAGGAAGAGTGCGGAATGAGACGGGGTATTATCGTTATAAACAACAGAGACAACATGTGCTTACCCCGAGCCCTAGTAGTAGCTATGGCATGTGTTACCAAGGACCCTGAGCAAACCAAAGTGCGTAAGGATACCGGAAAAATACAAACCCAAAGAGCTGTCGAGCTCTTGAGGGAGGCAGGTGTAGTTATACCTGAAGAAGGCTGTGGCATACCCGAGCTACAACAGTTCCAACAACACTTACGAAATTTTAAGATCGTGGTGTATCGGTATGGAAGCAAGGGACGTGATACTATATTTAAGGGGGATGCAGAAGGTCCCAACCTCAATTTGTTGTACCACGAGGGGCACTACAATGTCATCACCTCCCTCACTGCTGCCTTCTGCTGTGGGTACTTTTGTGAGACCTGCAGCACACCCTTCAACAGCAAAAATGATCATAGGTGCGGAGGTACCTGTGTTGCGTGTTATCAGTCGCCTGCCTGTCAACAAACCTTGAAAATTATATGTAATGTCTGTAAGAGGTCGTTCAGGGGGCAGCAATGCTACGACGATCATCTTAAACCAAGGTCTTATAATCAAAATAGCTCTGTTTGCGAAAAGCTCCGCAGATGCGTCCAGTGTTACAAGTCTCTGATGGCGGGACGACAACATACCTGCGGCGAAGTGTATTGAAAGGTGTGTAGAGGCCACGCACCAGCCGGCCACCTATGTTACATGCAACCCGATACCGGTAAGCCGAAAACAAGAGAACTACTCTTCGTCTTTTACGATCTTGAGACGAGACAGGAGAAGGAGCTCGAAGACGGATCCCACCTTCACCAACCCAACCTCTGTGTCTTCAAACAATGTTGTGATATGTGTTTGGAGACCGAAGTTAAAGTTTGCCAAAAATGTGGACCAAGGCTCCAGGTATTAATAGTAGAACCGATTCCTAGGTTCATGGAGTTTATTATGAATCAGAGGAAGAAGTTTAAGCAGGTGGTGGCTATTGCACATAACGGTCAGGCCTTTGACCATCAGTTCGTTTTGAACCACGTTCTCACCAAGACAAACCTAACCCCTGAACTCATCATGCGAGGAACCAAAATTATCACGATGAGCGTGGGTAATGTCAAGTTCCTGGACTCTCTGAACTATTTCCCCATGGCCCTGTCCAAGTAGCCCAAGGCTTTTGGTCTTGGAGATGGGTTTAAGAAAGGTTATTTCCCCCATCTCTTTAACACAGTGGCAAACGCAAACTATGTTGGATCCCTACCGCCAGTAGAGTATTATAGCCCCGACACAATGAAGGAGGGCGACAGAGAGACCTTTTTCGCCTGGCACGAGCAGCACAAAAATGATGTTTTTGATATGCAACGTGATCTAGTTGATTACTGTGTATCGGACGTTCAAATTCTGACAGCAGCATGTTTGAAATTTCGACACCAACTTATGCTTAATGGAAATGTGTGTCTGTTTACGAATGGTTGCACAATTGCCTCGGCCTGTAACAAGGTGTTTAGGCGCAATTTCCTTCAACCAAATACCATAGGTATCATACCCAAGGGTGGGTACAGATGGAGGGACAACCAGTCCAAAATAGCCACCCAATGGGTGATATGGGAGGAGCAAACCAGAAGCATAAATACTAGGCATGCCGCAAAGCAGCAGGAGGCCATAGTACAGGGTGTTAAAGTTGATGGTTATTGTGAGGAAACCAATCAGATCTTTGAGTTTCACGGCTGTTACTACCATGGATGCCCCACATGTTTCAAATACGGGCGTAACGAGCCCATGCACGACGATCCCGCCCAGACACTAGATACCAGATACGAGGCCACCACAGCCATGACAGAGAGTTTGAGAACATTTGTGTTTGACGTTACCGAAATATGGGAGTGCCAGTTTAGGCGACAGCTCCAGCAGAACGAGGAGCTCAAAACATACACCCACGAGCATCCGCTACTCTCCGCTAAACACCGTTGAGTACTACAGAATTGAGCCTGGGGAGAAGATCAAGTATGTGGACGTGTGTAGCCTGTACCCCTGGGGTTGTAAATATGGCAAGTTTCCCATTGGTCACCCCAAAGTGCACGTGGGTAACGATTGCCCCAAAGACTTGACAGGTGTCGACGGGGTAATCAAATGCAAGATTCTGCCGCCACAAGATTTATAACACCCCATCGTTCCTGCCAAGATGAATAACAAACTTATGTTTGTGCTCTGTCGCACCTGTGGCGAACAGACGAATCAGGGTGAATGCCATCACGACGAGGAAGAGAGATCTCTTACCGGGACCTGGGTGGTGGACGAGGTTGTAAAAGCCCTTAATAAAGGATATTGTCTACAAGAGGTTTTCGAGGTGTGGTCTTATCAGATCGACAGGTTTGATAAGATCACAAAGACCTGGGGGGCCTCTTCATAGCAATGATGAATAAATTCATTAACGCCAAGCAGCAGGCAACAGGCTGGCCTTCACACTGCATTACACAAGAACAAACAGATGCCTATATCGAGCAGTTCCTAGAGAGAGAGGATGTAAAGTTGGAGTTTGCGGAGATTGTGGAAAACCCTGGACTGAGATCTTTGGCCAAACTGATATTAAACAGCTTTTGGGGTAAATTGGGTCTGAGAGAAAATCACCCAAAGACGAGGATCGTCAGAGCCCCCGAAGAGTTCTTCTCAATGCTAACAAATCCCTCAATTTACGTCAATAGTGCACTACCCATAAACGAAGATACCCTCGTCGTCAGCTGGGAGCACAGGGAGGAGGCATATGATCCTCTAACCACCGTTAATGTAGTACTCGCAGCTTACGTAACCACCCAAGCAAGGCTCAAGCTGTACAGTTACCTTGAACAGTTAGGCCAGAGGGTGCTATACTACGACACAGATTCTGTCATCTACGTGTCGAGAGAGGGGGTGTATGTGCCTACGGGGGAGTTCATCGGGGACATGACCGACGAGTTGAAATGTTATGGTCCTCGCAGCTATATTACGGAATTCGTCAGCGGAGGCCCCAAGAACTACGCATACAAGGTTTTCTCCACTAAGAACCAACGAGAAGAAATTACATGCAAGGTAAAGGGCATCTCACTGAACTACGCCGCCTCTCAGCTAATAAACTTTGACACTATAAAGGACATGGTTATAACTTCCTCAGACCCTGTATATATCACCGCCAACTATATTCGGAGGACAAAAGAACATGAGGTGATTACAAGGGAAGAAACTAAAAAATATAAGCCTCACTCCACCAAGAGGAGGTTTTTTGAAGATCATAGCTCTCTACCCCATGGGTTCAAAAGGCCGAGATATGAGCCTCTCCAATAAGATGTATATACATATATATTTTTTTTTTGGTGGTGGCCTCGTATCTGGTATCTAGTGTCTGGGCGGGATCGTCGTGCATGGGCTCGTTACGCCCGTATTTGAAACATGTGGGGCATCCATGGTAGTAACAGCCGTGAAACTCAAAGATCTGATTGGTTTCCTCACAATAACCATCAACTTTAACACCCTGTACTATGGCCTCCTGCTGCTTTGCGGCATGCCTAGTATTTATGCTTCTGGTTTGCTCCTCCCATATCACCCATTGGGTGGCTATTTTGGACTGGTTGTCCCTCCATCTGTACCCACCCTTGGGTATGATACCTATGGTATTTGGTTGAAGGAAATTGCGCCTAAACACCTTGTTACAGGCCGAGGCAATTGTGCAACCATTCGTAAACAGACACACATTTCCATTAAGCATAAGTTGGTGTCGAAATTTCAAACATGCTGCTGTCAGAATTTGAACGTCCGATACACAGTAATCAACTAGATCACGTTGCATATCAAAAACATCATTTTTGTGCTGCTCGTGCCAGGCGAAAAAGGTCTCTCTGTCGCCCTCCTTCATTGTGTCGGGGCTATAATACTCTACTGGCGGTAGGGGTCCAACATAGTTTGCGTTTGCCACTGTGTTAAAGAGATGGGGGAAATAACCTTTCTTAAACCCATCTCCAAGACCAAAAGCCTTGCGCTACTTGGACAGGGCTATGGGGAAATAGTTCAGAGAGTCCCGGAACTTGACATTACCCACGCTCATCGTGATAATTTTGGTTCCTCGCATGATGAGTTCAGGGGTTAGGTCTGTCTTGGTGAAAACGTGGTTCAAAACGAACTGATGGTCAAAGGCCTGACCGTTATGTGCAATAGCCACCACCTGCTTAAACTTCTTCCTCTGATTCATAATAAACTCCATGAACCTAGGAATCGGTTCCACTTTTAATACCTGGAGCCTTGGTCCACATTTTTGGCAAACCTTAACTTCTGTCTCCAAACACATATCACAACATTGTTTGAAGACACAGAGGTTGGGTTTGTGAAGGTGAGATCCGTCTTCGAGCTCCTTCTCCTGTCTCGTCTCAAGATAGTAAAAGACGAAGAGTAGTTCTCTTGTTTTCGGCTTACCGGTGTCGGGTTGCATGTAACATAGGTGGCCGGCTGGTGCGTGACCTCTACACACCTTGCAATACACCTCGCCGCAGGTATGTTGTCGTCCCGCCATCAGAGACTTGTAATACTGGACGCATCTACGGAGCTTTTCGCAAACAGAGCTATTTTGATTATAAGACGTTGGTTTAAGATGATCGTCGTAGCATTGCTGCCCCCTGAACGACCTCTTACAGACATTACATATAATTTTCAAGGTTTGTTGACAGGCAGGCGACTGATAACACGCAACACAGGTACCTCCGCACCTATGATCATTTTTGCTGTTGAAGGGTGTGCTGCAGGTCTCACAAAAGTACCCACAGCAGAAGGCAGCAGTTAGGGAGGTGATGACATTGTAGTGCCCCTCGTGGTACAACAAATTGAGGTTGGGACCTTCTGCATCCCCCTTAAATATAGTATCACGTCCCTTGCTTCCATACCGATACACCACGATCTTAAAATTTCGTAAGTGTTGTTGGAACTGTTGTAGCTCGGGTATGCCACAGCCTTCTTCAGGTATAACTACACGTGCCTCCCTCAAGAGCTCGACAGCTCTTTGGGTTTGTATTTTTCCGGTATCCTTACGCACTTTGGTTTGCTCAGGGTCCTTGGTAACACATGCCATAGCTACTACTAGGGCTCGGGGTAAGCACATGTTGTCTCTGTTGTTTATAACGATAATACCCCGTCTCATTCCGCACTCTTCCTCGAAAGTGTTATATTTGCGGCTTCTGTCTTTTCCTTTTCCTGCGGGCATTTTGACAGATGTCACCCCTAAGCAGAAAGTTGCAGTGTCGAGCCCCGTGGAGTTTGACTGATAGACGCTGGATATAACGTTCCACACGTCGTCGAACGTCACCTCTTCTACGGGTCGGAAGCGCACCCATCCATCCCCTCGGGTGAAATCCTTGGAGCAGAAGGAGAAACTGACTTGATCGCCACTGGTGAGACTCTCCGTACCCTTGACAATCACCTGATTGATGGCCCCCTTAATCCATCCTACGGGTTCTTCACCTACCGGAACAGGCTTCAGATTAAACTCTAGCGTGCGCCCTGAGAGGTTAATGCGCCGTACATTCTTCACGATGTTCTTAACAACAAGGAATTTCTCCATTTTTATAATTTCGGAGGTATCTTATAATGATGTTCACTCTTCAACTTCTGAAGATTGATTGATCGAGCTACAGGCACCCCTATTTATAACCTCGGTATACCTGAAATAGATCACGTGATTAGAGCGTGTTCCACCGTCCTCAAAAGGCGTATTCAAACATACGCCTGTAAATTGAATAGAGAAATGAACCATGGTCTACTCACCACACGATTTTAAAGCTCTTTAGTTTACTGATAGAGGGTCAATAGTATCTCAATAACCTGAAATTGAAAAATACCTATTAGTATTTTCTATAAATTTGATATTTACACTTACTCACAGAACTAATAAATTTTTCGCTGATAAAAAACACTCTGGCTGCACAAAAAAGCGAACGATTGTATTATGTAGAGACACCAAATAATCTAAAACAGAAATTGTGTAATGTTATGTCATACTTAAAACCTAATAAATTCAAATAGTACAGCCCTGAAATATTATCAAACCCTGTTAAAAGCCCTGTTATTATTTGTACACAAAATGTATGTCACGTATAACTCACTCAGCTTAAGCACTTGTTTATTTTCTAAAAAGTAACATACACTGTTTTTCTCTGTATTTCTTTTTATACTGCCTCTGTGATGATGTCATATCTGATATTGTACAGCTGGGGATCACGTGACTGTCTAGGCGCCAGGTGTTCGATGAATCATACCTCAACTTGCTGACTCAGCTTATGTTCATGGCCAGGGTTCTAAAAATTCCGCCGACAAAGAAGCCTCAAGCAATAAACCACGCGATGTTTACATTAACTTGACAGATTTATTGGTTTTCTTTCCAGGAATTTCATCCATCTGATGATGAGTCATACGTAGGTGTTCAGCATTTTTAGACAGGTTGAGACTTGTTTTGAGTCTGATATCACGTTCTCAAGCGTTGCGCAATATATTTTTCAGTGATGAGTCATACGCAGGTGTTCATCTTGGGATATCAAATTACATTTCTAAGAATTCCAGCCACCCAGAACTTTGTTTACAATAAAGTCACGTTCTCTCTGATAAGGTAATAATTATACATTTTCCTATCTGAGGATGAGTCATACGCAGGTGTCCAGCATTTTTAGACAGGTTGAGACTTGTTTTGAGTTTGATATCACGTTCTCAAGTTTCGCAATACATTTTTCAGTGATGAGTCAATATACAGGTGTTCATCTTAGGATATCAAATTACATTTCTAAGCAAGTTTCGACTTGTTGTTGCTGAGTTTGAGATCTATGAACCGCCAATTATATCATACGTAAATTTGTTTAAAACGTTTGCACTTTATAATTATTCATTTAGTTACATGGTCTGTCACCATAAGATTTGTGAATTTTCGTTTCATCTTCGTTTAATGTATATTTTCTTTAGAGAAGTAATCATACCTGTTTGAAAATATCCTTTTTATGTTTTTTCTCCTTACAAATACCTGTTTTCTGTTCCATGCCTGTTTGTGAATACCTGTTTTCTGTTTTTATACCTGTTTGCAAATACCTGTTTTCTGTTTTCATTCCTGTTTCATACCTGTTTGTAAATACCTGTTTTCTGTTTCATACCTGTTTCTGTTTTCATACCTGTTTGCAAATACCTGTTTTGTGTTTTCATACCTGTTTTCTGATCTATACAAGTTTTGAAAATATCTGTTTTTCTGTTTTTCTGTTCACAAATACCTGTTTTCTGTTCCATACTTGCCTGTTCTATGTTTTTCTGTTTCGAAATACTTGTTTTCTGTTCAATACTTGCCTATTTTTATGTTTTTCTGATCTATTATATAATACCTATACTAAGAAAATCAATATACTCAGTTCCGAGAAAGCTTTAATATCAAAACCACCACCTTTTCCCTCCGCTTGTTGCTCCTTTCTGATTGTAATCTGAATACTCTGGCTAAGTTCTGAAATCTGATTCGCCCTGTATATCTAACAATTAGAATTTCCTTATAATCAGCTAAATCCTCAAGTTGCTGTAGCTTTGTCTGTTTTACCGGTAAAATATGTTTTGATAGTTACGATAGGCCTGTAAATGTATACCTCATGTATGTGTCTGGGTCATGGCTCATCTACATTGTTTGGTAATATATGTATATGTGTAGAGTTGCTGTCAAGTCAGTGCTACGTGGACCATAGTGCTGGTAAGACGTGCTCGTTTTTCTGTTCTCATCTCGCAAAAGTGAGGTTAGGTTAGTGGTAATTTTTACATACTTTAACATTTTATACCTAAATGTCTTGGTGCTTTTATAAACAATATATTTTACTAACCGATGTGTTTTTCTATTGGTGTTTACATGAAGTTGATTTTTCTTTAATAAGGTAGGCTACTTTCTTGTCTGGCTCATCCTACTTTTTAATTTGATACACCCTGCATACTAATTTTTGAATTTGACTCTATTTTTAGAATGTTTTTTCTGTTGGTGTTTACCGATCATGATTTTTCCTCTTATTACATCATACATTTTTTAAAATACCACGATCTACTGCGCATGTTTTTTCTTTCATACTTTCTTATTTAGCTTTCCCTGTATAGTTATCTGATATCTAGTGTCTGGGCGGGATCGTCGTGTATGTTTTTTCCTCTTATTACATCATACATTTTTTAAATACCACGATCTACTGCACATGTTTTTTCTTTCATACTTTCTTCTGGCTCACCCTGTTTTTAATTTGATACACCCTGTATACTAATTTTTGAATTTGACTCTATTTTTAGAATGTTTTTTCTGTTTGAAGGACTATTGCGTATATTTTTCCTCTTATTACTTTGACTTCTTTTTCTTCATGAGTAACCCATGTATAATTTTATTTTTGACACGCTCTGTATACTAATTTTTGAATTTGCCTCTTTTATTTAAATTTTGTGAGGTTATGTTGGCTACAGTGATGTTCAACGGTCTCATTCTGTTCTGCAGTTTCTGCAGTTCAGTGATCTCATTCTGTTCTGTAGTTGTAAGGGTCTCGTTCTGTTCTGTGGATCAATGGTCTCATTCTGTTCTGTAGCTGCAAAGGTCTCATTCTAATCTGTGGTATCATTCTGTTCTGTGGTTCAATGGCATAATTCTGTTCTGTAGTTGTAAGGGTCTCGTTCTGCTCTTTGGTTCTATGGTCTCATTCTGTTCTGTGGTTCCATGGTATCATTCTGTTCTGTGGTTTAGTGGTCCATTCTGTTCTGTAGTTCAATGGCATCATTCTGTTCTGTGGTTCCATGGTCTGAAGTTGGCACCTGTGATCGGCCGGTAATGCAGATCGTATACTTACCGACCACTCTGAAGTTGGCGCCAGTGATGACGTCACACTGTCTGGCTCAACCGTCCCAATGACTACTATCGTAGGCATTTTGTAAAAAGAAAATACTGGCGGACGCTAAATTCTAGTTAAAACATAATATTAATAAGTATATTATTTTCTAAATTTTGTGGGCTAACGCTAAACCCAAGGATTTTTAACTTATATAAACCGGTCAACTCATTTCATCTGACAGGTGAAGGATGATAGTAATGGGTTGCTAAATAGCAGTCTGCTATTTTTTAACTGCTAAATGATAGTGGCAGTAACAACTCCTATCAGCTTAAGGAAAATAGCTGCTAATTATTTAGCAGGTTGTGGTTGTATGTTATTCACTTTGCTGCTGCAAAATGCCCACGCGCTACGCCTGGTCTCCAACCGAAGTCTGCGATTGCAGAGCAAGTAAGGTAAATTAGCAGTGTAGCAGTGTAGCGTGAAGCAGTTTAGCTTAGCAGTTAGCAGTAGCAGTTAGGTCTGGCGGCCGGCCCGCAGACCGGCCAGCCTCGGTAACGCAGCAGCATTTAATTTAACAATCGACATAGAAGCGGCAGACGAAGTTAAATTTAGGGAGGGAATATGTACCTAATTCCTACAACATTAAACATTATTTTTTAACAATATTTTTTGTTCGTTCTGCTCGCTTATTTCAGCGGCATAATTTAAGAGGCTGTACAAAGATTTGTACCTATCACACAGCTTAATAAATGGTTATACATACAAATTATTTATTATATTTATAAATTATTATAAAAGTTATTTATATAAATAACGTAAACAAAAATATTTGTAATAATAATAATAATAATTAATATTTAATAGCAGGAATTTACTATTACAACTGAACATGTCAATAAACAGTAAACTGAGACCGTCCTACTGTCTTATGAAATTGGGAGGGGGTGTTTGTTTATATTGGTGTTTAATAAATATGTAAAAAAATACTTGGCATTATCACAGTATTTAGCATTATACTGTGGTACATTGGTACATGGTACTGTGTGTACATTATAGAAAAGTGTTTTTATTACCTTCAGCAAGACATTTTAGGGGTGATCGGAGTACCTACTGAATAATAAATAGAACGTAAAAATTATTTTATACATGTCATTTAAGAGGAAGGACACTTATTTTTCATACACGAATTAATATTGTTCTTATAATTTATAATTCAAAAACCTTCTCTGAACTTGAAATGTAAAAAGAACACCGGGAAATTAAGACTCAGTAGTTTCAATTCTTAAAAAGTATTGCTCAACTTGCCCCTATAAACTTATGTGCACTTGGCCGTACAATACAGGCACGCTGTTTTTGTTTTATTTTTTTGTCAATTAACCCGCTCCGTTAATCATTGATCGGGAAACGGTCCTTACAAAAAATGAGTCATAAATCAAATTTATTTTCATCCAAAACATGAAATATAAATATCAAATTATATTTATGGCTGCTATTAGCCACAGTGAATATGTTGATTTATTTGAGCTAAGATAAAATGTCAACTGTTTGCTGCTAATACAGCTCCGTTTAACCAAACAGACAACTACGCAAACGTACTAAAAAATAAATAGCTGCTAATAAAATAGCAGCTATTTTTAACTGCTAAATAAGATTAACAGTAGCAGGAGTAGCTGCTATTTAAAAATAGCGGGTTCGACACATCTCTCATCCTTATCTCATTAGCAAAGTGGTGGAGCGCACTGCCTCCCGTTTTTTGTTTCTCCGCTGTACTGCGTGCTCTCTTCTTCGTATGGGTATTTCACCTGCCTCATAAACACATGAAACGATACGAGTTCTAAAAGTGCTGAAAACCGGCAACGCTGCATAGAAGTTTACTATGATTTCCAAGTTTGGTACCTGCTTTACCAGCCTGACACTACTTCCATCTTGCGTATGAGAAACAAAGTAATTGGGGGTATAGTTGTATCTTAAGTAACAGCTGATAAATATGGTAAAGATTTCTTATCAAAGTGGGCGAGTAAGAACACGACTGTTTTAACTCTCTCTTTTTCTCTCTCTCTCTCTCTCTCTGTCTAATTGCTACAATATTTGTAGCAGAGGGATTTTATATACATAGGGACAAATAGATGATTGCTCATTGCTTTTAATTATAATTGGAAATTAGGCCTAAATCATTATGATACAGATTAATCTATACAAAGTTACACCCAGTAAGTTGTTGTGCCTTTAGATATACTAACATCATACGCAAGTTTTTATCAGTAAAATCTAAATTTTTTAACACCGCTTACTCCACTGTAGGAGGCAGAACATCGCGTTTTCACTTTGAGAATACTGATTTTATACTGCCTTTTGAAAATTGGGGTGGGGTGAAAATTATTATCGGCTTTTTGGTATACTTTATGCCTTACATCCTTGTGACGGCAGATCACCGATTCATACAATATTGTGCAGTATGGTGTAATAACTTATAAGTATTAAATATATTTCAAACGTTTTAACCTTGAAATTATAAAAGAACTTTAATCACTACATTTATTCGTATTTTTTATCAAAACAGCTTCGGGCGGCTATCCTCTGTTCTTTCATTTCTAATAGTTTATCAGGTTCCCATTATTAATAAATATGTTCGCTACAAATTTTTAAGTCTTGGTACGCAGACATGGGTTTTCAGCTAACAGGACTGATGTAGGGCCAATTTGAAATAAGGTTAACCGTCATGTAAAATAAGGCCAACCGTCACGTAAATAAGGCTAACCGTCACGTAAACTACGTCAAACGTGCCCGCCAACATAGTGGAGTTTAAAACTGATTCTATCGTGTCATTCTGTTTGCACTTTATTGCTAAAATGTAAAACCTATTTTATATCATTCCTTATGCCTTAAGAAAGCAAAATCGCCTGGTCGTCAAAAAATTGTGGTGTGCAGGGGTTAGTTAGAGGTGGTTTTCCAAAAAATTTTAAAAGTTTGTTTTTGCTTAATTTACATCTACACAACATGTTTAATCATTCCTGAAAGTTTTGTTCTAAAATTCCAAGAGGAAGTATTTTATTTTTAATTTAAAATTATTTGTACAACACGCTCTTATATGGAGTTCCTTAATATAAAACGCCTCGCGCTGAAACATCGAAATTGCAATATCATTTACATTAAGATAACTCAAGAATGCTAATTCTAATCAAAAAAACAATTTCTATGAACGTTGTTGATTAAAGATCAAGGATTAAAATGCTTTTTTAATTTTAAAAATCCGACAAATAGTTTCGTCAAAAAACTGTAAAATGCCAAAGCATGTCGTTACCACTGCGCTCTGACGCGAAGATGCGAGGATCGTTGAAATTCGCGTGACCCGCGGTTTATCTGAATGTTAAAGCCGTCCTTATGTATTTTGGAGCTTACACGGTCGATTTTCGTTTAAAACAGCGGAAAATACACTGTTACTATAGGAACCGTTCTGATAATCTAAGATACATTATAAGAATATAGTAGCTTTTAGTTTATCTATTTGAGTATTGAGTAGGTATTTGTAAATACCTTTTCAAATTTAATTAAATAAATTAATAACAGTTAAATATTAATAAACAAACATTATTTCAAAAAATTATTTTATTAATTATATGTATCAATTACAGCATTTAATTATTCTAAAATCTGCGTTAAAATAGTCCAAAGGTAGAATACTAAAATTGTTTATAATTAACACTTAACCTTTTTAATAAAGTCTGATAATAATGTGTAATAAGATTTACACATTAATTTTTATCGGAATGTCAACTAGAGATATATCCAAAAGCTGCCGAATGTATTGAAAGTGATATGTATATGTATGGTGCCATTTCAAGTGCTCCAGAGGTTAAAAGCGCCTATGAAACACATATTCAATTAGTCGATCTATTTCAGTCAGGTGACGAATTAGCAAATGTAAATGTAAATCTGCTTTGTTTTCAAGCAAAGGTTTGTCTTAACCCTCAGTACCCGTTTGGAACTTTGAGAAACCAGTACCCGTTTCGGTCTGTGAGACCAACAATCAATATTTATCCCGTGAATTATTAATTTACTGATAAAAGGTTTGTTTGACTCAAATAAATATACTTTCGGTTCAAGACAAATATTTTTATTGATAATGACATCAAAAAAGTAAACAAATTTTCTGCTAAGGAAGCATTTGGTCGTTAAAGAAATGTTTCCAAATTTCTATTGGTTCTTTTAGTGATCTTGTCGGTAATCTTGATATTGGAAGACGTGTCACTTTATTTTCTGATCGGATTCTTACATTCTTAGAGCATCATACATTAGCTTTTCAAGTCGTGCCTGTTCTTTTTCATAGTCTCCCATGACCAAACTAAAAAAATACATTTTGGCTGTTTAAATATGTTTTCTAACATTACTGTACATAAACAAAGAAAAAAAAATGTAGAAATAAAATTAATTACTCACCTTTTATTGAAAATGCTTTATATATCAACACAAAAAAAATTTACTTATATACCCATTTCGGTTTCAGGGACCGAAAATGCAACTGCACCAAAAACGACAGTACATATCAAATCGCTGTGCCGTACTAAGCTTAGGCGTCCCACTTTAGGAAGGTACACGAACGGACAGGCAAGTAGGGATAACGGCCATTTTAGTACCCAGAATTTAAAATTCCGTCGGACTCGGAGACCGCAAACGGGTACTGGAGGGCTAATACTAAAATTTCACTTCCTTATAGACTCCTCATAGAAACTCATAGATTTCACCTCTGTATACGCTAATAGATTTTCATCATGAACTAAACTACTTCGCTCCACAATTTATGTTTCGAAATTTATTAAAATTTTACCCCATAGACAACCAAAAAACTCCAACTTTGAAAAAGCACAATGAATTTTAATTCAAGCTATCAAGCTGTGCAACAGCGACACTTTAGAAGCTATTATAATAATATATTAGAAAATAAACCCTTACCGCCTCATCTACGTAAACTAAATCCCTTTATCCACAAAGGCATAATTAGGGTAGCAGGTAAACTGGCTAATAGTACTCTTTGCTTCGATAAAAAACACCCCATATTGTTACCCAAATCTGACCCTTTCGTCATTCTACTGATTGACTATAACAATAAGTTATATGCCCATACAGGGGCATACTTATTGCATTCGTTATTAAGACAAAATTACTGGATCTTATCTGCAAGAAATGTAATTCGTCAACGTATTTGGAAATGCAATTATTGTTTTCATATAAACAACCTCAAATCAATTTACCCAATTATGTCGAATTTGCCCCCCGAAAGAGTAAGTTAAGCGAAAGCCTTTTTATCCACCGGTGTTGATTACACGGAGGCTTTTTCTATCACTTTGAGTCGTCGTAGAGGCGCTAAAATTCAGAAAGATTGTATTGCTAATTTATTTGCCTTACAACCAAAGCAGCCCATTTGGAACTCACTTCTGACCTTTCTTCAGATGCGTTTGTAGCTGCTTTTAAGCGATTTATCTCCAGGCGTGGTAATTGCGATACCTTGTTCTAACTTTATCGGGGACAAAAGAAAATTCGATGAAATATATGCCTTAACTAGTTCTCTTGAATATAAGAATATACTTCTGCGTGAATTAATTAATAATAAAATTGATTGGAAATTCAACCTCCTTCTCCACCTTCCTCCGTCTTCTCCTCATTTCGGTGGTTATCCGAAGTTATCAATACACAAATTTTAACATACGAGGAGTTCAGTACCGTACACGCTCAAATCGAAGCCCTTCTGAATTCACGACCTTGACGTGTTCTTAGTAGCGATCCTAATGATCCATCAGTACTCACCATTGCACATTTTGTTTATGGATCTCCCTGAAAATCGTTCCCCTCTGAAATTCATTCTGCAGAACCACGTAACTATTTAGATAGATTAAACTTTTAGATACTATGTTGCAGCATTATTGGAAAGGGTGGCATGTAGAGTACTTACATACCCTTCAAACGCCCTTAAAATGGAATACTAATTCTAACCCTGTAGGTGGAGGTAGGTACTCTTGTAGTTGTAATACAAGATAATATCCCACCCTTAAAATGGCCTATAGCTATTATTGACAAATTGCATCCCGTCAATGGCGGTATTGCACGCGTTGCCTCATTAAAAACCAAGAATGGCACATTTATTCGGCCTATGGTAAAACTGTGTCCCTTACCTACTCAATAGTACTTTGCATTTATGTAGCCTATTTAGTATAGCATTAATAATTAATTTAACGATTTTTTAGTTTAAATTTATTTACGTAGTGTAACAAAATTTTAATCATTTTGTTCCCTTTTGTATTAATATTAAAAATCCTTACATTTTATCCCTGAATACCAGCAACCGATAATGCTCCACCTTATAATGTGTGGTCTACTTCTAAATTGTTTTTGATTGGTCACTTTTATGAAAAGGTCGGAACGCCGCAAACAGCCAGGAAATTAGATTTTTAACGAAAAATCGACAGTCGGTCTTCAGATAGGTACGAGCAAGTTGACAATTTTTACGCTTATTGAAAGCACATGTTCTAAATTTTTAATTTAATTTGAATCTTGAATTATTATCACGATTGTTAGTGATCGGTGTTCCGATATAATAGATTATTATCTGTAATAATCGCATTAATCGATATTATAGTATATTTTTGTGTTGTCACGAGATATGTGATAATAAATTTATTTTACACGTGGTGAAAATTTTCTGCCGAATTTTTATTTTTGCAGAGTTGTTGAGACGCTGGCTTAATCTTCCCATGCCTCTACTATTATCCTCGTAAACCATCAGATTCCATGCGGAACGTCTTAGAACATCTTTGAGGTGGATTCACGAGGTTGGGACCGAAATTTGTATACAAGTGAGTACATTTAATTTTCTTAATAAATTGAATCTGATTTAAGAAAATTGTACCCTGTATGCAAAAGTCGGTTCTATCTGAAGAGTCTGGGTTGATTAGTGCGTTTGTATATATAACCATATGGTTATTTTTTTATATACTATAGTTTTTGTCTGATAATTACAGAATCTATCCAGGAATTTTATTTTTGATTGCTTGCTGGTATTCTAGACCGTCTCACATTAATTTTTTTTCAATTTCATTCTATTTCATTGTACACTTTCTCATGGCAACATTTTGCCCACGATCGATTGGCACAATCAATTTTTATATGTCACGTTTCGTCTTTCCAGGACCATCATCAATTTCATTTTTTTAAATACGGCCTTGGAAATTTTATTACATTTTTTGCAAGCTTTCATGACCCCCAACGTCATGTACTGCCTCAGCCCGAACCAGATTCAGACGTTTTGTTTCGAAAAATTCATCTTCAATGTATTCGTTAAAAATTTATTTAAATTTTTTATTTAATTTCTATGTTTATTGAATTATCATAAACTTTAAGTGTCGTTAGACTCTGTAAAATCCACCTGGTTATTTAAATTATATTTTAAACCATGACGCGTTATAATCAAACATTATTAGAGTTTTCATCTCGTGCCCATATTTATTTCTAAGTTTCTCGAATTCTCAAAATTCAAACAAATTCTGATCTAATTTTTTTGATGTAATGGTAATAGTTTAAATAACCAGGTGAATTTCGCAGAGTCTAACGACACTTAAAATGTACGATAATTCAATAAACATAGAAATCTAAATAAAAAATTTAGATAAATTTTTAACGAATTCATTGAAGATGAATTTTTCGGGACAAAAAGTCTGAATCTGGTATGGGCTGAGACAGTACAACATTGGGGGTCATGAAGGCTTGCAAAAAATGTAATAAAATTTCCAGGGCCGTATTTAAAAAAACGAAGTTGATGATGGTCCTGGAAAGACGAAACGTTAAATATAAATATTGATTGCGCCATTACAGGGCAAAAAGTTACCATGAGAAAGTGTTCTTCTTTTTTCAATATCACCTCAAACAAGGCTGAAATGGAACAAAAACGCATATCCAAAATTTCGGTTTTTTCAGATATTTCGAAAACTAATCATCTTAGCCCCGATTTTTTAGAGGCATAAGGTTAGACTCCTGATTACGCAACTTTGCCCTCATTTAAGCTAGTTCGTATCTCTTACCGTTTCCAAGATATCTGTAGTGAGAAGCGAATTTGTAACAGCCTGTATGTAAAATATTGAATTTAAAATTCAATCCCTGCCCGACAGGATGTATACGAGCTCTTAATTTAAATTTAAAAAGGTAATAAGTAACAAGAGTTGCCTATCTACAGTTCCCTTAAATTGTTAAAAGTTTTGTTTGTTCTGATAAGAATTGAATAGGTAACACACCAATAAAGAAAACGATTTTTCAGTTAGTTAGTCACAAGCACGTGAATACCATTATTAGAATTAGACACCATATTATTGAATATAGAAAAGTGGGTGAAGTGCCTATTCAGTATTTCAATATTCTTGAACCCAGATCCTTTTTCACATCCCTTACTAGGTTCCAGGACTTAGGAGAGTTGAGCAGGATAGAGGTAAGAATTTGTTATAGTAATACCCATTTTTCAACTGTGTCGAATTTAAATATAACCACCAGAAAATACAGTCGGCATAATTAACCAAAACAGTGTTGTTTTGGCACAAGATAATATTATATCTTTATTAATAATAATTAATTGTTTTGAACAAAACACAGATCTCATTTAGATGTTTCAAGAAATATATAGAAAACACTCTATATACTAGTATTTCGGCTTATTAGGCCTTTCTGAATTGAGTAAATGTCTATTACTAAATATTTTCAAGCGCGTTTTAGTTATTTATCTGTTTACGAGTACCTACCCCGGTTGATCCTACCATCTCGTAAAGCACGAGTTTTTAATACCTTTTCTAAGAAGGGCGAAAGTGTAGAATCTATCTGATCATTCGTAGTACAAGGATTTATAGTAAAAGATTTTTTAATTTCTAATTGCTCTAACAGATCTAAGCGCTTTCCTTTCTTTTCAGATCTAGAAAATTATTGTTTTCTATACAATGCGTCGAAAATCCTGAATTTTCTACGTTATTTAGTATGGATTTTTTTTTGTTGTTTTACTCTACATAATTTCAATATTTCTACCGGTTTGACCCACATACACGGCATTACAATCTACGCAGTTAATTTGGTGTACTCCCGATTGTTCTAATTTATTAAAAGTTCTGTTGTTTATCAAAATCCTCCCAATATTACGTTTGTTGATACTAATCGTTTTACACCCATTTCGTTCTAATCTGCGAGCTATTTTTCCACTATAATCTGGGACGTAATTACTATACAAACTATAAAATTAACAGAACAAAATTGTCAAACTCAAATATCTTATTTTCATTAAAAATATTTAAGTTTCCAACGAATGCATAATCTTACCTTTTGAATAGTTTAAATAGATTTCTCTAAAAAATTGTATAGTAAATAAAAAATTATTTCTGACGAAATCTGCCAAAAAACTATTTAAGCGGTAAAAATGAGCAAAAGCGGCCTCTTTTTCCCGAATTTTGTAAAACTCCCGACGAATTAGTTTCCTCCTTTTAATTTTATCATGTTATCTATTAGTGTTTCTTTATATCCGCTGTTTTTTGCAATTTGCTTGATGGAAATCAAGGAAATTGCAAGAAGAAATTGCAAAGAAGCCACGAGTCTGCAGAAAGGGTTTGTAACAAATATACTTTATGTCTTTAACAGATGCTAAAGATGCTAAAGATGCTAAGATCCTAAAAAAATATAGCACCATTCCTTATAGACAGGAAATGAAAGCATATTTTGACTTTAAGCTAAGAGTTGCTGGAATTAGTAAAATATGGAAAGATTTTGATTTTTAAAGTCTCGTAAAAAGGAGCAAAATATTCCCGATACTTTAAAACACGTGGAAAATCCTAATGATTACTATTTAACCTGGATTCCTAAATTAAACGTTGGCAGTGATACAATGATTACTATCTCAGTAAGTGTAAACATCTAAAACTATAACTGAATTTAGTGTGTAAAAAATATTATACAATACAAAACCGAGTCCGCGTGGTTATGATGGATTAACTATTAAATTATTACTAGAAATGGGAGAAAATGACAAAAAACATACAAGGATGACAACAGCATCTAGAATAATATTATTTTTAAGAAAATACATATTAAAGACATTTTGTATCTGGAATGATGAGTTAATTATACCAAACGATTTTTCTTAATATTTTGGTGAATACGGTTTTTTTTATTTTTTATTGTTAGCAGTATGTGTATATTTATATGATGTCTATGCTTATATGTATTGTATGTGACTTAAGTTGGCAATAAAAATATTTATTATTATTATTATTATTAATTGTAAGGGTACTCTATTCTTGATGATAAAATATCATAATTTTGTAAGTGCGGAAAGTAGAATTTATTTTTCAGAAAACATTTTTATCAATTTTATCAATGGGAACAAAAATATATTGTTATCATAATTGTTGCAGCAAATTAATATTGTAGATATTTACTTTTGTAAGCTAAAATGAATTTTACATGCAGCCAAAATGAACGAATTCATTCATTTCATCTGCCGATGGCATAAAATGAGAAAGAAGTTGAGAGGATACGACTCGAGATTAGAGAAATAGACGTTGAAGAACTCGACGAACGGTCTCGAAAAAAATTTCAAACGATTAGAGAAAGGACAGAACTTTCACCTGAAACGGTTCTCGAAACCGTAAAAATTAGAAAAAGGGTCTAGGGAGTTCCGCGAAAAGTTGTGATGCGTGAAGTCGGCATGCGTGACGAGGCCATTAGACGCATTGGCATTAGAACAAACGCCGGTGCTATCCGCATCTCTCTCGCCGAACGGCAATCGACGAACATTTTGCAGAGGTTTTTTGAAAAGGCGTTTAAATTGGGAAAACGCGTAGTAAACGATACGAAAATCTCCTTATGCATAGGAGAAAGGCTCGGGGTGACCTTGGGTCGCCTGCAGGAATCGCTTCGCGATCCTCGCTCAGATGAGATAGCTTACAGAGTTTGTCTATTTGGCGACGGAATTTAGAGCGAGACAGAATAGACGCGTTTCGAATATATATGGAATATACGCGTATTGAATATATGGATTAATGTGTTGTCCTCCCATATAATAAACTTTTGCTTACGAGAAAGTGCATATTCTAATAATTGGGAGCATGCTTTAGAGAAATTAATACATAAAAAAATATCCATTAGAATTCAAAGACGCCCGATAAGCATCTTGCCTACGCTGTCAAAGATGTTGGAAAGAGAGGAATTACGGAGATTCGGCAATATATGTCAGAAACAATTTTTTTTTACTCTGATACAGTCTGGGTTTAGATCAACGCATTCCTGTGAAACGGCTTTGTTGAATGTTACTGATGACATCTTGACAAGAATAAACAAAAAATATTACAGTATTAATGCTACTCATTTAATAGTATTCGATATTATGATGTCATGTATTCTATACTTAAATATGTAGGGTTCCCTGAAAAAGTTGTAACGTTTTTCTGCAGTTCCTTGAGTGATAGATATCAAAGGGTGGTTATTGAAAACAGATAATCTTCTCCTATCAAGCTGTCGTGTGGTGTTCCGCAGGATTACACACTGGGACCACTTCTATTTATGTTGTATACCTCTGATTTTGAAAATATTGAACATTGCAAAACACATTTTTATGCTGATCATATTATGCAGTTGTACCTCTCTCTTCCAATTACCGATATAGCAGTAGCAATGAACGCATTAAAAAATGATATTGCCTCCTTAATTAATAAATGAAAAAGTCACTGCTTCAATATAAATGCATCAGAAAATGTCTATTTTAATATTTGGACCTCAGAAGCATTAGCATCTTATCAGTTGCAGATAACTGTAGAAAACGAACAGATACATCTATTCGAAAGTAAAACAGGATTGATTTTAAATAAGATTTTAACGTTTAAATTACACAGCAATAATAGAAAAATATCTATGGCTTATGCTAACGTAAAAATTAATTGCCACAACCGATTCTTCCTCACTAAAAAAGTCAATGTACGAAGCTTTTGTTCTACCACAATTTAATTTCGCTCTTCTTTCCTTTAAATGGCATGATAAAAAGTTGCTTCTTACAATAAAAGACACTCACGTTTAAACTGGGTAATTATATATAATTATGCATTATTTAGAATACAGTCTCATTAAATATACTTCAAATGCTCCTTACGCTTAAAATTTAGTATATATTTTCTTTTGGATTCTCCTTTGCTTAAAATGAAAAACAGGGTATGTGTATCTTACACAGGCATCTGCATTAATAATTAATTATTATTTTCTTGTTTGTTTTTTACATTATTTTATCTCAGAAAGTATAAAAGGTAGAGAAAAAAGGTTAAATACCAAAGTTTTTTGTTTTTACCTGAATTTTTCATTTTTATAACTTTCTTGAATACAGGTTGTTCAATTTCTCTGATCCAGGCATCAACTTTCTGTTTTTAAATGGGACACCCTATATTCAATTACGTTTTTGATCTCTCATTAAAATTCTAGGTCAATATTGTTAAGGATACCCTATACTTATCATTTACCGTTACGAAGATATTTGCATTTAAAGAAAAAAATCTTAAAAAAACACCTGCTCAAAAAATCTCGCCAAAATAAATAAGACCCAAAAAAAGGTAAATAGGGTTTAATTTCGTAGACAATTAGACTCAGAAAATACTTCTATGAATCGATATTACTTGATTAATATACAAGGTGTTTTTGACAGATGGCTCAAACATGTATATGTTAAAACTCCAGAAAATCGAAAATCTCTTATGGAACACCCTGTGTATTATTATATTTTTGGATTCTCCATTAAATTCTAACTTTACTTTATATAACGTTCCCTACTCTTATCTTTTTTAGTTTTCAAGATATTGACAAAAGTGTGGAAAAAATGTCAGCTATTAATCATTATCGGCTATTATTAAAAATATCTCTACTATTATTTGGTATATTATAGTAAGTGTGCCTTAAAACTGATTAAGAATATATTATTTTATCAAAAACTAATATTTTTTTAAATTATTTCATTAATTAACTAATATAAACAAATCTATGTTTGTAACTTGAGCCACAAATAACTAACAATAATTATAACAAATAACAATAAAAATAATAAATTAAATCAAGTGTCCTATGAGCGCTTCAATTTCCTTCCTGATTTTAATCTTTAAATCATCCACGTTATTACTCTGAATTTGACAAATTCGGGCTTTCAAAGTATCCCATAAAAAGTTATCAAGTGGAGTTAAATCTGGGATCCTCGGCGGCCATGGGATATTCCCGTTTGGCCCTATCGATTCCACAAAATGGTTGTTAATAAAATTCCTTAAAACTGCAGTATTGTAGCATGGAACTCCATCCATCTGATAGATAATCTGATTGGCATCTTCTTCGGCATCCAATAAAGGTAAAATGCAAGTTTGTAATGTATTTTACCTAAGATACCTGGGACCATTTAAATATTGGCCAAAAAACACAGGGCCTAAAATGTGTCTCTTATAAATAGCCCACCAAACATATTCGTCAATATCTTGAAAACTAAGCAAAATAAGAATAGGAAACGTTATATAGAGTAAGGTTAAAATTTAATAGAGAATCGAAAAATATAATAATACACAGGGTGTTCCATAAGAGATTTTCGATTTTCTGGAGTTTTAACATATACATGTTTGAGCCATCTGTCAAAAACACCCTGTAAATTAATCAGGTAATATCGATTCATTGAAGTAATTTCTGAGTCTAATTGTCTACGAAATAAACCCTGTTTACATTTTTTTTTTTTGATGTCTTATTTGTTTTGCCGAGATTTTTTGAGCAGGTGTTTTTTTCATTAAATGCTAATAGCTTCGTAACGGTAAATGAGCGTAGTCTTAACAATGTCGACCTAGAATTTTAATGAGAGTTCAAAAACGTAATTTAATATAGGGTGTCCCATTTAAAAAAAGAAAGTGGATGCCTGGATCAGAGAAATTGAACAACCTGTATTCAAGAAAGTTATAAAAATGAAAAATTTAGGTAAAAACAAAAAACTTTCGTAGTTAACTTTTTCTCTTCCTTTTATACTTTCTGAGATAAGGGGATAAAGGATCTTATTTTGGACACCCTGTACAATTTTCATTACGGAAAATAAAAGCCTTTTATAATAATAATAATAATAATAATAATAATAATTATTATTATTATTAATATTATTATTATCATTATTATTATTATTATTATTATTATTATTATTATTATTATTATTATTATTATTATTATTAAAACAAAATAATAAATTTTGTTTTCTCTCAAGCATCTCAAAAATTCTGTAAAATTTCTTGCTTTTTGCAAATCTATAATCAAAATACTAAAATTCATATACTTATTTAATTTTAGCTGTACAGTTTACATAGGACAAAGTATACGTTATATCTCTTTCAGTTTCAACATGAAGAGAGTATTATATAATTACCTAAATAGAAGCAAATTTCTTGACTCTCCAAGTTATCCTCAAATATTATGTTTCTGAATTTGGTTGTGTTCTTTAATTTCCTTATACTTTCTCCGGTACTGACATTGACACTGGCGTATCTGGGAATCACTGAACTAGTTTCACTGGTAACATTTAATGTATTAAATAAAGAGGCTTGATATTTACTGGCAGGTTTAATATAAATGCTTGTAGGAGATGTTATAAATACAGCATCACTCACATACTTTCGATGCTTTTTCCAAATTGAAGAAGTTGGCCTCAAGCATATAGAGCCGTCCAAGTTTGGATATTTGTTACTTGCAGGAGATGATTTTGAACCAATTCGTTGAACATTAAGTTTCATTGTTTGATTTTTTGTAAATGAATAACACACATGAGACGATTAACTGTACTACTTACTAATCCTAAAATAACTTAAGAAAATCAGACAGAAGGTATCCATGCATGTGGTAAGTACTTTGTTATGCGAGTATAAAAACTTTCACTTCGTCATAAAGATGGTTAATACAGACACTTCACCATACACTGTTTAAAACAATATTAAAAACAATTCAGTTTTCACTAAATTGCAAAACTTACATATTACTAAAGTTAACCACAAATACCGAACGCAGATTGAAGTAAACTTTTTGAAGAGTAAACAAATTGTGTTCTAATTATTCCGAGGCAACACGATTGTTGCAGTTTGGTACCTAATTATCAAGGTCACGATTCTAGTTTCTCTTATTAATATGTATAAAATAACAATCGCTGCGGTAACTACCTTGTTACAGAGTGTTCCAAATAATGAAATTAAAAAAACAAGTAGTAAATATGTATATGTATATACATGGTGGGAAGAATTTGAATGTTCACCATTGATATCTTGGCTCATAGTTTGTTTCTTTTGGGATTACACAATCTGTAAAATAACATAAAATATCTTGGAAACGGTAAAAGATACAACGTGGCTCAAATTAGGAAAAATATGTTCAATTTCATGCTGATTCAAAATATGTGAACAAGCTTAACAAAATTTTTCAGTTTCCTTTATGTCAATTAACTTTTCTTAAAACAAATATAAACTTTTGAAATTTGGTATATTTATAGTTTGATGAGAATTTTTGATTGCCATACTAAAACTAGGCCTACTAGTTTTTCGACAACAATAATCAAATTAAACACTAGAAAGATATTACAAGCACGATGATACAGGGTGTTTCACGTAGACCTTCCATTAGACGTTTCTAGAATACTACGCGTAGTGGAATTCTGAAAATTTCTATACGGAGTTTTCTCACAATTTTCTATTGTTTAAAAATATTTCCGATGACGTCACACTTTCGGTTCTAATGAAAGTAGACATCAACTCGCTTCTTTCAAATGGAATGAACTGTTTTTATTTCATTTTTGGATTCTACGTCAAATTTAAAGGTAAGTTACATAGGAATACCCTATCCCTAAACTCAATCGTTTCTGATATTTCGACTTTTTCAAAAAGTTTGGAAAAAACATATCTATGCTTAATCGGTTCTATCTCTTCTAGATTTTAATCTAGAGGGCTAAAATTTCAGACGAGAAATCAAAAAACACTGACCAATTGTGTCAAATTGAAAGTTCAATAACTCGCTTATTTTAAATACAACACCCTATGTTTTATAATGGTAATGGATGTAGCTTTTAATTCTCTGTCGATTGGTATTAGCATTCCCTATACCTAAATTCCACCGATTTGAAGATATTTGGTCAGTATTGCTGCAACGAAAATAATTAGACAGTCAGCTGCAGGTTGGCTGTGAAACAAAAAATTTAAATGTACTTACTTATTTAGCAAATTTGCAGACATTGCTGTAAAGTGATTTATTTGTAATATTTTTTTATAATAATGGCGTACTCCTGTTACACAAACGAAGACTTTTTAAATTTAATTGTCAGTTATGGGGAGTGTAATCGAATTGTTAGTAGAACATGTGTGTTTACAGAGTCCAGATAAATATAGATCAACTAAGGACATGGTCAGAAAACTATTAAAGAATTTAATACTAAAAAAAGACTATTAAAGAATATTATTTTTATATTCTTAATTTTATTGTTACCATTATGTGAATGCTGAATATTGTAGATATTTATAATAAATGCATATTGTATTAGTTGTATCAAATTATTTCAGAAAGTACAATTTTATTTCTGTCGGGTTCATTTTGAATGTTTTAATGATTCATTTTAAAGTAATGTTAATTCAAAACCAACACCTAATTAAATTTAAATAAAAAATTAAAACACTTATTGCAACCTAATTACAAACGTACGCAAAATGCTAATTTGTGCTTATTTAAACATTCTACATGACTATCTAAACAGTGACAATGACGTTTGATAAAAATTTCTTCACATTTAATGTTTTTCCCAGCCAACCGTCAGCTAACTGTCGGATTATTTTCGTTGCAGTAATAATGTCCAGATATCTTCAAATCGGTAGAATTTACGTATAAGGAATGCTAATACTAATTGAAAGAGAGTTAAAAGCTACATCCATTAGCATTATAAAACATAGGGTGTTGTATTTAAGATAAGCGAGTTATTGAACTTTCAATTTGACACAATTGGTCGGTGTTTTTTCGACGCCCTGTATAACTTGTATCAACTTTCAAATACTACAGATGTTTGTATACCTTTTAGTATTTGTCATCTAAAATTTTAGCCTTCTAGATTCAAAACTAGAAGAGACAGAACTGATTAAGTGTAGTTTGTTTTTTCCAAAATGGTTTAAAAAGTCTAAATATTTTAGAAACGATTGAATTTACGGATAGGGTATGCTTATGAAACTGATTTTTAAATTTGACATAGAATCCAAAAATGAAATAAAAAATAGTACATTTTATTTAAAATAAGCGAGTTGGTGTTTACTTTCGTTAGAACCGGAAGTGTGACGTCACCGGTAATATTTTAAATCGATAGAAAACTGTGAAAAACCCCAGTATATATATTTTCAGTATTTCAGTAGGCGTAGTATTTTAGAAACATCTAATGGACGGTCTACGTGGAACTCCCTGTATATCCTACTTAATATTTTAAATAGAAATAATATTTATATTTAATATAAATAGTATATATTCACAAATAATAACTGGCTGCCGTTACTCTGAATACAGAGTTCAGTCTTTATATACAGGTCTTCCACTGCACATTTAATTAATTATTAACTAATTCGAGAAGGCTTGGCTAAAAAAAATGAGCACCATTACACTCAACGAACTCCTCACCTGATTAAAGAAACGGGACCTCAAATTAGATTTTCAGTAAATATTTGGTGTGGAATTTTAGATAACAAGGTATAAGGGCCTTATCATATTATTACACTTTCTTATTATTATTATTATATGTATACTAATTATTTACACTTTCTACAAAATAATTTAGAGGAAATGTTGATGATCTACCTTTCACAATATTCAAAATTTACAGTTGTTTCAACAAGATGGATGCCCTTGTGTGTGACAACGCTAGAATTGTAATCCAGTACCTCGATCAACGTTTCCAGAATTCGTGGATAGGTACAAATGGTCCCATTCTATAGTCACCGCATTCACCGAGCTTAAACCCCCTAGATTATTATTTTTGGGGAGCTGCTAAAAATTATATCTAAAATAATCCAAGCCAACGACAGAAAATGAAATGTTGGGAAGAATTAATGAACACATAAATTCAATATATGGTGCAACCGTAAGACGTGCATATCACTATGGCATCATCTGGAGATGATTAAAACTAAACTTATGCCATTGTGTCCTATTTCAGTGAACCATCGCGACTGATCAGCGAACCGCCGCGACGGATCAGTGAACCATGACTTACTAACCAATAAAGCGGGCTATATAGGATTGGCCCTCTATCACCATTCATACTATTTTACATTTAGCAATTCCTTAACTCTTGAAAGCATCCAACTCTCTGGAATTTGTCACGTTCCTAATTAGTCTTAAATTGCTACTATCTATTTTATGGTTGTTCTCAAACGCATGTTGGGCGACACCACACTTATCTGTTCTACCATATTTGAGATGAGTCATATGTTCCTTGAATCTAGTTTGAATTGACCTTCTAGTTTGTCCAACATACTTTTGATTTCAGTCTTTACAGCTAATTAGGTAAATCCCCGACTTCTCCTTAGTTTCTATTTTGTCTTTCGCATTGCCTAGAAGTTGTTATAGTTTATTTCCCAATGAATAAACCACTGACATATCTATATCTTGCACAGAAACTCGGAAATTATTAGCTTCTTCCCTAAAGGTTCAAGGACATAGCTCCGGTTAGCTCTGGGCTCAAGGCGGGGAATGGATTTTACTGTTAAGCTTACTTTATAAAAATTTGGGCACCAGGTAATTTAAACGAGAAAAAAAATATACTTTTCAGCATCTCATTAGGGCTTGTTTCTTCAGATTTCTTACAGCATCTGTTCCTGCATTTCCAGATGACGTAGATAGTGACGAGACTGATCACAGTACCAATAGTTAAATATGTGACCAGAGAAATGTGTTTTGTCACGAATGGTTCATTTATTAATTGATCAAAGTCTCTAGAATATTGTTCGAGTTTATGATTGGCTATATCCAGATTTTCTATATTTAGATGATCGAACTGGAGGGGTTCTAATTTGGTAAGTTGAAGTTTTTCGGGGATATTACTGCAACAGTCATATGGTATAACCACTGGATGAGAATTGTCTGTAACATTAAAGCTATTGCGGCCTTCTGCTTGCACCTTTGTTATACCGACAAATGCGTAGCAGTCTGATTGGAGATTTAATATCGAATTTTTGTTAATCGTGGTGATTTTGGTGTCCATCAGATTACAGTTTATAGTGATGTGGATGAGTTCAGAAACAATTATAAGCCATACGTTGTTTTGTAGTTTTTGGACGTTATAGCCCTGTCCATACACCAGGGTACTTTCGCAGTTTTCGGGAACCTGCCTGAAATTCTTTAGCAACTGGGCTTCGCATATTGCGCTACTATCGATCGGATAGGTGTAGAGGTCTGAACATAACTTCTTACGAGCATTTAGTTGTTTGCATGTGCTCAAATCTTTTACAGGGATGTACATTAATGAATCATCGTTACGCGCAATGAATCTTTGTGAAAATGATAAAACGTGGTATAGGCCAGTTCTATTGTCTAAAATCGGAATGGGATATAAATGATATCCCATTCAAAGTAAAAGTGTTGTGTAAAGTTGTTGTTCTACTAACGGTATTCTTAGAACGAAAACAAGATGTGATTTTGATTGAAAGGCTTCTAATTCAATAATTTCCAAGTATGTGGGGATTTTATTGGAAGGGATAAATTATTTTTTACTAAATTTTGGGAAATTTTCTTTAGTGCGGTAATCAAATTTTCGGGCGTAATGATTGAGGAATGTATTATCTTCAAACGGGCGAAGGTTATTGAATTTAAAATGTCATCAAGATTACTCTGAAGGTACAAATAACTTTCGGTTAATTTTTCGCATATTTCAACGAATCTTGATTCGGCCTGAACTAATGCGACTCTATCATTTAATTTGTGTAAGGAATTTTGAATCTTTTTCATGTCCTCATTAAGGGTTTCCTGGCTAATTTACAAATTTTGAATTGTTTCGTCAAACGTTTTTATCACTGTAGAGGTGACAGATATTTTTTTTAGGAGGTTTTCCATTTGGTGTTGATCATTATTTAATTTATTGATACTATCCGTAAAGAATTGAGCATCTTCGGCGTCTAGGTTGCCGGTAATTGATTTGAATATACTACCTAAGCCGTTTAGTATTCCGCGTTTAAAGCGTTTGGTGTTAAAAAACACTTCATCGAATTTTATTTTAAGGGAATTTGATATTTGATTTAAAAGAGTTATGTGGGTTCTAACTTTAACTAGAAATTATTTTGTTTCGCGCGTGTCGACGGCGAATATGTTAGTAATTGATTTTAGTATTTTATTGTTGTTGTTGAAAGCTTCTTCAAGGTTTGATAGATTCTTATGAACAAGTAGATTTCATTTATCATTGGAAATTACTATCCTTGTTTCGTCATGGTAATAGATCCCGACGGTATTATTGATAGGTGTTATCTGGTACTGGGCTACTGCTGCTCCGATCAGCAGGATGAATCTATAAAGTAATTAGGTTTCAAAATATGATTTTAACCTATCAAAGTTGACTTTAGTTTTTTGTTTAGTCTTTAGGTTAAGAAGAGTTGCTGAATTTTTATGGAGTTCCACAATCTCAAATGGGCCATTGAATTTATTGTGCAATTTATCGGTGATTTGTGATTCCTTTACATATACCTTTTGACCGATCTGATATTCGGGGGCTTCTTTTGAAACATGGGCATCGAACCGAGTTTTTGCTTTCTGTTTTTGTATTTACGTTCTTGCGCGCGCTACTTTATAATAATAAGAGAGGCGGTTATTTATGTCTCTAACGTATTTCGTGACTAATTTTTTTTGATTATACAATGTCTCTGGAGGTCTACTGGACGTATGTCCGAAGACCAACTCATATGAGGTAAATCCATGAGTTTTATTTGCAGAGTTATTATAGCATATTACTGCGTAGGGTAATATATTAAATGGGTGTTCATCGGGATGAACTGTCATGTGTATTCGGATCATTTCTAATAAGGTAGAGTGAAACCTTTCTAAGGAACCGTTCGATTGGGGATGTCCCACGCTCGAGTATGTTAATTTAATATCATAGAGATTGCATAAATCTCTTAAGAGAGCATTATCGAACTCTCGGCCATAATCGTAGTGTATTCGGAGAGGCGTTCCGAAGTGTTGGAAGTAAACGAGCAAGGTGTTTGCGACTGATTTCGCCGATTTGTCATTAATTGGGTATGCTTGACTAAATTTCGTGAGTTCGTCTCGTATCGTAAGGGCATGATTTTTTGTGGGGGCTTCTAGTATGTCAATATTTATGCGTTCGAAAGGGGACCTCGGAGTTTTTGTGATTACTAGGGGCGTGTCTAGATTTTTACGACAGGATTTTGTTTTCTGACATGTTTCGCATTTTTTTATATAGTCGTCCACGACCTTCGTCAAACCTTTCCAATTATATTTTTCCCTAAAGCGGCGGATAGTTTCATTTATTCCGCGATGGATATGAGCTTTGCCGGCGTGATACTGATCAATAATAATTGGAATTTGATCATCACTAGGTGTTTTTGTAATATCTTGACATATTTTAAGTTTCACGTCTTTTTCTGATAGGAGAAATGACAAAATTTCGAGGATAGGTAGGTCAATGTTATTTTCAATACAATATGTTTCAGAGTCTTTAAACTCTTCACGGCCATTATATAGCGAAGCAAATAGATTTTGAATTACTGAATCGGGGTCATATGGTAGGGCAACAATAAAATAGTTTCTATTTCGCACCGACTTACTGGATAATTTATTTAATTGTAAATTCCAAAAGTCTGCGTTGTCTTCCAACAAGTCTTCCAACAAGTCTTCAACGATTTTGTAATGAAAATCCTTGATTGTTTTGTTGTAGAAAGGTTACAATATTTTTGTTGGTCTTGTCTAAAAGTTGTCCGTTTGAGAATTCAATTTTGGAGTAATCGATTAGTGACGTTGTTTTGTATAAGTTCGTGAATGTTTCAAATTCTTTTAATATGTCTTCTTTTTCGTTTGTTTCTATTGTGTCACTTTGATTGTCAGAGTCAGGTTCATTTGAGGTAGAGGGATTTTGGATGGGGTACGTTAATAATTTTGATTTTGCCTGAAAGTTGGAATAATCTTGGAGGTGAGTTATTTTTATGCAGGAAAGAGCATCTGCATTTTTGTTAATACGCCCGGGTTTATACTCTATCACGTACTAGTACTTTTCAAGTTTCAGTCGCCAGCGTGCTAGGCGGCTTCCCGGATCTTTTATTGAGAACAGCCACGTGAGGGGTCTGTGCTCCGTTATTAGCTTGAACTTTCGTCCGAATATGTAGGGGCGGAAGTGTTTTACGGCCCAGACAATGGTTAAAACTTCATGTTCTATAGTTGAATATTTGGTTTCGGCCTTGCAGAGTGTCCTTGATGCATAGGCTATTGGTAGATCTTTACCAACGGGGCCTTGCGAAAGTACGGCGCCGATAGCGAAAGCGCTTGCATCAGTGGTCAGGAGAAAGATGTCGTCAAAATTCGGGTAGATAAGAACTGGGGTCGAAATAACTGCTTGTTTTAATTCTTCGAGAGATTTTTCGCATTCGGAATCGAAAACAAAGGGGACGTCTTTTTGTAATAGTTTGGTAAGCGGTTTAGATAATTTGGCAAAGTTACTGATGAATCTTCGATAATAGCCCGCGAGACCGAGAAACGATTTTATCTCTTTTTGATTAGTAGGTTGGGGAAAATTTTGGATGAATGATATTTTATCGGGGTTTGGTTTGACTCCTTCTTTTGTGATAAGATGGCCTAGGTACGCGACCTTTTTGCGAAGAAACTCACACTTATCTGGCTGAATCTTTAGATTGGCATTTCTAAGGCGTTTAAACACTTCTGTGAGACAGGAGATGTGTTGATGGACGGTGGGAGAATATATGATGATGTCATCCATATATACAAGACATCGCTCGTTCTGGATACCCAAAAGTATATTGTCCATTACCCTTTGAAACGTGGATAGAGCGATTTTAAGCCCAAAAGGCATACGAACAAACTCGTAATGTCCGTTATCCACGCTGAAGGCGCTTTTCGGAATATCGTTTGGGTTTATCTCGATCTGGTGGAATCCAGAAGCAAGGTCCAATGTAGTAAAATATTGGCATTTACCTAGCTGATCTAAAAGGTCAGAGATTTTAGGTAAGGGATACTTGTTTCCTACAGTCAACTCATTGAGTTTTCTATAGTCCACAACTGCACGCCATTTCTGCTTACCTGAAGCGTCTAGTTTTTTGGGTACGACCCATACCGGAGAGGACCAGGGCGAATTTGAGGGTCGAATGATGTTTTGATCTAGCATTTTGGATATTTGCGTTTTAACTTCCTCATTATGTATTTGAGGATATCGATAAGATTTCGTGAATATTGGTTTCGCGTCGTTGGTGTCTATCGCATGCTTTATTTCGTTAGTGAAGGTTAATTGGTCACTCAATTGGACTCAAGATAGAAAATATCAGAGAATTCTAGACAAAGAATTCGATTATTACCTCACTTTCTTCTTCGTTTAGGTGATTTAGACGAAGTTCATTCATTGTTTCATCATGTCTATTTGTATAAGTTTGAAAATCTATTTCGTTAGTGTTATTTAATGAGAAATTTTGGATAGGTTCTAGTTTTATGTCTGAGAAATTAATAGTTTTAGGCATTGCGTTTGCATTTATGACGGAAGTAAGAAATTCGCCTTTGTCGTTTATTTGAATTATAGCGTTAGGAAGTCTTACTTTATCAATTTCCGTATCTAGCAGTATAGCTTCGGTGTTAATCAAATGGCATTTAAATTTCGAAATTTGTTCTGTACGTGGTTCGATTGAGATTGTATTTGAAATGCTGCGAGCAGTATCGCGTGTGGTTAAATCTGATTGGTTTTGTACGTCTTCGGTGAAAGTTTGATCTGTAACCTTGTGAATGGGAATGGTTTTGAAACTGGTTATAAGTTGTCTATTTTTTATGTCTATTATGCAGTTGTAGTGTTCCAGAAAATCGGAACCAAGGAGTCCATCGAACTCTATGTCAAGGTTGCATACATAAATTTTAAAAGGTTTATTGTCGTCAAACGGGATAAGAACGGCTTCATTGATAATTATTTTTTGATCGGTTATCCCTTGGATTGTGACATTTTCGGGATATCTCATTTTATAGTTCTCACAAGTCTTTGGTTTGAATATAGACAAACCTGCGCCTGTGTCAATTAATATTTTATAGGTATTTGTAGAGTCGTAAATATAGTACAGATTTTTATATTTCACAGACAATAGCGGGTTTAGAGAAAGCGTTGTTCTGGAAAATTGAGATTGGGATTGTAACTGTCCAAGTTCATGTTGCCAAATTGGGTCTGCAACATTGTCATATTGGGGACTCTGGTTTGGTGGTGATACGGTGGGTCCTACTGGGTAGGTGGCCCAGCTCGAAAATCCTGATTATATGCAGGGGTCGTATCGAAATCTAATTCGTCAGTATAGTAACTCTCATAGGGATCATTAACAGTATAATGATCTTCGTTACCATCATATTCGAAATTATTAGCTGTATAATAATTCAAATTCATAAAGGCGTTATTATCTGTATAATAACCATCGTTTGTATTTTCATAGACTTTATTGATACCAGGATAATTTTGATTTGGTTGTTCTAAAGTTTCATGATCGCTATTTTGGTTCAAATGAAGTGTTTTCCTACTAATATTTGGTCTATAGTAATTGGGGTTCTGTTGAATCGCAGGGGGTCTTGGACTATTAAAATTTGGGTTTGGTGCAATAACAGGTGGTCTTTGTTGTTGGAAATTTTGTGAATTTCCAGAATTTTGGTTGTAGTAGTTAGGTCTTTGCTGTTGGAAATTTTGTGGATTTCCAGGATTTTGGCTATAATAATTAGGTCTTGGAAAATTTTGTTGGTTGCCAAAATTATTAGGGGGTCGAAGATTTTGTTGTCTCTGCCGACCCTCACTAATGACGTGTCCCGTACGTTTGCAAAATGAACATTGTTTTATAGCCGAAGATACATTCGGGTTGCGTGTAGGAGTATTAGAATTATTACCGCGATTGAATATTTGGGCTTCGAAATAATTTAGGTGAAGTTCTCTTCGAACTCTCCTAATTGCCGTTAACATATCTTCGGGATCGCTTGCTCTAATAACGTGGGCGATTTTAGGTTCTAATCCCGTGAGTAGGGTATTTAGAATCATGCTTTCGGTGAACTGTATTTGCGCTTGTTTTTGTGACATTGATAGCTGTTGTTTTTGAATCGAGGCATACACTTTTGCTTCATGAGTTTGTAAACCTGTAATAAATGTAAGAGGCGATTCGCCAGGAAGCTGTCGCATCCTTTGGAGATCTTGAATTAATGTAGTTAAATCACGACTATCACTGAAATGGCTTTCTAAAAGTATTTTTATTTCGTTCCATGTGCTTGGATTCCTAGAGTTCACTAGTTCAGCTGCACGACCTTTTAATTGATTTTTTATATGAATAGTTAAAAGTACCTTCTGGTTACCAACTGCCATGTCATGGGCAGTTTTACATGAATTTATAAATTTGGTTAAATTTATTTGATTACCGTCATATTCAGACACAAGTGTGAATATTTCGTCTAATTTATAAGGTTCAACAACCTCAGGAGGATTTGGTTGCTGTTGTTGTTGAGGCATGTTTCTAGTAGTGACTGGCATAAAAGATTTAAACTAATGTAAGCTAGTAAGCTTGGGTCTTGTTTAAATTATTAACAGTGAGACCAATAGAACTGTCTTTTTCACGAGTACGTGATTGTATTGTTACGCTTATTATATTGATTAAATTGTACAGAAGAAATGCGAGATGATTCAATAAGTACTTACATAAAATTCTTCATTGATTGGAGTTGGTTCTGTTGTGCAAAGGATTGGAATCCACCATCGGCTATTGACGTTCTTCCTTTATCTGGCGATCCTTTCTCTGGAGTTAGGCACTTCTGGAGTGTTGTGCTTGTTCTTCAAGCAGGTTTTCGTCAGTTAGGCTTCTTTAACAGGTGTTTCACAATCCTACCGACTGCGCCAATTTTATATCACTTAACACTGGATTAGCTTTTTAAAAACTTTTATTATTTACTAGCAGTTTAATAACATTGATTATATAAAAGTAATGAATAATAATAATGTAATCGACTTGGTACTACGAGGTATAAATGACAAGTGTTCTTATTTGTGTCTTTCGGTAGTATTTATAAGGTATGGATGCCGACGCAAGCATAAGCATTCTAAGAACCTGATGCCTTGTTTGCGTCTTACAGAGAATGCTTCGTTTTCTGAGGAAGCTGTTATCGCTTTAGATAAGCAATATCATATTACATGTTACTTGATATATTCAGAATGAATAGTATCATATTTTAGCATATAACATATATATATATATATATATATACGTATTCAGCGACAAAAACGAGGCCCGATATAACTAACAGGCCACCCGAGGGAATAATTTTTATACTATATATTTTGATGTTTTGTAATCTCCTAATAACATTTAATATTAACCTTTCTTGAGGGGTAAGATATTTCCAAAATTAAGACATACAAGTTTTCTACGTACATCCGAGTCCCTTTATAATATTTACCTAACATGTGAGGCCCACTGTTTATAAATGATATTTTCAGTGTATATACGAGTCCCTGCGACGTTGCCTAATATTTTCTCGCAAAAAAACATAACCACGTGCATTTTGAGGTTATTCCCAACTTATCTAGGTAGGTATTATTTCTTTTTATTTCTAGTAAGTGTGCGGTGAAGATTTTACGTAAAAATTAGTAATCGTTGAAAACATATGTTGAAAATAGCTTTCAGTCTTAAGGGTCCATTCTCTGTAGATTTGACAGGCATGAATGTTTGGTCGGATCGAGAGGATGGGTGGCCGATGGGTGGAGACTTATATATTCCAACTATCGAATTATTAAGATTTCGGAGGTGCACGTAAAGCCGAAGTAAAAAGGCACATGGAAATAAAGTTAGCCCTCATTGCAAGGGTACCGGATTTGTCTTATAATTGCAACAAAATTTCTTTTTAATGTTATAAATTATATATCACCGGAAAGATCTAAAGATAAACTAGATCCCTATAATAGCAAATTTTTGTTTAATACATGTATTTTAGAGAAAATAATTTTTGAAAATACGCTATTTTAGTACAAGATTGTTTGCCTGGAATTTTAAAAATAAAAAGAAATACCAAAAATTACTACTATAGGGACTTAGATTAAAGTCTTATCTTTCAATACTTTTTTACTAAAAGTCGCTATCTTTTATAGTTTTTTTTATAATTAGACACGAGACGAACGCCGATTTAGGGCTTATTTCGACCTAGTGAATGGACTCTTAATCCAAGTAAGTTTTTTCTGTACAGTTTCTCTGAATGTAATTTAAAATATTATTTCAATGTTTACACGAGCAATTATAGTAATTCATATTTTCGTTGAGTTACAGAGATAAAGGTTCGTACCTGCAATTTGAAAATGGGGTAAAACTATTTGTTTATTCATTTTGTTTATTTAGTTTCGCATCCAACAGACACAATAAGTAAAGAGGATACTAGAAGCGGATGGTTCTTTATGAAACATCGTGAAAATAATTGTTTTAAAAAAAAACAGATCTCATTTACATGTTTCATGAAATATATAGAAAACACTCTATGTACTAGTATTTCGGTTTATTAGGCCTTTCTAAATAGAATAAATGTCTTTTACTAAATATTTCCAAGCGCATCTTTGTCTGTTTGCGAGTACTTACCTACCCCGATTGACCCTAACATCTGGTAAAGCCCAAGTTTTTAGTACCTGTATTTGGACTGGTACCGAAAGAAATTTGAGCGGCTTTCTCAATTTTTTAAATTTGCTTAACGATAATATTCAGTTTACAATTGAAAAGGAGGAAAACAATAATCAATTAAATTATTTGGATATGACAATAAGAAAGGTAGAAAATAAATTAAAATTCTCGGTTTATAAAAAACCAAGAACTTCCGACGCATTTATTATCCGACCAGCAAATTTGCAGCAGTTCTGGCAAATAAAAAAGTCGGTTTTCCATAGTTTAATACTTAGGCTTTTAATGTTCCCGCTAGAAAAAACAGAGTTTGAAAAAGAATTAAGTATAATCAAGTAAATTGCAAGAAACAACTGATATAAAGAACAACTAATAGATAACATGATAAAAAACAAAAGGAAGAACATTCGTCGGGAGTTTTACAATATTCGGGAAAGAGAAGCGACCTATCGTTATATTAATTACGTCCCAGGTTATAGTGAAAAAATAGCTCATAGATTAGAACGAAACGGGTGTAAAACGATTGGAGTCAACAAGCGTAACATTGGGAGGATTTTGTTAAACAACAAAGAAACGGTTAATAAATTAAAACAATCGGGAGTATATCAAATTAACTTCGTGGATTGTAATGCCGTGTAGGTGGGTCAAACCGGTAGAAGTATTGAAACTAGAGTAAAAGAATATAAAAAATCCATACTAAATAACGTAAATAATTCAGGATTTTCGACGCATTGTATAGAAAACAATCATTTTATAGATCTGAACAATGTAAAGGTACTGCATCGTGAAAAGAAAGGAAAGGATTTTACATTTTCGCCCTTCTTAGAAAATATACTAAAAACTTGGGCTTTACCAGATGTTAGGATCAATCGGTGTAGGTACTCGTAAACAGTAATTCGCGTAGGTTTTACTAATGCGCTTGGAAATATTTAGTAATTTACTCTATTGAAAAAGGAATAAAAAGCAGAAATACTAGTATACAGGGTGCTTCAAATTCGATGCAATACATGAAGATCTCAGAAACGGTAAGAGATACGAAGTCGGTTAAATGGAGGCAAAGTTGCGTACTCAGGGGGGCAACATAATGGTGAAAAGAGATCAAGGCTAACGTGATTAGTTTTCGAAATATTTTGAAAAAACCGAAAATTTCGATTTTCATTTTTGCTTTTTTTGCGGGCCTATTTGATGAGGTATTCAAAAATAAAGAGCACTTTTCTATAGCAATTTTTTGCCCTTTATCGAATGGTGTTGGAAAATTTTCCGCAAAACGTTTCGTTTCCCGGAAACCAACATCAATTTAATTTTTTTACATACGGACCTGGAATTTTTTTTCAGTTTTTTGGAATCATTTTTGTAACTTGATAGAATTCCACCATAAAAGGAACCAGATTTAAACGTTTTGTCTAAGAAAAATCCATCATTAGTATTTTTCCTTCGACTTTTGTTAATTCTAGATATTGAATAATATTTTTGATAATATTAAAACAACGAATTCACAACTATAAACTTTGATGTAATTGAATAAACAATAAATAAAACAACAAAAAATATTAAAATACCCTAAAGCAGAGGTTTAAAAAATGATGTTCGTCTCCATAAGAAATAATCTAATGGGGATAAATCAGGAGCTCTTGCTGGCCATTCTATAGCACCATGATTTCTGATCTGTTTGAAAATGTTTCATTTAAGTAGTTGCGCACAATTCCTGAATTATGAGGAAATGTAAATAAAATTAAAAAAGTCTAGTTTGCTGAAAGCCATTTTTATGTACCGATAGTGCTTGCCACAACATTGAAATGTGTTTGTCATAGAAAACGTTTGCCTAGATAAAACTAAATCTATAAGAGGACCACGGGAAATTATTAATGAAGGATTTTTCTTAGACAAAACGTTTAAATATGGTTTCTTTTATGGTGGCATTCTATCAAGTTACAAAAATGCTTCCAAAAAATTGAAAAAAAATTTAAGGTCCGTATTTAAAAAAATTAAGTTGATGTTGGTTTCCGGGAAACGAAACGTTTTGCAGAAAATTTGCCAATACCATTCGATAAAGGGCAAAAAGTTGCTATAGAAAAGTGCTATTTATTTTTGAATACCTCATCAAATAGACCCGCAAAAAAACAAAAACGAAAATCGAAATTTTCGGTTTCTTCAAAATATTTCGAAAACTAATCAAGTTAGCCTTGATCTCTTTTCACCATTATGTTGCCCCCCTGAATACGCAACTTTGCCTCCATTTAACCGACTTCGTATCTCTTACCGTTTCCGAGATCCCCATGTATTGCATCGAATTTGAAGCACCCTGTATAGAGTGTTTTCTATAAATTTCCTGAAACATCTAAATGACATCTGTGTTATTTTCAAAACAATTATTATAGACACAATAAGGCCCAATTACAGGACACATACATACACTAATAATTTAATAAAACAAAAATTTATAGCAACAAAGTACGACATTATAGAAGGCGCAAGTACAAAACAATACAATAAAATACAATTGATTAGAACATACAAAGGTGTTGAAATAATTCACTAAGAACATCAAATGTAAAGCAATATTATTTTAAAATAAACTATTATAAAACAACTATAGATGAATTGCTTTAATTTTTTTTTCACTACAAACATATCAATGCTGTCCCTCAGCAGTTCACAGGAAGTTGCCATTTGTTGAATAGGAGATGCAACAAGGATATTAGTTCGTGCTAATGGAATGTTAAAAAAGCTACGGTAACGTGCAGGTAATGGAGGAACTTAAAACTTATTAATGTGAGGATTTCTGGGCAGTCCACTATATTGTTTAAAATTTTATGTAAAAATAATATTCGATGCGTACCTCTACGACTTGCTAATTTAATAAGATCAAAACGATCAAAAAGGGCTCCTTGAGAAAAATTCTGGGAGATACATGCCATCAAGTATATTGAGGCCGATAATAGTAATAGTAATAGTAATAGTAATAATAATAATAATAATAATAATAAAGCACCAGCGGCCGACCCCGAGAATCGAAGCCAGGAAATCGACTGGATTTCAAGAAATAATAATAATAATAATAAATGGTTATTTGGTTATTTATATTCTTACAACCAACCATCAAACTCCGAATAATGTATTATTATTATTATATATTATATTAAAAATAGGATAACTATTTTTAACATCCTACAAATATTCTAATTTTTACAAATTTTTCTTATACTTCATTTATTGAGATAATAAGAATAATTAAAATCTTGAAAACGCGTGAAAAAGACGCCTGGTCTATGCATTCATAAATCAACGCACTGTTGCCATGTCTAAGGGACTCGGAATTAACAATCACTTTGTAAATTTAAGGTATATATGGGGGCCTCGCATTGTCAACAGCAAATTATATACAGAACTATTGAAGCGACCCCTACGTACTATTTTGATGAACTAAAAACCGTATAAGAGGTGATATGCACATCACTTGTGAGTCCATAGAAAAACATTGACAGTGGGGTTTAGGGGTGGCAGGGGAAGTAAAATAACTTCATATACATGGAATTTCAATGCGAGGCCCCCTCGCTTGTCCAAAACGGGTCTCGTTTAGTATGTTGTACGTGCATTTATGGGCCTCGCATGTACTCAGTATAAAGATATATATATATATATATATATATATATATATATATATATATATATATATATATATATATATGGCGAGTTTCAATTAAGAAGCTTGTAAACCTTGCAAAGGGAAAAGTTAAATTATTTTTCTCTTGTGCCTTTTACATAATAGCTGTGTAGGTGTCTATGTGATGTCAAAATGATTTTTTCATGTGTGTATTTTAATATACTGGATGTCACAAAATACTGACTCATGCACATAACTTTTTTATTTCGCGACTTGTCAACGCAAATGATTCCGTGTTTTTCAAAATAGAGTACCCGTAATATTCTTGGACATTTCAATTCAGGATTTTGACAAACTTACATAAAATTTAAGCTCATGTAATAGTTATTTATAATGCCGAAAATCCCAAAAGGATAGTAGTATTAAAAAACGAGTTAATACCAACACATGAAGCACTAACGAACCTATATTTTTATGTAGGTAATAAATATTTGAAATAAATTTTGTACAATATTTAGGTATTTAATATTTTTCAAAAATCACTTATTGTATTGTCTCTTAATGGAAGAAAAAAGGTGAATAGGTATTTAATTATCTCCCTTAGAACTTCTCAAGAATCTAATTGTAATTTAACAATCTATTCGTCTTCACATTGTATTTTCTTTAAGTTGAAATCTTTAATTCTTTCATTCTTCTTGTCTTATATGCTTAGAGCCGAAAATCATAATTTTAACTGGAGTAACTGAAATACGGAATTAAATATAAATCAAAATCATTTTTGACTAGCCTCCGCCTTTCACTGAGTCCGCATCAAAATTAAAAATCGCATCTCACTTATCTCTATGACTTCTTTTTTCTTCTTATTAATTCTGCACGCCCAGTGTTAGGTAAATACCTATAATATCTATTATAATAATATTTCTGAACTAGTTGTGCCTCTGTTATGTTAATAAAAATATTCAATAAAAGACCTTGGCGATATAAAACATTAAATTGCTGAAATAGTTTTTTTTACTATCCATCTTCTTTAAGGCTACATAGAAAATACTCAAGCAAAATTACATTCAGACAGATGATATTCTTTACACATACTGAATTCTTAAGTAAATTGTAAACTGAGAATGCACTGTCAATTTTCAAGAATCATTTAACTAGCAATAAGTTACATGCGTTAGCAGTATGTACATAAATATAAAATACTTCTAAAACTTAAATAAGTTGTTCTGTAAAATGTTATTAATGAGTATTGTAAAATGGAAAAACAGAAAAAGGTGTATTTCTTGTAATATCCTAGATTTCCAGCTGGAAAACTATTTTTTTTCCTAGATATATTCATAAGTTATATTAGGCACACATTATTTATGTCACTAGGGCACTTCCTTCAAAATTTAATATTCATAACTACTACGCGGTTGTTACAATAATATAATTAAAAAATATTTGATATTTTTTAATTATATTACACGTTTACAAACTCATGAGGCAAAAGTGTATGCCTCGATTCTATACAGAAATATATAATACTTCTAAAACTTAAATAAGTTGTTCTGTAAAATGTTATTAATGAGTATTGTAAAATGGAAAAACAGAAAAAGGCGTATTTCTTGTAATATCCTAGATTTCCAGCTGGAAAACTATTTTTTTTCCTAGATATATTGATAAGTTATAGTAGGCAAACATTATTTATGTCACTAGGGCACTTCCTTCGAAATTTAAAGTAGGTACCTACGACATATCTTTCATAACTACTACGCGGTTGCTACAATAATATAATTAAAAAATATTTGATATTTTTAAAATGGCTTATCAACAACAAAACAGCCTCATATTAAACATTTAAACAAAAAAATAGAGAAAATAAGCAATGCTCATTCTATATGCCTTCTATTTTGTGTGAGAGGACTTATTTTATGTGTAGACTTTGATAACAATTTATATTTAATATAATTTTCTTTTAATAACAAGTTATTAATAGAAATTCTATAAATCCAAAAAAATTGTAGGCCTTATTTAATTAATTCCAAGTAAACCATGTTAAAGAAAAAACAGTTTCTGTGAATCCATATACCATATATATTAAAACGCCTCGATTCTGTCTCGCTCTAAATTCCGTCGCCGAATCCACAAAGTTTCAAAGCTATCTCCTTCGAGCAGGGATCGCTCCGCGATCCCCGCGGGCGACCAGAGGTCGCCCTCGGCCTTTTTCCAATGCGTAAGGGTATTTTCGTCCCGTTTCTTATGCGTTTTCCCAATTTAAACGCCTTTTTAAAAAACCTCTGCAAAATTTTCGTCGATCGCCGTTCGTCGAGGGAGATGCGGCTAGCTACGGCGTTTGTCCTCACGCCTAATAGTCCCGTTACGCCCTCCGAAATCCCGACTTTTCGCGGAACCCCCTCGCCTCGCCCCTCTTCTAATTTTTACGGCTTCGAGAAGGGCTTCACATGACAGTTCAGTCTATTCTCTAATCCTTTGAGATTTTTTTCGAGAGCGTACGTGGACTCCATCTACGTATATTTCGTCTTCGAAAATCTCGAGTCGCATGCGTCTCAACTTTTTTCTCATTTTATCTGCCGATGTGAGATTGCACTGTCAAATTAATTAAACTTCAGATAGGTTATTTTCATTATTTTCCTATGAGAAATATTCTGCCAAACAGTTCTGATTACCAAAATACTGAAGCGTAATGCTTTTCCAATTAGAAAATCGGTAAAAATATTTTTTTTTAGGATAACACGTACAGGTTACATACTTAAACATCTCAAGGTAAATTTCTGACAACAGTCTTAGTAGCGCAATGGGATAGCTGTAGGATTCCAAAAATCATAATGCTGATTTCGCGAGTTCGAGTCACGCTGGAGGCTAACTTCTTTTTCCCTTTTTAATTCCAATTATTTATTAGTATTAGTTTGGAATTAATTCCTTAATTTTGGCAGCCTGTAAAATTCATCATTTTAGCTTACAAAAGTAAATATCTACAATATTAATTTGCTGCTACAATTATGACAGCAATATATATTTGGTAATATTGATAAAATTGATAAAAACGTTTACTGAAAAATAAATTCTACTTTCAGCACTTAAAAAATTATGATGTTTTACCATCATGAATAGAGTACCCTTACAATTCATCAAAATATTGAGAAAAGTTTAGTATAATTACATCATCATTCCAGATACAAAATTTCTTAATATGTATTTTCTTAAAAATAATATTATTCTAGATGCTTTTGTCACCCGAAGGGTGCCCCAGGTCATAGGCCAGGATCCCTGGCAGGACTAGAAATCAGGGATTTTCTCCCATTTCTAGTTTATTTTAATAAAATACCAATAAGATGAAGATTTCTTAGACGTTGTGTGAACTGAATTTAAATTTGCAAAAAATAGATTATTTAACCGACATAACTCTCACTATTGGTTCGAAGTAGATCCTCATTTTATTAGAAAACGAAATTTCCAGGCCAGTTGACAAATAATGTGTTTTATGCAGCGAGAAACACTTCTATTGTTATCTGAAATTTTATTAAAGTAGTTTAACTGGTTAGATATGTGATAGCACATCATAATTGAAACACCCTGTAGTTCAGCAACCTTGGCATTCACGCCAGCCCCATGAGTTCCTCTGGACCTGACTCAGCACATGGACCCGAAATATTGTTTATAAATATTGACACACTTGGATATTGGAATATGATTATGATTATTTTTTAAAGCATTCATAATATAGAGACGAGTTGGTGTTCAGTTCAGCTATTAAAAGATTTATTCTATACAGAGAATTATTTTATTTCCGAGTAAAATACAAGTAACATATGGGAGTACTTACAAATTTTATAATTTTCTTCTTTTTTCAAAATCATCTCCAACAGTAATTTTCATTTTAAGTGATAACTATTTAGACATTTTAAATAAATTTTAAATACAATACATTATTAAATATTTGTCAAATAATGAACAATACAAACTATAATATCAATTTAACTTGGCACCATCACATAAAACAGAATTTTTAATAGAAAATTTTGAAAATCAACGGATAGCAAATAGGGATCTTTTTCGTTGGTCACCAAGATCACGAGATGTTGCACCCCTTGATTTTTTTTTTATAAAAGTGGGAATTTTTATAAAATTTTTGTTAATAACTTTAGAAACCGTTATGATTGGGTAGGGAACTGAATACAAACCACCCATATTTTTGGGCTTAGAATTCGTTAAAATAAAAAAAAAATTGTTGTTTCCATTTAAAAAATTGAAGATATTTATTTTCTTTTAGTTGGACATTATTTCCTTTGTCACTGTACTCACCCTGTATACAACTAAATATTTTTAAGTCTCCCGTTAATTACCTATCGCCTTCCTTATAACGCCCACAATCAAATACTTTTAATTTAGTGGAAATTAAATTTAGCATATTATCTACGTAATATCCATTTATTTAAGTAAAGTCAAATAAAAATTTACAAAAATACAACCTATTTGAAATTGGTTTTGCAAAATGTGTAGATAGCTTAGGTAGGTATAAGTGTTCCGATATTTTTTCGCTACAGTATAAGAGACTTACAATTATCTGCTCCAAATTGCAAAGACATTGCTTGCCTGCTAAATATAAAAATAAGTAATTATAAATTCTGCAAGAAGAGAATTTTGGATCCGAGAAAATTACTTACAATTAAAATAATAGTATATACTCGTATACGAGTATATATAATAAACATTAGTATGTGAATTCTCTACAATTATCAGTACTAACTACACGTTGAAAAGCCCTCTGTCCCCGTGATCGAAACGGCGATGTTGCCAGATTTCGGGGTAAAGAAAGACATGTTCATTGGTGGGCTATACAAGACTTATACTGTATATAAGGTATACAAAACAGCGCCACCTACAGTGAGTTTATATGAACTTCCTGGCATATGTCCAACTCATAAACACTACTTTGTGAAGCCCTCCGAAAAATTCGTGTACAGCCTTACTAACACTATATAAGCCTAGCAATGACCAAATACACCTGGATACGCTGTTGAGCCCGAAATCGGGCTACACAGCGTATTTGCGGGCTACACAACGACCTGTTAGTATTTTCGACGGGCTCATCAATGACCGTATATACCGCTATATATATATATATATATACTTATAATAGGTATGTTGTTGAGCCCGCGAGACGGACGGGTCTCTGTTGCACCCGGGCTTAATTACAGAGTTAAAGAAGTATATACTGTGAAAATTAATTCTTCTTTTAGCTATAAATCAGGGCATTATTAGAGGGGTAACTTAGTTGCTTAATTTAAAATTTTATGTAATAACAGGACGTTGTAAAGCCCAAAGATGTAAACGTTAGTTTGTGTAGCCCGAGTATATATTTTTATAAATCTTACGGTTCTTATGTAGCCCGGCAGTGTTGCCATGCTTTTGTGCCCGTTTAAATACCATTATCGATATTAACTTGACCTGAAAAGCAAATTGATGAAATGATAAAATTTGTATCTGTCTGTGGAAGATGCTCAAGGAAGCAAGTGATGTGTTTTTATAATTAAATCTTTGTAAGTTGAGGTAAGAAGCTTGTAAACCTTGCAAAGGGAAAAGTTAAATTATTTGTCTCTTGTGTCTTTTACATAATAGCTGTATAGCTGTCTATGTGATGTCAAAATGATTTTTCCATTGTGTATTTTAATATACTGGATGTCACAAAATACTGGCTCATGCATATAACTTTTTTATTTCGCGACTTGTCAACGTAAATGATCCCGTGTTTTTTTAAAATAGAATAGGTACCCGTAATATTCTTGAACACTTCAATTCAGTATTTTAACAAACTTACATAAAATTTAAGCTCGTGTAATAGTTATTTATAATCCCGAAAATCCCAAAAGTATAGTAGTATTAAAAAACGAGATAATACCAACACATGGAGCACTAACGAACCAATATTTTTATGTAGGTACCAAATATTTGAAGTAAATTTTGTACAGTATTTAGGTATTTAATATTTTTCAAAAATCACTAATTGTATTTTCTCTTAATGGAAGAACAAATGTAAATAGGTATTTAATTATCTCCCTTAGAACTTCTCAAGAATCTAATTGTAATTTAACAGTCTAATCTTCACATTGTATTTTCTTTAAGTTGAAATCTTTAATTCTTTCATTTTTCTTGTCTTATATGCTTAGAGCCGAAAATCATAATTTTAACTGGAGTAACTGAAATACGGAATTAAATATAAATCAAAGTCATTTTTGACTAGCCTCCGCCTTTCACTGAGCCCGCATCAAAATTATATCGCATCTCACTAATCTCTATTACTTCTTTTTTCTTCTTATTAATTCTGCATGCCCAGTGCAGAATAGGTAAGTACCTATAATATCTATTATAATAATATTTCTGATGTAGTTGTGCCTATGTTATGTTAATAAAAATAACATAACATTCAACACAAGACATTGGCGATATAAAACACTAAATTGCTGAAATATTTTTTTTTACTATCCATCTTCTTTAAGGCTACATAGAAAATACTCAAGCAAAATTATATTAGACAGATGATATTCTTTACACCTACTGAATTCTTAAGTAAATTGTAAACTGAGAATGCACTGTCAATTTTCAAGAATCATTTAACTAGTAATAAGTTACATGCGTTAGCAGTACGTACCTAAATATAAAATACTTCTAAAACTTAAATCAGTTGTTCTGTAAAATGTTATTAATGAGTATTGTAAAATGGAAAAACCGAAAAAGGCGTATTTCTAGTAATATCCTTGATTTCCAGCTGGAAAGCTATTTTTTTTCCTAGATATATTCATCCAAGTTATAGTAGGCATACATTATTTATGTCACTAGGTCACTTCCTTCGAAATTTAAAGTAGGTACCTACGACATATCTTTCATAACTACTACGCGGCTGCTACAATAATATAATTAAAAAATATTTGATATTTTTAAAATGGTTTATCAACAACAAAACACATCCCTCAGATTAAACATTTAAACAAAAAAAATAGAGAAAATAAGCAATGCTCATTCTATATGCCTTCTATTTTGTGTGAGCTGATTTATTTTATGTGTAGACTTTGATAACAGTTTCTAAGTTATTAATAGAAATTTTATAAATCCAAAAAAATTGTATGCTTCCTTATTTAATTAATTCCAAGTAAGCCATGCTAAAGAAAAAACAGTTTCTGTGAATTCATATTCCATATATATTAAAACGCGTCGATTCTGTCTCGCTCTAAATTCCGTTGCTGAATCCACAAAGTTTTAATGCTTTCAAGCATGAATCCACAAAGTTTCAATCTTTTTCGAGCGGGGATCGCTCCGCGATCCCCGGGGGTGACCAGAGGTCGCCCCCGGCCTTTTTCCAACGCGTAAGGGCATTTTCGTCCCGTTTCTTAAGCGTTTTCCCAATTTAAACGCCTTGTCAATACACCTCTGCAAAATTTTCGTCGATCGCCGTTCGTCGTAGAGAGATGCGGCTAGCATCGGCGTTTGTCCTCGCGCCTAATGGTCCCGTCACGCCCGCCGAAATCCCGACTTTTCGCGGAACCCCCTCGCCTCGCCACTCTTCTAATTTTTACGGCTTCGAGAAGGGCTTCACGCGAAAGTTCAGTCCTTTCTCTAATCCTTTGAGATTTTTTGTTCGAGACCGTACGTGGACTCCATCTACGTCTATTTCGTCTTCGAAAATTTCTAGTCGCATCTGTCTCAACTTTTTTCTCATTTTATCTACCGATGTGAGATTGCACTAACAAGACAAGCACCTCCCATGAAAACTGTTAAATTAATTAAACTTTAGATAGGTTATTTTCATTATTTTCCTATGAGAAATATTCCTAACGGAATCGATAGTACCTACTGACTGCCAAACACTTCTGTTTACCAAAATATTGAAGCGTAATGCTCTTCCAATTAGAAAATCGGTAAAAACAAATTTTTTAGGATAACACGTACAGTTTACATACTTAAACATCTCAAGGTAAATTTCTGACAACAGTGTCAGTAGCGCAATGGGATAGTTGTAGGATTCCAATAATCATAATGCTGATTTCGCGAGTTAGAGTCACGCTGGAGGCTAAGTTCTTTTTCTCTTTTTAATTCCAATTATTTATTAGTATTAGTTTGGAATTAATTCCTTAATTTTGCAGTCTGTAAAATTCATCATTTTTGCTTACAAAAGTAAATATCTACAATATTAATTTGCTACTACAATTATGACAGCAATATATGTTTGGTAATGTTGATAAAATTGATAAAAATGTTTACTGAAAAATAAATCTACTTTTAGCACTTAAAAAATTATGATGTTTTACCATCAAGAATAGAGTACCCTTACAATTCATCAAAATATTGAGAAAAGTTTAGTATAATTACATCATCATTCTAGATGCTTATGTCACCCGAAGGGTGACCCCAGGTCGCAGGCCAGGACCCCCGGCAGGGCTAGAAATCAGCAATTTTCTCCCATTTCTAGTTGAAATGAGAACGAAAATCGCGACAGCTATTTTCTCCCATTTCTAGTTTATTTTAATAAAATACCAATAAGATGAAGATTTCTTAGACGTTGTGTGAACTGTTGAATCTAAATTTACAAAAAATAGATTATTCAACCGACATAACTCTCACTATTATTATTATCATTTTATTAGGAAACGAAATTTCCAGGCCAGTTGACAAATAATGTGTTTTGTGCAGCGAGAAACACTTCCATTGTTACCTGAAATTTTATTAAAGTAGTTTAAGTGGTTAGATATTTGATAGGACAGCATAATTGAAACACCCTGTAGTTCAGCAACCTTGGCATTCAAGCCAGCCCCATGAGTTCCTCTGGACCTGACTCAGCAAATGGATCCGAAATATTGTTTATAAATAATGACACACTTCGATATTGGAATATGATTATGATTATTTTTTAAGGCATTCATAATATAAAGACGAGTTGGTGTTCAGTTCAACTATTAAAAGATTTATTCTATACAGAGAGTTAATTTATTTTCGAGTAAAATACAAGTATCTAACATATGGGAGTATCTTACAAATTTTATAATTTTCGTTTTTCAAAATCATCTCCAACAGTAATTTTCATTTTAATTGAAAACTATTTAGACATTTTAAAAAAATTTTAAATCCAGTACATTAAATATTTGTCAAATAATGAACAATCCAAACTATAATATCAATTTAACGTGGCACCATCACATAAAACAGAACTTTTAACAGAAAATTTTGAAAATCAACGGGTAGCAAATTGGGATGTTTTTTTTTCATTGGTCACCAAGATCACGAGATGTTGCACCCCTTCATTTTTTTTTTATAAAAGTCTGCGCGTAGCCTTTCAGTCTGTATCACCGGGGAAAATGCAAAAGTGACAACAGATGCGAAAGTGGTTTACAAGTGAATGGTGCTGTTTGAACAATTATTATTGTAATACTTAAATAAATTCACAGAAACTGTTTTTTCTTTAACATGGCCCACTTAGAATTAATTAAAAAATTAATTAGGTAGGGAACTGAATACAAACCACCCATATTTTTGGGCTTAGAATTCATTGAAATAAAAAAAAATTGTTGCTTCCATTTAAAAAATTGAAGATATTTATTTTTTTTAGTTGGATATTTCCTTTGTCACTGTACTCACCCTGTATACAACTAAATATTTTTAAATCGCCCATTAATTACCTACCGCTTTCCTTATAACGCCCACAATCAAATACTTTTAATTTAGTCGATGGATGATAAATTTTACTTAAAGACTGATAAATTTTCATTGCAAGTGGGCATCCGTAAAATTTTTGTTAAAAAAATTAATATCTCGAAAACTACGTTTTAGGAATACACAAAGGGGCCCTAAAATTGTATGTAGAATCCAAATATTGAGAAATATACAGGGTGTTCCATTTAAATCAAGCAAGTTGTTATCTACTTCCGGTGCAACCGGAAGTCACAAAACCGTCAAAATATTTTGTTTGCCGAGAACACCCTGTATTTACTACACGTACAAAGTTTTCTAAAAATCGCCTCAGTAGTTTCTGAGATACCTATGGGTCGTGTTATCTCCTGGCTGGACACACTGTATGTAGGGTTAATCAAATACACTTTTAGAAAAACATTTTATGCTCTATACACCTATGACATCAGATTTTTCCTGCGACGTTTCGTCCTTTTAATATTATTAACTTTAAATTTTTAAATACTACGACCTGATTCTTTAATTTAATATTCGAACAACACTTTAGAATAAAAGTTGATTGGTAAGTCACACTTGGCTATTCTTTTGCTTATGCTTTTGCTATTCTTTTCTGTTTTGCTCACTAAAGCCAATTTCGTTAATATTAAATTTATCTGGAAGTATCAATTGTCGCATTAATCTATTTTCTTCATCATACAAGTATATAATATATTTTGGGCGTAAAATTGAGGCCGAACTACTCCCCAAGTGTAGCAACCATCGATGAAATTGCAAGTTGATGATTGCCATTCTTATAGCATCGATATCAAATTTAAAATTTTTCTTTTAATTTTAAAGGGAATTTTTTTTTTAATTTTCGTCAGTCGAAAGCCAACATGTTAATGTAAATTATTTACGTTAATATGTTGATCTGTATATATTAATATCTATTTATTTAAGTAAAGTCAAATAAAAATTTACAAAAATACAACTTATTTGAAATTGGTTTTGCAAAATGTGAAGATATATTTCCATTATTTTCGCTACAGTATAAGAGACTCACAATTATCTGCTCCAAATTGCAAAGACATTGCTTGCCTGTTAAATATAAAAATAAGTAATTATAAATTCTGCAAGAGAATTTTGAATCCGAGAAAATTACTTACAATTAAAATAATAGTATATATACGAGTCTATAATATAATAAACATTCGTAAAAGCACGTATATGAATTCTCTAAAATTATCAATACTAACTACACGTTGAAAAGCCCACTGTCCCCGTGATCGAAACGGCGGTGTTGCCAGATTTCGGGCTAAACAAAGACATGTTCATTGGTGGGCTACACAAGACTTATACTGTATATAAGGTATACAAAACAGCGCCACCTACAGTGAGTTTATATGAACTTCCTGGCGTATGTCCGACTCATAAACACTACTTTGTGAAGCCCTCCGTAAAATTCGTGTACCGCCTTAGTAACACTATATAAGCCTAGTAATGACCAAATACACCTGGATACGCTGTTGAGCCCGAAATCGGGCTACACAGCGTATTTGCGGGCTACACAACGATCTGTTAGTATCTTCGACGGGCTCATCAATGACCGTATATACCTCTATATATATATATATATATATATATATATATATATATATATATATATATGTTATCTCACTGGATAATTAATTAACTTTTTAAAAACTTTATTTTAATTACAAGAAATTCCTAAGATGTGTATGGTTTGAATGAAGTTTATTAACTTAACTTGTTCTACAATTGTAGTCCTATTTAATGTTAAATTTCGTTTAATTGATTCGTTTAGATTTTTAACTGAATCATTGGATAAGCTATCATCATACTTGGCTAATGATGAGCTAACAAATTTACAGAAATAATTTCGGCATTTAGACCTGACAAATTCAATTTGCTTACGCGAAAAGGTGTATTTTGCTATGATTATGTGGACAAGTTGGAAAAGTTAGATACAACCTCTCTCCCATCGATAGATCACTTTTACAATAAATTAACTGATGCTAATATATCACAGGAAGATTATACGCATGCTCAAAATGTTTGGAATTTATTCAGTTGCCAAAATTTAGGCGAGTATTCAGATTTGTATTTAAAGACCGATGTTCGCCTGTTGGCCGATGTATTTGAGAATTTTAGGCAGAAATGCTTGAATACCTATAAACTAGATCCTGCGCATTATTACACTCTACCAGGATATACGTGGGATTGCATATTAAAATATACAAAAGTTACGCTAGATTATTTGAAAGATATCGATATGCTGATGTTTGTTGAACGCGGCATACGTGGAGGTGTTAGTCAATGCTCACATCGATATGCTAAAGCAAATAACAAATTTATGGCTGATTTTTAACCCAGAACAACTAACAAAGTACCTCATGTACTTTGATGTAAATAATCTGTATAGTTGGGCAATGTCTCAATATCTCCCGTATGGCGGCTTCAATTGGTTGGAAAATTTTGATGACACATTTGATGTTACAAAAATTTCCGATGAATCAGCTGAAGGATATATCTTAGATGTTGACCTCGAATATTCTCAGCATCTCCACAACGCCCAGAAAGACCTACCGCTATGTCCAGAACACCGCGTACCACCAAATTCTAAATTACCTAAACTTATAACCACCCTGTATAATAAAGAGAAATATATTATACATTATAGAAACTTGAAGCAGGCCCTGTCTTTAGGCGTAAAACTTACCAAAATTCATCGCGTACTTAAATTCAATGAGTCTCCATGGCTGAAAAAATATATTGATTTAAATACAAAATTACGGGCACAGTCTAAAAACGACTTTGAGAAGAACCTATACAATTTAATGAACAATGCTGTTTTCGGCAAAACAATGGAAAATATTAGGAGACATCGTCTCGTGAAACTCAAAAATCGCTGGGAAGGTCGCTATGGGGCCGGTACCTACATCGCTAGTCCAAATTTTCATAGTAGGGCCATTTTTGCCGAAAACCTGGTGGCCATAGAATTGAATAAATCAGAAATTTGCTTTAATAAACCTCTATATGTTGGTATGTGTATTTTAGACATAAAAAAATTGTGTGTATGACTTTTCTGATCCTGATACTTATAGCCTTATCTACGAGGTTCAATGTAACGATGTTTATGAGCAGGTTATCAAAAATAACTTGGAAAAATTTGATACAAGTGACTATGTCCCAAATAATCAGTATCAGTTACCGCTAGCTAATAAAAAAGTGTTGGGCCTAATGAAGGATGAATGCGCAGGCTACATAATGACGCATTTCGTAGGCCTTCGCTCTAAAATGTACAGCATTTTAAGAGATGACAAACCTTGTATTAAAAAATCAAATGTAAAAAAATTCATAACTTTTGAAGACTATGAAAATTGTCTTAGGAATACGAGTAGTAGCGAAATCTTTAGAACCCAACGAACTATTCAATCCCACTTACACAATGTCTACAGCGTTGAACAATAAAAAATTGCGCCATGAAAAGTCCACATGACGATAAACGCTTTCTATTAACTGATGGCAGCCACAGCACTTTACCTTGGGGTTCTTATGCTATTATGGATGTGTAACTATTCTTAAACTTATTCGTAATCTTATTATACTTGTTTTATAAATAAAAATATTATATCTGTATATGTTGTTGTTTTTATTATTTTCCTAATACTAAATAAAGATAGATACCCTACTAGAAGAATAAAGATGTTGGTAACATATCTATTCATGTCCCGCCTATGAGCCCTAACTAGGTATTGCTAGAATGCTATTGCTTGCTAATAAACAAATATCCCCTTTATGCAACGCCACTGTTATTCCAATTTGCTAAAGACCTATATGTTTATCTCATTTCCTGTATTGTCGAGCATACGCTTATCAACAACAACAAAAGGCCTCGCAATCGGATGTAGTACTTCCTGTTATTGCTGAGCACACGCTTATCTCACTTCCGGTAGAGCTGAGATTTGGTATTTCCTGTTATTGCCGATTTCACGACTACTGATAAGACACTTGTACAGTTATACAAATATTATTATTATTTAGATTTTAAATTTAGAATATTTAATTGCAATGCTTTTGGCTTTGAATTATACCAACCAATTACCTAATTTCTTGATGGTTGCCAATAAGGCACAGTCAAAAAGGTCTGAATGCCCCAATCTGATTGGTGTGGTATGAAAGCGGGATGGTGTGATCTGATAGCTGGATGCGAGCTCTGAATGCTGATTGGTCGTTCTGAATGCTGGAAACGCGATATGAATGGTGCAACCTGATTGGTCGGTCTGAAGGCGGGATGGTGTGATCTGAATGCCCCAATCTGATTGGTGTGGTCTGAATGCTGCAATAAAGCATCAATGGCTGTGATCTGAATGGTGCAATCTGATTGGTGTGGTCTGAAGGCGGGATGGTGTGATCTGAAGGCGGGATGATGTGGTCTGAATGCTGGAAACGCGATATGAATGGTGCAATCTGATTGGTGTGGTCTGGATGCCGTAATGGCCGCGATCTTAAAGCCGTAATGGCTGCGGGACTGTCGCATTCTGATTGGTTGGTCTGAATGCTGCTAAAAGACCTTGCTGACCAATAACCAGGTGGCCGATAACTGAGGGGCCGACTACTGGGACTTGGGTGCGGCTCGTGACGTCAGGTCGCCATCTTGACGAACCTACGTACACGCTCTTGGGGCGCTCTTCTGCAGCCCCTGGGTGCTACATCTACGGGAATGTTACAAGAAGTCTTGGTCTTCACCCCTACGGCAATTATCAGCCATCAGGTCATCAGCTCCGTGGTGCAGGTGGCCATCAGCAGCTCTCCGCAGGTTCCCCTGACGTCACTTCCACTCCACTTGGGTGCTTCGTGACGTCAGGTCGCTATCTTAACGAGGGGTGCTCTTCTGCAGCCCCGGGGGGTGCTACACCTACGAGGATGCTACAAGAAGTTTTGCTCTTCACCCCTACGGCAATGACCAGCAGCTCCGTGGTGCAGGTGGCCATCAGCAGCTGTCCGTAGGTGCCCCAGATGCCACTTCCGGTGCAGAACATACTCAGCTTATCTACTCACTTCATAAAAGCCATAGACTATTTGTAGTGGCGAGATACAGTGAAATACACTGCAGTGCCCTCTTTGGGTCTTTGCTACTACCTGTCTGACAATTATTGTCTAATTGACAGACAGATAACGATCTGCAGAAAAGCAGATGCCATTACAGCGACCTCTATTGTCTTTGAGGAAGACAATCCTACTTAATTATTGGAAGGAGATGCTGAAAACAACTACTCCACGGCCGATATGCCCCGACTGGCGTTGCATTACATCAACATCTCCATGGATGTCGCCACATCCTTCATCAAGACCAAATACCAGACAATGACCGGTTTCGATCTTATTATGATCTCATCAGATTGCCATAGGTATCGGAATCGATGAATGATCTGGCGAAATTGATTGCCTAAAGGGCATAAGTGAATGTTTGTAGTGGCGAGATACAGTGAAATACACTGCAGTGCCCTCTTTGGGTCTTTGCTATTGTATATACAGGGTGTCCACCTAGTGCGCGTAAGTCCAATATCTGGGTTAATAAAAGAGATAACTTAATTTTTTTTCTACAGGGTTGTCTAATATCCCGAGCTGCACAAAATGAAAATATATTTACATGTTCAGGGTGTTCAGTTTTTCCTGGACAGGTACCAACTTCGTTTTTCTAAATGGAAATATATATTTTTTATTGCTTTTTCGAACTAAACCCTTGATTTTAGTAGGACTTTCATCAGCCTTCCCTATACCTAACTTAAACTGTTTTTGAAATATTGACGGGTGAATATTGACATTTTTGCAACTTTGACACCCTGTAAAATCTAAACGGTTTGAGATCAAGCAAAACGGTTTGCACATTCCTATCTTAACTTTTCATAAGCTATCGTTTGGTACTAATTTCAGAATTATCCAAAAATTTAAAATTTTCTGAAAATTTTGAAAATTTTTAATTCCTGGATAAATTTGAAATTAGTACCAAACGATAGCTTATGAAAAGTTAAGATAGGAATGTGCAAACCGTTTTGCTTGATCTCAAACCGTTTAGATTTTACAGGGTGTCAAAATTGCAAAAATGTCAATATTCACCCGTCAATATTTCAAAAACAGTTTAAGTTAGGTATAGGGAAGGCTGATGAAAGTCCTACTAAAATCAAGGGTTTAGTTCGAAAAAGCAATAAAAAATATATATTTCCATTTAGAAAAACGAAGTTGGTACCTGTCCAGGAAAAACTGAACACCCTGAATATGTAAATATATTTTCATTTTGTGCAGCTCGGGATATTAGACAACCCTGTAGAAAAAAAAATTAAGTTATCTCTTTTATTAACCCAGATATTGGACTTACGCGCACTAGGCGGACACCCTGTATATATTTTTTTTCTACTTATTTTTGCGCCTAATTTACATACAATTTTTTTTTCTCCCTATATAGAAAATACGACTTTGCTTCCTCATTTCAGGGATCAAAGCAGTGCTTTTCCTCCCTAGGGAGACAATATAGTGTATTGTGGTACTAGGAGTAGAAAGCGAACATTATTTGTTGAGTCCAGAAGCTTACACATCCGAGGCATTAGCCACAGTTGTGTAACTGTGCGAAACACATAAAGAGCTTTATACTCCGAGTGACATACTGTTTTTTCTTCAAGCGTCAAAATTAAAACTGTATTTCATCGGGGATTTATGCTTGTATAAAAAGCGATTTGATGTGACGTTTAAATTCAAACTGACAGTTCTGAGAAATCATGGCTACATGAATCTTTTTTAATCCGTTGTTATGTTACACTTTTACATTTTTGTACTATATAGTAAAAAAGTGAGAATATTTCTTTACAAATAAAACAATGGGGCTTTTCTATAATACACCTTACATAATATAATGTATTATTATAAGTTTGAAGAAATAGTACTTTGTGTACCTAGGCGGGAAAGTGAACGTTTTCCGGGCTAACAGCCCGGAATAGCCCAGTATATTATATACCTAGGTTGAGAAGTGAGCTATTATTGACCGAGAAATTTTATAGGATATAATTTTCGAGGTAAATAATAGCCTTCTCAACCGAAGTATATATAGTATTTTTTTTACTACTAATAGCCGAATTAACACGAGAAGATCTTATTTTTATTTTAAAATCAGACATTTCCCCTATTACTCAAACATATCGAAATATCAAGTAGGTGAAATGTCAAACTGAAGAGATTCAATACAATTTATTATTAATCTAGGTAAATAATGAATTATTATTTACATAGGTCAATAAATGAGGTAAATAATAAAGTTTTCTCATGTTAGTAGTAAAAAAAAAACTTTTTTATCCTACACTGTCAGAAAATCATATTTTCGTGAGCATTTAGCGGCGCGAAAGTAGGCAAGTAGTCATTTAATTTCGCATTATAAAGTAATTTTAAGTGAACACATCATTATTGTTACCATTAATTATTAAACAATGGACGAGAAAAGTATCCCGGATACATTTGAAGCATGGAAGAAACTGTATGGAAACTTCACTTGTCAGAGAACCTCCAGAAGTGAGATATCATCAAGAATATCATGATTTAATTTCAACAACAGTTTTAGAACAAGCCCGGTTATTGAGTTTATGTAAATAAAGTATTGTCTTTGCTGATTGCACTATTCATAATCCTGTATTTAATATCAATGTTTCAAAGAACTTTTTTTTTTTGTAAATTATTTATTGTTGTAAAAAACTTTTGAAGTTTATGATTTTTTTCTTGTGTAGGATAAAAAATGTTATGTGCACCATGGCGGGAAAGTGGTTTTCCGCGCTTCCAGAAGTGGCCTCGGCTCGGCTTCGCCTAGCCTGTCCATTTCTTCTGTCAGCCCGGAAAACGTTCACTTTCCCGCCTAGGTACACAAAGTACTATTCCTCCCTAGAGAGGTTGTAACCTTGGCAACGTTTCATGGACTTTGATTTTACTATCTAAGTATTATATTTTAACGTATTTGATTTATAAGAAAATATAATAAAAGTTATGTAAAACACCGTGAAAAGGCGTACAAAAAATCACATGTATTACTCAGGGGCAAAGTGCCATTTCCTACCTTGCATTTTGATTAAACTATCAGCGGGAGGAAATGATGCACATTGCTTCCTCGTAAAACAAATAGCTATTATTTAATACTGCATAGGTACTTAATTTAATACATACCTTAAACTTTATTTTCTGCATGTAGTCATAAAAAAGACATCAAATTGAACAATTTATTTTAATAAACACAATAATCTTTATTTTAAAATAGTATGTGTACTTACAATAATTGGGTATATTAAGACAAGTTACAAAACAGTACAAGTAGTAAATATAGGATGGAATTAAAAGTATACAATCAAAAATATAGAGTATTTACAAGAAAATAAAATAATGGTTTTGAAAAAAAACAGTTCTCATTTATTCCTTTTTGTTTTTTCTACAAGCAAGCTATTTGCATATCTATAAAATTTATAAAACTGCTATAAAATGTTTTTCAAAAAACTGAAGTACATCATTTTCTGTAATACTGCAGGGGATTGGGGTTGATGCAACTATAAGGCGCTTCTTCAAAGATTAAATTTTCCCTCTCAAGGCAGACTTCCTTGGTCTGTTAGAAGATACTGTTAGCGGGGTTTGAGTCGAAGCATCTGAAATATAATACGTACATTGTTATATTACAAGCTGCAGATTTGCAAGACTTAAAATTATGAAAAAAAATTAAAATTCAAAATGTCATTAAAAAAACTACTGTATTACACAATGTAAAATTTGTTATAAAATTTAATTAAAACAACGAGATTGATTATTCTGCAGTAATGAATAAATTTATGTGTCAATCTGTGTTCTGGGTAGGTATACAACACCATTCCTAGATGATTCGACGCGCGTTTCATTCATCAGGGATTCATGAACATCATCGGGAGGGAAGTTGATATAAAATGTAACCAAAAAAGTAACTAAATGTAGGTTGGTACCCATGTGCAACGGACGGATGTCTTTTGAAGATAAGAAACTAATAAATCTGTCAATTAAATGTTAACAACGAGTGATTTATTGATGTCGGTTTTCTGTGTCAGAGATTTTTCTTAGAACCCTGGCCATGAACATAAGCTGAGTCAGCAAGTTGAGATACGTCGGTGTAACTCATCGAATACCTGGCGAGAGTCACGTGATTCACAGATATACAACCTCGAGGTTAGATTACATCATCACAATAGCAGTATTTTGTTTTTAAAAGTGGCATTCGATGTCCGGATTTGATTATAATATTTTATAAGTATATGAAGATGCGGGGGTATTTATATATTGTAACTAAGAAATAGGTATGTGATATTTAACTATATTATTTCCTATGCTTTATGACACACACAGGTACCTACCGACTTGTTTTAACAGGCTGGAATCCGACGATTACTTATTTAAAACATATTGTATATTTCTTTCTATTGAATTTAACTTGGGTACCTCTAATATTGGTTTGAATCAGATTCTAAAAATTAATACATAAATATCGCCATATTAAATTACATATTGAAGTAAGAAATGATAAAATACCACGTTTGTTTTATAAATAAATATACTAATTTCTGCTGATTATGCACTATTTTCATTCAATGCTGTTAGATACTTATGCAGAGATAAACGTACATGTTGTTTTTAGCAAATATCACATAGCAATTTAGTGTAGTAAAAATAACTTATTACAAACAGAGCGATTTAATTTACGTAGGCAGTATTTCATAAGTAAGTATTATTATTTGTGTTTTATATGGGAAAAAGTGTAGCAAAGAAATGTACAATTTTACATTGATTTAAATGGGAAACACAAACACTTCAAGAGGAGACATGATAAATTATTGTTTTAGGTATCATAATCTTTAGATAGTTTAATTCCATGAATTATATATAAGGCGGTATGGTATAAAGGAAATATTGTTTATATAATAAAATATTGTTTATGTCTGAATTTAAAAACGTATGAGTTATTGCTTCCTTTCACACGGACGTTCACAGACAAGTTTAGACTCGAGGCTGCAGATATTCAATCGCAGTTCGAGGTTAAATGACATCACCACAGTGGCAGTAAATATGATAAATAGATATAATTGATATAAATTATAATTAAACAAATCTAAGACGCTGCTAGTTTCGGATTCTGGGAAGTAGTCACGTGATCCATAGCTTATATTATTCAGAGTATGTACCTAACCAATCATAGTACATCATCAAACTGCGCGAAATTCAAATATTAGTATACAGGGTGTATCAAATTAAACTATACAGGGTGAACCAGACAAGAAAGTAACCTTCCGATTAAAGAAATGTCATGTGCAGTAGATCGTTTTGTTTATAGAAAAAATGTATGATGTAATAAAAGGAAAAATCATGCGCAGTAAATTCCGATATTTAAACAGAAAAAACATGGTGTTAATTATATTTGTATCTCCATAAATAGGAAGTCTATTGGTAATAATATTATCTTGGGTTCTGAATAAGAAACTTGCGGTTACTAGATTTAAATATATTATAATAGGAGTCTTAGTCTATATTTACGTGTATTTAAATGAGAATTTGTTTCAAAGGAGTAACTTAAATTAACATAGATTCTTAAGGAAAAAACCAGCAGCGTCTATAGAGCTCCTTCGGTAGATTCGGCATGAGCCAGACACTTAGAACCACGAGCTGTTATGGAACAGAAACACCTGTGTAAAGAATAATAAATCTGTCAGTTAATATGAACAAATAACTTGTAATTTGATACGTAGGATAACTTTAATTTTAATGCAATTATTGTAGACACTGCATTAATGTGCCATCTGCCGGTAGGAAGTATAATGTATTACCGACATTGATGAAAGGGATCTGTAATGTGGTTGGAGGCTCTATCTGTAGGTGGTAGATCATAATCAACCTTGTAATAGAGGGAAATTTTAATACTATACATTTTAACTATACAGGTTGGTAGTGGAGATAGGATGTTGGTAACAGCGTAATATGTGAATGAGAGATTTTTAAAATCATGGATTTGATTGGAGGATATCTACATAACGAAATAGCTTAAGTACAATATGATATAGAATGGGGGTAATAAAAGTCATATATACTTTCAAAACTTATTCAATAAGACCCATTTCACGCAAGGTATTTACAAATATTTTATAGTCTAGTCCCAGGCGTATGTAAATTCTTATTGCTTCTACTATATCATTAGGGTCAGTCAGTCTCAAGACTCCAATCTTCTTTATTCTTCAATTTCTCTAAATTGTTAGTTTGATAACGATCTGTGTAGTTTGATAAACTTGATGTATTTTCCATTTCTCTGTCTGCTTGCATTCTACTTCCTGTAAGAGATTTTTCTCTATGTAGCGTTGGGTTAGGTACAGATCAGTGGGAAAACCCTGTGTTTTCCCACTGATCTTGTTCTTTAATCATACTGGGGGGTTGAGGTTATCTTATGGTTATTGATGATGATATTATTATCACTTGCCATGTACTCTTTTCATGTTGAGTTTTAAATTATCTTTTCTTTTAAATGTTCTAGTACATAAATCACACTGGAAAGAGAAGTCTTTATGTATATTCATATGCATACTTAATCCGCTCGACCACGAGAATACTTCGTTACAAATATTACACGTAAACATGTTTACTCTTTCATATACAATATCAAATGACATGATGGTAATAAATATCCTTGTTTTATCCCCACCATATACCCCATTTATCCTCGTTATCTTTACACGTTATCCTCGTTATCCTTGATTGTCCTTGTTTTATCCTTATCGAGTCTATGTACGTGTTTCGAGATTATATATATGTTGTGGGATAATATAGGTGGTTATGGATATCAAACCGTACATTTAATTAATGGTATCATCTTGAGATTCTTCAAGTTGTTGGTAATACATATATCCAGAAAACTTTAGCTACGGAGATGATGTTCAGCGCTGTGGATGTTGGAGCTGGGTGTTGCTCGCTCAAAAATCAAGATGGCGGCTAGCTGTTGTTATGTATTAATAAATAATTAAAATAGTAATTATCAATTAAGAATATTAAGTTTGATCGGCAGGTATCTGCTTCTCGAGGTAGAGTTAGAAGGATAATGATACAATGTATGAATTAATATAATTATATCGGCACCTATTTTACAGAAAACATAACCTTGGTTCCATGAATATGTAAAAATAAAATTTGAAGGTTACCATTGACTATTTATCATCTTAGACATGCGCATTAAGATTAATCTTAAACAGCGTTATGGTTCTTTGTACTAAAAAGCACTATCACTTCCAGTCACCTTGTGTGTCGGTGAGATGTAATTTGGAACAATCGTTAGATGTAATCTGTTTATAAATGCATGTTGATACGTTTGGTGGATACGTTTGGTGGATGCGTTTTGTGGATTTCAAACCGCTCAAACCGGTATCGGAGAACCGCTTAAACCGCTCTAACCGGTATCTAAAAACCGCTCAAACCGGTCAAACTGGTATCTGAGAACCGCTCGAAAACCGCTTTAAACCGCTTTTTAAACCGCTCAAACCGCTCTAACAGGTTATACCGGTTTGAATGGTTTAAAAAGCGGTTTATAGCGGTTTTCGTAAGCTGTTTTAGCGGTTCTCAGATACCGGTTTGACCGGTTTGAGCGGTTCTTAGATACCGGTTAGAGCGGTTTAAGCGGTTCTCTGATACCGGTTTGAGCGGTTTGAAATCCACCAAACGCATCCACCAAACGGATCCACCAAACGCATCCACCAAACGTATCAACATGTATTTACAAACAGATTACATCTAACGATTGTTCCAAATTACATCTCACCGACACACAAGGTGACTGGAAGTGATGGTGCTTTTTAGTACAAAGAACCATAACGCTGTTTAAGATTAATCTCAATGCGCATGTCTAAGATGATAAATAGTTAATGGTAACCTTCAAATTTTATTTTTACATATTCATGGAACCAAGGTTATGTTTTCTGTAAAATAGGTGCCGATATAATTACATTAATTCATACATTGTATCATGATCCTTCTAACTCTCCCTTGAGAACCAGATACCTACCGATCATACTTAATATTCTTAATTGATAATTACTATTTTAATTATTTATTAATACATAACAACAGCTAGCCGCCATCTTGATTTTTGAGCGAGCAACACCCAGCTCCAACATCCACATCCCTGAACATCATCTCCGTAGCTAAAGTTTTCTGGATATATGTATTAACAACAACTTCAAGTATCTCAAGATGATACCATTATTAAAATGTAGGGTTTGATATCCATAACCACCTATATTATCACACAACATATATACAGGGTGCACCATTTAAGTTGGTAAACTTGAATATCTTGAAAATGAAACATTTGAGAGAAAAATGTTTCAGTCAAAAGTATCATCATTTTACAAGCGGGGTTTAATGGTTATATGTTAGGTTTGTTTGGTTTAGAGTTTCAAGGTTATTTGAAGGGTAACTTTGATTTTTTAAATAGGAAGCCCTATTTTTTTTTAATGATTCGTATTCTTCGTAGAAAACTTAACAACTTTTGTTTTTTGACTTTTCGAGTTTACTTTCAATGTTTACGAGTAATTAAGCATTGAACGTAGCAGTAACAATAAAATGTAAAAGTAGCCGTTACCCCTGCAATGAACACTACCGTTGGCTATTAGTTTGGCTACTGATTCATCAGATATTACAAAAAATGGGAAGAGGCTACAAAAAATTTACTATGACTACAAACCAAAGTTTTTATTAGACCAAAAAGAAGTATGTTGGCCACGAGCGAATTTTTTGCCGTGTGTTTGTTGCTGATCTAGGCTCAATATAAAGCAAATTTGTAATTTGAAGTCTTAAAGAGTTAAGTTGAGTCCGAGCTACACGTGAAATCGCATCAATTCAAATTTCACGAAGTTATTATTTAGCTGTGTGTTACTAATAAAGCGTTGTATGTTAACGAGTATGTTACCGATGGAAACCTTAACAGTCGAAGAAAAAATTGAAATGATTTTCATTTATGGAGAAGCCGGTCGCAACATTGAGAACGCGCGCGAATTGTATGCACAGCGTTTTCCCCATAGAAGACATCCATCCAGTAGATCATTTTATCGTGTTGTGTATCAGTTTTCTGAAGATGGCAGTATTCAACAAAAGAAAAGACAACGTCGACGAACAGTAACTGGAGAAGAAAATGAAATTGCAGTATTAGCTACGGTCAATATGACTCCACACACAAGTTCTCGTGCAATTTCTCATGATCTTGGCATCTCACAAACAAGCATTCTTAGAATACTAAAACGTCATAAATTTCATCCCTACCACGTATCTCTCTATCAGGAACTTCATGGCGATGACTTTCACAATCGACTTACATTTTGTCAATGGGCACATGCACAATTACAAGCTGATGGAAACTTTCACACAGTACTATTTTCTGATGAGTCAAATTTTACGAGTTATGGAGAAGTGAACAGGCACAACATGCATTATTGGTCTTCAGAAAATCCAAGATTGTTGCGTGAAGTACAAATGCAGAGACGATGGACGGTAAATGTTTGGTGTGGCATAGTTGGCGATAAATTAATAGGGCCTGTCTTTATTGATGGTGTTTTGACGGGGGCAATGTACACTGAGTTTTTGGACCATCAATTACCACAGCTTCTTGAAGACATACCACTACAACTCAGGAGAAACATGTGGCACCAGCACGATGATTGTCCACCACATTATGCACGGACGTCACGTGCAATATTGGGCCGGGATTATCCTGGGCGATGGATTCGACGATTTGGTCCAGTACATTGGCCCGCCCGATCCCCTGATTTGACTTCCCTAGACTTTTTTTTGTGGGGATATCTTAAACAACAAGTTTACCAATGTACCAACCACACCAGAAAATATGCAAGAACGCATTAGAAATGCTTGCCGCGACATTGACAGAGGCATGTTAGTAAGGACGGTGGACAATTTTGCAGTACGCATTGAACGATGTATTGCAGTCGAAGGCCATCACTTTGAACATCTGTTAAATTGATTAACTTTTAATTTCCGGATGGAATAACTCGCAAATAAATGATACTTCCTTTTTGCAATAACTTAGTAGATACGCAAGAAAAATTCTGTTACTCTCATAAATAACATTAGTTTTCCAGGGGTTTTCCGGGGGGGTTCAACTTACCTTTAGTATCCAGTCAAATATTTCTCCATTTTTCAAAAGTGTTCTGTACTTCTACATTAAATGCGTAATTACTCGTAAACGCTGAGGTTAAACACGGAATGCCACAGAACAAAAGTTGTTAGGTTTTTTACGAAGAATACGAATCATTAAAAAAATAGGGGTTCCTATTTAAAAAATCAAAGTTACCCTTCAAATAACCTTGAAACTCTAAACCAAACAAACCTAACATATAACCATTAAATCCCGCTTTAAAACGATGATACTTTTATCTGAAACATTTTTCTCTCAAATGTTTCATTTTCAAGATATTCAAGTTTGCCAACTTAAATGGTGCACCCTGTATATATATATATATATATATATATATATATATATATATATATATATATATGTATCTAACCAACGTTTTCAGACCACATACGTAGCACAGACAACCTTACACCACCTATAAATAAGCTAGAAGAGGGAGTATATATCACAAAAATAAAATGTATTGAAGTATAACAGCTTGCGCAATAATAGAGGGGAAATTTTTTCAAATAAATATAATTTTTCAAACGTTTGGTAAACCTTCGGAGACCACACACAGAATACCCCACTTTCAGACCATCTGATATACAAACTTACATAGTGCATCAACGTTACCAGACCATGCGCTGTTGCCATTTTTAAGTAGCTTTTTGTAAGTGGTTTATTCTTTCTGGCGCGAAAACGATGGAAAAGTAAGGTTGTGTTTATAAACTCTCAAGGGTGTTGTATTATTAGGATTATTCTATACAGGCAGAAAATGAATCGTTCAAGACTGTTAGTGCAATTGGCTAAAAATAATGAAACAGGCAAGAATTATTTTTAATTTTTAAGAAAATAATTTGCTACTGCAAGTCTGCAAGTCATCTAACCCCAATCAATCAACCACTTCACAGAAATTAGTTAATTTAGTTTAATTAGTTGAGTGTTTAATCCATGCTTGTTTACTAAAAAATAAAAATGAAATTTTAATAAACAAACTTCTGAGAAATTATTTTTAATAAAAGTTGTAAAAAGTTGCAAGATAACAAGTACACAAATCGATTTTATGCTGGGTGTAAATAAATAACTGCGAAAAATTTCAGAGGATGATATCTCGAAAATTAAGTGAGGGTTATTCATGTAATATTTGAACGCTTTCTTTTCAAAATATAGGGTGTTAAACAAGGTACTAATTTGAAATCTGCTGCACTTGATACTTATGCCGGCGGTAATAATTTGTATCCTTTTTATAAAATTTTATGTACAGGGTGTTATATTTTCGCCATCCACAACCCCTTAAACTGATACAATTTTTTGTAATGCACCGCTGTAAGTAATACAAGGCGTTTAACCGTATTAGGCAGTGCTCCCAATTGAACATAATGAACAGTTTTTGGAAATTAATGTTGAAAGGTTTTCAGAACAGAAACATAAAATCGAATTCCAGGTGTGTTGATCTGAAAACAACTTCTGACTGCTTCATTTGATTTTTTTTTTAAGTTAATGTCATGATTTAGTCGGTATCAAAATAACAGTGTTAAAATGTTTTTGTTTATTTTATTTACATTGTTTATTTACGATGTTCCTTATCAAGATTTATATTATATTATATGTTCCTTATGTATTTATTTCATGTAAGTATAGGGATCTTTAATATAAAATGATTTGAACCTACCCTACAAAGTTAGGGGTAATTAAATTTCAATTTCTTTATTACTTTCGTTAATATATTTTGAAATACAAATTAATATTTTAGTTTAAAATTGACTGATGATTAACAACTTTTAAATTGGTCCTTGTTCTGATTTGTCCTTGTTCTGAATATTTTGTGATATTTTTTGAAGGACTTAATATAGATAATAAAACAAAAACCTTATAGAAAATGTTTTTATTTCTAGTAAATCATCTATATTTTGATTAGTGTATGATTTTTCTTGCTGAAATTCACAAAGTGGATATTGGAAGCGGATGGTTTCTTCATGAAACATCGTGAAAATAATTGTTGAAAAAACACAGTTCTCATTTAGATGTTTCAAGAAATATAAAATATGTATAGAAAACACTATATTATATACTAGTATTTCTGTTTATTAGGCCTTTCTCAATAGAGTAAATTTCTATTACTACCTAGGTGCATATCTACCCCGATGGACCCTTCCCATCTGGTAACGCCCTAGTTCTCAGTACCTTTTCTAAGAAGGTCGAAATGTAAAATCTATCTGATCATTCGTATAGTTAGTATAGTACAAGGATTTCTAATTAAAGATTTTTTAATTTCTAATTGTTTTAACATCCGTTCCGTTCTAATCTGCGAGCTATTTTTTCACTATAACCTGGGACGTAATTAATAGAACTATAGTTGGCTTCTACTTGCCAAGTATTGTAAAACTCTCGACGAATTAATTTCCTCCTTTTGTTTTTATTATGTTATCTATTAGTCTTTATTTATATCCGTTGTTTCTTGCAATTTGCTTAATTATACTTAATTCTTTTTCAAAGTCTGTTTTTTCTAGCAGAAACATTAAAAGTCTATGTATTAATCTATGGAAAAATGACTTTTATTGGCCAGGACTTTTGCGAACTTGCTGGTATAATTGCGTCGGAAAATTGAGAAAGCCACTCAAATTTCTTTCAGTACCTGTCCAAATTCAGAAAATGTCATCTACATAGAGCCCAAAAATGAACATGTAATTCTAAATTATTGTCACTATTGAACAGTGAGTTTTCAAAACTATTCATAAAAATTTTTCAGCTAAAAAAGGAGAAATAGGACTACCCATGGATAATCGTTTTTTTTTTTTGTTTGTAATATTTTCCATTGAAATAAAAATAATTTTGTTTAATACATACCTTTATTAAACTTATTAATTCAGATTTTTCTGTGCTGTTTGATTCTGACTGATATTTTAAATTGCATAATACTGACGTTAATTCTGGGACTGGGATTGAGGTGAATAAACTTTTAACATCGAATGAAACTAATTTAGAATTTGTGGGCAAAGTAAATTTTTTTCTTAGTTCTGAAAACTCAAAGGCGTTTTTTACAGAGTATTTGGAGTTGAAAGAAATCTATTTTGGGAATTTGTGGCTCAGATCTTTACATAATTTATACCAGGGAGCGTTTATAGAGGAAACTATTGGCCTTATCGGGTTACCTTCCTTATGAATTTTTGGCAAGCTTTATAATACGGCAGTAGACGGTGAGAGTTCATTACTCTCAATCGGTAATTATTGTCACCTAAAATAGTCTTATTACTTCCAATGTTGTTGCTATCTCAGTTTAAATTTTAACACCCAGTATCATATTTAATTTAAAGTTTTGGACTAAAGTAAGTTTAGCTTAATTACTTTATTTTTACAAAAGAATTATTGTTATTTTCTACATCTGCAGACCAAACACCCTGTGTATAAAAATGTTAGGTACCTATTTAAATACAACAATTTTTAAATTAGTTTTATTAAACTCGAAATATATCTGAAATAAAGAAATATGCAAATTTTATTTAATAGAACTTACCTGGTTTTATTTCAGTCATATTAAGTATACAAGTGTGAGTACTAAGTGTGATTCGACTGTAATTGAACACATATCACTATTCATGTTTCTTAGAAGACAGTACTGTGGATTATTAAAAAAATATATTTTCACCTATTATGCCTCTATAACAATTGTGTGCCTACCTTTGTGGCAAATGCTTACAATTATTTGTAGAATTTAAATGTGTATTAATAAATATGTGTATCATATAAAATTACAGTGTGTCACAGGTAGATACAACATCCAATAAAATGGTTGCCTTCCTAGGTACAGTTATTTTATGTTCTAGTTCTGTTCTATTTTATGTTCTTCCTCTATGACTTCCTGGTGAATCAAACTGATTCACTCTAATCTATTTATTACCAACTGTAAATTTCTAAAAGATTGCAATGAAATTTTTAACTCCGATACTGTCAGCGCTAGGTCATTTTGATCTCACATTAATATTACTAGAAGTTAACAGCTGTCAATTTATACAATAAAACAAATCAAAATCGAATTAGATTCCACATTTTTCCTGTATAAAATATGGAATTACTTCGCAACTTTCATACTGGACGTTCCAGATCGAAGTTAGAGTCAAGATTTACAACGCCCTTATTTACTGTTTTGTTTTGGAACATATTTGTGGTATATTATTTATTTTTAATTATTTTGGGACTACACCACTGGCTTCTACAAATAATTAGATAAAACTAAAAAAAGCAACTGATAAATTTCAAGAAGTCAATTTATTAAATAATTTGAAAAATACAGGGATGCGGTGTTTTTTCGTTTGATCAAACCATGATAGTTCTTCTGATGCTACAGAAATGTTTCACAATTTTATCGATTCTTCTTGTTGTTTACTGTTAATTAAAAAAGGATTACTTCAATTTTTGTTTTTGGGGGACAAATTTTGGAATCAACTTTGATTATCATTAATAATTTGCCTGTTTAGAGATTTGCCTGCATTAGGCCGTAGGCGTACTTTATCAGGCTTTGCCAAAAAAATCACTAATATCTTCAATTCAAATGATACCCTGTAGGTTGTAATTTTCTGTATAAATGGATTAAATTTTAAAATTTTATGTAATAAAATGATTACAAAAATGTTTATAAGAGTGTTCCACTTTAAAATATATCACCCGTCAATTTTGGTCTGATAAAGTATGTGCAATATATTAAAATTGGTATGTATGTCTGGTTGTAGTTTAAAATGCTACAGGAATAATATTTAAAAGCCGTGAAAAAAACCTCACCAAATGTTTTAACTGCAGATAGAAATGTTGAAGCAGGTACCAAATATTTATTTCAAATCCACATTGAGCACTGTTGCCAAATCTCTGGTCTGACAGAGTTGGTTTCGTATCACTTCATGTACTGTATAAATATGATGCCGCATGAGCGATACCTAGCCACTGAACGTCTGAACTAAATCTGTATAAAAATACCCATTCGACCGACTTTTTACGCCACCAACAAATTTTCTGTGGATTGTCCCACCACCCCTGTGAACATTAATGCATGGTTTAACGTTACCAGAGCATTTGCCTGGTCTGGTAACGTCTATTTTGGTCTGGTAACGTATGCGGGATATATCAAATGTGGTCTGTATCAGCGGCGTAATAAATCTATATATATATATGTTATATGATACTATTAATTCTGAATGTATCAAGTAACATGTTATCTAATATTGCTTATCTAAAGCGATAACAGCTTCCTCAGAAAGCGAAGCATTCTCTGTAAGACGCAAACAAGACATCATGTTCCTAGAATGCTTATGCTTGCGTCGGCATCCGTACCTTATAAATACTACCAAAAGACGCAAATAAGAACACTTGTCATTTATACCTCGTAGTACCAAGTCGACTACATTATTATTAATCATTACTTTTATATAATCTATATTATTAAACTGTTAGTAAATAATAAAAGTTTTTAAAAAGTTAATCCAGTGTTAAGTGATATTAAATTGACGCAGTCGGTAGGATTGTGAAACACCTGTTAAAGAAGCCTAACTGACGAAAACCTGCCTGAAGAACAAGGACAACACTCCAGAAGTGCCTAACTCCAGAGAAAGGATCGCCAGAAAAAGGAAGAACTTCAATAGCCGGTGGTGGATTCCAATCCTTTGCACAACAGAACCAACTCGTTTCAATAAAGAATTTTATGTAAGTACTTATTGAATCATCTCGCATTTCTTGTGTACAATTTAATTTAATTTAATAAGCGTGACAATACAATCACGTACTCGTGAAAAAGACAGTTCTATTGGTCTCACCGTTAATAATTTAAACAGGACCCAAGCTTACTAGCTTACATTAGTTTAAATCTTTTATGCCAGTCACTACTAGAAACATGCCTCAACAACAACAGCAACCAAATCCTCCTGAACCAGAGGTTGTTGAACCTTATAAATTAGACGAAATATTCACACTTATGTCTGAATATGACGGTAATCAAATAGATTTAACCACATTTATCAATTCATGTAAAACTGCCCATGACATGGCAGTTGGTAACCAGAAGGTACTTTTAACTATTCATATAAAAAATCAATTAAAAGGTCGTGCAGCTGAACTAGTGAACTCTAGGAATCCAAGCACATGGAACGAAATAAAATACTTTTAGAAAGCCATTTCAGTGATAGTCGTGATTTAACTACATTAATTCAAGATATCCAAAGGATGCGACAGCTTCCTGGCGAATCGCCTCTTACATTTATTACACGTTTACAAACTCACGAGGCAAAAGTATATGCCTCGATTCAAAAACAACAGCTATCAATGTCACAAAAACAAGCTCAAATACAGTTCACCGAAAGCATGATTCTAAATACCCTACTCACGGGCTTAGAATCTAAAATCGCCAACGTTATTAGAGCAAGCGATCCCGAAGATATGTTAATATGAGTTCGAAGAGAACTTCAACTAAATTATTTCGAAGCCCAAAAATTCAATCGCGGTAATAATTCTAATACTCCTACACGCAACCCGAATGTATCTTCGGCTATAAAACAATGTTCATTTTGCAAACGTACGGGACACGTCATTAGTGAGTGTCGGCTGACAACAAAATCTTCGACCCCCTAATAATTTTGGCAACCAACAAAATTTTCCAAGACCTAATTATTATAGCAAAAATCCTGGAAATTCACAAAATTTCCAACAGCAAAGACCTAACTACTACAACAAAAATTCTGGAAATTCACAAAATTTCCAACAACAAAGACCACCTGTTATTGCACCAAACCCAAATTTTAATAGTCCAAGACCCCCTGCGATTCAACAGAACCCCAATTACTATAGACCCAATATTAATAGGAAAACACTTCATTTGAACCAAAATAGCGATCATGAAACTTTAGAACAACCAAATCAAAATTATCCTGGTACCAGTAAACCCTACGAAAATACAAACGATGGTTATTATACAGATAATAACGCCTTCATGAATCTGAATTATTATACAGCTAATAATTCCGAATACGATAATAACGAGGATCATTATACTGCTAATGATCCCTATGAGAATTACTATACTGACGAATTAGCTTTCGATACGACCCCTGCATATAATCAGGTTTTCGAGCTGGCCCACCTACCCAGTCGGACCCACCGTATCACTAAACCAGAGACCCCAATATGACAGTGTTGCAGACCCAATTTGGCAACATGAACTTGGACAGTTACAATCCCAATCTCAATTTCCCAGAACAACGCTTTCTTTAAACCCGTTATTGTCTGTGAAATCTAAAAATCTATACTATATTTACGACGCTACAAATACTTGTAAAATATTAATTGACACAGGCGCAGGTTTGTCTATATTCAAACCAAAGACTTGTGAGAACTATAAAATGAGATATCCCGAAAATGTGACGATCCAAAGGATAACCGATCAAAAAATAATTATCAATGAAGCCGTTCTTATCCCGTTTGACGACAATAAACCCTTTAAAATTTATGTATGCAACCTTGACATTGAGTTCGATGGACTCCTTGGTTACGATTTTCTGGAACACTACAACTGCATAATAGTTATAAAAAATAGACAACTTATAACCAGTTTCAAAACAATTCCTATTCACAAGGTTAGAGATCAAACTTTCACCGAAGACGTACAAAACCAATCAGATTTAACCACGCGCGATACTGCTCGCAGCATTTCAAATACAATCTCAATCGAACCACGTACAGAACAAATTTCGAAACTTAAATGCTATTTGATTAATACCGAAGCTATACTGCTAGTTACGGAAATTGATAAAGTAAGACTTCCTAACGCGATAGTTCATATAAACGACAAAGGCAAATTTCTTACTTCCATCATAAATGCAAACGCAATGTCTAAAACTATTAATTTCTTAGACATAAAGCTAGAACCTATCCAAAACTTTTCAATAGATAATACTAATGAAATAGATTTTCAAACTTATGCAAATAGACACGAGGAAATAATAAATCAACTCCGTCTAAATCACCTAAACGAAGAAGAAAGTGAGGTAATAACTCGACTTTGTTTAGAATTTTCTGATATCTTCTATCTTGAAGGTGACCAATTAACCTTCACTAACGAAATTAAGCACGCGATAGACACCAACGACGCGAAACCAATATTCACGAAATCGTATCGATATCCTCAAATACATAAAGAGGGAGTTAAAACACAAGTATCCAAAATGCTAGATCAAAACATCATTCGTCCCTCAAATTCGCCCTGGTCCTCTCCGGTATGGGTTGTACCCAAAAAACTAAATGCTTCAGGTAAGCAGAAATGGCGTGTAGTTGTGGACTATAGAAAGCTCAATGAGTTAACTGTAGGAGACAAGTATCCCTTACCTAACATCTCTGACCTTTTAGATCAGCTAGGTAAATGCCAATATTTTACTACATTGGACCTTGCTTCTGGATTCCACCAGATCGAGATAAACTTAAACGATATTCCGAAAAGCGCCTTCAGCGTGGATAACGGGCATTACGAATTTGTTCGTATGTCTTTTGGGCTTAAAAACGCTCCTTCAACGTTTCAAAGGGTAATGGACTATATACTTTTGGGTATCCAGAACGAGCGATGCCTGGTATATATGGATGACATCATCATATATTCTCCCACCGTCCATGAACATATCTTCCGTCTCACAGAAGTGTTTAAACGCCTTCGAAATACCAATCTAAAGATTCAGCCAGATAAGTGCGAGTTTCTTCGCAAAGGGGTCGCGTACCTAGGCCATCTTATCACTAAAGAAGGAGCCAAACCGAATCCCGATAAAATATCATGCATCCAAAATTTTCCCCAACCTACTAATCAAAAAGAGATAAAATCATTTCTCTGTCTCGCGGGCTATTATCGAAGATTCATCAGTAACTTTGCCAAATTATCTAAACCCCTTACCAAACTATTACAAAAAGACGTTCCCTTTGTTTTCGATTCCGAATGCGAAAAATCCCTCGAAGAATTAAAACAAGCACTTATTTCGACCTAAGTCCTTATCTACCCGAATTATGACGATATATTTCTACTGACCACTGATGCAAGCGCTTTCGCTATCGGCGCCGTCGACCCGTTGGTAAAGATTTACCAATAGCCTATGCATCAAGGACACTCTGTAAGGCCGAAACCAAATATTCAACTATAGAACGTGAATTTTTGCCATTGTCTGGGCCGTAAAACACTTCCGCCCCTGCATATTCGGACGAAGGTTCAAGCTAATAACGGACCACAGACCCCTCACCTGGCTGTTCTCAATAAAAGATCCGGGAAGCCGCCTAGCACGCTGGCGATTGAAACTTGAAGAGTACGAGTACGAGAAAGAGTATAAACCCGGGTGTATTAACAAAAATGCAGATGCTCTTTCCCGCATAAAAATAACTCACCTCCAAGACTATTCCAACTTTCTGGCAAAATCAAAATTATCAACGTACCCCATCCAAAATCCCTCTACCTCAAATGAACCTGACTCTAACAATCAAAGTGACGCAATAGAAACAAACGAAAAGGAAGACATATTAAAAGAATTTGAAACATTCACGAACTTATACAAAACAACGTCTATAATCGATTACTCCAAAATTGAATTCTCAAACGGACAACTTTTAGACAAGACCAACAAAAATATTGTAACCTTTCTACAACAAAACAATCTCAAGGATTTTCATTACAAAATCATTGAAGACTTGTTCGAAGACAACGCAGACTTTCGGAATTTACAATTAAATAAATTATCCAGTAAGTCGGTGCGAAATAGAAACTATTTTATTGTTGCCCTACCATATGACCCCGATTCAGTAATTCAAAATTTATTTGCTTCGCTATATAATGGCCGTGATGAGTTTAAAGACTCTGAAACATATTGTATTGAAAATAATATTGACCTACCTATCCTCGAAATTTTTTCATTTCTCCTATCAGAAAAAGACGTGAAACTTAAAATATGTCAAGATATTACAAAAACACCTAGTGATGATCAAATTCCAATTATTATTGTTCAGTATCACGCCGGCAAAGCTCATATCCATCGCGGAATAAATGAAACTATTCGCCGCATTAGGGAAAAATATAATTGGAAAGGTTTGACGAAGGACGTTGACGACTATATAAAAAAATGCGAAACATGTCAGAAAACAAAAGCCTGTTGTAAAAATCTAGACACGCCCCTAGTAATCACAGAAACCCCACAAGTCCCCTTTTGAACGCATAAATATTGACATACTAGAAGTCCCCACAAAAAATCATGCCCTTACGATACGAGACGAACTCACGAAATTTAGTCAAGCATACCCAATTAATGACAAATCGGCGAAATCGGTCGCAAACACCTTGCTCGTTCATTTTCAACACTTCGGAACGCCTCTCCGAATACACTGCGATTATGGCCGAGAGTTCGATAATGCTGTCTTAAGAGATTTATGCAATCTCTATATTAAATTAACATACTCGAGCGTGGGACATCCCCAATCGAACGGTTCCTTAGAAAGATTTCATTCTACCTTATTAGAAATGATCCGAATACACATGACAGATCATCCTGATGAACACCCATTTAATATATTACCCTACGCAGTAATATGCTATAATAATTCTGCAAATAAAACTCATGGATTTACCCCATATGAGCTGGTCTTCGGGCATACGTCCAGTAGACCTCTAGAGACATTGTATAATCAAAAAGAATTAGTCACGAAATACGTTAGAGACCTAAATAACCGCCTCTCTTATTATTATAAAGTAGCGCGCGCGAGAACGGAAATACAAAAACAGAAAGCAAAAATTCGGTTCGATGCCCACGTTTCAAAAGAAGCCCCCGAATATCAGATCGGTCAAAAGGTATATGTAAAGGAATCACAAATCACCGATAAATTGCACAATAAATTCATTGACCCATTTGAGATTGTGGAACTCCATAAAAATTCAGCCACTAACCTTCTTAACCTAAAGACTAAACAAAAAACTAAAATCAACTTTGACAGGTTAAAACCATATTTTGAAACCTAATAACTCTACAGATTCATCCTGCTGATCGAAGCAGCAGTAGCCCAGTACCAGATAACACCTATCAATAATACCGTCGGGATCTATTACCACGACGAAAGAAGGATAGTAATTTCCAATGATAAATAGACTCTACTTGTCCATAAGAATTTATCAAGCCTTAAAGAAGCTTTCAACAACAACAATAAAATTTTAAAATCAATCACTAACATATTCGCCGTCGACACGCGCGAAACAAAAGAATTTCTAGTTAAAGTTAGAACCCACATAACTCTTTTAAATCAAATATCAAATTCCCTTAAAATAAAATTCGATGAAGTGTTTTTTAACACCAAACGCTTTAAACGCGGAATACTAAACGGCTTAGGTAGTATATTCAAATCAATTACCGGTAACCTAGACGCCGAAGATGGTCAATTCTTTACGGATAGTATAAATAAATTAAATAATGATCAACACCAAATGGAAAACCTCTTAAAAAATCAAAAATCTGTCACCTCTACTGTGATAAAAACGTTTAACGAAACAATTCAAAATTTGCAAATTAACCAGGAAACCTTTAATGAGGATATGAAAAAGATTCAAAATTCCTTACACAAATTAAATGATAGAGTCGCATTAGTTCAGGTCGAATTAAGATTCGTTGAAATATGCGAAAAATTAACCGAAAGTTATTTGTACCTTCAGAGTAATCTTGATGACATTTTAAATTCAATAACCTTCGCCCGGTTGAAGATAATACATTCCTCAATCATTACGCCCGAAAATTTGATTACCGCACTTCAGAAAATTTCCCAAAATTTAGTAAAAAAAACCCCTTCGAATAAAATATTCAAAAATCCCCACATACTTGGAAATTATTGAATTAGAAGCCTTTCAATCAAAGTCAGATCTTGTGTTCGTTCTAAGAACACCGTTAGTAGTACAACAACTTTACACCTTATATCATTTATATCCCATTCCGATTTTAGACAATAGAACTGGCCTATATCACGTTTTATCATTTTCACAAAGATTTATTGCGCGTAACGATGATTCATTAATGTACATACCTGTGAAAGATTTGAGCACATGTAAACAACTAAATGCTCGTAAGAAGTTATGTTCAGACCTCTACGCCTATCCGATCGATAGTAGCGCAATATGCGAAGCCCAGTTGCTAAAGAATTTCAGGCAGGTTCCCGAAAACTGCGAAAGTACCCTGGTGTATGGAAAGGGCTATAACGTCCAAAAACTACAAAACAACGTATGGCTTATAATTGTTTCTGAACCCATCCACATCACTATAAACTGTAATCTGATGGACACCAAAATCACCACGATTAACAAAAATTCGATATTAAAACTCCAATCAGACTGCTACGCATTTGTCGGTATAACAAAGGTGCAAGCAGAAGGCCGCAATAGCTTTAATGTTACAGACAATTCTCATCCAGTGGTTATACCATATGACTGTTGCAGTAATATCCCCGAAAAACTTCAACTTCCAAAATTAGAACCCCTCCAGTTCGATCACCTAAATATAGAAAATCTGGATATAGCCAATCATAAACTCGAACAATATTCTAGAGACCTTGATCAATTAATAAATGAACCATTCGTGACAAAACACATTTCTCTGGTCACATATTTAAGTATTGGTAGCGTGATCAGTCTCGTCACCATCTACGTCATCTGGAAATGCAAGAACAGATGCTGTAAGAAATCTGAAGAAACAACCCCTCATGAGATGCTGAAAAGGATTAACACCCTTCTACGAAGAAGACCCCCATCTAAACACAGAAGAAAGGGAGATGCAAGATCTACCTTAAAAAGTCGGCATAAAACGCCAACCTTTCAAAAAAAAAGAGGAGTTGTTATATGCTAAAATATGATACTATTCATTCTGAATGTATCAAGTAACATGTAATCTAATATTGCTTATCTAAAGCGATAACAGCTTCCTCAGAAAACGAAGCATTCTCTGTAAGACGCAAACAAGGCATCATGCTCACAGCATTTGCCTGTTTACATGTGCAAACGAGTTTCTTATTCTTTCTCTCATATCTTGAGGTGTTGTGGATGGAGTCTTATACACCATATCTTTTATAAAACCCTAAAGAAAAAATCCAATTTATTAAGATCTGGCGATCTTGCTGGCCACGTGACTGGACCACCACGTCCAATCCATTTGCGTGGATATACCTAATCAGATAATGTCTCACTGCATCAGCATAGTCGGGAGGTGCTCCATCTTGCTGAAACCATAATCTGCGGAATGTTGTTTTATCCCTCATTATTTTTTGTTAGTATTTGGTTTCTTTAATTTATTTAAAAAATATATTTTTCAATGTTTAACAGGTTCCTATAAAATTTTTTAACTGATATGTTTTTGAAATTACGGAAATACCGGTGGCTGTTTAAGAGATATAAAAGATAGTTCATGGCAGTAAGAAAAGTTAAAAAAACTAAGTACAGTTTTGAACAAAAAAAAAAAAGAAAATGTGTTTTTTTTCTTGAAATACTTAATTAAATAAGTAAATAAATAATTAAATGACAAAGAAGTCACTGTCATATTTGTATAAATTTGAATAACTTGAAAACTATTAGAGTTAGATATAGCAAACCATATATCATTTGAGAGCTTATTTAATACTCGTTTGTCTGGTGTTATTATATACAAGGGGTTCCATAAACGAAAAACGAGTTTTTACACAATATATTCAGACCACTTCAGTTGCTTAGAAAAAACACCCTGTACAAGCAAATAATTTTACGATGATATCGGCTTATAGTATAAGGGTTTGATTATCTAAATACCGAATCTCAACCTTTAATTATCAGAAACAAAACTACTATGATTTTTTTACAAGGTTATGTTTTTCCCCAAATTTTTTGAAAAACCGAAATAACTTGGCAACCCCGCATACAAGCCCAGCAAGCGGGGCACCAATGTATAGGGAATTTTAAGCTTAATCAAAATCTGTTATAAAATACAGGGTGTTCCATATAAAAAACAAATGCAGGATGCTGTAACCGCTCAACGGTGCACCCTGTATATCTAAAAATAATTTTGGGTTATAGAAAAAAATTGATAGAATAACTCCCCTTTCCAACATTTTGCCCTATCTCCTTTATTTAAGGAGTTACTAAAGAATTCGTTCTTATTGACTCGCGCTGTGTATATATATATATATATATTATAGCAATTTGGAACATGAGAAATATGTATGAAAATATATAATTATGGAGAAAATGTTGGAGGCTTTAGACAGAGGGGAATGGAAGTTAAGGAACAAAGATTTAATTAATTTAAATAGCTAAAGACAATAGGAGTGAAACAGAGATAAATAAAATTATCTAAAGTAGTAGAAAATAAGAATTGTACATATAGATAATGATTAGAAATAAGCAATAGAAAGTGAAGTTAAAAAAAACAAGACTCTGTGCAAAATTAGTGTTGTTAAAACTGATACATACTAGGAAGATAGCAGTGGAAAGAAATTGATATAAGACGTTACCAGGGAAACAAAAAACAAGAAGGAAGGGACGCGAAAATTGGAAAAAAAAGTTAAGACGCTATAAAAAGCAGGTGAAATAAAGTGTTTTAAAGTTGTTTAAAGAAATAAATATCCAGATTTATGTAGTGAAACTAACCTGAAAATGAACGAGTGTATCCAGAGATAAAAGTCCAACAAAGTAAGCAACTTTAAATAATATTTATGCATAAATATAATCACTAACCAGACTAACAAACTAACTACTAAAAGCATGCAAAATCAAATGTAAAGTAAAATCATTTCGTTAAAATAAAGATAGCTATCAATCAAAATATAGATAATTAAGAAAAGTAAAGAACATAACCTGGAAGTACGGAGTGTCAATTCAAGTTCAAGCCATAGATTCAGAGTGAACTCACCACAGTCAGTACATAAAGTAAATTAACATTCACAAAGACATTTATGTTAATAAGTATAAGTTAGGATAATAGATTAAGAATAGTAGTAGTTGGAAATTCAAAATAATCTTATAATTTGATAATTCACTCATACTAAATTAGATAAAAGTAAATTTTAAGATAGTATAGAATAGAAATAAGAATTTATATAGGGATAGGCAACCCACAATTCAAAATAGAATAATAATTTAGGATGTTATGTGTTTAAATTGATATAAATTATTTATTCAGGACAAAGTTTGTAAAATTGTTAATAACTAAAAAAATTTTTAAAATAAAAGCAACTTATATATATTAATCTTAAATATATCACATTTAAAATTTATTAAAAGAAAATAGCAAATCTTTGTTTCTTCATGAACAGACTTTGAAATTAAGAGTGACAATATTGTTTCTCCGAACGAGCTAGCTAACAAAAAGGTAAGCAAACATTAAAGTATCATTTGTACTATAAATAAAAGGTAATTATACCATTGCATGAATATAAAGGAAAGTGATGCTATAAAAGATCATTAAAATAATTCATTCATTTAAATTAAGTAAAATCAACCAATATAAAATATACCTTTCAACCGTAAAGGATAGATAAATATAATAGATATACAAACTGGAAAAAAAAAGCATCATATAATAATTATAATTTTGATTTCAAACGTGGGCAATACAAATCATAATAATATATATATATATATATATATATATATATATATATATATATATATATATATATATATATATATATATATATATATGTTATATGCGTAAATATGATACTATTCATTCTGAACGTATCAAGTAACATGTAATTTAATATTGCTTATCTAAAGCGATAACAGCTTCCTCAGAAAACGAAGCATTCTCTGTAAGACGCAAACAAGGCATCAGGTTCTTAGAATGCTTATGCTTGCGTCGGCATCCATATCTTATAAATAGTACCGAAAGACACAAATAAGAACACTTTTCATTTATACCTCGTAGTACCAAGTCGACTACATTATTATTAATCATTATTTTTATATAATCTATGTTATTAAACTGCTAGTAAATAATAAAACTTTTTAAAAAGTTAATCCAGTGTTAAGTGATATAAAATTGGCGCAGTCGGTAGGATTGTGACACACCTGTTAAAGAAGCCTAACTGACGAAAACCTGCCTGAAGAACAAGGAGCAACACTCCAGAAGTGCGTAACTCCAGAGAAAGGATCGCCAGAAAAAGGAAGAACTTCAATAGCCGGTGGTGCACAATCCTTTGCACAACAGAACCAACTCCAATCACTGAAGAATTTTATGTAAGTACTTAATGAATCATCTCACATTTCTTGTGTACAATTTAATCAATATAAATAAGCGTGACAATACAATCACGTACTCGTAAAAAGACAGTTCTATTGGTCTCACTGTGTCACAATAAACACAGCTAGGCTAGGGATGTGCAATTCCACTAGCTTAAGTTCATTGACATTAGCTCCGGTAGCTCAGGGAGATTTATGATACTAGGGCGTAGTATTCGTAGGGCTGCTTTGAATGTTGACAATTATTTATTTGGGCACCAGGATAATTTTTAGATATAAGATAAAAGAAAACTATATAAAAGTTAGTTGAATACACTATAATCAAATAAGCAAATTGACTTGAAATTACAATGGAATATTAAAGTTACTATTTAACAATAATTCAAAAATGATGTAATATTTACTAAAAAATGGAAAAAAAAAGAAGTGACAAATGAAATTTTAAAATTGGCTAACTTTACAAAATTTATGAGGTTCGGTGACACTCTTACAATCTCGTTCCTTCTATGATGTCAGTACTCTCACCCTTAACCTGTGCTGATGATTGGATCCAGGTGGACTTGCCGTGGCAAAGTGGGGAAGCTAGAGCTCTAGTCCAGATGACGGTCACGTACTGGCTAAGTCCAATCCTCTTATCTATGGATTTGTAGATGATCAGCGTCCAGGGTTCTTTAGCAGGTTATGGATCTTGAAGTCAGGTTACAGCAGCCTCGTCTCAGAAGAGTACATACAAAGAATTGTTTGTGTTAAGAGTGCCCCAAAATTTACAAATATATAGATGAACGTTGACGGCTAGTGTAGCCAAGATTAAAAATTATAAATAAATTCCTGAAGGGAATGTACCATAAAATATGGTTGTTGTCAAATACTCTGTGAATTATCACAGGGAAAATTATAAACAAATGAAAACAAAACCTGGAAGGTGTCAGCCCAGAATGAAGCAAATAAAATTACCCAAAAAATTGCATTCAAAAGAACTGATTACAGTCCCGCACTCGACAATTTCTTAATAAAAACTCTAATCGTTAATATTTAAACTTACTATAGTTCAGAAGGAACAAAAATAAATTCAATAAAAAAAAACCTCTATTATCTGACCCAAAATTCCAAAAACAACGGTTTCATAACCGGTTAAACAAGGAAATATTACCACTCTAATTAGGTAAAAGAGAAAAATTATTTCATTAATATTTCAAATACTGAGTGACAAGTTGTAAAAATTCGTATTGATTGATTGTACAAATTTGTTACCAAAGAACAATAATCAATGAATTTACAAATATTAGGAACTGTTTCAGTCTTCTAATCGGCGTGCATGTGAGTTATTAAAATCAAATATCTACTCAGGTAGGCAAAGCAATACCACACTACCTCTAAACAAATGTAGATAATTACAAAGAAACAAATTAATTAATGTAGTGCAGAAAGTACGATATTAGCAATTTTCTATAGCTTACATACAATATATGATAACGTTAAGATAAGAGAAGATAAGATAAAGATAAGATAAATGAACTTAATTCCCAAAGGGCACAACACGTGGTTTTGACTAGTAGCAGTCCGATTCAAACAAAATGGAGGCAAGAAAACTCAAATTTATTGGTTTTAAAAAAACAATGTTTTCTATAATCTCCTGACTAGAGCACAGCTTCACAAATTTATAATGTAATATTGAAACAGTATTCTAATGTTCTGAATCGTATTCCTGATCACCATATAGGGTGACAAAAAAATCTCACTGACCACGCCTAAATAATTTACCTAAAATCCAGGTAAATCCTGATTATATATGAAATATAATTACTTAATAATAACAACAAATCGCTATGATCGTATTTCTGTACTAACAATTATAAGCGCAACCAATAATGAAAGTGAATAAATTATATATATCAAATAGATAAATAACTCACATGTGCCTATCCACGAAGACGGGGACTGTCTATCTTCATTCCTAAATCACACCGGCGTTCTCGCTTGAAACCAACGTTTTTTTTAGCCAATCAGCTTTCTCCAACGCAGAATATTTGAAAATGGAAAACTTAAGCCACCAACATTTAGGTTGGGTGTTTTACGGGGTGCATAATAGTCAACCTCATGAAACGAAATTAAAATGTACGTTACAACTGTTAATAATTTAAACAAGACCCAAGCTTACTAGCTTACATTAGTTTAAATCTTTATGTGTATTCTTGTGTCTGAATATGACGGTAATCAAATAAATTTAACCACATTTATAAATTCATGTAAAACTGCCCATGACATGGCAGTTGGTAACCAGAAGGTACTTTTAACTATTCATATAAAAAAATCAATTAAAAGGTCGTGCAGCTGAACTAGTGAACTCTAGGAATCCAAGCACATGGAACGAAATAAAAATACTTTTAGAAAGCCATTTCGGTGATAGTCGTGATTTAACTACATTAATTCAAGATCTCCAAAGGATGCGACAGCTTCCTGGCGAATCGCCTCTTACATTTATTCCACGTTTACAAACTCGTTTGTACGGGTTTAGAACCTAAAAACGGGTTTAGAACCTAAAATCGCCCACGTTATTACAGCAAGCGATCCCGAAGATATGTTAACGGCAATTAGGAGAGTTCGAAGAGAACTTCAACTAAATTATTTCGAAGCCCAAAAATTCCATCGCGGTAATAATTCTAATACCCCTACACGCAACCCGAATGTATCTTCGCCCATAAAACAATGTTCATTTTGCAAACGTATGGAACACACAAACGTACGGAAATGTGGGCAGAGACAACAAAATCTTCGACCCCCTAATTTTGGCAACCAACAAAATTTTCCAAGACCTAATTATTATAGCCAAAATCCTGGAACTTCACAAAATTTCCAACAGCAAAGACCTAACTACTACAACCAAAATTCTGGAAATTCACAAAATTTCCAACAACAAAGACCACCTGTTATTGCACCAAACTCAAATTTTAATAGTCCAAGACTCCCTCCGATTCAACAGAACCCCAATTACTATAAACCAAATATTAATAGGAAAACACTTCATATGAATCAAAATAGCGATCAGGAAACTTTAGAACAACCAAATAAAACTATCCTGGTACCAATAAAGTCTATGAATATACAAACAGTTAATAATTCCGAATATGACGGTAACGAAGATCATTATACTGCTAATGATCCCTATGAGAATTACTATACTGACGAATTAGCTTTCGATACGACCCCTGCATATAATCAGGATTTTCTAGCTGGCCCACCTACCCAGTCGGATCCACCGTATCACCAAACCAGAGACCCCAATATGACAGTGTTGCAGATCCAATTTGGCAACATGAACTTGGACAGTTACAATCCCAATCTCAATTTCCCAGAACAACGCTTTCTTTAAACTCGTTATTGTCTGTGAAATCTAAAAATCTGTACTATATTTACGACCCTACAAATACTTAATAAATAAAGTATTAATTGACACAGGCGCAGGTTTGTCTATATTCAAACCAAAGACTTGTGAAAACTATAAAATGAGGTATCCTGAAAATGTCACGATCCAAGGGATAACCGATCAAAAAATAATTATCAATGAAGCCGTTCTTATCCCGTTTGACGACAAAAAACCCTTTAAAATTTATGTATGCAACCTTGACATTGAGTTCGATGGACTCCTTAGTTCCGATTTTCTGGAACATTACAACTGCATAATAGACATAAAAAATAGACAACTTATAACCAGTTTCAAAACAATTCCCATTCACAAGGTTACAGATCAAACTTTCACCGAAGACGTACAAAATCAATCAGATTTAACCACACGCGATACTGCTCGCAGCATTTCAAAGACAATCTCAATCGAACCACGTACAGAACAAATTTCGAAACTTAAATGCCATTTGATTAACACCGAAGCTATACTGCTAGTTACAGAAATTGATAAAGTAAGACTTCCTAACGCGATAGTTCAAATAAACGACAAAGGCGAATTTCTTACTTCCATCATAAATGCAAACGCAATGCCTAAAACTATTAATTTCTCAGACATAAAACTAGAACCTATCCAAAATTTCTCATTAAATAACACTAACGAAATAGATTTTCAAACTTATGCAAATAGACATGATGAAATAATAAATCAACTTCGTCTAAATCACCTAAACGAAGAGGAAAGTGAGGTAATAACTAGACTTTGTCTAGCATTCTCTGATATTTTCTATCTTGAGGACGATCAATTAACCTTCACTAACGAAATTAAGCACGCGATAGACACCAACGACGCGAAACCAATATTCACGAAATCGTATCGATATCCTCAAATACATAAAGAGGACGTTAAAACACAAGTATCCAAAATGCTGGACCAAAACATTATTCGTCCCTCAAATTCCCCATGGTCATCTCCGGTATGGGTCGTACCCAAAAAAGTAGATGCTTCAGGTAAGCAGAAATGGCGTGTAGTTGTGGACTATAGAAAACTCAATGAGTTAACTGTAGGAGACAAGTATCCCTTACCTAACATCTCTGACCTTTTAGATCAGCTAGGTAAATGCCAGTATTTTACTACATTGGACCTTGCTTCTGGATTCCACCAGATCGAGATAAACCCAAACGATATTCCGAAAGGTCCTTCAGCGTGGATAACGGACATTACGAGTTTGTTCGTATGCCTTTTGGGCTTAAAAACGCTCCGTCCACGTTTCAAAGGGTAATGAACAATATACTTTTGGGTATCCAGAACGAGCGATGTCTTGTATATATGGATGACATCATCATATATTCTCCCACCGTCCATGAACATATCTCCCGTCTCACAGAAATGTTTAAACGCCTTAGAAATGCCAATCTAAAGATCCAACCAGATAAGTGCGAGTTCCTTCGAAAAGAGGTCGCGTATCTAGGTCATCTTATCACTAAATAAGGAGTCAAACCAAACCCCGATAAAATATCATGCATCCAAAATTTTCCCCAACCTACTAATCAAAAAGAGATAAAATCTTTTCTCGGTCTCGCGGACTATATCGAAGATTCATCAGTAACATTGCCAAATTATCTAAACCCCTTGCCAAGACCTATTACAAAAAGACGTCCCCTTTGTTTTCGATTCCGAATGCGAAAGATCCCTCGAAGAATTAAAACAAGCACTTATTTCGACCCCAGTTCTTATCTACCCTAATTTCGACGATATCTTTCTACTGACCACCGATGCAAGCGCTTTCGTTATCGGCGCCGTGCTTTCACAAGGCCCCGTTGGTAAAGATCTACCAATAGCCTATGCATCAAGGACACTCTGCACGACCGAAACCAAATATTCAACTATAGAACGTGACCTTTAGCCATTATCTAGGTCGTAAAACACTTCCTCCCCTACATATTCGGAAGAAAGATCAAGCTAATAACGGACCACAGACCCCTCACGTGGCTGTTCTCAATAAAAGATCCGGGAAGCCGCCTAGCACGCTGGCGACTGAAACTTGAAAAGTACGAGTACGAGATAGAGTATAAACCCGGGCGTATTAGCAAAAATGCAGATGCTCTTTCCCGCATAAAAATAACTCACCTCCAAGACTATTCCAACTTTCAGGCAAAATCAAAATTATCAACATACCCCATCCAAAATCCCTCTACCTTAAATGAACCTGACTCTGACAAAGTGACACAATAGAAACAAACGAAAAAGAAGACATATTAAAAGAATTTGAAACATTCACGAACTTATACAAAACAACGTGACTAATCGATTATTTTAAAATTGAATTCACAAACGGACAACTTTTAGACAAGACCAACAAAAATATTTTAACCTTTCTACAACAAAACAATCTCAAGGATTTTTATTACAAAATCATTGAAGATTTGTTCGAAGACAACGCAGACTTTCGGAATTTACAATTAAATAAATTATCCAGTAAGTCGGTGCGAAATAGAAACTATTTTATTGTTGCCCTACCATATGACCCCGATTCAGTAATTCAAAATCTATTTGCTTCGCTATATAATGGCCGTGAAGAGTTTAAAGATTGAAACATATTGTATTGAAAATAACATTGACCTACTCGGCTCGACCTATCCTCGAAATTTTGTCATTTCAGAAAAAGACGTGAAACTTAAGATATGTCAAGATATTACAAAAACACCTAGTGATGATCAAATTCCAATTATTATTGATCAGTATCACGCCGGCAAAGCTCATATCCATCGCGGAATAAATGAAACTATCCGCCGCATTAGGGAAAAATATAATTGGAAAGGTTTGACGAAGGACGTTGACGACTATATAAAAAAATGCGAAACATGTCAGAAAACAAAAGCCTATCGTAAAAATCTAGACACACCCCTAGTAATCACAGAAACCCCGAGGTGCCCTTCCGAACGCATAAATATTGACATACTAGAAGTCCCCACAAAAAATCATGCCCTTACGATACGAGACGAACGCACGAAATTTAGTCAAGCATACCCAATTAATGACAAATTAGCGAAATCGGTCGCAAACACCTTGCTCGTTTATTTCCAACACTTCGGAACGCCTCTCCGAATACATTGCTATTGTGGCCGAGAGTTCGATAATGCTCTCTTAAGAGATTTATGCAATCTCTATGATATTAAATTAACATACTCGAGCGTGGGACATCCCCAATCGAACGGTTTCTTAGAAAGGTTTCACTCTACCTTATTAGAAATGATCCGAATACACATCACAGATCATCCTGATGAACACCCATTTAATATATTACCATACGCAGTAATATGCTATAATAATTCTGCAAATAAAACTCATGGATTTACCCCATATGAGCTGGTCTTCAGACATACGTCCAGTAGACCTCCAGAGACATTGTATAATCAAAAAGAATTAGTCACGAAATACGTTAGAGACCTAAATAACCGCCTCTCTTATTATTATAAAGTAGCGCGCGCGAGAACGGAAATATAAAAACAGAAAGCAAAAACTCGGTTCGATGCCCATGTTTCAAAAGAAATCGCCTAATATCAATCAGTCAAAAAGTATATTTAAAAAAATCACAAATCACCGATAAATTACGCAACAAATTCAATGGCCCATTTGAGATTGTGGAACCCCATAAAAATTCAGCCACTCTTCTTAACCTAAAGACTAAACAAAAAACTAAATTCAACTTTGATAGGTTAAAACCATATTTTGAAACCTAATTACTTTACAGATTCATCCTGCTGATCGGAGCAGCAGTAGCCCAGTACCAGGTAACACCTATCAATAATACCGTCAGGATCTATTACCACGACGAAACAAGGATAGTAATTTCCAATGATAAATTATTTTCACACAGAGTTCGTATCGTACAAACATTCTACCGACGAAGAGTTGAGAATCAACTCGAATCGTTTAGAAATAAGTGTTTAATTTCTTTTAAATTTTATTATAATAACTATTTTATTTAGACATATTTTAAAATATGACATAATATTATAGAATTTTATATAAAACTGAAAAACCACTGATGAAATTTATTTAATGTATTAAATATTATTTTATTACACATGTAGCGTAATTTTCTTTTCGCTGGGTTTTGATAGAAGGACCGTTCGACGCAATCGCTACACTAGGCTGAAAGGACAATGCGTATCAACTAGACAACTGATTTATTCATTTGACATGACAACAAATCGGTAATATTCGTAACAGAACTAATAATAATTATTAACATGAAATTCTGTCTGTGGGGGGGTGGCTTTGCTTTCTCCCGGGTGATAGCTAAAGGTTGAAACAAGATCATGAAACAAAAGGAAGACAAGCAGGAAAAGGTACTTACGACGTAACTATTCGGCTCGGGCTGCCGGCGGGTGTCCATAAGGGAAACTGAGCTGGCTACTCTCCCGTGTTCTGGTGCTGGTGCGGTACTTGCTGTGTCCCTGGATAGGAGTGTCGATGCTCTCGCCAATGTTAGTGGTTAGTGAAGGCCATATATGTGGGTCCACGACAACCGGGACCAATTTCGAAGATTAATTAACTTATTTAGGAACTCAGGAACGAACGAACAGCGGCACGTCTCTCGTGCTCTACCTCACTTGTTGCTCTGTTGGTTCTCCCGCCCGACTCCTCGGGGTTCTTTGACGGCCATCGGCCTTGTGTCAAGATGGCGCAGCCGCGCAACGTCGGAGCATCGGACAAGGCAGGGACGGAGGGATGGGATTTTATAAGGACGAAACATAACCGCCCACCAAATTCTGTATGCATTCCTATTGCAAAGGTAATACACACAATTTTATTAAGGGTAGTTTGAAGATGCCTTGGGTGGTGCGAACAGATGGAACCCGAGCAACACCATCCTTTCCAGGGTAAAGGTCAGTTATTCTCCCTATTCTCCATTTGAGAAGGGGGATCATTCTCATCTTTGATCAAAACAAGAGTACCAATATTGGTAGGTTCGAACGATTGAGACCTTGACCATTTACCTCTCTGATACAAGTTATGCAGATATTCATCTTTCCACCGAGACTAAAATCTTTGGTGCATTTGCTGAATGAGTTGCCAGCGCGACAAGCGACTGATTTTTAGGTGAGAGAGATCTGGGTCTGGCGCCGAGGTCAGGGGTTCGAGGGTCAGGAAATGTCCTGGCGTTAAAACACTAAGATCATTCGGATCTGTACTAAGGCTACACAGCGGGGGCAAATTCAGTAAGGCCTCAATTTGTACGAGTAAGGTATTTAGTTCCTCATAACTCCGCTCTGCCACAACCGTCGGGCAATAAAACGACGAAGAGCGCCTAAAAAGGCATCCGTTGAAATGTCGGAAGCTAATTCGAGGTGAAGAGCCTTTGTTACGAAGCACACAAATAGGCACAAGTAGGCGTTTCGTGTTTTTGCACCACGAATTTTCCTCTTAGGTGAAGGGATCGGCATTAGTCAACTCCGACGTAGCTAAATGGTTTGACCTGCAAAATTCGCACTTTGGGTAGATCACCCACCGGAGGGGTATATGAAGAAGGGTTAACACGAAAACATTGATTACACTGCGATAAATAGTGTCGAACAGCTCGACGAGTAGATAAAACCCAAAAATTCTGTTGAAGTAAGTGAACAGAGGTATTGATTCCTGGGTGTAGATATTTCTGATGGATATGCTGAATGATTAATTCAGTAAGTCGATGCTTACGTGGCAACAAGGCTGGATGTTTGGCTGAAAAGGATAGATCAGCATTGGATAATCTACCACCGACTCGCAAAATACCCTCTGAATCGATGAAAGGGGAAAGTTTCTGTAAATATTTAGAGCATTTTCGATTACCTTGAATAGCAGATATTTCCTGAAAAAAGGATTCATGCTGAACCAATTTTACAATACGAAGGAGTGCTTGTTGCAATTCATCTATCGAAGGGGTTGCGAAGACATGTTTCTTATCTTTGGCTCTATCTATGAAACGAAGAATGTATACCACAATACCTTGAATTTTACGAAGCGATGAAAATTTGTGAATCAGATTCAAGATGTCTGAAGGTGAGGTTTGGGTTACAAGAACGACAGTTTTCTCTTCCAAATCTACTTCGGGGTGCTTGGAAGGAGGGGATCTGTCTGAAGGCCAGGAATAAGGAGAATGAGATAAAAAAGTTGGTGCCGCCCACCAAAGAGAGCATGAAATCATCTCGTTTGGAAGCAAGCCACGAGAGGCCGGATCTGCCGGGTTCTCTGTTGATGAAATATAACGCCAGCACGAAGGCTCGACGCGCTCTTGAATATAGCTATTGCGATTAGCTATGAAGCTTTTCCATCGATGGGTTGAAGAGTGGATCCAAGTCAAGGCGACTGTTGAATCACTCCATGCAACAATATCTTCGAACAAGAACATAGATTTGTAAGTATCGATGACAAAACTGACCAATTGTGCGAGGAGAACTGCAGCACATAACTCAAGACGCGGAATAGACAAGCGTTTGAGAGGTGCTACCTTTGATTTTGCCGTAACAAGGCGAGTAGATATCTGATTGGTTTTATCTGTCATTCGGAAATAAACCACGCAGGCATAACCTACCTCCGAGGCATCACAAAATGCATGCAATTGGCATGACGGAACTGAAGTAGCCACGAGATACCGTGGAATTCGAAGGGATTGTAAACAAGACAACTCAGACTTGTATTGTGACCAAATTCACATGACATTCTGAGGTGGAGTGTCATCCCAATCAAATCCATGAATCCACAAGTGTTGGAGTAGACGTTTAGCGAATAATGTTAATGGAGACAAGAACCCTAGTGGGTCATAGATCCGTGCAAGCTCAGACAAAATTGAACGATTGGTACAAGGTGAGTCCTGTACCCACAACCTTGAATGTAAATGCATCGGAAGATGAAATCCATTGCAGACCAAGAACTTTGATTGTATTATTAGAATCGTTGTCGAAGCTAAGATCCTGTTGTTGACGATGGGAAACAGGGATATCAGCTAGTAAAGCGGGACAATTTGATGACCATTTTCGAAGTTCAAAACAACCTGACTGTAATAAAGAAATCAGCTGAATCCGAAGTTCTAATGCCTCTGATAAGAACGAAGCACGACAAACTAAATCATCGACGTATATATCATCGTGTGAAGCATTCGAAGCAAGTGGAAAGTTTTGCCTACCTTCTATAGCTAATTGATGTAAGGTTCTAATAGCTAAGTATGGTGATGAATTGACACCATAAGTGACAGTGTTTAATTGATAGGTTTGCATGGGATCGCTCGGGCTGAATCTCCAACGAATGAGTTGGTATTTCCGATGTTCTGGAGTTACCAGGATTTGACGATACATCTGACGAATATCACATGTGAAAACAATTTCATGAGAACGAAAGCGAAGTAATATGGTACTGATATCAGATTGGAGTTTGGGTCCACAATTATTGTGGACCCAAATAATACTCTGTATTATACAGAGTATCATTAAGCGAAATATTGTTGTCTGCTTTCGCAGAAGCATCGAAGACTACCCGAATTTTCTGTTGGTTACCCTCGCCAGTTAAAACAGCATGATGAGGGATATAGTACAGACCATTATCCTTGGGAGGTGGTTGGATAAGAGACATATGGCCTGAAGATAAATAGTCTTGCATAAATTCAATATATAATTTACTAAGGGAGGATTGGACTTGAAGGCGTCTCTCTAGAGCGAGAAGACGACGATCTGCAATCTTACACGAATTTACGAAAATAGGTGAGTTTACTTTAAAAGGCAAGGTAACCCCTTGTTGAAGAGAGTTTCTACACATTGATCATCTGGAGATATAATAGGTTTCGAAGGAACCTCCTTGATGTGCCAAAATCTTTTGAGTATTGCATCTGTAGGTTCAATGACTGTAAAAAATGAATGACGGCTAATAGGAGAGATGCTATTCTGAGTGGGTCCTAATATGGCATAACCAAATGTAGTTTCAACCGCCATTGGCACGGGAGCCCCATCATTTGTTATAGTACCACCAGTCACAAGTGAAGGATAAATGTCACCACCCAATAGCATATGAATGGCACTGGACTTGTAGTAAATAATTTAATAGGCCAAATTTTGAAAATGACTGAATTTTGACGGATCGACAATTGTGTTGGGTAGGTCTGAACAAATAGTTTTAACGACTAAGGCATCAAGTTCGAGAAGAGACTGTCCTATTCGACCTCTATGAGGTCGAATTTTACATGTAGTAGTAGTGTAAAGTAGAGAGTTCTAGACACGACCCCCCCACCATTATTACCCCCCCACCACTTTTTCCTCCCCCACCACTTTCCCAACCAATTACAGATACGAGAGTTCTAAATCTACCCCCCACTACTTTACCCCCCCACTACTTTACCCCCCACTACTTTACCCCCCCCACTACTTTACCCCCCACCACACACAACCTGTAATAAGTCAACAACCGGTCAAAGTCAACAACCGGTCAAAGTCAACAACCGGTCAAGGTCAACAACCGGTCACAGTCAACAACCGGTGAAGGTCAAGGTCAACAACCGGTCAAGGTCAACAACCGGTCAAAGTCAACAACCGGCCAAGGTCAATAACCGGTCAGGGTCAACAACCGGTGAAGGTGAACAACCGGTCAGGGTCAATAACCGGTCAAGGTGAATAAGAACCGGTTATTAGAACTAGTGTGAAGGAGAGGGGTTCTATATTTAAGGGAACTAAGTTTACTTGAGTTCAGTTATGAGTACTCAGCCACACCATGTGGAATAAATTAATGATGTGTTTTTCAAAAGTGGTTTCCATTTTGATATACATTAAGAAAATATTGTCAAAAGGATCTAACACTGACAAAACACCTCCAAATCACTACTTTTTTACACTCCCTATTCGGTCCTTTAGTTCTGAGGCACTGGGTAATTTTTCACTAGAGTATTTGAGAAATCTTAGTATTGAAGAAATTGTTTCTATATATGAGAAACTTCCGGAACCTTACAAATCCGATCCAATAATACAAGCCAAAGCGTTTCGTTGCTACGATCATTGGTCGAGGGTAGGCGACATTCCAGACTGCCCGCCACCTTTTAAGATTAAGTGTTATACATGCATTGTAAACAAACTTCCTGAGAAAAATTCAAAAGTGGAAAAAGTTATCGCAAAGCATCTATATGGGCAAACAGACTTTAGCGACTTCACTTCGGAAGACATTAAACGTTTCCCATTGTTTTACTTAATGTATAATGTTAAAGGCGAATATTTATTGGATAGATGGTGTGAACTTCCTAAAATGTATACACTAAATACAAGTCTACTGTCAAGATTACCCTGCTTGGAACACAATATGGTGAAAGACTGGAGTTCAAAAATATCAAAATATATTTATAAATATGAATGTTTTATGTGTTTGAATAATAAATAAAATATATTTAATTGTTTCCAATTATTTTATTTATAAGGGAAAATTAAAAAATTATGAAATATAAACGTGAGTACTATACTTTTCATTACTATATTTTTCAGCAAGTTGGTTGCATTCAGCTTCAGAATAAAATCTACCCATTCCATATACGGCTTCATGTTCAGCATCGAATTGCAGATTATCAAATTTCTGCAGTAAGTGAAGCACACCACTTTTGATGTCGGTAATTTCAATCTCTTGCACATAACACATCCACATTTTACTATCAGATTGGTTAAGCACCTTTTAAGTGAATGTTGAATACTTGCACTGAAAATGTCCAGGATTGAGTTCCTTCTTATAAGCAACCCCCCACCAACAAACTTGAGTCAAAACCGGTATTTCTAGATACTATTAACAATCCCCATAACAAGTAATAAAGAAAAAACAAGTACACACAATTAAATGGCATTTATATCAAAGTTTTGTATATAAAAGTTACTCATTTCATCGAGCTCATCAACTGATTCAAGTTGAGAAATTAACTCCTCTAAATTGCTTTTAGTCATGTCAGATTTTGAAAGTATTTTTTTATGACCCCACGCTAAGGTATTTGTTTGCCCCGGAAGAATACATCTCTTATCATCCTGAGAAGATAAGGCAACTTTATTTTTTAGTTCAGTATACATAGTATGTAAATGAGATCTGAATACATACATTTTTCGATACACTGATCCGCCATTCTCTACTATATGTTTATAGTCCATTACACTCAAATTCTTGGTAATAATATGTTTTGAAATTCCTTTAGCTTTTTTAGTTTCACCTTCACTCAATTCAACACAATATGTTTTTGCTCCAGTGCCATAAAAACTTTTAATAGGAGTACCAGCGTACTCATCTTTCATTTTACCGACAACATATTGATTTTTAGGTATACCATGAATGTTGTTCGTTTTATAATTCGATGTATCAAACAAATGTATATTTTTCTTTATATCATCGTAAATGTTATCAGCTTGAATTTCAATAATAAGAGAATCAGTATCAGTATAACAAAGACATGCATTCTCACCATAAGTCTTTTTGATAAAATTATAAAAGAAATCATAAATAACGGTTTTTGATATATCTAGGATGGAAAAACCTACATATAAGGGTTTATCATAACAAATTGATACACGTCCCATTTGAATGGCTACTAAGTTTTCCGAAAAAACTGATAATGATTTAAAATTTGGCATACTTATAAAAGTTTCGGCACCTTTTTTACCGCGAATGTTTTCCCAATGAGACAAAAGTTTAATGTCAACACATTCTCCATAGTTTTGCCGTATATGGAGTTTGTGAAAAATTTAAAGAGATTTCCTTCAAAAGCATTTTTTGATGAATTTCGTAATTTTGTGTTCAACTCAATATATGGTTTCAGCCATGCAGACTGTGAAAATTCCATAACTTTATGAATTTTCTTTAGTTTTAATCCATGCATCATGCACTGTTTCAAATTCCTGTAATGAATAATATAGTTTTTCTTGTTATGGAGAGTTGAGAGGAGTTTTGAATATTTGCTGTTGGGTGGTACAAAATTTTCTGGGCAGAAAGGCAGATCATTGTAAACGTCATGTAGGTATTCAGGGTATTCGATGTCAACTTGTAGTACGTAACCTTTCTCAAAATCATTATCCACAAGTAAAGGATTGAAATTAGAAATTTCATTATTATCAAGCCATCGAAAGTTACCTGTTGGGAGGGTTTGGGACATATCCCAACCATAAAGATTAGTAGCATCTAGATAAATTATAAAAGAATTTGGTTTTGAAGCATCATAATCAGGAACTAATGAATTATTAGCAATGGCAATCAACTCTAAGGTGACACCAGTCTTACGCAACATGGCATCCCAACTCAGTGACGGAGCCGTCATATATTGAGCGGGATCTAAACTATAATTTTCTAAAGAAACTTTTCGAAAATTCTCAAAAATGTCCGCTAATAATAGTACATCAGAAAGTAGATAGATATCAGAATATTCCCCAAGATATTGACATTTAAAGGTGTACCATACATCCAAAGCACGACTATATTCCTCGTCAGAAATACCATTCCCGCGTAAAATATCAAAAAAAATTTCCCTGGAAGGTAACTCTCTATCATCAAGTTTTGACATATTATCTACGTATGAATATGGAAAAACACCCTTACGACGTATTAATGCAAACTGATTTTGATCGGGAAAATACTTTTTTATTTCTATGCACTGATACTGTTCAAGTGTTTTACTTAAATTATCTAAAGATGATGGTAAAAAACGGAATGAATCTAAAAATTTCAATTTAATATAAACATCATTTTTTTGTCCATTACTTTTCTCAACTAAAATATGTTTGGAAAACGATATATATTTTTCTTTATTTTGTGCAAGGACGTCAATTTTTTCCTGGTTTAACGCTAGTTTTTTTATAAAGAGATGACAATCATAATTTGTGAGGTTATGAAAAATCACAGGAATGAATTTCGGTACTTTAAAGTTTAAATTACAATTAGCGTGGGCAGCACCGCGAAAACGTCCTGTCAAATGGCAATGATCCCGAACTTTAACACAACAGCCATCAAAAGGTTTATTACAGATATGACAATCCTGAGTAGAGTTAAAAATTTCTTGCTCATCTTCAGAAAGAGGGAGCATGGGTTTGACATTTTTTAAATGGTTATTGTATAAGTTAATTAAAATATCTTCAAGTTTTTGAATAAATGTTTCAGCCACATTTAAACCACGATAATGAACTAATTCCGATAAAGACTCGTCAAAATTACATTTTAGGTAAAAACAAAACGAATATGGCACATGTTCGTAAGCCTTTAAAGTAAACGAAGATTTATCGCAAGGTTGCGCATTTTGAATTGGTTTTAAAATACTTTCAAAATCAGCATATTGAGATAAACGAGTTTTAATTAAAAAGTCTAAATCTAAAGTTTAAATTAAAATGAGAGGAATTTCATGTAGTGGAAAGAAAGGACATAAAATCAGTACATATTTAAAATCAATCCATTTAAATTCAGTTAGTCAAAAAGTTATAGTAACAGAAAAATACATGTCAATTAATGTGAAAGTTTTAAAAAGGTAAAAGAATTAAATTGGTAAAATATTTGGAATTAAATTTAGAATTAATATAAATAATAAATAGATAAGTAATTATTTAATTTAAGAAAGTAGGTCAAAATTGTTTAAATGTAGTTAAGGAAATGTGTAAAAATTTAAAAAATGAATCAAGAATTGAGAGAATAAACTAGAAAGGCTGTGAAGGGGAGAAAAAAGTATTGTATCCAGGGATACGGGATTATTAAGAAAAAATTGGTAAAAACGACGCCAAGCAAAATTTAAAAAAAGAAAAGGACGCTAAGGGAATTTTAATGAAATTAAAGAATGAACTGAAAGTAAATGTGAACCAAGAGAAGTAGATCAAGGACAGGGAAGGTCAGTCAAGTCAAAGAAAATCCCGGAACGTAAGCAACAAATTTAAATTAATCATAAAGCTAAGCATAGTATTCAAGGCTGAATAAATATTAAAATTTTTTATTGATCAATAGTACATAAATGCATTTATAAGACGAAATAAAAGGTCATTTTCATAAATATTATTAGAAGGGAGATTACCCATTAATAAAATAAGTACGTACATACCTTGAAAAGACAAATCCAATATTCCTTATAAGAAGAATCAAACACCAGCTGAATCCAAACATAGTCACAATAAATAATAACAATCAGTGTTGATAAACTTTATTAAATAATTAAAACAGTGACCCATAAAAACTTTTGTGTATTACAAATGATATTTGACAGAATTAAATTTAATATAAGTTAGGACATACGTGTCATTAGAATAATCACAGATATGTAAAATAGTGGTAGAAGTTTGGAATAGTTTTCGTAGAATAGGCAACAAGCAATACATCTCAAATCAATTAAGAATTATCTAATTGTATAGTCATAAGTATTTGATACATTTAAATAAACCAATTTGTTAAGTTGACATAAATTTTAATTCTAAATATTTTTTTAAAGAAAAATAATCATTGCAAAACCTCATATTAGTTTGCAATACTCTAAGATAACATAAAAAAAAAAATCAAATACTTGCATTTTAATTGCACATACATTAGAATCAAAAAGATATCTATTAGAGATACAAAAGAAAAAGTACAGTGTGACCTTTTGAACCGACTACTGAGAAAGAATCTCATGTCTCACCGACTGAGCTAAGTAAATAAGTAAGTAATAATTGAAATAAAATAAAACATATGTAGAAATAAATGCATTAGTCAGGGCATATTAAAACATAATTAAAATCAAAATACAACAGAAAATAATAATTAATAATTCATCAAATATAAAAAAAAATTTAAAATAAAAAATTAAAAAAAAAATAAAATATCATAAAAATGGCGCCCAACGTGGGGCTTTTGAAAAAGGCTTTTGAAAAAGGTTTTTGAAAAAGGCTTTTGAAAAAGGTTTTTGAAAAAGGCTTTTGAATAAGGTTTTTGAAAAAGGTTTTTTTTGAAAAAGATTTAACAAGGTGTATAAATAAATAAGAGTACATTCCAGAGTATAATATTTCTAAGGTAAAAAAAAAAAATAATAAAATAAAATAAAATAATATAAAATTAATTATGGATAAAAGAACAATGGAGCTCAGGAGTGGAAAACAAACAGGAGATGGACCAGAAGAGGAAGAGGAAAGTAGTGTTGAAGAGAGTGCAGTACAGGAAACAAGTCAAATACCTGCATGGCAGAAGATGTTGGAAGATATGATTCAAACAATACAACAAGATCGGAAAAGACAAGAAGAACAAAGACAACAGGACATACAATATAGAGAGAAACAAGAAGAACAAAGACAACAGGACATACAATATAGAGAGAAACTAGAAGAAATTCTAGAACAGGGAAGAAGGGAAAATAAAGAAGGAAGAATTGAAGATATGAAAAGTTTAGAACAAAAGATACAGAAGATAGAGGTAAACCGAAAACTAGACTTACAACAAATTGAAAAAAAAATACAGGATTTAGTAATTGGAATCAAAGAAATCAAATTGGAAACACTAATATGGAAAGAAGAACTAAAACGAGAAGTGGAGAGAAATGAACAAGAAATTATTATAGTGGGACAGAAAACGATAGAATTAGACGAAAAAGTTAAAAATCAAGAACAAGATATAATTAAATTAGACAAGAAAATCGATGAAAATAAAGAAGACATCAGACAGGTGAGAAACGAAGTGAAGAAAGGACAACACATATCTAAAGAAGATTGGGAAATAGAGAAAATACGAACAGAAAGTAAGATTGAGGAACTGTTAAAAGAAGTACAACGTGTGGAAAGGAGTAAGGATAAAGGAACAGATATAAGAGTAATTTGCCATGGAGAAGGGAAGATCCACAAATTTGGAGGGAAGATAAGAAAATTACACCCGGTAGTATTTTTAAAATCATTAGGCAAGAGAATAAAGGAATTGGATGGTAATAAGAAAAATAAAGAAGACATCGAAATGGAAAAGATCAAGGAAACAGTTAGGGAATGTTTAGAAGATGAAGCTTTACTATGGTATAATGGAGTGGAAGATCAAATAACAGACTATGCAAATTTTGAAGAAAAGTTTTTACAATATTTCTGGGGAAATAATGCACAGTCATTGGTAAGAGAAAAATTATACTTTGGAAAGTTCAACTATAGTATTTCAAGTAATTTATCTTTATATGCATTAAAATTATATACTGAAGCTCAATACTTAATTCCTAAAATGGGTGAGTCAGAGATTATTTTATACATTTCACGCCATTACAAACCTGAAGTATCTGAAACAACTGCCATACATGATATCAAAACTATGGAACAGTTGCATGCTTATTTGACCAGAATTGAACGTAATATAAATAGAAATTTTTCACAAAATACACAAGCAAACAGTACACATAATCATAATAGAGCAATGTATCAAAATATTAGCAATAATAGACAACAATTTAATAATAATATGCATAATAATAACAATAATTTTAATACAAGACAGAATGCACATCAATTTAACTACAGAAATGACAATAATAATCGATATAATACAAATAATACACGATATCAAAATAATAACACTCAGAACTCAAATACAGATCAAAATTACAACAGGCAAAGATATAACAATACACAACAGAATTATAACACACAACAAAATTATAATACACAAAGATATAACAATAATAACAATAACAGGAACTATAATAACACAAATATGAACTATAATAATACAAATAATAACAATACAAGGTATAATACACAAAGAAACGATGACAGAGCAGACAGACATGTACATTTTGGTAGATACAGACGAGCAGGGGAATCACTAGACAGAACATATTCAACACAAGACGAAAACCAGGAAAGGACAACACACAGGACACGTTCACTTGATAGGGAAAGTTCTGAAAGGTCCAACGGGGAACGTCAACAGCAAAATACTGGTGACCACCAAAATTTTCAATAAGTAGCAAACCAGAGGTTAACACGTATGGATGTAGCTACGAACATCCTCGTGAATTTATATATTTAGACGACAATCTGGAAAATAAAGAAACAATTAATTTAGTACAACTTGAGGCAAAAATATTTGAACAAAAAGTCAAAATTTTAATAGATAGTGGATCGGAAGCAACATTAATAAATGAAAACGTTATAAATAATATTCCAAATTTGAAATCTAAAATTATCAAAATTCCTAAATTATCATTGATTGGAGCAAATAGTAAAAAATTGTACGAAGTTAACAAAATAATTCATCTTATAATAAATATTAATGAAACTTTGAAAATAAATACTCAACTTTTAATAGTACCGACTCTTGAATATGATATAGTATTGGGAAATGACGAATTAGATAAACATAAAGTAGTAATTGATTATAAACAACAAGTTATTGAATTATATGGTGTCAAGATAAACTTTAAAAATAATATAGATAATATACAAGGGGAACAAGTAATAGTAAACATGGGAAGTTTTGAACAGTATGAAAGAAGGAGAATGAATGAAAATAATACAGAGGTAGGATATAATGAAATAGGTGATGATAATTATTTAAATAATGATATGATTAATGAAAATAATTATAATGACGATGAAGAAATAAATATAAATGAAATAAAGATTAATTGTGATAGTATGTATGATGATAAAGTAAGAGGTTTGTTAAAGAAGTATGAGGGTTTGGTTAAGAAAGAAATGAGGGTAGCTATTAACTATGTTCATCGAATAGAAGTAAAGAATATTGACAATTTTAGAATTAGAACGTATCCGATACCATATAAATACAAGGACGAAGTAAAATTAGAAATAAATAAATTACTAAAAGATAAAATCATATCAAGGAGTCAGACCCAATACATAAATCCATTAGTCATAGTGAAAAAGAAGTCAGGAGAGATACGTTTATGTTTGGACGCTCGTACAATAAATAAATATACCATACCTCAGTATGAAGCTCCACTATCCATAGATGTAATATTAGGTCGAATAACGCAAGTTGAATATTTCACCAAAATTGATTTAAAACATAGTTTCTGGTTAATTCCATTAGATGAACCATGTCGTAAATATACTAGATTCATGATTGATGGGGAGGTTTTCCATTTCAACGTTGTAGATTTTGGTTTGCAAAGCGCATCGTCAGCGTTAGTTAGAGCACTGCATCAGGTACTTAACAAATACAGGCATTTCGTTACACATTACATTGACGATATACTGATTTTTTCGAAGACATTAGACGAACACCTAGAACATATAGAAATTGTAATCAGAGAATTAGATAAAGCAGGTTTAAAAATTAATATTGGGAAATGTGAATTCATAAAACAGGAGGTAACGTATTTAGGCTATAAAATTGACAGAAATGGGGTAAAGATGGACGATGACAGGACTAAGACTATACAAAATTATACTAGACCTCAAAATTTAAAAACATTACGTGGTTTTTTAGGAATGATTAACTATTTTAAAAGGTTGATACCTGATTTTTCTAATTTTGAATTACCGTTATTGACATTATTAAAGAAAGGAGTTAGGTGGAAATGGGATAAAGAACAAGAGTATGCATTTAATAAAATAAAAGAGATATTTGTGAAAAACATTGAAATTTATCATCCAGACTATACTAAGCCATTCATATTAAATACAGATGCTTCTAAGCAAAGATTTGCGGGAGTATTATTACAAATGCAAAAGGGTAAAGAAGTTCCTATATCTTTTGTATCTAGAGTAACTAAAAATCATGAAAAATCATACAGCACAGGAGAATTGGAGATGAGTAGCATCATTTTTAGTGTGTCTGTGTTTGAACAACAAATATGGCAATAATCGTATACATAGGTGGGCTTTATTATTACAGGAATACGACTTTACGATACAATACTTACCAGGACGACAAAACATACTGGCAGATGCTATTTCTAGGATGGACATTGACAAAACTTGTAATGACAGACAGATAAAAATTGGTGTAAATGTTTTTAGGCAGACAGACGGTATTTTCTCAGAACAAATCATACGCGAAGACATACAAAACTTAACTGAAAAAGAAAAACAAAAATTAAGTATAAAAAATGGACTATACATTAAAGAATTAGATGATGAAGAACTGTACATGACAAGTAAAAATTTAGCAATAAAACTCATAAAGACGTTACATGAAAATTATGGACACATTGGGGTAGACAAAACCTGGAAATTATTTAGGGAAAATTATTATGCAACAAGAGACAAGACGTTAACGAAGGACATAATCAGGATATGTGACATTGTCAATTTGATAAAGAGAAAAACAAACATAACGAGGGTACACCACGACAAATTACAGCTAAAAGACCGCTTGAATTAATTGCAATAGACTTTATATCAAATTTACAACCGACATACAATAATAACCGACATATTTTAGTAATTGTGGACATATTTTCAAAATTTATAAGAACCTACGCATGCAAACGAACAAATACATCAACTGTAAAACTAATAATGAGACGATTTATGAATGAATATGGTAATCCTACACGATGCATTCTAGATCATGCTAGTTATTTTAGTACAGGGCGATTGAAAAGTTTCATGGAAAAAAATAAAATTAGTCTAAATTTTACCAGCATTAGAAATCCAAGTGCTAATCCTAGCGAAAGGTACGTGAAAGAAGTTACAAAATACTTACGATTGTTAATCCATCACGAACAGCCATTATGGGATACAAAATTAAATGATGTAGAATATTTCATTAACAACATTCAAAATACAACGACAGGTGTAGCACCAATTACATTATTTTTAAAAAAACACCCTGATAGACCATGGGTATTTAAAAATTCTGTAAAGTATGAAAGTATAATAAATCAAGTAAATGAAAGACTAAAAAAATCAGCATTAAAATTAATAAAACGACAATACAAGACAAGACGACATCACACAACTTTTAATAAAGGGGAATTGGTAATTGTTAGGGCTTTGAAAGTATCAAACCGAAATGAGCAGAGATGTGCTAAGCTAAAGTTACCTTTCGAAGGACCTTACCAGATCAACACGACAGCAGGACTAAACAGTTACGAACTTATTGACCCAGAAACAAAGAAAGTAAGAGGAATATTTAATATAAAACAGATATACAAGTATTACAATACAAATGCATGACAAGACACAAACATAAAGAGAAACTGTTTACAAATCTTTACCACATAACATGTTGAAAAGATGAAAACAGATTGGGGAAAATTGAGATAAACGAGTTTTAATTAAAAAGTCTAAATCTAAAGTTTAAATTAAAATGAGAGGAATTTCATGTAGTGGAAAGAAAGGACATAAAATCAGTACATATTTAAAATCAATCCATTTAAATTCAGTTAGTCAAAAAGTTATAGTAACAGAAAAATACATGTCAATTAATGTGAAAGTTTTAAAAAGGTAAAAGAATTAAATTGGTAAAATATTTGGAATTAAATTTAGAATTAATATAAATAATAAATAGATAAGTAATTATTTAATTTAAGAAAGTAGGTCAAAATTGTTTAAATGTAGTTAAGGAAATGTGTAAAAATTTAAAAAATGAATCAAGAATTGAGAGAATAAACTAGAAAGGCTGTGAAGGGGAGAAAAAAGTATTGTATCCAGGGATACGGGATTATTAAGAAAAAATTGGTAAAAACGACGCCAAGCAAAATTTAAAAAAAGAAAAGGACGCTAAGGGAATTTTAATGAAATTAAAGAATGAACTGAAAGTAAATGTGAACCAAGAGAAGTAGATCAAGGACAGGGAAGGTCAGTCAAGTCAAAGAAAATCCCGGAACGTAAGCAACAAATTTAAATTAATCATAAAGCTATGCATAGTATTCAAGGCTGAATAAATATTAAAATTTTTTATTGATCAATAGTACATAAATGCATTTATAAGACGAAATAAAAGGTCATTTTCATAAATATTATTAGAAGGGATATTACCCATTAATAAAATAAGTACGTACATACCTTGAAAAGACAAATCCAATATTCCTTATAAGAAGAATCAAACACCAGCTGAATCCAAACATAGTCACAATAAATAATAACAATCAGTGTTGATAAACTTTATTAAATAATTAAAACAGTGACCCATAAAAACTTTTGTGTATTACAAATGATATTTGACAGAATTAAATTTAATATAAGTTAGGACATACGTGTCATTAGAATAATCACAGATATGTAAAATAGTGGTAGAAGTTTGGAATAGTTTTCGTAGAATAGGCAACAAGCAATACATCTCAAATCAATTAAGAATTATCTAATTGTATAGTCATAAGTATTTGATACATTTAAATAAACCAATTTGTTAAGTTGACATAAATTTTAATTCTAAATATTTTTTTAAAGAAAAATAATCATTGCAAAACCTCATATTAGTTTGCAATACTCTAAGATAATATAAAAAAAAAATCAAATACTTGCATTTTAATTGCACATACATTAGAATCAAAAAGATATCTATTAGAGATACAAAAGAAAAAGTACAGTGTGACCTTTTGAACCGACTACTGAGAAAGAATCTCATGTCTCACCGACTGAGCTAAGTAAATAAGTAAGTAATAATTGAAATAAAATTAAACATATGTAGAAATAAATGCATTAGTCAGGGCATATTAAAACATAATTAAAATCAAAATACAACAGAAAATAATAATTAATAATTCATCAAATATAAAAAAAAATTAAAAATAAAAAATTAAAAAAAAAATAAATATAATATATTACAAAAGGGACAGCAAGCTGTTTTTCGAAATTAGTGAACTTAAGTAAATTTCCAGGAAGTGTTTCACCAAACTTATTCATTTTAAGGTCAGTTGTCGGTAATTTTGTACAAATATAATTACAGTCATGTTCCTGATGTAATCTTAGATGTTCGGTGGTTCTAAAAAACTGCAGACAGCCATCACATATGTATGTTCGTCCATTGTGACTCGATCTTTGTTTGGAAACTAATCTAGACAAATTTTTAATATAACAATAATGACCATTCCCACTATCGTCAGTGATGAGCAAAAGATTTACATGTATATTTTTACGAGATTCCGTAAAATAATATGGCCCTACAATTTCACAAACAGTCTTACCGTTTTTGAATTCATTGCTAATACCAAACACATTAACTGAAATTTTATTTAGATTTTCAAACTTGGGAATATCTGTAAGCTTAATAGGAAATTCCAAACCTTCAAAATCCAGTGCAGTAGAATAATGTGGGTAAGACGATATTAAATTTGGGTGTGTAGTCGCAGGAAATAAAGCAGCATTCACAGCCCATGCGAAGCACTTGTTATCTTGATTACGTATATTTACAACAGCTTTCTTGAGTTCAATTTGCTTAGGCAGTTTGATATATGAAGATGCTCGTAGAGGATTATATTTGTTAAGGTTTACTTCAAGAAACAAAATTTGTTGTAAAGACCAACCTGAATCACGTTCTTGAAATTCAACTGCTTGCGACATTATCGCTTTAATGAAATCTTCATAAGCTTTAGATAAATCAGAGGAGACAGTTATGATCCGATTTTCCGTGTTGAATGATTTCAGATCACACATGTCTTTGCCAGGTATCACATACGTGGAGAATAGTTCAAAGTTTATTTTTAATGCACTCCACTTTCTAAGGTATTCTGAAATAACTGCAAGTACTTTTGAGTAAATTTCCGCGAAGAATACAGAGTGATCAATGTGGTGATTTTTGCTCGAGAAACGATAGCTAGCAATTCTAAATCTCATGGGGCTATATAGTAGGTCAGCACCATCCCCCTTTGGTGACATAACAGTTCTGTGTGAGTTACGCCTCATATGACCCACGAAACATTGTTTTGGCACACTCTCGGAACATATAGGACACTCAACTAAAGAGGTACTTTGTTGAATCTCAGCATTAACACTAGAATTTGAAGTATTTGCTGAAGGTATCACTGAACCACGTTGTAGAACTTCATCATTAACAACTGAATTTGAAGTACTTGGTAGATCTCTAATGTCAACAGCCTGTGAATCGTCAAGTTTAATTCTTTTTATAGGTTGATGCGCATGACGGCTAGGACAACTTTCTCTAAGATGACGCGCCAAGTGATACTTTGAAGAAAACTGTTTATTGCAGTCTTGACAATACATTTCGTATTTTTCACTTTTACAGTCTGTAAGTAACTAACTATAGATACATAAGTGGCTGGTATTTATATCTCACGGAAAAACCCGTTGGAGCTTAATAAATTTAATCGGTTTACGAGTATTACAATAATTTAGAAGGCGGTCTAACCTGTTTGGGTAGATTATTCTCTCATAACTGGTTTAACCGGTCTATCGCATCGCAACCGGTTTATCGCATTTTTGTATATTACCTTATTTACATTACCGACTTAACCAGTTGGACCACATTTTTTTTTGTTAGACCCGATCAACCCACCTCTCTGTTTGGCAAAGTATAAGAATATAAGGATCAAGATATTTGTCAGATAGTTATACTCACATTTCAGTAAGAAATTGACGATGCCGTTCCCAAAAGCTTGGGATAATAAAGTAAAGGTTGCTGGGTTCCCATTTCGAAGGGATAATGCAAGGGTGTGCCACAATTGTTGGAGAGCTTGGTATGCAGAGGAATTCAATTGTTTTACGGGTCTCTGTACTGGATGTAGAAAATTGAATCCCGTAAAAATTAATATACCAACAGAGAAACCTTCTTTCGTCGCTGAAGGTCCAAGGTGTGTCAAGTGTTGTTGTGTGTTAAAAAATACGAACTTAGGCGTCTGCAGAGACGTCTGTGGTACATGCTCCAATGAAAATGATTCCACGAAGCAAAGATGTCTAGTGTGCGATGAAGTAGGGCGACATTATTGGCACAATATTTGTCGTGGATGTTTAGATAAAGTAGAATATTTATGTGAACAGACTGGATATGTATACTGCAATAAGGATCATCATTTTGAAATATGTTGGTGTCTGAAGCATGAAGAGCAAGTGCAGAGAAATAAACAAAATAGAGAGCCGCCTACGATGGTGATTTCAAATAGTGTAGTTAATAGCTGATATGTATTAAGTTATTAAATAAATAAATTTTTAAATGCTTTTATTATATGATTTTTATATCTTGTATGTAATGAAACATTTTATTTAACTATCTCAGGTAGCTGAGTAAATAAAGTTGTAAAAATATATTGAAATAATTCAGAAAAGTGAAAATAACTGAATTTTTATTATGTATCAACGTTACTTTAAAGGAGATGGTAAACTTATAATGGTTAAAATAATAACTAAAGCTTTTCTGAACTTTACCTTTATACTGCAGATAGTTTAATTTGAATAGGATCTCTGTCACCTATATTGCCAATAAAGTAATTGGTGCTAATAATGTGCTGTAAGACATAGCTTAAAATGCATCTTATTTACTACAATGGCATTCAATAAAATAATGAAAACAGTGTGGATGTTTTTTAGTTATACTGTTTTAAAATTCACTTCATCTTTTTGGCAAGAATATAAAAATAAAAAAAGGAAAGTTGGAATAAAATATTTTTTATTGCTATAAATGTATATATTTACAAAATATAAGGTAATGCTTAAAATTAACACTAACTACCTATATCTTAAAGCTAAAAGTACACTACACTATTCAAAGTCAGAATATAAAATATAAAACTTATACAGGATGTCCACCTAGTGCGCGTAAGTCCAATATCTGGGTTAATAAAAGAGATAACTTAATTTTTTTTTTCTACAGGGTTGTCTAATATCCCGAGCTGCACAAAATGAAAATATATTTACATATTCAGGGTGTTCAGTTTTTCCTGGACAGGTACCAACTTCATTTTTTTAAATGGAAACCTATATTTTTTATGGCATTATCGAATTCTACGTAAAAAATTAGTGGGACTTTGTGCATAACACTGCTATTGAAATATTGATAGTTTTCGAGATATTTGACTTTTAATTTTTTTTCTTATGTTTCGTCACTTCTAATAGTTGACATAATTATGGTTGTATGACAGCTAGAAATTATTTTTTTTCAGAAACTGTAGAGTGAAGATGGCTCTTTCGAAAAACGTATCAAAAGTTGACCTGCGATATACAGGGGGCAACAGAAATCGTGCCAAACCTGATGGTTTAAAATTTTAAAAATCTCGACTTTTTCAAATGGAACACCCTGTGTTTTATGATTTCATTAGATGCCTTTCTGTAGACTCTACAATTTTATAATAGCTTTCCCTATACCTAAGTTGCGTAGTTTTTGCAAAAAACCCACTTTTATGAAAAATACCCGATTTGCGAACTCCTTTGACGGAAAAAATATTGTAAGGCTATTTATTTTTATAAAATGTATTAGTTTACACTTCTTAAAATAAAAATAACTGAAAAATTTAGATAATTTCAGTTTAATAAACAAGTCTTTATGGAAAGTTACCATTTATTTGTAAATAAAAGTAAAAAATCATAAAAGCTCTACATGTAATTAAGAATTAGCAAAACTGGCGTATGCTTTAGAAGAAGTTCATGGGAATTATCAACAGCAGAAACCACAACATTAAACTAAATATTATCGTTGTTACTCCCATGTCTCCTGGTAGTTTTCTCATAATTCCCATTTGCTGTTCTTTCAAATCTTTCTTTCACATTTTCAAAACAGTCAGCACGTGGGAATCTCTATAAATACGTGCTGCTAGCAAATAATTCCCATGAACTTCTTCTAAAGCATACGCCAGCTAATATTGCAGATATTGGACTTACGCGCACTAGGTGGACACTCTGTATATTATTCATCTGAATATGGGAAATGTTCGGCAAAATATTGAACATTTTTTATATCTTTTCTCCTCGTTCTCAATTCTTCCTCCGCGGTGATAATAAGGTTATTAATTATTCTTTGCTGCTTGCGAAGCTGCTCCAAATTACGCGAAATGTAATTTTCGCTTTTTCTCAGTTTGGATATATACTTGCTGGACTCCAGCCTCAAAACCCTTTTCAACGCGGAGGAAAAATTGTTCCGGTTTCGTTTGTACAGGATAGTTCAATATTTTGCAGAGCCTCGTCTTCCTCATCCTCTCGCCGTGGAGTTGATGTGGCCAATGGTGCGAAGGTGGAAATGTCCGCAGATATGGATGTACTCGGACCTGCCGGACTTTCTACGTGGGGCTGCTGACTTCGTTGAATTTGCGCAACGGACTTTATAGAATATAAAGTTTAAAGAAAAGTATAAAGTAAACTTTATAGAATATATTTTTATAATATACTTTATAGAATACATGTAATAAAATAAATATTCTAATGGTACAGTTACATTTACGTAATAAGCAATATCAACTATTCGTAGTCATTAGTGTATTTTATGAAAAAATGGCTTAAGTTTTATAAGCGGTTAACATTATATTGCAAATCTGAACTAGTCCTGTTCAATATGTGCTATTGTATGTTTAAGAAATAATTAAACAAAAAAATAATTATATCGAAAATGAACAAAATCGGTTAAACAGTGTGAAATCTTTTCTATTTAGTATCTGAATTAAATTATTTTATAAAAATTGACTGGAAATTAAATTACGATGCTCTTGGTGACATATACAGTAAACACAATTAAACAAGTGTTTATTATAAAGTATTAATTGTCTTACCTGCTTCGCTAATCAGGGGTCTATGGTTCCCAAATGATCCGTCGAGGATGACAGATTCTACGGTATCATTCGCCCGTTGAACGTTGTTCGCCGCAGCCACTTTGGCGTCGAAGGAGCCATCCTCCTCGTCACTATCTTCCAGCAGCCTCTTTATGCGACTGGCGACATTAACAGATTTGTTGGCTTGCATTTTCTGAAACTGACTTGTTAAACTTTGAACACTGAGATCTAAGAACTGAAGCTTTGCAGTCGATTTTACGTATTTATATTCGAGACTATGTGGTGGTGGAACCCACGCCGACTACCTGTTTCTTTGTTAGTGACGCTACAACAACTTACATACCACAAGAATATTTCTTTGTATCGAAACTCAGACCACCTGCATCTCGTGCAGGTTTATTTTCAGCACATTCCTTACTGCATATATCTTTCGTACCAGCTAACAACTTTACTCTTATTTTATTTTCAGAGGGGCTTGGTATCTGATGCGAATATAATGAGACGAGGCAATCCTTGTCCTCGCTAGCATGGCTTTAATTCTTGTTTTATTTTGAATTCCTCATACGCCCATACGACTTTACTCATATTTAATTTTCAGAGGGACTTGGTATCTTCTGATGCAAATATAATAAATAATATATGCAAGGATGCCGTGTTACCTGCACGGCTTTAATTCTTGTTCAATTTTGAATTCTTCATCCGTCCGCTTACAGGTCATTATTCGTATTTTATTTGCAGAGGAACTTAAACTTTCATGTGATGTTTTTCACATTTTTTGTCTGCAGTCCTTCTTTGTTCCATAATTATGTGTAAAGCTGTTTATATTTTTATATCAGTATTGTACTTAACGCATCTAATTTTTAGTAAATCCTATCCCACCACCGATCTTTGAAAATCACTATAAAAGAACACAACGCTCTACCAGAATTTAGTTTTACCAGAATTTAGTTTAACAAGAGCGGCATTAAAATGTATAGTGAAAAAGAAACTTTACAAATTATCAACAACAAACTACAAGTTAAATTAGTAAATGTGATTTGCGTCGTCGCTGCCGGTGCCCTGTTCTGGAACAGGGATAGGTTAAATCAAGATATATGCAAAAGTGTTGGATTGATAAGATGTTAGAGCATGGGGAAGAAGAAACTTTAAGGAAAACGTGTCTTTCCGCGAAATTGTTAAACAAAATATATAATTATAGAACCACGCACTACTTTCTATCGGCGGCTCTCACCAGGTTAAACATTAACCAGCGATGGGTGGAGTTCTACCTAGACAAAAAAATAACAATAGACCATTTATATGAACAAATTGAGAGTGAAGGCGACCGGGAAAAATTACGAACATTATGTGATTTCCTCCCACATCGGCAGCAAGTAAAGCTAACAGGGGCTTTCAGAATACACCCGAGTTTTATAAAGAGTTGCCATTTGTGTAGTTCCACCAATTTATTATACTAGTGTTAAGTTAGAATAAAACCCAATTAAAATATACCATTTTTTATCAGCTGATATATATAGTCAGAGGATTTTTATTACACAGAAACGCATAATTCGAAATATATTTGATATTCATCAGTGAGAGTCGTGCAGGCCCCTTTTTGTTAGACACAAACTGTTTACTTTTTCCTGCATATTTATATACAAAATATTACGGTGTAAATCTGTTTTCTGTTTGTAAAACTTATGTTTTTAAATGATAATTTTGTGCAGATATGTATTTGTTTTATTGATCAAACTGTTACTTGTCCTATACGTTTATGTGTCTATAGGATTAATAAAGATTTATTTTATTTTTTCATTATTTTTTATTCAACAACAACCTTATATAAAATTAATGCAATAATTTGTAAGTGCGCAAAAACAAATGTGATAAATATGTAATGTCAGTATCTCCTAAGCATCATTGATACACCATGAAGTACGAATTTTAGTTTTTTTTTTTTTTTTAAGTCGCTTATTGTTTTTATTGCATTTTTGGAAACTTTGCTTCGAGGGCGATTCAGTAACACCCATCCCGACCCCCCGTTCTTATGTAAACTTTCGAGTTACCCCCACCACCGTCAAGCGAAATAAAACTACGCGAAGCGAAACTTCAGATGCTCGGTAGCCCTTTAACTTACCTATCGAACAAAACAAGAATCGTTCTTCTATCTGCTCAAATAACCGAGAAAAATTAATGAAAAGTTTTTTCATTGTTTCATATTTTGGCTGTTACCAGCTAAACGGTACGTCTTCGTCTTACGCAAAACTTTATATAAACTTTTTTTCTCTACTAGATGGCTACCATAACCTAAATTATTTTCAGAATTTTCCCACGATTGGTTTCGTTTTTAGTTTTTAAAATTTTTTCTCTGAAACCCTAAATTTTAGATAAGTATCGTAACTTCGCCAGTCACTTAATTTCGCTCAAATCTGGTATGCCTTCATAAATATAAACTAAAACCATATGCCTTTTTCCTTGTTCGACGCCAAAAACTTGTGACCTTGATATTTCGCATAGAGCTATTTTCATAAAGTAGCATTTCATAATCCCGAGTAAAATAGTAGGAAAGACACTATATTCAACTTACTTTTTTCGGGTATTGATAACAATTCAGAAAACTTCGAGAAAACTATTTTTTTTTAGAAAAAACGAACTTTTTTTCGAGATACATTTTTTTGGTGGTGGATTTGAAAAGAGCGTCCTCGAAAACGTCCAAAACCATATTTTTTAAATTTCACGTTTTATAGTTCAAATGTGGAAAACTTTAAAATATTTCACAATTTTTTTTATTACGCTTCCGATCGTCTTCCGACCTTAAGAGAAAATGTTCCTTAGGTCTAAAGAAAACCAGCGTTGCAAACCGAATTTCTTCAGGATTCTGTTCTTAGGCTTTATGTGGGAAAAACCGATTTTTCTTATATCAATTCTACGTTGTTACAAAATTAAAAACGAATTTTGATAAATCTTTTTATTTAAAAGCCACTATACATTAATTTTGGTATAAAGTGTAAATTATACTATTTCATTTTGACTAATCCAAGAATTATAAGTGTTGTCTAACCCTAACCATTTAACAAATAGTTTTTCTCCTTTTCTTTTAAGAACTTTTTCAAGTAAATATACATCCGGGTGTCTGGTCTTTTGAATTTCTTCAGTATAAAAAGAGCCTTGAATATCTTGATTGTTTTGATCTTTCAACAGGTAGGTTGTCGGATTCGTCCTCTGAACCTTTCTTATTACAAACAATTCATTACTCCAGTTTGGTGTGTATCCCTTGCTGAACGCTTCTCTATATTTACTAATTCTTACATAGTCTCCCACTTTAAACTTTGACTCTTTCGGATCGATCGTTTTTATGTAGCTGTAAGCTGTTTGCAAAATCTTTTTGGCATTTCTCTTATTTACTTTGTTAGGAGCCAGTCCATGAGCACTATGTGGTGTGTTGTTATACTTATTCACAATATCCTGCAGTATATTCACCCATTTATAAGTTCCCTGAAGGCTAAATTCTTTCCACATTAAATTTTTAAGTGTTCGGTTCACTCTTTCTACGATACTGGCTTTTAAATTGGAAAAAGTACTATAATGATTAATTCTAAATTTTTCCATCAACTGCTTAAAGTCTTATTGTAAAATTCTTTACCAAGATCACTTTGACAATTGCGAGGTTTAGTTTTCATCTGTGACAAAATTTTAGCCATGGCAGCAGTCACATCTTGAGCTGTTTTTCTTTTAACAGGTTCAGCCCATACATATTTACTAAATACATTTATTACTACCAGAATATATCGATACCCCCTGTTAACATTCGCATAAGGAATCATTTCAACCAAATCAGCCTGAATCAAATCATTTAGTCCTTTAACGATAACATGTCTTCTTCTAAAATTTTTTCTAGCCGATCTATGTAACTCATTAACTACATCCTCTTTCACTTTACTCATTTCTAGTTCTACTGATATATATGATTGATGTAAACTGCTTATAACTAAGACATCCAACAATAATAGTCAGTGTTCTAATTTTTAGCTATAGGACACTGTAGAACAATTTGGGTGTATAATGGTTCATTGGTTCCTCCCATACTTGCAATAAAAGCAAAGGTATATCCAATATGTATGTCCAACCCAATTAAATCATCTGCTTGAAATAAGGTGGATGTTGAATTCACAGATATAGGTACATCTTTTGGCATAATATGTATACTCTCTATTTTACCACTTACTGGAAAAACATATTGTTTTGTCGAATCCTCCAATATATAACGTAGGGGGCTTTGAGCCGCATCCACAATTCCACGCACAGTTATTATACATTTCGAGTGGTGAGAGGATGGTTCACAAATGTAAAAAGGGGCTGATTGGGGTGAAGACGTTAATATTGCAGACTGTGAAGCGGCTAATGGGGTATTGGATGCATATGGAGCAGATCTACCACTTAACATGTGCCTACCAAACTTATCAATTGTCATGTTTCCCTATCAACTGTTAATGAATAAATGGAGTTTAATATAAGAAATTATTTATTTTATAATTTTCGACTCTCTCAATTCTTCAATTATTGAAATTATTTCATTGTTGTGACCATTATTTCCAGCATTTTCTGATGATATTAATAAACGTAATCTATCAATCAATTCATTAGGGTCATTAAAGTAAATATAATCAATTGGATTATTAGACAAATTTAACAATCCACCTTGTGTGGGATACTTAAGAGATTGCGTCCTTCGCAGAGGTCTAGTTGGTGGAGGTGGTTTAGAAAATGTTTTTGGAAGCGAACTTATAGTAAGTTTCTTCAATATTTTTTTTTCTATCAAATATGGTCTAATAATGAATTTATATTTGTCACTTGATGTACCTTGAATTTGCTCGTCAGGATTGAAGTTTCTGCGATAGGCATTAGACCTCTTCAAAATATCCATATAATTGTCTAGATCGGTTGGATTGTACCCTATTGGCTGCTTTTTGAACAGCAGTTCATATAGACCTGGTGTTCCAGGATACCTTATACCGCCCATTTGAATATCGCTTCCAACAATTTCCACATTTGTATCCCCAATTAAAAATTTTTCAGTTGCGGTATCATGTTGGAGACCGTATTGTCGATCATTATCGTTCTCATTACCTCGCACCGATATATCTATATACTGCCTTGGAAGAGGTTCGTAAGCCTGCAAGTATTCCTCACAAGCTTTGTTAGTGGGTAGATCTTGAAGAAAAATACGACTTCTCTCTACTTCTTTATCGATTAACTCATCGCTATTCGGCTCATCCACATCAACTGTAGGCACTGTAGGCTCATGTTGAAAGGTATCTTCCAGAAAACTTGGCATAGTCATGGGCAAATATTTCTTATATACGTCAACTTTGGATCTCTTTGGAGTCGTCATTGGGGTTTCAGATTTTGTTTCGACTGGCTCTTTCTTGAACGATACATTTGGATCTATTGTGGTAAGCAGTTTTTGTAGTGGGTCTGTAATTGGTTTATACTCTTTCTCCAACTGACTCTGAGATTGTGCTATAGCTGATTTGAGGTTCTTATATTTTTCTCTGACCGACTTCTGGGTTTTAACCAATTGTCTTGCGAGCTCCTTATTCATCGCAGCTAAATTAAATAATGCCGGAATATGATCTTTGTAGGATTATATATACATGCTTGACTATTTTTAGGGAATTATGTACGCATCGAATTCTTTTCTATATCTTCCAGATCGCAATGGGCAATCTTTATCAATAACGAGAAATCCATACTTATCACTCCAACATACCCCACATATATCTTTGAATTGCTGAAAAGACATGTCGACGTTGACGTGATCATCGTAGATATGCTTCAGATTGGTTACATCTTGTTTAAAAAGCACAATAAAATTCGAATTATCCCTTACGAGCTGCTTAGGAATTGATGAATAGGTTTGACATAAATAAAAACAATCTGCATTTTTATGTCGACCGAAACAAAAATAATCCCTTATAATGCTTTGATTACAGCAGACTACGTCGTCAAAAATTATGATTGAATTCGACTTTATTTCATCGGGAGGTAGGACATCGCTACCATCATTGAATTCATAAAAGCCAATCTCCTTTAAAGGCTCTAATAGTTGTTTCAAGTACTGATATTTTGGTTGATATAAAGACTTTGAATATAAATAAACATTTTCAAACCGCAAACCGTTCGGATGTTCTAATAAAGTTATCATAACATTCGTTTTTCCGCAACCCGATGCGCCCACTAGCAATCCTCTCTTCGATGAACCGTCAAAGAGTGGACCGTGTTTTTTAAAGTTACTATCGGTTGTAACCACATCATGATTTATAACTGGCAATATGATTTTCTTTTGTTCGATCTTCATTGTGTAATGTAATGAAGTCAACTAGAGGTATCTAAGAGAGAAATAAACTATTTATATGATTCGTTTCTTAAATCAGTTTAGTGTGACTCGACACTTGGTAAAAGTATTGTAACGTTTGTCTAACCTCCAAACTGATTAAACCAGCTTGTTCGACAAAACAACACAAATCTTTATTGTCACTAGATATAAACTTCAACTCTTTTTCACAACTGTCAACACAAATTCCTTAGTTTGACGTTTCGACTTAATGCGCTCACGCTTTCGACTAAAAACTCCCCGTCCTCTTGAAATCGCGAGTATTTATATATTTTTCAAGCTTCTGGAATATTCGGGAGCTTCTTTTTGGATTCCGGAACATAATGGAACGATTCTATGACTTAAATGAAAATTCTAGATTAGAAACGTCAACCTAAAGATTTTACAAATATTAATTTATAAACAATAAGAAATGAATTAACAAAACAGACATTCACTAGCAAGGTAGGTGAGCTTCCGTAACACTGCTCCCCTCTCAGAACTGATCGTCTCGATCAGGTTACTCCATTGTCCGCATGGTGTTCTTGATAAGGCGTCAGTCGATCTATGTGAACAATCTTCATTTTGGATTGAGGATTTCTTTGGATCCTATACACGACATCGTTTAACCTGGTCACAATCGAATAAGGGCCTTCCCAAGATCTCTGTAATTTAGGTGATTTGCCCTTAGTCCTCTTTGGGTTGTACAGCCAAACTTTATCATTTTCATGAAACCCACTACTGTTTGCACGTAAGTCGTAACGGGTCTTCATTCTGTCACTTTCTATTCTCAGCTTTTCTCGTACCTCCTCATGTACCAACTTTATTCGATCTTTCAGGTGGCGGAGATAGTCACTGATATTTTCCTGATGTTCTGGTCTATTTGCAATGAGGTCTATTGGTAGACGTAATTCGTTGCCAAAAATCACACTGGCTGGTGTTTTACCAGTGGTTTCGTGAACTGCCGCTCTATATGCTAAGAGAAATGGAGGAAGGAAGGTGTCCCAGTTGGTCTGCTTTTCATTCACGGCAGTTTTCAGGAAATTTTCAATGGTTCGATTGAATCTCTCGACCATTCCATCTGATTGTGGATGAAGAGGTGTTGTTCTAGTTTTCGAGATACCTAGTAGTTGGCAAACATTCTGAAATACCTCAGATTCGAAGTTCCGTCCTTGGTCAGAATGGATTTCCCTCGGAACTCCATAACGGCATATCCAGTTTTCAAATAGGACCTCTGCTACGGTGACTGCTTCCTGATTAGGTATAGGATATATTTCTGGCCACTTGCTAAAGTAGTCCATAGCTACCAAGATATAACGATTGCCAGAGTCACTTCGAGGAAATGGGCCAGCTATGTCAATAGCTATTCTTTCAAATGGAGCACCGACATTGTACTGCTTCATCTGTCCGCGACTTCGAGTCATTGGTCCCTTACTAGAGGCGCAGGTTTCACAACGCCGGCACCATTCTTCCACATCGGAACGACTCCCAAGCCAGTAGAATCGCTCTCTGACTTTGTTCAAAGTCTTATTGATTCCAAAATGTCCACCACCAACGCCACTATGAACCGCTTGGAGAACTTCTGGAACTCTTGTCCTGGGTAATACAGTCTGGTAGTTCCTTTCTTTGCCGTCCGGACTCTCCCATACTCTTTTTAGTAGGCCATTTTCTACAACTAGGGAGTCCCATAATGCCCAGTAACTTTTCAGAGATGGAGATTTATTGGAAATATCCTGCCAATCAGGTCTATCCATTTTATTTATTTTCCATTGGAAAATTGGGCCAAACTCTGGATCTTCACTCTGTTCTTTAGCAAGGCTTCCACTATCCCAATGTTCTGGGCCTTGGATGCTAATTCTTCGGCAATGAAAATTGTCCTGTTCCCTTGCTTCCTGTCGCAAGCAATATCTACAATCAGGAAGGCATGGCCTTCTGGATAAAGCGTCAGCGTTGCGATGGCTCTGTCCTCTTCGGTGTTCAATTTTGAAGTCGTACTCTTGCAAACGTTGAAGCCATCTCGCCACTTGGCCTTCCGGGTTCTTGAATTGCAAGAGCCACTTTAATGAAGCATGGTCGGTTCTCAAAATGAACGGCTGACCATAGAGATACTTGTGAAAATGCTCCACTGTTTTGACAATGGCAAGTAACTCTCTCCTAGTCACACAGTAGTTCATCTCTTGCTTGGAAAGGACTTTGCTAAAGTAGGAAATCACTTTCTCTTGTCCTTCCTCTACTTGCGATAGTACCCCTCCAATTCCAGTATTGCTGGCGTCAGTGTCTACGATGAACTTCTTTCCAGGAATTGGATATGACAGGATCGGGGGAGAACACAGGGCGCCTTTAAGCTTCTGAAAAGCTTCCTGACACTGTTCCGTCCACATAAATGGTTGGCTGTTTTCGGTAAGTCGATGCAGAGGTTTGGCGATATCGGCAAAATTTTTCACAAACTTCCGATAGTATGTGCAAAGTCCCAGAAAACTCCTTAATTCATGTTTGTCTCTCGGCACTGGCCATTTCCAAATGGTTTCAGTTTTCTCCGGATCAGTCTTGACTCCATCTGTAGAAATAATGTGTCCTAAATACCGGACTTTCTTTTGGAAGAGCATGCATTTCTTGGGACTTAGCTTCAGTTGGGCTTCTCTTAACTTTTGCAAGACTTCCTGGACATTCTTTAAATGATCTTCAAAGTTTTTGCCAAGTATTATCACATCGTCAAGATAGACTAGACAGGTTTTCCACGTCATTCCACGGAGAATTGTTTCCATCAGCCTTTCAAACGTGGCTGGCGCATTACAAAGCCCAAACGGCATAACGTTGAATTGCCACAAACCTGTCCCAATGGAAAAAGCTGTCTTTTCTTTGTCGTCCGCATGAAGTTGGACTTGCCAGTAGCCACTTTTCAGGTCTAAAGTAGAAAACCATTGAGATTGGACACACAGATAGTGTGTCCAGAGTGTCGTCTATTCTTGGCAACGGATAACTGTCCTTCTTGGTGACATCATTTAATCTTCGGTAGTCAACACAAAATCTAGTAGAGCCGTCTTTCTTCCTCACCAAAACTACTGAAGAGGTCCATGGACTTTGCGATGGTTCAATGACTCCCTGTTGTTGCATCTCGCTCAACAATTTCGATACTTCTTCTTGTTTGACCAATGGAATTCTTCGTGGGGCTTGCTTAATTGGAGCGGTGCCGCCGGTATTTATGCGGTGTTGAACTAGGTCAGTTCTTCCTACATCGTTCTCAGTTAGTGAGAATACATCTTGGTACTGTCTTAATAATTCTTCTACTTTATGAACGTCCTCCGATGGCAATGATGACGTGGATCGGTTAACAAGGTTTTGCAGAATTTCCGGCAGTATTCGAGGATCACAGCGTGCTGTTGATGATTCTACATTCTTGAAAACCACATCGACTATCTGACAAACTCCCAAGGATTCTCCTTTCTTCACTTCTTGTGGGTAGTCTTTTAGATTTAATATTCTCACCAACACTGAGTCGTTCTTCTTTTGTGTTAGAGTCTTTCCTATTAAAATTCCTCTTTTGAAAAGATTGCTCTCCGGATCTGGTTCCACAATTACTGTTTCTTCAAAAGCCGCTGAACTGTTACAAATTGCCTTAATAGTTACTTCTGATGCCGCGGGTAGAATAATGTCTTCTAATGCTTTAACGGCTTTAATCGGTAGATTTCTCACTTCAGGATAATGCATTAAAATTTCTTCACCTTTGGTCTTTAGTAGTCTCTGAGGAAGATCCAGGATAAAATTATGCTCAGTCATGATATTCAGACCAAGAATGACGTCATCGGTGATGTCGGCTACAAGGATGTCTTGTTGGAATGTATTTGTTCCTAAACAGATGTTTGCCACATGGATGCCTTTTACTGGTATGACTTCCCCATTTGCTGTTTCCAAAATGAAGTTTCTGTCTGGCTTCTGAATTCTACAATGGGCTACGATGTTTGGCCTTACTATGGTGCGACTTGAGCCAGTATCAAGGACCATTTCGCATTCCCGGCCGCATATTCGCCCTGGTACTACCAAGCTATTGCCGTTGTTGTGCAGTCGGGTAACTTTGATCTTCATGGTTGGTGGGGCTTGGTAGCACCTCACCAGCTTTCGCCCCTCAAAGCTGGCTAGTTGGCGTTTCCCTGGTCCTGTTCCGATGTGTTTTTAGGGCATCGATTCCTGAGATGCCCTTCGTCCCCGCAATTCCAGCATCGTACGGGTCTACGTCTGCTAAATGTAGCAGAGTCGGTATGATTCCGTTCGATTTGGAAATTGTTCAATAAATCTTGAAAATTTTTCAGCAATACCTCCACATTTTTGTCATTACTTTGATAGTCGGCTGGCTGATATTTAATTAGCCTTGCTCTGCCTTGACCCCGCCTGGATGCTTGTTGAGCAGCTTCAATTTCTAACGCCTGCGCCAAAGCTTCGGAAATGGTTTTGTTTCTGGCTAACCTCAACGCCTGACTGATTTCAGGGTCTCGCAGTCCATCTATGAAGCTACTTACAGCTAATTGCTCTTGGAACTCTACAGGGGCAGTGGGGTAAGCTAGCTTCACCATCCGGGCTATATCGGCCTCATATTGCTGAATATTTTCTTCGAATCGTTGTCTTCTACCCTTTAATTGAGCCTGGTAAACATGTTGCATGTGGGCTTCACCATACCTCATTTCGAGAGCACTTTTCAGCATTTCATAATCGGTTTTGTTCTGCTCAGGCATCGTTCTTAAGATTTCCATAGCCTCACCTCTTAGAGCTACAGTTAACGACATCGCCTTTTCACCTTCGGACCAGTTATTTGCCATGGCAGCCGCCTCAAATTGCTTTAAGTATGTGCTCCATGGTACCTTTCCATCAAATGTTGGTGGCTTGACCCTCGAAGATGCAGAATTACCTTCAACTTTAATAACTCCTGTCGTGGACAGCTGTGTGAATTTTCGGTTGACTTCTTTCTGCATTTCGTTGACTCTCTCTTCGACTTCACACCTCAGCGTACTCACACTTTCTTTTACAATTTGGACTTCGTCTTGCATACTATTTCTCAATTGATTTATTTCTTCTTCTACAGTTTCTTCAAAATCTTTGAATCTTTCTTTCATGAGCTCTTCTAACTTTTTATTACTTTCTTCTAAACTGTTCTTTAGTTCTTCTTGGCTGTTCTTCAGTTCTTCTTGGCTGTTCTTCAGTTCTTCTTGGTTATTCTTCATTTCGTTTTTTAATTCATCTTGACTGTTCTTCATTTCGTTTTTTAATTCATCTTGACTGTTCTTCACTTCAACTTTTAATTCTTCTTGGTTATTCTTGATTTCCTTCATCATTTCCATTAATTGTGTCAAGGTCTCATCCATTTTTATCGATTTCGATCTGGTAACTGGCATACACTTACTATTTGATCCTTTTTTTTTTTTTTAATCTTCGAACGTTTCACGTGGTGGAACGTCGCACTTCTGACACCAAATGTAACGTTTGTCTAACCTCCAAACTGATTAAACCAGCTTGTTCGACAAAACAACACAAATCTTTATTGTCACTAGATATAAACTTCAACTCTTTTTCACAACTGTCAACACAAATTCCTTAGTTTGACGTTTCGACTTAATGCGCTCACGCTTTCGACTAAAAACTCCCCGTCCTCTTGAAATCGCGAGTATTTATATATTTTTCAAGCTTCTGGAATATTCGGGAGCTTCTTTTTGGATTCCGGAACATAATGGAACGATTCTATGACTTAAATGAAAATTCTAGATTAGAAACGTCAACCTAAAGATTTTACAAATATTAATTTATAAACAATAAGAAATGAATTAACAAAACAGACATTCACTAGCAAGGTAGGTGAGCTTCCGTAACAGTATATATAATGTTGACGCGCAGCGCATTCGTGATTAATCGTAAACCGGAGAGCTTGAAGAGCGGATCTGGCTTTGTTGACACTCTCATAAACAAGCTTCCCATCGAACTTCATTTACCAGGCTATCAGTACTGCGGCCCTGGCACCAAACTAGAAAAACGATTGGCACGAGGTGATCCGGGAATCAACGATCTCGACCGAAATTGCCGTCAACACGACCTTGAATATCATAAAAGTTCCAATCTGAAAGATCGCCATAAGGCTGATTATCAACTTCAACAGCGGGCTTGGGATAGAGTTAAGTCGAAAGACGCTAAATTAGGAGAAAAATTTGCTGCGTGGTTTGTCACTAACACCATGAAAGCGAAAAGGAAACTAGGTATGGGGTTAAAGAGGAAAATAAAATTGAAGAGAAAAATAAACTTAAAGAAGGGAAAAGGTGTTCGTACTAGGCGTAACAAGAAACAGAAGAGAATTATTCCAATACCTAGGAAAGGTGGCTTTTTACCACGTTTACTTCCAATCTTGGGTGCTTTAGGTGCTCTTGGAGGTGGGGCTGCGGGTATAGCGAAAGCTGTTAACGATGCTAAAGCAAACAAACAACAGTTGGCTGAACAACAAAGACATAACTTAGCAATGGAACAGTCCGCCACAGGCAAAGGCTTATACTTCCACCCACACAAGAAAGGAAGGGGGTTCTATTTAGCTCCATATAAAAAAAACTCCCAATAGAGCTACCACGCCGTGAATTAACAAATATAAAAGTTTGAAATATGAAAAGTTTGCCAAAAAGTTGCATATTCCAAATTTCCGCGGTGTTTTTATGAAAGATAATTTGCCTTTAAAAATAAGACAACATGAATGTGGTATAGTTAATTTAGATATTTCATCTGGACCTGGCACACACTGGACTGCATATGCAAAGAAAAATAACGTTATAATTTATTTTGATAGTTATGGAAATTTAAAACCTCCTAATTCTTTAAAAAAATATTTTTTCAGTGATGGTAGCTCTAATATTGTTAAATATAATCACGACAAGTATCAGCAGGACAACTCAATCAATTGTGGTCATCTCTGTCTAAATTTTTTATATAATATGTGTAATTGATAAAAATGCTTTATTGTAAATATAGTTTTGAACTAAACAACATGTCTATTACTTTTTCTCTTACGGGAAGATCATCAGTATTAAGTGCAGACTTTAATCCACCAATATATTTAGAAGATAATTCTGAATATGTTATTGGACTCTGCAACTTTGAATCATTCAATGTTATCCCAAACATCGATGAAAAAAATAATAAATTGACATATGTTAATATTACAACAACCATTCCAGTGGGAGCATATGAAATTGGTGAGCTTAGTAAGTGCATACAGCAGATTGTTCAACCACCTTATGAGATTAATATAATAGCTAACCCTAGTACATCAACTGTTAGAATTGATGCCAATGTGGATATTGATTTTTCTCAAGAAAACTCAATTGGAAGTGTGCTAGGGTTTAATAAGAGAGTTCTAAAAGCCAACGTATTAAACGAATCTGATTTTCCAGTTCAAATACTTAAGATTAATGCTATATGTATAGACTGCAACATAGCAGCCGGATCATATTCCAACGGTAAACCAGTCCACGTAATTCATCAATTTTTCCCTACGGTGTCAGCCGGGTATAAAATAGTGGAATCGCCTCTGAATATACTTTATTTCCCTGTAACCGTCAGAACCATTAACAACTTGATTGTTAAAATACTCGATCAGGACGGAAACCTTGTCAATTTTCGAGAGGAAATTATAACGATGAGACTGCATCTAAAAAAATTATCATAACGAGACGTCATGGTGATTCGATACAATATACTGCCCTACCCTCAAAGAGTGGTAAATAAGCGCAATTATAAAAGAATGAGCAAAAACAAACTTCCTGTTAGTTCCAGAAGGGGTGTTAAGAGAGTAACACGTAAGAATAAGCTATTTCTAAAATCTCACGGTTTTCAAGTACTTGTATAATGGATATCTTAAATGTTATGCAAAAACCTGTCGCAGACGACTCTATTATTAAATTGGAGTATCATAATTATCAGCCGTTCGTGACTTCTAAATTTGAGTATAATGATGAAATTACAATACCAATACAAGAAAATGATGTCTATACTCTACCATGTGAAAGTATGCTGTACTTAGAGGGCAAATTAACTAAACAGGATGACACGCCGGCTACTAAGTTAAAGCTAATTAATAACGCTTTTGCTTTTTTGTTTAGAGAAATTAGATATGAACTGAATAACATTGTTGTCGATTCAAATCGAAATGTTGGTCTAATATCCACTCTTAAGGGGTATTTATCATTTAATGAAAGTGAAAGTGTTAAACTGCAAAATGCTGGATGGTTTCCTAAGGAAGGTGTACTACCTGATACTAACAAATTTAACGTATGCATCCCACTAAAGATGTTGATGGGATTTTTTGAGGACTACAAAAAAATTTTAATAAATGCGAAACAAGAGTTAGTTCTAGTTAGAAGTAGTAGTGATATAGATGCGGTCACCTCTATCGATGACTCTGAAACCCCTAAAATTACTATAGAAAAGCTGTATTGGAGAGTGCCTCATGTTTCCGTGGGAATACCACAGCAAGTGGCGTTAACAAATATTTTAGACAAAAATATGGAAATAACTATTGCATTTAGAAGTTGGGAGCTTATAGAAGATTCCACTGTTCCTCAAACGGATAGATACAATTGGCCTGTTAAAACTTCAACTAAATTGGAAGCTCCCAGACATGTCATTGTAGCCTTCCAAACAGATAAAAAGAATAAAATAGCTTCAAATAGGAGTATATTTGATGCATGTAATTTAACGAATATTAGAGCATTTTTAAACTCTGAAAGATATCCTTATAATGATTTATTTCTCGACATTAAAAATGACAAATATGCCTCATTGTATGAAATGTTCTCTAATTTTCGTTCTTCATATTATCAATCTGGAAATGAATCTATATTCACACCTTCAGAATTTAAATCCATTTCGCCTATAACCCACATAGACTGTTCGTATCAAAAGCAAGCAGTTCAATCTTCCACAGTTGTATTGAGAGTGGAAGTAGAAACCAGGGAAAATTTTCCGAAAGATACCACAGCTTATTGTCTAATTTTATTAGACCAATTTTCAATTCAAATATAATCCAATGACAAAAATTATAAGACAGGTCTAATCTACATAAGCTTGACAAAGTAAGATATAAATTCAGTTGAAGATGATTTCTCAGTATAGAAAGGTGCTGCGAAAACATTGCGAAAAATTGAAAACATTGAAAAAGGCAATTGAGCTGTATAATTTAAAAGTTTCTGTATTCAAAAAATTTGCGAACTTACAAATATGTCGTTAGTATTGGATGTGCAGGGATTTAAAACTGAAAAAAATAAATTCATAGTTAAAGAACTAGCAGTTTTTGATGGGAAGAAGATGTGTCACTATGTGTTTAAACCACCTTTTCCATTGAAAATGCTACCTTTAGAATTGCAAAAGCAAGCTCGGTGGTTAACACAAAACCATCACGGTCTTGATTGGGACGCTGGATTCGTACCTGTACACATGTTTTCAAAAATTCTTCAAGATCTGCACAATTCCGCGGACCATATTTACGTGAAAGGGAAAGAAAAATCAGAATACATCAGGCAATTCACAAAGATTCCTGTGATTGAACTTCCAGATCGGCCCACATTGAAGAAAACTTCTCCAAAATGTTTTTATCACTTTGTAGAAAGTGGTATGTGCGCACTTTCCAATGTATATTTTTTATATGAAAATTTTGTAATGACTTAACTTTTTAATAAAGCAATAATCCACAAAATGGTTGTTTCATTTCACCGAAATAAAAAACATTTTAATACTGTATGTATTTATTTATTACAAATAGCGATATATATTAACAAAATCTTTGACTATATATTTTATGCCTATGATTAATATCCAATACAGGATTTATAATATTTGATACATCAGCAATTTTATTCTGAAAACGACATCTATCCATTGCAAAATTTTCCCAGTTCCTCTTCCTACATGAATTATATGCGAACTGCAGGTTATGAGATTATAAATTTTATTGTTTTTTTCATTAAATCTAACTCTCTTCATCACTTGATTCTACTGCTACACTCGGCTTCAAATATTTCTGGATATATATAAATTAATTCCATAATCATACAAACATTTTCACTATTTCGGTTTTTATTTGGTTCTAACAGATTCCATGCATTGTCAAATAAATTTCCTGGTGTAGTCTGCAATCCTTTCTTCACAATTGCAAAATAGTTGGTAAACTACAGTTTACCAACTATTTTCCAATATATCAAGTCGATATTCGATCAGAGGTATGTATTCCCATAATTTACATACTGTATCATATCCTAGGTAAATATAAGAATTATTTTTCAGGATTTTTATAACTCTACAGTTCTTAACTTCTTCAAACTGTATATAAAATTTTTCAGCATCTATTGGATCAATAAAATCGTTGCTGTGCAGATAGTGACTTATACTTCCTTGATATGTTAGAAAATGTTTCCACTCTTCTTTGTTAAAAATTATAACATCACACTTATTTCCAGATAGTTTTACATAGGGTTCGTATTTAAAGTCATACGCCAGCCCTATGGATACGAATTTTGATTTTGATTTGTTTAAGTGAAATTTTGGTTGTCCTATTACTACACAATTATTTTTATTCTGGAATGCTGGTGGAACGTTATTTGGTATGTCTATTTTCAGGTCAGGCAAATTGAAAATACTAGCGTTGTAAGACATACTGGTGAAAGAATTTTGAACAACTTGACTGTAGACCAGACACTAACTTTATTATATACTTTGGGAATGGAATATAAGTGGGGGTTGATATTAATTAAATACTTATAAAAATAACCGGTTCTTGTTTACCTCGACCGGTTGTTTACCTTGACCGGTTGTTCACCTTGACCGGTTGTTTACCTTGAGCGGTTGTTGACTTTGACCGGTTGTGTTGTGGTGGGGGTAAATTAGTGGGGGGGTAAAGTAGTGGGGGGTAAAGTAGTGGGGGGTAGATTTAGAACTCTCGTATCTGTAATTGGTTGGGAAAGTGGTGGGGGAGGAAAAAGTGGTGGGGGGGTAATAATGGTGGGGGGTCGTGTCTAGAACTCTCTACTTTACACTACTTGTAGTAATACCACCAGAACATGCAGTTACCTGACCAAGACCGAAGATAGGAGTCTGATTCTTAGATCTCCTTAACCCAAGTGTGTTAACTAAAGATTCAATAATGAAGGATGCCTGTGAACCGAGGTCCAGCAAGGCACGAATAGTATGAAAATCGCCATATCTGTTTTGAATTTCTAACGAAACAGTTGCCAATAACACGGTACTTGTAGTTCCTGAAGATTGATTTAAAGACGAAACACTTGTGCAAGCATTAACACCAGCCGAAGAGGATGGGGACGAAGAATGATGTTGCTGGGATAAAGATTGCGAATCTGAATTTGAAGTGTTACTATTACTACTAGATGTATTTGATCGTATTTTAGGAAAATGAATAAGGGAATGATGTCTCACATTACAACTTCTGCACACATTCTGCGATGGACAATCCATAACACGGTGGGAATGTCGTAAACAATTACTGCACAAACGCACTTTTTTTACAGTTTGAAAACGATTCCATGGCGTCTTGGCTAAGAAAGAAGGACATTGATAAATATGATGATTCATGTTGCAAATGGGACAAGGTACACTTTCCGAAGCCGAAGAACTATTAGGGGATGTCGACGTTTGATTTTGAGTATTAACGACGAATGATTTGTGAGAAACGTCCTTAGGACCATTGAAGTGACCTGACGATGGTTTGTTAAATGGGGACTTGCTAGGAGGCTTAGCACCGCCCACCGTCTCTAAACCAACACATTGTTTCAAAACAAAATTCTTTAAGTCGTCATATTTAGGAATGACAGTTGCATCGGAATTTAACTCGAATCGTTTGCGTGTATCTAATTTATCTAAGAGTAAATCGGTTAGAATAAAATCCCAATCGTGGACATTACAGCCTAAATTTTCTAATATGGCAATATTTTCACTGAATGTGTCGACTAATTGACGAAGCATTTTGAAGTTATCTGACGTTAAACTAGCATAATTTTTTAAAGTATGTCAATGATGAACCGTTAAAAGTCTTTTGTTTGAATAACGTTTGACTAATGCATCATAAGCCGTTTGATAATTAGCCGCTGTCAAAGGAATCGATTTTATCAACGTAAGTGGTTCGCCATTTAAAGAAGCAAGCAAATATTGAAATTTGTTGATCTCCGAAAGCTGAAGGCAATTATGTACCGAACTGTCAAAAATGTCAATAAAAGTTTGCCATAATTTTAAATCTCCCGAAAATTTCATCAGTTCGAGCCGAGCTTAGGTAAGCGTATGTTAATTTGCGAAGAAGTTACAGGCGTTGGAGAGGGATTCGATAACGATGTACTACTCCCCCCACTAGGTGTAGTAGCTTCAGATGGACAAAGATTCTCGAATTTAGCTAAAATTTTTATATATATATGTCATCAACCTCTTTACGCATTTCATCCTGGGCCTCAATGTCAGCATCAGGTACTTGTGATATTATTTAAACATGAGTAGATTTAAAATCCTCATATGTTTCCGTTAAAAGTCTGTATTTGACTTTAAAAAGTGCTAACTTTGAAGGATCTGCCCCTGCCGCCTGCGCCAGATCAAGTGTCTCTCGAATGCGAGAAATTATTAAATTACGCGTGGCTATAATTTATTTTTTAGGAGCCATTATAAGTTTGACTTTTGAATTCAACAAATGCAAATGACTACGCCACTGGGAAGTGGATACGTAAGTAGTTTCAAATGCACCAAATAAAAACTTATTAATCTGCGAAGTTGTACCAAAGAAATAAATCGAAGTACTATTTTTGAATTTACGACGTCACCCTATATTTATTAATACCGAAAAGAAAACTGTAAGATATAAGGTTTTCAAAGAAATAAAGATTTATAGGTATTATGTCTTGTTTTGAAGCTATAAAACCTGTTTACAAAAAACAATTTTAAAACGAAAATCGGTAGTAAAACTTTGAAAACGTTTTTAGAAATATTTTAAAAAGGTAAAATAACAATTATTATCCGGGTCGAATTTAGGACCAAACAAATGTAGCGTCATTTTCTTTTCGCTGGGTTTTGATAGAAGGACCGTTCGACGTAATCGCTACACTGGGCTGAAAGGACAATGCGTACCAACTAGATAACTGATTTATTCATTTGACATGACAATAAATCGGTAATATTGGTAACAGAACAAATAATAATTAACATGAAATTCTACCGGTGGGGGGGGTGGCTCTGCTTTCTCCCGGGGTGATAGCTAAAGGTTGAAACAAGATCATGAAACAAAAGGAAGACAAGCAGGAAAAGGTACTTACGACGTAACTATTCGGTTCGGGCTGCCGGCGGGTGTCGATGAGGGAAACTGAGCTGGCTACTCTCCCGTGCCCTGGTGCTGTGCGGTACTTGCTATGTCCACAAGATTCCCTGGATAGGAGTGTCAATGCGTCTCGCCAATGTTAGTGGTTAGTGAAGGCTATATATGTGGGTCCACGACAACCGGGACCAATTTCGAAGATTAATTAACTTATTTAAGAACTCAGGAACGAACGAACAGCGGCACGTCTCTCGTGCCCTACCTCACTTGTAGCTCTGTTGATTCTCCCGCCCGACTCCTCGAGGTTTTTCGACGGCCATCGGCCCTGTGTCAAGATGGCGCAGCCGCGCAACTTCGAAGCACCGTACAAGGCAGGGACGGAGGGATGGGATTTTATAAGGACGAAACAACACATTATACAGTGGTTTTTGGGACAAACTATAAAAGTTTGGCTTGATACCGCACTTTTAATGTTTAATTTGTATACTTCTGGTTTTTTGCTTTTTGTTATTTTACAGGTGGTGTAATCCCAAAAGAAAAGATGAATTATGAAAAGGCATATTATTTATCATTTATAAAATAGTGCAATAGTTTTGTAAGTGATGTGGTCAAGGATGAACTGAGCAGATGTCTGGTGATACACCACAATGTCCGTGTGGTGTCACCGAAAATATGTTCAGAAACTGAGGGAGAGGTGGTGGAGATATCCTCGTGGTGAGAAAGGTAAATTTACTCTTATAGAAACTAGTGTTATCTAATTAATTACTACATTGCAGTGGTACAACAGTAGTAAAGGCAGCTGTTGCGTTCCAAAAAGTCATTTGTTTCGGATAATAATAAAAACCCTGTTTATTTTAGCACGAAGCCGAGTGCGACTCGCGGCTGAGGAGACAACCTAGAACGCTAAGTAGCACATTATGTCTACCGCGCTTTTTCTAATTTTGTAATTTTGTATACAGGTACGGAGGACCTTTTCGAAGGGGATTAAAATAAATAGAATAGTAGCGTATAAATAGGCTAGCAAATGGAGCTGAGCCGCGTGTTGTGTTGTCCTGTGTGCAGTGCTGTGCTATGCCCCATGTGATATCTAAAAATAGACTATGACTGATCTCACATCTGGCGGCTCATGAACACTGCGGGCTAATGGATTACATCATATCTAAAAAATAGCCGACTTGTCGCGGGTCTGCTGGGGGTGATCTTCTGCAGCCTCTAAGTCACCTGCACCTGCGACATGCTACCAGAACTCTTCTTCTTCACCCGGAATACAATGACAAGCTGACCCGTGGTCTAACTCGACTGCAACAACCCCTCAACTACAATTTATCTACTGCACCCACAGTATCTGCCATCTCTTTCTATAGCTCGCTAATGATTATGCCGTGAAACACACAAGTGTGAAAACTTACAGGAGTTTTAGCGGGAAAACCATTGTAACCTGTCTGGCATGGACTCTGATCGCAAATTTGGAAGAATAACAAACTTGGGAGGCATAACCTCGTCGGTATGTTTTATTAAAGTTTTAAACCGATTTTTTTATTATTTCAAATTAGTTTACATGCGATAAGGCCCCAGTGTCACACATGTGAAATTTGCACTCAATAATCATTAGTTTCATTATAATTTACTTACTGGCTATTAAACTAGAAAGTAAAGGAACTGATGTTAAAAAATAAAAAATTAAGGGCAAATCTCAAAATAAATTTATTGACGGAAATACAATGTTCAAAAATTCAACAATACCTATTTAATTGTCAAGATATCTTATATCACTAAAGTAAAATTTTATAGATTTCAAACCGGATTTTTTAAACTTACAAAATAAATTTGCAACCACTGATAACATGTTTGATATTTTATTAGGTTATCAGTACAAGGACAAGAAAATTATGATAAGAATTCACTTCCCCGTGCTCAGATAAATAGAAATATATTGCCTTTGCAAATGTTATAAGGCATAAGGATCTTTTTTTTAAGTAGAACTGCTATATATTCATAACAATGGAGAATTTGAATAAATACAATCAATTCTAATTATTTTTAGTATCTTACGAAGAATTAGCCGAGATATGTAATAAATTATTTTTAATATTCTGTTACCTTTTAACTTAACAGAAATTATAAAGACAATAATAACTAGGTAACAATTATTAGGTATTTATGCAACAAGTGAAAAAAGTTAATGTTTACAGAAACTGAAAATTATATAAATCGCGGAAGCCGAAGTGGATAATACAGTGATAAACTGTATTATCCACTTTTTACTTTACACTTTTTACATATGTTGCATACACCTTTTTCTACGATCGTGACTTATTTAACAGAAATCATTTTAAATATTCGTGTTAATAGAATATTTTCTGACACACTGCATTATTGTCCAGGTTGCGTTTAACGCAATTTGATACTATCAAATCTATACCGAATTCATGACAGCGCCAGCATGACGCCCATTTTGTTATTACTTAATACAGAAGCTTGAAATTTGGAATGAATAAACTGTCAATTGTATACAACTTTAAATTACAATGTGTACATCTTTTTAAGCAGTTGGACAGCTCATAAAATTCTCTACTCGGTTATGTATTACAAGTCGTCCTTCGCTTTCAAAATGTCGGCGGTTGAGTTATTTTTATGCAATTCATTATGTGAAAAACTGTATTTAAATAAATGTAGTTAGCTATATTTAAATTTTCTTGAATAAAGCCTGTAGCGTGTTAGATTCCAAGATAGGTAACTATTGTAATTGTATTGTAACTATGTTGTATACCTACATTATGTCCGTTTTAAATTTAGTATTTCCTATTTAAAATCTCAGTGAAAAATTAAGTCTAAATTCTTAATGTTAGTTCTTTAAAAATGTTGAAATGTTGTATGTTTTTATTGAAAATATTTTAATTCCAAATACCGTTGTTTTTTTAATACAGAGTGTCCAAGATAATGTGACACATTTTAATGGCTTATAACTTCAAGGCAAAATCAGATAGCAACGAACGGTTTTTACTGGTGCTCTTAATTTTATAAAAAGTTTTCTTTTGTCATTGGTACTAGTTTGTTTTACCTCTACAGGTGCTTGGAAAAAAATTGCCACTTTATAATTCAAAATTGTGATCATTTTTTAAATGGAACACCCTGTAGATTATATTACCATTCGATAGAGACACTTTTCCTCTTTTCAAAAATGTATAGTTTGATAGAGTTGTACCAAAAAATAAAGGAGTTATTTCAATTTACACACCAGCCCTTTTTAATAGACCCATTTCTTTTGGAAGATCGCATTTTATTTTTATTACATTGTCAGTACAGAATAATGGAATGCATCAAAGGATAGGTAGGTAGAGCCCGGACCAATAGAATGGCCTTGAACATTTTCCCGAACTAACGATAATTGATCATTTCATATGGAGTTACGTCAACGGTCGTTGTTATTGTTTGAATTAAAAATGGCAATTTTTTCTCTTTTTCTTTTCCATTGGTGAGTTATTTTTTGTATACTTCGCGAAGTTGAAATTATTTCTACATTTTGCTGCTTAGTAGTTTGTAGTGGTCAATATAAAAAGCATTAATATTCGGTACACCACTTAACTTAGCAACTTACCACCAGCAATAAACGCACTTTTGTACAAAATCTAAATCGTTCCAATTAGATATTTGGCTACTTATGTGGACAAATCTTATAAAATAATTATATGAGAAATGGCTATAATTTAGAAACCCAAATTTGTTTAGAGGTACCTATATCGAAAAGATGCTCTGGAATAGTTTTAAGGGATACTGTTGCATAGATTTTAACTTTAAAATGTTAAAGTGCTTGGTAATAATCAATTGTGGAGGAGGATTGTATATAAACGTAAATGTAAAATTAAAATTATTGTTGTAAATCAAATAGTTGCAGAGTAACACGGAAACGAAAAACATGTTTTATAGAAACGACATCAAAATTATCAAAACGTTTGTCAAGTGTAAACAAATGAAATACAGTGTCAATGAACCTATTGTCAAATTCATATAAATGTTCTTAAAAACTAATTACAAAACAGCATGACTCTTAATACTAACTAATATTTCAACGTCCATTCCGCAGAGATTTACTAAGTAGTAATGCCACGGTCGTGCATAGCCTCTCACAATTTAAGGAATTAGATTTGCTGCAATCACATTTGCCGTTAATCTGCACCTAAACTCATTCGTTTACTTGTGTGTGCAGGATATACACGTGTTTCTAAGAACTAAAAAGTGTCTTGTCATTACATGGTACCTGTGAGTGGTGAAAGGAATAGTCAACCCTGTAAAATGTATGTTTTATACACCTTTATGTTCACTTCACTACTTATTTTTATAATTTATTTAGCCCTCATTATCTTATGTCAAATAATGTATTTTCCCTCTATAATTAAAAAACAGAATAGGCAGTCATTAACACCGAGAGTTCATAAATGTCCAGAAGCCATGTGGCCAGTAACTATTTTAAAAATAGTAAATTTATTTTCTTCACGTTGCCGTCAGAATGCTAGTTACTTTCAAAGGAACTAAAACATAAGGTGAATATTACATATAAACGCAAATTTCCGTGTCACGGCACGCGATTGGTGTTATTTGTCCCTTTGACATTGAAAGTAATCAAATCAGCGATTGTATTACTTTAAGCATGGACGAACGGAATGTCGATGTTTATTGTACCGGGATATCAAAAATTATCTTGGTCAAGGGTGGTTGTGGAATGTAAAACGTGTGTCTTACTTTAAATTTTTGAATATGTTTTGTTGTGTCAGAATCTGTCAAGTCATTGTGCTGAAATAAAATAAGACACACGTTTTACATTATCAACCACCCTTGACCAAGATAATTTTTGATATCCCGGTACACAAACCGTTACGATTGATACCAATATTTGACATTTGTGCTTTATTCATTAGTGCCCGTCATCGTTTGTTTTCGCTGCGATTTTCTGCGAGTCTTTAATATTACGTCCTACATATTTAAAATCAGTCAGTTCTTTGCAGAGCTGAATTACATCGATTTCAAGTTTCTCATAAGTGCACGTAAAAACCAAATTTTAAGGTTATCTAAAAGATGTTCTATTTCAGTTCGACACATTATGCATTTTGATGCAGAACAAGACGCCTTTATTTTAACCAACAAAGCCTGGGTCAAAGTTGGCCGCGAAGACAGGTATGTAACTTTTCGTATTATATATGGTCCAATATTCTCAAGTTTATTTTAAAATTGCTTTACAACTTGAAATCAACAGCTTGAAAACTTTATTTGAAATGAAAATTAAGTTGTATATATATAGTAATGAAATTTTCATTTTTGTAGGTCTCAGTTGGAATATGCCATACAGCTTGCAAAAGCTTGTAAAGCAAAACCAATAAATCTACAACCTACAAAGTAACCATTGTACAGAGTTGCTGTCCCTTGATTACGGAAGACGATTACGTTATTGTGAATGGTTTCTCGAAAACATGAATAATAAATTGTTAAATTTTAAATTTTTTACTGATGAAGCATGGTTCCACTTATCAGGTAATGTAAATTTTTCACATTTTTAGAAACTAGCTTACATCCCATAAATGATGACGTTTGGGTAGCGATGTCAAGGAGGCATCTAGTAGGTCTTATATTTTTCTACGAGACAATACTAGTAAAAGATATCTAAGAGTTAATTTAGAGCCTTTTTTCGCACAATTACACGATGATGAATTGCAAGTGCGTTAATTTCAGCAAGATGGAGCAACTGCACCTATAGCAAGAGTGACAATTCAATAATTGTTATAGCAGCTCTATGGTAATAGACTGATTAGTCGAGAATTTTGCCGCCAGGTCACAGGACATTATTTTTTTAGATTAGGTATTTGTTGTTTGGTCATGTATACATTAACATTTTTAAGGCTGCAATGTTGAATAGGGAAGAATTAGAAGCAGCGATTTTTTGAGAAATTAACAATTTAATTGACCAGCAGCTGCAAAATATATTTGAAAATATGCATAGGAGTAAATTTGTGTATACCTAGTGCAGTACATAATGTTTTTTAATGTAATTTCTATATTTATTGTTAGTGCAAGGGTACTATAAATCAGAGTAGCGTGTAATGGTTTTTTCAGTGTTGGTTCTTGTTTCTAATAAAAAATAAATGTTGATTTGTCTTTACTCTGAACAATAAATTAAAAAACTTAATAATTGTTAAAGCTATTAAGCATATCTTTTTGTTTATACCTATTCAATGTTGTGAAGTCTTTTAGTATTGTCCTTTTAATACAGTTGATTACAAAAAACTTTTTCCCGGAAAAAGTTGCGGACACTCTTGCCCACCATAGCGTAACGTCAACTTTTTTCTTTAAATATTAATATCTCAAAATGCGTAACTCCTATGGGGAATGGTGACATCATAAATTGACCCTAAAATTTTCCGTAGACTCAAAAATGAAATAATATACAGGGTGTCCCATTTAAAATAACGAAGTTTCTGTAGACTTCCGGTATAACCGGAAGTGGTGGAGAGTTCTACGTATTTTGGTTGCGTTCGCCCTAGAAACCTTACCATGTTGCCAAATTTTCAAATATTTCGGATTAGAACTTTCCCAGATATTGATCGATGCAGTTCCTGGTATTACATAATAAATAAGTTTAAATCAAAGTCTGCTACATCCAAATTTGCTAAATTAAAATCTCATATATCAAAATCTGATAAATTGACATCTAGTTGTGGTTCCTCCTCTCCCCTAATCATCTCTTCAGCTACTTGTAGCAACATTTCCAAATTTATGTTACGTTCCTGATCTGGTGCAGAAAGGCGATGATGTCTCCAGGCTAATGTATTTACATCGCCCGGTATGACATACCTCTTATCGTCAGCTGATGATAATGCTACTTTATTCTTCAGTTCAGTGTGGATGGTGTGCAAAGTTGATGTAAATATATGCATTTTTCGGAATATTATGCCACCATTTTCTACGATTTGAACATAATCAGAAAAGTCTATTTGATGTTTAACAACACTTGTGGATACTCCTTTTGCCTTTTTCATGACGTCACCTGCTTTTACACAATACGACTTGGCATCTGTTCCATAAAAGCTTTCGATTCATCTTCCAGCGTACTCATCTTTCATCTTTCCTACGACTGATTTTGTTTTAGGCATATTGTGGATGTTATCTGGTTTATAATTTGAAGTATCGAAATACTGAAGATTTTCCTTGATGTCCTCATACGGGTTTTCGGTGAAAAGCTCCAAAATTAGGGAGTCAGTGTCCGTGTATAAAACAGTTGCTTTATCACCATACATAAGTTTTATAGAACCATAAAGGAATTCGTAGGTGATGGTCTTAGAAATATCCAAAATTGAAAAACCAACATATAGCGCTTTGTCATACACCAATTTTGTTTTATCCAAATGAATTGCTACTAAATTCTCATCAAATATGGAACAGGATTTAAAATGCGGCTGGCTTATTAAGGCTCTTGCTCCTAATTTACCTTTTCTATTTTCCCAACATGAGCAGAATTTAATATTTTGTTTCTTATCAACATTTTCCATTGTTTTACCAAAAATTGAATTTACCATGAGCTTGAACAAATCCTTCTCAAATTCGTCCCAGCAGAGTTTCGATGTCGATTGAGATACCCTGTATGTATATGGATGCGCATATGGGTATATATGCGTATATATGGTCTAGTCAAAATTTTGATTATCTTCTAGTACAGCAATGCATCCCTAAACCTTAAACGACTACTTTATAAAATTATGAGTAATAGACGCTGAAAGATAATCATATGATTAAACGACCTTACCTGAGAGAAGTTCGATCATATCGATTATATGAAGCGTCTATCCTGCAGACATAACCCAGAGATGCATTGCTTGCCAGAAAGAATTTAAACTAAAATCAGTTGGGGTGCAAGAGGAACGGCAGATGTGATGGGAGCGAATCAAATTCTTTATAATCTGTGCGCGTGCCTGCCTACGTGCAGTGGCGTTATCCATATATATGAAAACGCATCGATTCTGTCTCGCTCTAAATTCCGTCGCCGAATCGACAAACCTTCTAAGCTATCTCCTCCGAGCGGGGATCGCGGAGCGATTGATCCCCGCGGGCGACCGGAAATCGCCCCCGGCCTTTTTCCAATGCGTAGGGGTATTTTCGTCCCGTTTCCTACGCGTTTTCCCAATTTAAACGCCTTTTCAAAAAACCTCTGCAAAATTTTCGTCGATCGCCGTTCGGCGAGAGAGATGCGACTAACACCGGCATTTGTTCTAGCGCCTGTCTCGTCACGCTCGCCGAAGTCCCGACTTTTCGCGGGATTCCCTGGCCCCTCTTCTAATTTTTACGGCTTCGAGAAGGGCTTCACGCGAATGTTCAGTCCTTTCTCTAATCCTTTGAGATTTTTTTTTTCGAGAGCGTACGTCGACTCCATCTACGTCTATTTCGTCTTCGAAAATCTCGAGTCGCATCCGTCTCAACTTCTTTCTCAATTTATCTGCCGATGTGAGATTGCACTAACGAGACAAGAACCTCCCACGAAAGCTGTCAAATTAATTAAACTTCAGATAGGTTATTTTCATTATTTTCCTATGAGAAATATTGCTAACGGAATCGATAGTATTGACTGCCAAACACTTCTGATTCCCAAAATACTGAAGTGAAATGCTTTTCCAATTAGAAAATCGGTAAAAATATTTTTTTTAGGATAACACGTACAGTTTACATACTTAAACATCTCAAGGTAAATTTCTGACAACAGACTCGGTAGCGCAATGGGATAGTTGTAGGATTCCAAAAATCATAATGCTGATTTCGCGAGTTCGAGTTACGCTGGAAGCTAACTTTTTCATTCCAATTATTTATTAGTATTAGTTTGGAATTAATTCCTTCATTTTGGCAGTCTGTAAAATTCATCATTTTAGTTTACAAAAGTAAATATCTACAATATTAATTTGCTGCTACAGTTATGACAGCAATATATTTTTGGTCCTATTGATAAAAATGAAAAAATGTACTGAAAAATAAATTCTACTTTTAACACTTAAAAAATTATGATCTTTTATCATCAAGAATAGAGTACCCTTCATCAAAATATTAAGAAAAGTTTAGTATAATTACTTCTTATAAATAATATTATTCCAGATGCTTTTGTCACCCGAAGGGTGACTCCAGGCCGCAAGCTTGGACCCCCGTTAGGGCTAGAAATGGGAACGAAAATCGCGATAGCGATTTTCTCCCATTTTTAGTTACTTAGCAAATATTTGCAGAATGGACGCTTCATATAATTATGATCGAACTTCACTCAGGTATGTTCGTTTGATCATATAATTTTAAGTAAATATTGTGTTATGCAAATTAATATAATTGTATCATCCCCGTAACTTGTGAAAGGACCCATTATATTGGTGTTGTGCAAAGGTTCATCAGTCACTTTCTCACCAAACCTATTTTGAAAGCTATTACCGTTTATACGATCGTAGAAAATAAAATCATTCAAATCTAATCTCTGTCGAAAATAAACACCAAAGTGGATTAATATTCTCATTTTGATTAATGATTAATACTCTCAATATTCTCATTCATATTTTCGCAGATATACAGACAGGGTGTGTAACGATGAGTTGACAGTAGACGTATCTCTCAAACTAATCGAGACACGAAATTAAAATATTGGTTCCGTCCATATGACGTCAGGTTCTATCGACTGAAAATAACGGCCATTTTCTATTACTTCTATCGGAAGTGGACATCAACTTCTTTATTTTAAATGGAACACACTGTATATTTTTACATTGTTGGATTGCTTTTCAAATTTTGAGTAAAAATGAAATAAAAATTTTTATTATGATCTTTTTTAAACAATTAACAGATGCAAGTCACTTTAATTGAATATATCTGAAATATCAGTAATAGAAAAATGAATTGATGAGAACTCACTTAGTAACTCATAATATACCTACTGGTGGATATTTTAGTTCGAAAACGTATACAGGGTACCTATTATTACATAGCCAATATGCCAATTTTTGAATATCTGAAAATATTTTTTTAAAATGGGACCATTATGATTTTTTCAGTCCAACGTATTTATATTTAAAAATATCCTTTTTTTTACGTAGGGTTACTCTATACCTAAAATCATTATTTAATGAATTTGTATTTATATATGCTTTAATTTGGTATAAGGTAACACTATATCAAATTAATAATTTTTAAGTACAAATTCATTGGTTCAAATAGAACACTATTTGAAAATAATGGTTTTTAGATGTTCAAAGATTCCCATATTGGCTATATATAATAACGCACACTGTTTTCGAATTAAACTAACTTAATTTTTCTATTACTGATAACCTCAGACATATAGTGACATGTTAGTAGTGGTGAGAAACACACCGTAGTGCCCTCTTTGAGCCTTTGCTACTATTATCAAATTGACAGACAGATAACGACCTGCTTTTCCGCAGGTGCCATTACAGCAGTGAGCTCTATTGTTTTTAAGGAAGACAATCCTACTTATTTATTTGAAGGAGATGCCGAAAACAACTACTCCACGGTCAATATGCCCCGATTATAATATGTAATGCAATCCCAGTCGGGGTATATTTCCCGTGGAGTAGTTGTTTTCGGGATCTCCGTCAAATAAATAAGTAGGATTGTCTTCCTTAAAGACAATAGAGGTCACTGCTGTAATGGGACCTGCGGAAAAGCAGGTCGTTATCTGTTTGTCAATTTGACAATAGTTGTCAGACAGGTAAATAGCAAAGACCCAAAGAGGGCACTACGGTGTGTTTCTTACCACTACTAACCTTCACAATGCCCATTAGGCAATCACGTCGCAGCATCGTTCATCCAGTCCACTACCCATGGCACTCTGATGAGCGCAAAATAAGCGCGAAACCGATCAGTGCCTGGCAGTTGGTCTCGATGAACGATGTAGCGACTCCTCTGGAGATGCCGATGTAATGCAATGCCAGTCGGGGCATATTGCCAGTGGACTAGTTGTTTTCGGCATCTCCTTCAAATATATAGTAACATCTTGCGTTTCTCAATTATTTAAAAAATCAAAATATCTCTGAAAATATAAATTTGAAGTGTGGAGTCTCGAGTCATTTTTACTCAAAATTTCAAGAGGAAACCAAAAATGTAAAAATATACAGGGTTTCCATTTAAAATGGTATTTATTAATTTATTATTATATAGTATATATAATGGTAAAATATTTTCATTCGGTAGGTGACGTCATATGGTTGCTACAATATATATCGATTACTCTACTGTCAACTCGTAGTTACACACACCATACATTATATATATATATATAATATATACACAGGGTGGGCGAAATTCGAGGCTCACTATTGGGATCTCGGAAACGGTAAGAGATACGAAAACGGTTAAATTGGGGCAAAGTTGCGTAATTTTGTGACCAATAATATGCCGCCAAAAAATCCAGAATATCTACATTCGTTTTTGAGTTATTTCAAAAAAAACAAAATTTTGAGTTTTCGTTTTTAATTTTTTTTAACTTTATTTGAGACGATATTAAAAAACTGACAAGACTTTTTCATTGCCTCTTTTTATGCTCTATAACGTGGCAGTACAAAATTTCCGTTACGGCGTTTCGTCCGATCAGGACCATCCTCAACTTAATTTTTTTAAATAGGGACCCATAATGTTTCTTACGAAAAACGATAGGATTTTTTATTCTGATTCCAATGATGTATGATACTTTATAGTTTTAATTATTCTTTTTGCTCAAATACTAGGAATAACTTTTAAGACGATCGAATCTAGTATGCTTTAGGCTGATGACATTTGTTATAAAACAATTTTAATTGTCAATACAATTTGACGTTGACGTAAAGAGCTTCGCTTTAAATAATAAGTAATAATGCCGTTTACAAATCAAGAAAAATGTGATATGATTGAAATTTATTATAAATGTTACAAAAATTGAACCAGATCTGAACAAACATATTTTGAAACATACCCAGAACGGCCACAACCACATAGAATGACATTTTCGAGACTGCACAGACAATTGACAGAAAACGGTAGTTTTGAACATAACAGTATCTACAGGAGAATACAAAATGATAGTCCAAATCATGTTACTGAATGTTCAAATTTGGTTTTATATGGTAACACAAGTTGTACCGTAAAATTAAATTTAAAATAATGATAACAAAGTAATTTATAATAATAACAGAAATATTTTTGTCAGCGCAATCTAAAATTAAAATTTTCTTAAATTAAAGTGTATGTTCAAACAGGCCACCATTAAAGCGAAGCTCTTTAAACGTCAAATTTTATTGACAATTAACATTGTTTTATAACAAATGTCATCAGCCCAAAGCATACTAGATTCGATCGACTTAAAAGTTATTCCTAGTATTTGAGCAAAAATAATAATTAAAACTATAAAGTATCATACATCATTGGAATCAGAATAAAAAAAAATCCTATCGTTTTTGATAAGAAACATTATGGGTCCCTATTTAAAAAAATAAAGTTGAGGATGGTCCTGATCGGACGAAACGCTGTAACGGAAATTTTGTACTGCCACGTTATAGAGCATAAAAAGTGGCAATGAAAAAGTCTTGTCAGTTTTTTGATATCGTCTCAAATAAAGTTAAAAAAAAAACGAAAACTCAAAATTTTGTTTTTTTTTAAATAACTCAAAAACGAATGTAGATATTCTGGATTTCTTGACGGCATATTATTGGTCACAAAATTACGCAACTTTGCCCCAATTTAACCGTTTTCGTATCTCTTACCGTTTCCGAGATCCCAATAGTGAGCCTCGAATTTCGCCCACCCTGTATATATATATATATATATATATATATATATATATATATATATATAGCGGGTGTCTCACCTCTCGTCTACACACACCACCATATCTTCCACGTTTATTTTATAATTAATTTGAAGTTTTTGTCAATTACAATTACATCATTGATCACAGTCTCTTGACAACTCTTGACAAAGAGTTGAAGCATAACCGACCGATAGTTCTAACCTAAATTATATTATTTATTATTATATTATACTATTATAATAATTATAAATACCACAATATTGTAAAGACTTTAGCATTGTTTTATAATTATTAAAACAAGTTGTTTTTAAAAGAAAATGATCAAATGAAAGTTTGTGATTAAAAAACCCACTTGTTAATATTTCTTTAATGGATGTTATCGAGAATGTAATATTTTCGTATATAAGTGACCAAGTTAATACATTGTAAATCGGTTTTAAATTCATCTTCAGATAAATTAATAATACAAATTATTCTTCAAAAAATCGCACGCCTAGTTCAATAGTGCCACAAGTGAGAGCTGTAATATTGTTGGGAAATAAAAAAACTGTTTGGGCTCCTCCTATCAACAGTTCTATAGATCTTATTTTAGAAATGAAAATTTTTACTAATAACATAATAACAAGACAACAGTTCTGGCGGTATTGCACGGTATGGAGACATTATTTAGCAATATTTATAGAGCCATATCTCAAAAACCAAAATTGTTGCACTTGTGGCATTATTGAACTAGGTGTGCGAAATGTTTAAAAAAAATACGTCTGTAAATGATTCATTTTTTCAATAACTGTATTTTTAATATCTTCGATCTTCTTCAAAACCCGAAATACTGTTTGCACCTTTTTTACGCTCTTCTTCAATTTCCCCGTGTTTTTCGTCTAAATATTGAAAAGTCGGCGATTTTCTTTTAGGTGGTCGAGAATGTAGAGTACGCATCCTCAGTTAATTTAATTTGTTTTCGCGGAGTTATTAAAACTGATCCATCCGGTCTAAATATTTTGTCTTCCAGCAAAACAAAAAGATCGGCAAAATGCTTAATGCATTTGCTAAGCATTACCAGATGCGAGAATACCTATAAACTGTAAATGTAAAATCATCCGTATGAATCGATTTTACCTATCTTCTGCAAGTTTCACCCTTAGGGAAATGGAGTACAGGAACATTACCTTTTGCTTTATAGATGCTTTTGTATCCTGGCACGCAGCAAGTATTAGGCATATTTCTAAAAGTGAAGGCTACATTCACTGACACAAGCAATACAACGGTATTTGTATGAATACATGCAAGAATGTATGAATTTATGCAAGATTTTTTTGCATAAAGCATAATACATAGTTGTAAAATTACTTGCTAATCATTTTATCACTATAAATCATAAACAAGGAAACCAACCCGCGGCCGGTAATGCACTATACAATGCACTTGCATCGACAACGCTACTCACCTCTAGGTGTCACGTATGTTAAGCATCCGTTACGTAATTTGTGTCTAGGCTAGAACTATCCGTCGACTATGATTGAAGATGTGAAGATGTGAAAATTTTAAAAATCATAATAGGCTTTCCTCTATTAAAAACATAATATTATGAAAAAATATTAAGAATTACAAAATTACCCTATATACATTATTAATTATTTAATATATCACCTTATCCTAAACAATTAAATGAACATTTATTCAGTTTACAAAATATATTATGTAATTAGTAGTTGTCAAAAGAATATTCACTTTTGTTTGTATAGCTGACAAAAGTGTGAAATTAATTTGAAAATAAGTGAGAAAGTTACCAAGGTGAGTACGCGTGAGATGAAACACATTATATATACTCGTATATTGCAGAATCCTGCACAAAAGGATTGTCGGCTAGTTCAGTGACGATACAGGGCACTTGGTGCGCTGCGATACTGCGCAGTACGTATTCGCCGACTAACGCATTTATAACAGCACACGTAAGCTAAACATCACTTAAATAGAATTCGTCTGAACGCTCTTCGAAAGTCCTTATTAAAAATAGTATATATAGCAGGATTTAGTGCAGAGTTCATATATCCCAACCAAAACGCAGTTGAAAATGCTATTCCTGGAATGTCATAGCAAAGTCTTAATATATACATAAAGAAAAATGGCAACCAACAGGCTATAAAGGAGCCCATTATTAGACCTAAGATAAGAGTTGCTCGTTTTTCTTTTTTTCTAGCTATACGACGTTTTTCTCTTTCAGGGTCTCTAGGTTTTTGAACCCGTGGCACTACATGTTGCATCATCACTTTTTCACTTGAAGATTTTTGAGTGTTTTTTTCTTCGTATTTCTTGATTTTACTGTCCTTGTTACGACCAAAAATTGGTTTACATAGTCTTAGTTTCAACGGTTTAACGGCTGAGCACTGAGCTACCACACCAGAATCGGAACTGCTTGGATCAAATTCACTGACCATATCTGTATCAATTCCCATGGAAGGTTGTCGGCTGCGAATCATGGCTGCAGCTTGCTGTTGAAGTTCACCATTAATAGATAAAGTTGATTCTCTAAACTGACATTGAGCCAAAGGATTTCGAATGACTTGTCCGGTGTTACCGAAAACCTAGAAAAAAAAGTATTGAATTACATGATAGTAACTAGAAAACATACATGCTTAACTCAATTTAGACATTTTTATGCATTTTTTTACTACTTCAAAAAATAATAGAAACTTTAGATGATTTTCAAAGTCGTAAATACAAAACTTATTCTTCATCTGAGTTTTAAGACAAAATATAAATATTCCTTTTCATTGATTTATAATACCGGGTTTTTCAAATAATATTTTTTTTCTTAAAAACTCATCTTTAGTTTAATCGACTGCCTTTGGGAAAAAATAAATTAGAAATACTTTCTTACAATTCAAGTGATTTTAGAATTACTTGAAAGTATTTTATACCTTAAAATTTTGTCTACAGGATGGATTAAATCACAGAGGTAAAAGAGGGATCAAATCACAGAGATGAAAATTTCATTAACAATTTTGTTTTAAAGTGGAGAGCTTGTATGTTTTTTCTTGAACCGATTGTCCACATCATTATGTACGTTTGGTGTACCGAGTGTAGGACAGAATTTGTATATTAATTTAACTTTAATATACATATAATATAATGCAGTAATAATTAAAGTTATCACAAGATTGGTTACTTGTAAGAGTTATTTTATAAAAAAAACTTGATATGCCTAATAAATAAAAATAAAGCAACTTACAAGCAATTACTTTAGCAAGAGCAAAATGTAGAAAAGTAAAAGCTTAAAGAAAAAGCAATTATTAAATTAGTATACCGGGTTTCCCATTTCATTTGACTAATTGCAATTAACATGGGCTATTACATTTCATTGAATTTTATATTCCCAGGGCACACTATGAGAAATATTGCTAACCGAATCGATAAGTACTGACTGTCAAACACTTCTGATTACCAAAATACTAAAGCGAAATGCTTTTTAAATTAAAATATCAATAAAAATTCGTTTTAAGTTAATAGGTGTAGTTTACATAACTGTTTTAAGAGACATTATTAAACGTCATCCGGTGAACTAGTTGCTTGAGCGGTAGTGTTTCAAACTGAACCGCAAAATTTTGCAGGTTCGAATCTCACCAGAGACAACTTTTTTTTTTAATTTTTCATTAATTACAAATTATTAGTGTTTACTTATTCGAATAAATATGGTTCATTGTAAGTACCTAGTTATTATTTTTGAAAGTCACAATATTTGCTTATCAAAAAAAAAATAAAAATAAAACATGTTTTAATTGGTTCGTTTCCTTTATCTTTAGCTAAAGCTACTATCTTATAAAATAAGTAATCAACAAGCAAAATATTTTTTATATATTACATGCACTGTGCTTTTACTAATAGTGTACTTATCTCTCAATTTGGATATTGAGTTAAACAGTATTTCAGAGGAACTGTCGTGATTAGTAATAGGTTTTTTTTAAATAAAAAACTATAATTCTAAAATTATGAGTTTTTTTAAAATAAGAATATATTAAAAAAAAACTCATCATATTTAAAAAAACTCATCATATTTTAAAAAAACTCCTCAAAAAAAACCTATTACTAATTCACGACAGTTCCTCTGTAACTGTTTAACTCAATATAAAGATTGAGGTATAATATGTACTACCTATTAGCAGAGATAAGTACACTATTATTAGTAAAAGCACAGTGCATGTAATAAATAAAAAAGATGTTGCTTGTTGATTACTTATTTTATAAGATAGTAGCTTTAGCTAAAGATAAAGGAAACGAACCAATTAAAACATGTTTTATTATTATTTTTTTTTTGATAAGCAAATATTTTGACTTTCAAAAATAATAACTATAAAAACAATAATAATTTGTAATTAATGAGAAAGTAAAAAAAGTCGTCTCTGGCGGGATTCGAACCTGCAAAATTTTGCAGTTCAGTTTGAAACACTGCCGCTGAACCAAGTAGTCCACCGGATGACGTTTAATGATGTCTCTTAAAACAGTTATGTAAACTACACATACTAACTTAAAACAAATTTTTATTGATATTTTAATTAAAAAAGCATTTCGCTTTAGTACTTTGGTAATCAGAAGTATTTGACAGTCAGTACTATCGATTCCGTTAGCAATATTTCTCATAGTGTGCCCTGGGAGTATAAAATTCAATGAAATGTAATAGCCCATGTTAATTGCCATTAGTCAAATGAAATGGGAAACCCGGTATAAATAAAAATACTAAGCATCTGTTTGTATTCTATTACCGTTTCAGCAATTAATAGCGTTGAGTTGTATAGACTTATCTACGGTGCGTACCTGTATTACTGAAAAATTATTAGTTCTGATCTAATTCATTTATTTGCTAAGTAGTGGCCTCATTTTTAATTATTTAAAATTACGGATAATAGTGAACAGTCTAAAAAATGAAGCTTAAAACCCAGAATACGCGTAGTAGGAATAAGCGAAGACAGAGAAAACGACCTGCTTAAAATTATAATTAGCATGAACAGTGATCTTGATCAAGTTATAAATTAATAAAATATTTTCCTACAAAGAAAAATAGAAATGTCTACCAGGCGGTAATTCAATTAGACAAAATTTCATACGAAAAGGTAATGCTAGTTGATAACTTGTTTATCGATTATGATAGTTATTGCCTGTTTTTGACCAAATTGATATTTTCAGATGTTTCAAGTGAACTCAGCCACTCTCAACTCAAATGAATTCAACCACTCTTCAAAACCTTGTAGTAAACCTTGCACTTATCCTAAATGTGAAAACCATGAAATAAGCACCTGTCAATCTAACACTTGCAAATGTATTAATAATTGTATTCATTTAAATAAGTTGAAATCCCATAATATAAGTGCGGATTTTGCCGCCATGGGATATCAACAAGTGCACATCATATTCTCAGTCGAGTGATAAATTACATAATGGTTTGCTGTAAATTCACCAATAGCAATCATTATCCAATACAGCTAGCATGGCGAGTAGGTAATGGGCCGGTTCAGCCTGGGAACCAAATGCGGGGGCGGTGGCGGCGGCGTCCTTTGATGTTGCCGACAAAGGAGGCCGCGACCGCCCCCGCATGACGCAGCACGTCGCACCCGGCAAATAGGGCGCCGTCTAGACCAAAGTCCCATAGATCTACAAATCAGAGGGGCCAAAGCTCCATAGAACTACAAGCCTCTGGGGCCCTCAACATAACCTCAAAGCCATAGCGCCGTATGGGCACGGTTCTATATCAAGCAGAAAGCTAAAGGATGTCGCACACGGCACAACGTATTATATATAAAGATTATTTACTCTGTTGTGGACTGATCAGCTGGCACTGAACTCACGTACAACTGCGTGTGATATCTCATTTTTAAATGCAGAATTTTGTGTATCTCTACGAGAGCTTCAGGTATACCACAACAAAAGGTCCATTGAAGAAGAAGAAGAGAGCTTCAGGTATACCACAACAAAATATTTAAAACTTAACCCAACTTTTTGTATGTGGAACAAGCACGACGGAACACCGGAGCCCCGTACGTAGTATCTAATTTTTAACTGTAGAATTATGTATCTCAACGACGAGAACAACAGCAATTTAAAAAACTGAACCTAACTTTTTGTGTGTGGAACAAGCACGACCGATCACCAACACAGAACACTCTAGACTGAACCCACATACCTGCGCGCGCGTAATATAATAATGGTAATAAATATCTATGTATCTCCATACTGGCGAGAGCGACAACAATTTGAAACCTAACTTTAGCGCGGGAATTTACCACGCCCCGATCAATAACACTGAACTCATATACGAGATATCTAATCATTGCATATCTCCATACTGACGACGACGAGAGCTTAAAACTTAACCTAACTTTTTGTGTGTGCGTGTGGAACAAGCACGACCGATCACCAACACAGAACACTTTAGACTGAACCCACATACCTGCGCGTGTAATATAATAAATATCTAATTATCTCCATAATGATGATGAGAGCAACTTTAGCGCGGGAATTTAGCACGCATGTAATATAATAATATCTATTGATTGCGTATCTCCATAAATTAACGAGCAGCCCGAGAGACAGCGAGCATCTTATGGCAACAACAGTAACTAACTAAAGATATGTGTAGGGAACCACGACGTACAATCGCGAAACATCTAAATGCAGCATTGCCTATCTCCATAAATTAACGAGCAGCAGCCCGCCATAGAGAGCGCGTGCCAACAGTAAACACCTAGAAAGATGTGCCCGTAAGTAGTCTCAAGGCAGCGTATTTTTTTTCCGGCTTCTTGCTGAAAGCTCTACCATATTTGTTGTTACAGAATTTTCAACAAAACGGGCTCCGGTCACAGTTACGAAGAAATATTAATAATTTCAAAAACATCTAGCGCCCACCGACAAAAAGATAACGGCCGAGGCGCCTAACCGCAGGTCCTTGGTCTGTAAATGTACACAAATATTTACAGGAACTGTGAATAGACAACTAAAATAATCTTTTCAACCGCTATCTCCCTATTATATCTATTCAGTGGTATAATAAAATATTCACAATTAAAATGCAATATAAATACAATTAATATAAAATTATAATCTAAACAAAGACATGTCTTTCAATAAATCTATCTTCATCATAAACTGCCGTTATTCGAAAGTTTTATGGTGCAGGTTCAGTTAACCTCAGCAACTCTGATGCTGGTGGGGGTGCCTGTAGAGGCGACGGTAGCGATAAATTAAACTCTTCAGGTAGAACCTCAACAGCCATTAATCGACCATGCAGCTCGTTGAGTAGCAAACAATCATCTTGGCTTAGACCATACCGAGGGAAGTATAAAAGGTAAGATCACTGGCCTTGTACAAACCAAGACAGAAAATAATCAAATATTAATTTATTTTAATCTCCACAAATATACGAGTTCTGTAGTAGGTCATATGATATCGTACAAAAACAATATTAAATAATTATTTAAAAAACAAAAAGATTGAACGAAACCTGACTAGTTGAAAAGTACAACGAGTACAGGGTGTTGTGGAACCTTTATCGGTTCTTCAGTTACTTTATTAGAATATTAATCAGCTAGTTAACAAAAAGACAATTTAGATACAAAAGATAGAAATCAGGGCGTTGCCACAGATATGATAAACGGCCCTTGTACTTATGTTAGAATTTTTACTACAGCAAATATACAAACAATAGCAAAAACTCAACTAACTGAGTTTTTGCTATTGTTTGTATATTGTTGTTGTTTTTCTAAAAAAACAATAACACCTACTGACTAGTTGAACAGTACAAGGAATACAGGGCGTTGTGGAACCTTTATCGGTTCTTCAGTTACCTTATTAGAATATTAAACAGCGAGTTAACAAAAAGACAATTTAGATACAAAAGATAGAAATCAGGGCGCTGCCACATATATGATAAACGGCCCTTGTACTTATGTTAGAATTTTTACTACAGCAAATATACAAACAATAGCAAAAACTCAATTAGAAAAACAATAACCTACTAGCTAGTTGAACCAAAAACCAAACTTTAAAAAAGATTTATTAAGGATATCTGAACATTCCATCACAATCTATACAGCCACATTTTTTAAATAAATTTTCTGATGCTTCGTTCGATGTAAACGCGAAAATCTGCTCTCGCTTTTTGATATGTTCTACCAGCTGCGTTGCAAAGCCTCTTCTACGCTCTTGTGGTAATGTGTAGATGTAATTGAACATCTTTGGGTTCGAATGTTGGTTGAATGGGTCATAGTCCATCTTTGACAGCAGGGCAAACGATACAGGTTTGCAGCCCGCGTAAATTATGTAACAGAAGGGTTGCCTGTCTAGATACCACTGTTCAACGAACATATCGCATAGTTTAAGCTTCTTTATTTCTCTCAGGGCCTTTGATTTAAAAAAGAATTTGATAACAGTCGTCGTTGCGTCTTAACACCTCGGGCAGTTGAACATAACTGAAACAACCGGTGACGGCGCTACACCTATAAGGTGTGTGAGGGTTGCTCGAGATGAAGTTACCGCGAGGTTATCCCTAAGTTATCCTGAAGTTGTCCTGATTATACTGGTGTTATCCTGAAGTTATCCTTGTTATCCTAGAGTTAGCGTCCACACGCGTCGACCTAGGGTCGACGCTAGGTCGACCGTGCGTGACGTTTTCGACGTTTTATGACGTTTTATGACGCACACGCCTCCTTACACATTTTCATAGGTTGCAAGGCGAACCAATAAGTCTTTTATTTGTTGGAAGACATGGTCTAAGACGTGTGCAGTTATTCTATCACGTTTTTGTAAAATTAGCGGCTAATAAAACGGCATATACACTATACAATCAAGCCCATGTCACGTAAAGTATTCATATATACGTGGCGACTAAGTGATGAGAAAGTTTGCTCACTTCTATGTGAGAAAGTTTGTGAGCAAATGTTTAGGCTTTGAATGGCAGACGGTACATGGGTGTGTACTTGGGGGGTATACTCTTAAATACTTTTGCTAACCATGGGTCAAAATAAGGCTAACATTAAGGCTAATAAGGCTAATTTTAAGGCTAAGCGTCACGAAAATAAGGCTAACATTAAGGCTAATAAGGCTAACCTACACGATTATAAGGCTAACATTAAGGCTAACCGTGACGTAAATAAGGCTAACTGTCACGTAAATAAGGCTAACCGCCAAGTAAAATAAGGCTAACCGCCAAGTAGAATAAGGCTAACCGTGACGTCAATAAGTGCCACAGCTGGTCTGTAATAACGTCGTCTTACAATTACAAGAGCTGATCGGTAGGGACACGGGTCGATTTTAACCCGGGTCGATTTTAACCCGTGTTGGTATTCATGTAAAACCTAGGAATGTCAGCTTTTTGACCTCAATAGATAAAGTCTGTAATGTTGTTTTCTGTATTAGAGAAACATCTATTTTTCATATATTAGGTGTTACGAAAATTTACGGAATAATTTTTTTTGCATATTTATGTTTAGATCTCGTGTTACCAAAACCATCAAAAACATATCTCGTTACGCCGGCATTCAGACCACACCAATCAGAATGCAGCATTCAGACATCTTTTTTTTATTGACGGCACGCCTTATCGGCCCCATCAATAGATTAGGTAGTTGGTTGCTATAATTCAAAATCAAAAGCCTTGAAATTAGCACCTTTATGCAACGCCACTGTAATAACATCTGCCGTGGTGCTTATATATATGGTTATCAGCCACCGTAAGATTATCAATAAAACAACAAGGTCGAGTTCCATATCAACTCGTATTTATAGCAAGTCATAGCGGTCGTAGACAGGACAGCAGCAAATTGAATTTGGAAAATAGTAAAGAACGTATATAGATATAATATTTTTATTTTATAAAGCAAGAAGTAAAATAATAAGAGCCACTAATAATTATAATATACAGGGTGATAAAACATATAATAATAAAGTAATACAGAGCAGGCAATAATACAAAAATGTTAAATATATATACAGGGCGCTAAAAACAGATCAAGTTCTGGGCATTTTGAAGCCAAACGGCTCAGAGGTGTGGTCGGCGTGGAATTTTGGTAGAGCGAGGTCTATATATTTTCGTTTCCTCTCGCGTCACCACCTCGTGCTCCTTTGTTCTTCGAATATGGCTTGCTGTGATGTATACGGGGTCGGAGGAGGAGGAGGAGGGGGCTAGAACCATCTCCTTTATGCTGGCAAAGTTTATTAGCTGGCTGGCCACATAGTTGAGCCCGATGCCCTTAACTTTGCATACTATCTTCTCGTCGTCGTCTCGTGTGGAGAAGACCTTGTACGTATAATTTTTAGGCCCACCGCTTACAAACTCTGTGATGTAGCTCCCCTGACCATAGCCCTCCAGCTCATCGTACATGTCCACTATAAATTTACCTGTTCGGACGTCATATTCCCCCTCTCTCGAAATGTAGACAACGGAATCCGTATCATAATACAACACCCTATTGCCCAGCAGCTCGAAGTAGCTGTACAGCTTGAGTCGGGCCTGTGTTGTAACGTAGGCGGCTATGACGACGTTCACGGTGGTCAGAGGGTCGTATGCCTCATATCGGTGTTCCCAGCTGACGACTAGAGTGTCTTCGTTGATTGGCAGTACGCTATTTACGTAGATGGCGGGATTCGAGACCATGCCGAAGAAGTGATCGGGGTCCCGCACAATGCTGGTTTTGGGCTGGTTTTCCCGTTGCCCCAGCTTGCCCCAAAAGCTGTTTAATATAAGTTTTGCCAGAAAGCGAAGTCCTGGGTTTTCCGCTATTTCGGCGTACTCCAGCCGAACGTCTTCTCTGTCCAGGAACTCCTCGATGTAGCGGTCTCTCTCCTGCTCGTTGGTACAGTGGGAGGGCCAGCCCGACGCCTGCTGCTTAACGCGGACAAATTTGTTCATCATTTCCGTAAACAGGCCACCCGTCTTTGCGACCTTATCAAACTGATCGATCTGATAATTCCACACCTCGAAAATTTTCACAAGTTTGTAGCCCATCTCCAGCGCCTTTTTAATTTCGTCCACGATCCACGTACCCGTCAGCGCCCGCTCGTCCTCGTTATGCGTGCAGACGCCCTGGTTCATGTGTTTGCCGCAGGTGCGACAGAGGACAAACATAAGCTTGTTGTTCATCTTGGCAGGTAGAACAGGGTGTTGGAGTTCTTGTGGAGGAAAAATCTTACACTTGATTACGCCGTTTAAAGTGTGGATGTCTTTTGGGCATTCGTCGTCGCCCACGTAGACTGTTGGGTGGCCGGCGGGAAACTTGCCATACTTGCAGGCCCACGAGTAGAGGATGCACACGTCCACGTACTTGATTTTCTCCCCAGGACCGCACTTGTAGTATTCTACGGTATTGCCTGTGCGCCCGCCATAGAAGGCGTCTCGAGGATTCAGAGGCATGTTAGCCAGCAGAGGAAGCTGCTGTGTGTAGGTGCGGAGTTCTTCGTTCTGCTGGAGCTGTCGTCTAAACTGACATTCCCACATCTGTACGACGTCATACCCCATGGTTCTCAGTCTCTCTGTCTTGGCTGTGGTGGCCTCATGTCGTGTGTTTAGCGATTGGGCGGAACCCTGTTTGGTTTCCTCGCAGTACCCGTCCACCTTGACACCTGGTACTATGGCCTCCTGCTGCTTTGCGCTGTGTCTGATGTTTAGCTCTCTCGCTCTTTCCTCTGACACGAGCCACTGGGTTGCTATCTTGGACTGGTTGTCCCGCCATCTGTACCCGCCCTTGGGTATGATACCTATGGTGTTTGGCTGCAGAAAATTACGCCGAAACACCTTGTTACAGGCCGAGGCAATAGTGCATGCCTCACTTATTGGACAAACATTACCGGTGGACAACAACTGGCTGCGGAACTTGAGACATGCCGCGGCGAGAATATCCACATCAGATACGCAGTACTCCACTAGGTCTCACTGCATGTCGAAGGTGTCGTTCTTGTGTTGCTCGTACCACCTGAGAAACGTCGATCTGTCGCCCTCCTTCATTGTGTCGGGACTGTAGTACTCGGCAGGTGGTAGGGGCCCGATATAGTTGGTGTTTTCAGTGGCGTTGAAGAGATGAGGAAAGTAGCCCTTCTTGACGTCTCCAAGACCGAAAGCCTTGGGCAGCTTGGACAGCGCCATGGGAAAATAGTTGAGGGAGTCCACGAACTTGACGTTACCAGCGCCCATGTATCAGCGCCTTCATTATCTTGGTCCCCCTCATGATGATAGCCTCAGGGTTTAGATCCGTCTGCGTGAGGATGTAATTTAAAATAAACTGATGGTCGAAGGCCTGCCCATTGTGTGCAATAACCACCACCTGCTTAAACTTTTTTCTTATTGTTAGAATGTGCTGCATAAATGAAGAAATTACGTCCTTCTGAAGAACCACCTGTCAAAAACCATATTTTTGGCAGAAATGCAGCCCCTTCTCCTCTATACATACATCACAACACTGTTTATAGACGCAGAGATTGGGTTCGTGTAGATGGGAGTCGTCTTTGAGCTCTTTCTCCTGCCTCGTCTCCAGATCGTAGAAGACGAAGAGTAGGTCGCTTGTTTTCGGCTTGCCGATGTCGGGCTGCATATAATACAGGTGATCGGCTGATGTGTGGGCTCTACATATCTTACAATACATCTCACCACAGGTATGTCGCCGACCCGCCTTTACGGTACTGTAGCACTGCTCGCATCGTCTAATGGTCTCGCAGGCGGTGCTCTTACCACCTGATCCGAGTTTGAGGTGATTGTCGTAGCAATGCTGGCCCCTGAACGATCTCTTGCAGTCGTCACATGTGATTTTCGGCGTTTGAGGACAGGCAGGCGATTGTTGGCATGCGGCGCAGGTACCTCCACACCTGTGATCGTTTTTTGTGTTGAATGGTGTGCTGCAGGCCTCGCAAAAGTAGGAGCAGCAGAAGGCGGCCGTCAGCGACGTAATGACGTTGTAATGGCCCTCGTGGTACAGCAGGTTGATGTTGGAGCCTGTTGGGGACTTATCCCGCTTATTTTAATTGCATTATATTCGAATTTCGTTAACAAAAGAAATGATGCAACTTTTGTTAAACTCAAGAACATTATTTATTCATCTATATATGACAAAACTTCATTCTCAACCAAAACTGTTTTTCACATTCTTGACAACACAACTGTCCGATTGGCAGTGCCAACTCTATTAAATGTTACAATAATAACATACTAAGACTAAGAACTGAACATACCCCCCACCTTGAAACGGCTCTTTCAAACAAAGAAATGATAAATAGGTGGTACCTAACTTAACCTAAGGATCATAAGTTACGAGTCAACGGCTAGACAATTGGTAATGGACATATTCGAGACACTGCACGTTGAATTTCACCATTTTGGGTAGTTATCTTCACTACACGCACTTTGTTATCTATGCCTGGAAATACTTCCTTGATTCTGCCTAACTTCCAGCATAAAGGAGGAAGATTGTTATCTTTTATCAACACCAGTTGATCAACCTTAACATTGTCTTTTTCACAAGACCACTTGTTGCGGCACTCTAATTCAGCTATATAGTCTTTTGACCAACGAATCCAGAAATGCTGGTAGACCATCTGCATATGTTGATACATTGAAAGTCTATTGCTTGGAATCCCTCGTAAATCAGGATCTAGCAAGGAGGTGAGTCGACGCCCAATTAAAAAATTTGAAGGAGTAAGAGCCTCCAGGTCATTAGGACTTGAAGATAGAGGGACTAAAGGGCGTGAATTAAGGACTGCTTCAACTTGTGCAAGCAGTGTAGTCAGACCTTCGACAGTAAGAGATTTATTTCCCATGACTCTTTTCAAATGTTTCTTACAGGATTTCACTCCTGCTTCCCAAATTCCCCCAAAATTTGGTGAATTTGCTGGGATGAATTTCCATTGAATTCTTTCATTTGATACAAATTCAATGATTGATTTAGACTGACTTGTTAAAAAATCACCCAACTGCTGCAATTCCCTGTCAGTTCCAACAAAGTTAGACCCGTTATCTATACATATCTATACATATCTATACATATACATACAGTGAGGCTTTCCTCTACGAGAGACAAATCTGCGAAACATCGCTATGAAAGCTGCTGTCGTTAACTCAGATACCAATTCTAAGTGTATGGCTTTCGTTGAGAGACATATAAATAAAGAAATATAACATTTACTGGTTTTTGCATCTCGACCCTCTTTGGTTTTTATTAATAACGGACCTGCATAGTCTACGCCAACATTATAAAAAACAGGACCTGGCCGAACCCGAGGTTCTGGGAGAATACCCATAATTTGATTACCTGGCTTAGGATTTGTTTTGAAACATTTTATGCATTGAAAAGATACTTTCCTTGCTAAGTTTCTACCCCCGATCACCCAATACTTTTCGCGAATTGTACTTAATAACATCTGAGGGCCTGGGTGGAGTAACCTCTTATGTTCAAATTTAAATAATAACAAAGTAAATCTATGTTTTGATGGGAGTAGAATTGGATATTTTGCATCGTATGACAGTTCTGAAAACTGTAACCTACCCCCCACCCTGAGGAGTCCATTTCCATCTAAGAACGGATGAAATTTACAAATAATCTTTGAGGTTAGTGGTTTGTTAAGTAACTCAAAGATTTCATGAGAATAAATTTCATTTTGTACCATTTTTACTAGAACTAGGACTGACTTGTCCAACTCATTTGTGTTTAAACAACCACTAGAATTGGATTCAACATTTCTACAAACCATACAGAATCTAATACAGTAAGCTGTAACTCTAATTAGACGACCGAAATCACTAAATCTGTCATAGGGGAAATCATTTCTTAAAGTTCCTACTTGACATGATTTAATCTTAGTCTTTAACTCAGGTAGATCCACAGCGACATTTTCCCTTGTAATAGGCCAAAGCGTATCTTGAAGCTTAAGCCAATCTGGGCCTTGCCACCACTTGTTACAACCAATTAATCTGTCTGGTGATAGCCCACGTGATAAGATATCAGCCGGATTATCCTCTGACTTGACATAAGCCCAATGACTACCTTCACTTAATTCTTGTATTTGAGATATCCTGTTTCCCACAAATACACTTAATAGATTAGGAGAAGTTTTAATCCATTCTAACACAACCATCGAATCAGTCCAAAGATAAATTTGACTAAATGACAGTTTCATTGATTCCTTGACCTAGGCTACCAATTTCACGAGCAACAGAGATCCGCATAATTCTAATCGGGGAACAGTTAGAGATTTTAAAGGAGCTACCTTGACCTTTGAAAACAATAAGGTAACCTTGCTTTGACCATCACGTGAAATACTTTTTAAATAAACGCAGGCTCCATAGGCTTGTATAGAAGCATCAGAGAATCCATGGATACTAATTTCAATTGGATCCTGACAGATGACTTGCCTTGGGACAGCAAGCTCATTCAAACATGAAAATTGATCCCTTAGTTTTCTCCATTGAAATTCAGTCTCAAAAGATACCGTTTCATCCCATTTGAGATTTTCACCCCACAACCTTTGCAATATAATTTTAGCTATAATTACACATGGTCCCAATAGCCCAAGTGGGTCATAAATTTTAGATACTTCAGACAATATTGATCTTTTTGTAGTTTTAGCAATTCCTCTAGGAAAACTAATACGATACATCAATACATCTAATTTGAAAGATCAATATAAACCCAACGTTTTATTCTGTTCTTTGTCGCCAAAGTAAATATCTTGAGAACTATGACTGCAGAGTTCACTCATTACCAAATCTTTATTCGAAAGCCACTTTCTGAGTTCCATGCACCCAGACTTTAGAATTAAATCAACCTCTTTACAGAGCTGTATAGCTGCCTCAATGGTCTCTGCCCCACTAAGCATATCATCCACATAGAAATCTGTCCGGATTGTTTTAGATGCCAACGGAAAAGTTTCAGAATAATCTAACCCCAGTTGCTGTAAACACCGGATTGCCAAATACGGTGCCGACTTACTCCCGTAAGTTATGGTATTTAAAGTGTACTCTTTAATTTCCTCTTTAGGATCTGCCCTCCACAATATTTTTTGTAATGACCTTTGATCTGGATCAACTAAAATCATCCTGTACATTTTGGCAATATCTGCACATATCACCACATTATGTTTCCTAAAGCGAAAGAGTATCCCTACCAAATCCTCTTGCAATGTAGGCCCTGTATACTGAATATCATTGAAAGAGATACCAGTATCTGTTTGCCCTGAGCCATTAAACACTACTCTTAATTTTGTGGTTAGACTTGTTTCATTTAAGACCCCATGATGTGGCAGAAACTAGGAAGGTTTTTTAGAGGAATGATCTACTAATGACATATGTCCCAAAGTCTCATATTCCACCCAAAAGTCCACATAAGCTCTTTTTAAGGTAGGATTTTTTCCTAACCTCTTTTCCAATGAAAGAAACCTATTAAATGCTTGGTCTCTCGAATTTCCCAATTTCATCGGAGAATCACACAATGGAATAGTCACTACAAACCTACCAACTTCATTACGTTTTGTAGTTTCCATAAATATTTGTTCACATCTCTTGTCTTCCTTTGACAAAAGCCTCTTACCTGGAATTTCTTCTATTTCCCAGAATTTGCGCAATTGTTCCTGAACCTCATTATTTAGATTTAAATTGCATTTCACTACTGCCTTTTGCATACCTACTCCTATAGAACCTGTCATTACCCAGCCAAGTCTAGTTTTTTGTAACGTCGGTTGATAAGGACCTAATGCAATTTGTCCCACACACAATAATTTATAAAATACCCCAGCTCCCAATAGCATATCAATTTTCCTTGGCTCCGCTAACCCAGGGTATGCCAATTTTAAATGAGTGGGTAAATTTAAATTATGTACATTTAAATTCTGACTAGGAACTAAATCACAGATTTGAGGAACTATTAAACAAGACACAGATTCCCTAAACCCATTATGACTAGAATAAATTTCAATAGTACATTTGGTTTTAATATTTGACACAACCTGATTAATCCCAATGATCGATATGTCAACTTTCTGTGTGCGAATCCCTAAGCTATCACAAAATTCTTAAGTTACCAAATTCGATTGGGAACCATTATCCAATAAAACTCTACACATATGTAGCTGACCATTTGAACCTAAAACCTGAACCAATGCTGCCGACAGTAAAACCTCAGACTGAGTATATTCGGTAAATAATGATTTCATCACCATTGATAACTCTTTATCAGTTCCTACTATTTCTTTACTACTATTATGTTCACCACTTGCCCCTGCAGGTGGTTCTGATTCTTTGACATCTTGGTTTGGTTTCAACTGATTTTCATAATGAAGTAACGTATTATGCTTTAAGCCACACCTTCTACATCCATTAGATTGACAATTTTTACTTACATGTTTTTCTTCAAACAATTAAGACAAAGACCTAAACCTTTTACTTTTTCATATCTTTCCCGTGTAGACAATTTCAAAAACTTTTGACAGTTATAGATGAGATGTTTTTCTTTACAATAAACACATGTATAATTGTTGTTTGTAGCAACAAAAGATTTACTAGTTTTATGTTTATTTTTATTGTCATCCGCAACTTTATCTATCTTTTTTTCATTACCCTTCTTTACTTTGCTCACTATCCTTATCCGTTCTTTTAAAAACTCTTGAAACTGATTTATAGTAGGTAACTCATCCTTCACCTTACTTTCTTCCCAAGACAATTTTGTTTTTTCATCTAACCTTTCACTAAATACATAAACTAATATAGGATCCCAAGTACTTACTTCTATCTCCATTTTCTTTAAACCATGTAAATTTTCCATTAGAACCCCTAATAATTTACGCAGATCAGAAGATGACTGTTTGACCACAGTAGGTGGGTTTAATAATGACTTTACATGCTCAGTAATTAACATTTCTTTATCATCATACCGTTCACATAAGGCATCCCAAGCCAGCGTGGAATTTGTCGCTATTATATCAAAGGATTGTATCTCTTTTTTTGCCTCCCCTTCTAGAGCATCCTTTAAGAATTACAGTTTATCAATGTCCTCAGTAGACTTATCATTATGTATTAATGACTTAAAGCTATCTCTAAATTCTAACCAATTTACCTTTTCCCCATTAAGCTTTGGAATTGGTATTGCCGGTAACTTAGTCTTTGTTTTCCTATACTGAGTTGAAGCCGCCACGGAACCTCCACTACCTGAATGACTGTCAGACTTAACACTACCACCAGCATCATCACCTTTATTTTCTATTAAAATCTCTTTGAACTGAGATATAATTTTATAGAATGAATTCTCAAATGCATCCCTTTCTTTTAATTGTTTTTCATAATCACTATCTGACTCTACTGAAACTTCAAGATAACTTTGAATATCATGATATTCATGAAGTATATTTTCCAATCTAGTTAACCTATTTTCAATTTCCAAAACTACAACTTTTTCTAATTTTGTTTTATCTGTACTATCTGCCAAGACTCCTTCTATATAATTTTTAAACCCTGTTAATCTAGCCTTTATAGACCCACGTTTCCTAGTTAACTCTTTCATTGTTTTTTCAGTCATTTTACTATTTTACTACTTACACAAGCAAAAGTGAAAAGAAATTAAATAGGATTACAATGACTCACGTTCCTACTTTGCCAATCTAATGATTTACCAAATACAACGTCGCACACTGAATGCACGCGTGATCCACCAGGTCTCCTACCACCTCGATACCGCTGCCCGATGCCTCGCTGTGGTCGCTGTTCTCCTAGACTGCGTGGACTCCTATTTTCCGCTTGCCGCCTGCCGCTAGCTCGCTTGCAGTCGCCGACTTTCCTGCTCTCGCCTACGCTTTTACTGTTTCTTACTAGGTAGAAGGCCCTAAATGTTTTTTCTTTATTTTATTTTATTTACTCTAGTTTCCAATAACCATAAGTATCCAAATCTGCCACACGTTGTTTAATGTTGTGCCAACCCAATGTTGTGCACTTCCAATCACTGTAATTGTAATTAATTACCCACCAATTGAGTAATTATTAACACATCCAGCACGAAGGACCACTTTGTTGGGGACTTATCCCGCTTATTTTAATTGCATTATATTCGAATTTCGTTAACAAAAGAAATGATGCAACTTTTGTTAAACTCAAGAACATTATTTATTCATCTATATATGACAAAACTTCATTCTCAACCAAAACTGTTTTTCACATGCTTGACAACACAACTCCGATTGGCAGTGCCAACCCTATTAAATGTTACAATAATAACATACTAAGACTAAGAACTGAACAGGGCCTTCTGCTGCGTTCCCCTTGAATATCAGGTCCCTGCCTTTAGAACAGTACTTGTACACCACCATCCTAATTTTGCAGGTGTTGCTGGAACTGTTGCAGCTCGGGAATGCCGCAGCCTTCTTCAGGTATAGTAACGCCGGCGGCCTGTAGCAGTTCGAGAGCTCTCCGGGTCTGCAGCTTCCCGATCTCGCGGCGCACCTTGGTCTGGTCGGGGTCCTTGGTAACGCAGGCCATAGCCACCACTAGGGCTTGAGGTAGGCACATGTTGTCTTTATTCTTAATGGTGATGAGCCCCGTCTCATACCACATTCTTCCGCAAAGGTGTTGTATCGCCGTCCTCTGTCATTTCCTTTACCGGCCGGCATCTTGACAGATGTCACTCCCAAGCAGAAGGTGGCAGTGTCGAGCCCCGTAGAGTTGGACTGATAGACGCCGGCTATAACATCCCAAACGTCCTCGAATTTTACCTCTTGCACGGGGCGAAAGCGCACATAGCCGTCACCGTGGGCGAAATCCTTGGAACAGAAGGAGAATCCTACCTGGTCGTCGTTGGTGAGGCCCTCCGTACCTCTGGTGATGACAGCGTTAATAGCCTCTTTCACCCAGCCTACAGGCTCTGCGCCCTCCGGCACTGGTCTGAGCTTGAACTCGAGCGTACGTCCAGAGAGATTAAAACGCCGCACATTCTTCACGATGTCCTTAACAATCTGGAATTTCTCCATGTTAATAAATAATTTCGGCGGTGTCTCTTACAAAGATGTTTACTCTTCAATTGTTGAAGATAGAACGACTAGACGAGCTACAGGTACCCCTATTTATAACCTCGGTATACCTGAAAATAAACCACGTGATTAGTTAGCTGTTCTCAAAGTTGAAAAATATATGCCCTGTTGGCGGCAGAAATGTACTTACCTCGCTTTACTAGCGAATGATCAATAGTCTTTCGACAGCCTGAAATTTTCTATAAATTTGCTTTTTACAACCTACAGCAAATATTCGTCGTTGATAAAATACTTCCACGCAGCGGCGAGCGAGTATGTAGGGACCTGAAAATAAATTATTTGGTAAATCAGGATTGCTAAAACATTGCAGCCGGTAAGAAATTTTATAATGTCACGCGGCATTAAAAACAATTACTTGTTTTTAATAAGGAACTCGCAAGCTTTAATTCAATATATAACTCGTCATACCTACCTAGGCGCCAACTTATTGTTGATGATAAAACTCAGGTGATAACTGCTGCTGGTTCAACTGAGTGACAAAGCACGAGCCTGATAAGAGAATGGCCGGGTCATCCGCTTTATACCTACGTGGGTTGTGGCGCAATCTAGTTGTGACGTAGTCATCGTAGGCGCGCGAAATTAGTACAAATATTTATTCACGGCTTTATCGGCAGAAGGTCGTGGCTTCTTATCTGTAAGACACCACAATAAGTTAACGAAAATATGTTTTTTTTTTAAATCCACGTATTTGGTTTGTAAACAATCCTCTGTGACGCCGATATCTTTGTCAAAATATGTTTTTTAAATCTACGTATTTAGTTTGAGCTCGTTTTGTAAACAATTCTCTGTAGCGCCGATATCTTTTTGCAGAGACACCAGATCATAATATATTACATATTAGATGTTCATTAATTCACCGCAGTACCTATCAACCTTCTACGCCCGCCGCAACTGATAACCCAGATCATACGACTTTGCCCTGGTGACTTCGTCGTCGTCGCGGCGCCTCGGCCGTTATCTTTTTGTCGGTGGGCGCTAGATGTTTTTGAAATTATTAATATATCTTCGTAACTGTGACCGGAGCTCGTTTTGTTAAAAATTCTGCAACAACAAATATGGTAGAGCTTTCAGCAAGAAGCCGCGAAAAAATACGCTGCCTTGAGACCCCTTACGGGCACATCTTTCTAGGTAGTTGCTGTTGACACGCGCTCTCTCTCTCTCTCTCGGGCTGCTCGTTAATTTATGGAGATAAATGCAATTCTGCATTTAGATGTTTCGCGATTGTACGTCGTGGTTCCCTACACATATCTTTAGTTACTGTTGTCATAAGATGCTCGCTGTCTCTCGGGCTGCTCGTTAATTTATGGAGATACGCAATCAATAGATATTATTATATTACATGCGTGCTAAATTCCCGCGCTAAAGTTAAGTTTTAAATTGTTGTCGCACTCATCAATATGGAGATAATTAGATATTTATTATATTACACGCGCAAGTATGTGGGTTCAGTCTAGAGTGTTCTGTGTTGGTGATCGGTCGTGCTTATTCCACACACACACACACAAAAAGTTAGGTTAAGTTTTAAGCTCTCATCGTCGTCGTCGTCAGTATGGAGATATGCAATGATTAGATATTTCGTATATGAGTTCAGTGTTATTGATCGGGGCGTGCTAAATTCCCGCGCTAAAATTAGGTTTCAAATTGTTGTTGCTCTCACCAGTATGGAGATACATAGATATTTATTATTATTATATTACGCGCGCAGGTATGTGGGTTCAGTCTAGAGTGGTCTGTGTTGGTGATCGGTCGTGCTTGTTCCACACACAAAAAGTTAGGTTAAGTTTTTTAAATTGCTGTTGTTCTCGTCGTCGAGATACATAATTCTACAGTTAATAATTAGATACTACGTACGGGGGCTCCGGTGTTCAGTCGTGCTTGTTCCACACAAAAAGTTGGGTTAAGTTTTAAATATTTTGTTGATGTGGTATACCTGAAGCTCTCGTAGAGATACACACTATTCTGCATTTAACAATGAGATATCACACGCAGTTGTACGTGATTTCAGTGCCAGTTGATTAGTCCACAACAGAGTAAGTAATCTTTATATATAATTCGTTGTGCCGTGTGCGACCTCCTTTAGCTTTCTACTTGATATAGAACCGTGCCCATAAGGCGCTATGGCTTTGAGGTTATGTTGAGGGCCCCAGAGGCTTGTAGTTCTATGGAGCTTTGGCCCCTCTGATTTGTAGGTTATCTGGGGCTTTGGTCTAGACGGCGCATATTTACCGGGTGCGGCGTGCTGCGTCATGCAGGGGCGGTGGCGGCCCCCTTTGTCGGCAACGTCAAAGGACGCCGCCGCCACCGCCCCCGCATTTGTTTCCCAGGCTGAACCGGCCCATTACCTACTATGGCGCCCTTGCGTGGTAGTCTACTGTCAAAGAATACATTTTACTACATATTACGTATTATGTATTATCAAATTACTCGTAGTTCGAATATCAAAACAAACGAACTTTTTAATTCTACCTCTAGCCGCAATTGGCCGATAATTGCGTTAACTGAAACTTGATCAATATATCTGCCTATGGCAAGGAACTTTTTAATCGTAATTATATTGTTTACCGCGCAGACGTAACTGTGTGTAGTAACAACATGACCAATTGTCATTACCCGGCACTTGAGGTGACTTTTAACCTAACAGAATCGAATGTGAGTCAACCTACCGTAGCAAATTTTTTCAACAGTTACAATTTTCACAAAGCTAATTTTCCATGTTTATATGATAATATCTTTCCTTTTGTATCTATGAAATATTAAATCAGATATTTGATGTTCATGTTCCAAAATTTTCGATTTTATTAATAATTATTATCTAAAAAACAATATAATATAAGAATAAGAATAATAATATAATATAACATTTTTAACTATTTTAAAAGGCATATTTTAAACGCATTCATTAGTGAAAAGGCGTTTTCTAATTAATTCTCTTTTCTGTTGTCCTAAACGACGAACGATAGGTATTTAAATTATTTTGTTAATTTTCTACATGTATTCTAAATTATTCGGTTCTTCTGGAAGATAAAATTTTTTATATTTTACAAATGTTGGGATATTATGTAGAACTGCACAACAAATAATAATTAAAGGAATTTGGTCTACTGTACTACACGCTTTATATTGAAGAATAGGAAATCTAGCATTTAGCTTTTGAAGATTATCAGAAATCTAATTAATTATGACAACTTACAATAGAAAAATTTAGAAAATTTTGACCTCACATACTGCAACTAAGAAGAATTTGACTATCAGAAAACTATGTTATGTATATAGATATTTTTTACTATGAGGGCATTCCTTCTTTGACATTTAACAACCAAGTAAAACAAGAAATTCGAACCATTGATAATGTTTCTATATACTCAAAATCTTACACTTTTCTACACATCGCCCGTAGGGAACCGCCTCGATCTATATATGGCAAACTATAATTAGGAAAAAATTTAAAATTGAGCAGTGTACCAAAGTCACTGGTGGCAAGCGATCTAAAATATTTTCAAGATGGCCGCACTTCCGGTTATACCGGAAGTAGGTGTCAACTTGCTTATTTCAAATGGAACACCCCGTATATTATTAGATTTTTGAATTCGACTCAAAATTTTAAATATATTTCGTGTATAATGTCCTATACTTAAGTCTAGCCGTTTTTGACATATTTCAAATTTTATGTTAAAAATGACGTTTGCAGACCGAAAAATAATTATCAACTTTTTCCTACACGAAAGCTTTTGTTATTTAATTTGGGTTGGATTCCTTGTAGAAGGGGACCTATTTTAGAAGTCTATGTATGACGAGAAAGCGGCATACTTTGAAAAGTTCATATTTTTTACTCATTTATGTTATAATCTTTTCCGTATTAAATAATAATACACCCTATAGCCATGTAGACAAGGTAGCAGTTAATAAGTAACATATAATAATTTTAATAACACTTTTACTTTTTGAGAAACATGTTAAATTTACTAATATTATCAGGGTCCACTTGTTACCATATGAAATAATTGAAGTGTTACACTATTTAGTTTTTGAGGAAAAACTTAAAATTTAATTAGGTAATGAATATTATTAAGGGCGAATGGAGCATTTTCTTTTCACTTAAGGACTTCTTGAACTAGTGTTTTGAAAAGCAATGCTTTTCAAAACTAATTAATTTAAGTCTAAGTAATTTATTATATTGCATTATACTATATTTTATTATATTTCATATTCCGTTTTCTTATACATTTCAACTATTGATCCTTTACTTAAAAATAGACACATCAGGTAAACGGACCCCATCGAACATAGTTGCCAGATCTACTGGCTTCAAGTTAGTACGTAGTATCATCAAACGTTTACAAGCCTTCACAATGTAGAATAAACAGCGCCACCCTGGCTTAAGGACAATTCTTGCATTAAAACGATGGACCTGAAGCACTTTTCATCACGTTGTGTCAATGGACAAACAATGGACCCTGACCCTTACCCATAAAGAAATAAGATCAACCATCTCTCTCTCGTACATCAAAATATTAAGGCATGACCATCCTGAAGCAAAAATACGCTTCAGGTTCGTTACGCTGCTTCAGGATGATATGTACAGATATGTGCATATACTTGTGCTTCAGGTTTGTATGATTTCCTTCTATATATATATATATATTATAGCGATTTGGAACATGAGAAATATGTATGAAAATATATAATTATGAAGAAAATGTTGGAGGTTTTAGACAGAGGGGAATGTAAGTTAAGGAACAAAGATTTAATTAATTTAAATAGCTAAAGACAATAGGAATGAAACAGAGATAAATAAATAAGATTATCTAGAGTAGTAGAAAATAAGAATTGTACATATAGATAGTGATTAGAAATAAGCAATAGACAGTGAAGTTAAAAAAAAAAACAAATCAAGACTGCGCAAAATAAGTGTTGTTAAAACTGATACTTACTAGAAAGATAGCAGTGGAAAGAAATTGATATAAGACGTTACCAGGGAAAAAAAACAAGAAAGATGAAGCGACGTGAAAATTAAAAAAGAAAAAGTTAAGACGCTATAAAAAGCAGGTGAAATAAAGTGTGTTAAAGTTGTTTAAAGAAATAAATATTCAGATTTAAGTAGTGAAACTAACCTGAAAATGAACGAGTGTATCCAGAGATAAAAGTCCAACAAAGTAAGCACCTTTAAATAATATTTATGCATAAATATAGTCACCAACCATACTAACAAACTAACTACTAAAAGCATGCAAAATCAAATCTAAAGTAAAATCATTTCGTTAAAATAAAGATAGCTATCAATCAAAATATAGATAATTAAGAAAAGCACAGAACATAATTACCTGGAAGTACGGAGTATCAATTCAAGTTTCAAGCCATAAACTCAGAATGAACTCACCACAGCCAGTACATAAAGTAAATAAAGATTCGCAAAGACATTTATATTAATAAGTATAAGTTAGGATAATAGATTAAGAATAGTAGTAGTTAGAAATTCAAAATAATCTTATAATTTGATATATATAATTCACTCATATCAAATTAGATAAAAGTAAATTTTAAGATAGTATAGAATAGAAATAAGAATTTATATAGGGATAGGCAACTTACAATTCAAGATAGAATAATAATATAGGATGTTATGAGATTAAATTGATATAAATTATTTATTCAGAACAAAGTTTGTAAAATTGTTAATAACTAAAAAAATTTTAAAATAAAAGTAACTTAAAAAAAATATATATATTAATCTTAAATATATCACATTTAAAATTTATCAAAAGAAAATAGCAAATATTTGTTTCTTCATGAACAGGCATTGAAATTAAGAGTGACAACATTGTTTCTCCAAACGAGGTAGCTAACAAAAAGGTAAGCAAACATTAAAGTATCATTTGTACTAAAAATAAAAGGTAATTATACCATTGCATGAATATAAAGGAAAGTGATGCTATAAAAGATCATTAAAATAATTCATTCATTTAAATTACGTAGAATCAACAAATATAAAATATACCTTTCAACCGTAAAGAATAGATATATATAATAGATATACAAACAATAGTGAATGCTCTCATACCACACAAGTCGTCAGCATCCTAAAACCAACGACAGACAGCCTGTTTCGACCTATTAGGTATCATCAGTGCCGTACAGGTCTAGGATGAAGACAACTAATGTGGCACCAAAGCATCCATCTCATGAATTCTTGGCTACGTGTAGCCGCGGGATACAAATATCTATCTTTACTCATATACCTTTGGGTGCTGACATGAGGGTACACACGTAAAGCTTTGTTTCTGCGTACTAGCAGTTATGGATAGAAACTGTAACCACAGTTCGTCCATGTAAAAATTCGCTGACCGTGTTTCCCTTTTCCATCATAGATGGTGTGTTTGCATCCCGCGGCTACACGTAGCCAAGAATTCATGAGATGGATGCTTTGGTGCCAAGTAGGTAATAATAGCCGGTACTGGGACTCCCCCCACCCCTTTTGACCTTGAAATGACCTTTACATGACCTTGAAGTGACCTTTGGATGATCTTAGAGTGACCTTTGGATGACCTTTGTATAACCTTGAATTGACCTTCGAGTGACTTTGCAGTGATGTCATTTAGTAAACAGACACGACTCCTCCCACACTCCCCAATCCCATATTTAAAAGGAGGGAATAGGCAAGCTGAAATCATTTTGAACTGAATTCTCGTGAGGAACGTGTAATACAACAAAAATGCATTTGTGTAGTAATTGTGGTAAAACGTTTACTCGCAGTGACAATTTACGTCGTCATGAGAGGATGTCTTGCAAATCGAAAATTACTAGTGATGATGGACCCAGTGCTAAACGTGCTAGAATGGATTCCTCAAATACTCAAACCATTAGTTGTTGTAACAAAAATATACCTGCTAATCAAATAAATTCGCATCGCAGAACCTCGAGCATAGATCAATGTCTTGTACTGCTAAATGCGATGGCGTACAAATTATTAACAGTGCCTTCAAATGTAGAATTATTAGTTATCGAGTGTATAGTCAAAATCAGCATATAGATTACAATTTGTTTTTCGATGAAATAAAGGAGAAGATATTGAAATTGTTGGAAGAAATTGTGAAAGTCCACAAATCTGTAAAACTTAATATGGAAACATTCGCTGAATACACATTACCGAAACAAGAAACAACGGATGTTAAGGCTTTCAATAGTTCTAACAAGATTATAGATGAATCCAAAGATCTGAACAATATTTATCAAGAATTTGCCGATAAACTGATATCTCAAACATCGGAATTTGAAGAAAAAGATTCTGGTATGTAATTCATAAACTACAATTAATTTGTTTTATACATGTATATGTATTCAATGTTTCAGGTTGGACTATCGTTGAAGTTTTATATGTGGAAGTAAATATAAATAAAAATAATCCTCTGTGTGCATCATCATACATGAAGTTACCAAAGTTTATCGAAAATAAGAAAGCTGTAGTGAACATAAGAAACGATGATCAGAACTGTTTTGCATGGGCCATTACTTCAGCATTATATCCACCTAGAGGACCAGTTCAGGAGGTCTCTTCATATCCACATTATTCTACAGTTTTAAATGTGACGGGTATGGAATTTCCAATTAAATTAAAAGATATACACGGTGTCCACCTAGTGCGCGTAAGTCCAATATCTGGGTTAATAAAAGAGATAACTTAATTTTTTTTTCTACAGGGTTGTCTAATATCCCGAGCTGCACAAAATGAAAATATATTTACATATTCAGGGTGTTCAGTTTTTCCTGGACAGATACCAACTTCATTTTTTTAAATGGAAACCTATATTTTTTATGGCATTATCGAATTCTACGTAAAAAATTAGTGGGACTTTGTGCATAACACTGCTATTGAAATATTGATAGTTTTCGAGATATTTGACTTTTAATTTTTTTTTCTTGTTTCGTCACTTTTAATAGTTGACATAATTATGGTTGTATGACAGCTAGAAATTATTTTTTTTTCAGAAACTGTAGAGTGAAGATGGCTCTTTCGAAAAACGTATCAAAAGTTGACCTGCGATATACAGGGGGCAACAGAAATCGTGCCAAACCTGATGGTTTAAAATTTAAAAAATCTCGACTTTTTCAAATGGAACACCCTGTGTTTTATGATTTCATTAGATGCCTTTCTGTAGACTCTACAATTTTATAATAGCTTTCCCTATACCTAAGTTGCGTAGTTTTTGCAAAAAACCCACTTTTATGAAAAATACCCGATTTGCGCACGTTCCTTTCTCGGGAAAAACGCAGTGAGCGTCTGTCACGCAATAAAATTTGTGACAATCAGTTTACACGTCATTTCTTCTTTTACTGAATATTCACGTACGAGTTTAGAGTAAGTACTAAGCGTGCATACAATGAACTATTCAAAAGAAGAATTAGTGAAAATGGTTTATGCCTTAGGAGTAGCTCATGGAAATTGTTTGCTAGCAGCACGTATTTACAAAGCAAATAATCCAGATTTACAGAGATTTCCACGTGCTGACTGTTTTGAAAATGTGAAAGAAAGATTTGAAAGAACAGCAAATGCGAATTATGAGAAAACTACCAGGAGACATGACGGTAACAATGACGATATTCAGTTTAATGTTGTGGCGTCTGCTGTTGAAAATCCAAATATTAGTGTCAGGAAAATCAGTAATAATCTTGGAGTTTCCAAAAGCTTGACAAACAAGATACTGAAGAAGAATAATTTTCATCCGTATCATATTGAAAACCATCAAGCACTGTTACCTCAAGATCACCTAAACCGCCTGCAATTTTGCCACTGGGCATTGGATAAAATTCAGGAAAGTCCAAACTTTTTTATGAATGTCTTGTTTACTGACGAATCAACACTTTCAAACACATGCTTACCCAATCGTCGCAACTTTCATCACTACGCTGACAATAATCCAAGATTATTGAGGGTACTAGATAATCAGCATCGTTTCAAAGTGAACGTGTGGGCTGGAATTTGTGGAGAACATATTGTTGGACCGTACTTTTTTGAAGGCAATTTAAATGCCAATGTGTATTTGCATTTTTTGCAAAACGAACTTCCCCTTCTACAGCTACAGAATATGCCCGCTGATTATTTGGTTCAACAATGGTTTCAGCATGATGGTGCCCCTCCACATTCCACTTTGGCGGTACTGTGATTATTTTATTGTTGTAGTACTTTTCCTATTATCTATTCATATTTCAGATTAGAGAACACCTAAACCACGTATATCCAAATAAGTGGTTAGGTCGTGGTGGTCCAGTTCCTTGGCCTGCACGTTCGCCTGATTTAAATATTCTGGACGTTTTCTTGTGGGGTTATATCAAGGAGCGAGTATACGAAGTACCACCAACGGATATACAAGACTTGAAAGAAAAGATCCAAAATGAGTTTCTAACCATAACGCCCGAAATGTTAAGAAATGTTCACATTCATTTTCGTCGTAGATTAATGCTTTGTGTGGAAAACAACGGTGGACATTTTGAGCATTTACTTTAGGTTAGCTTGCTTGTATGAGTATTGCGTATTCTTTTTTCAATACTCTATGTATATTCATCCATTTCACTAATAATTTTTCTAACTACGGTAACACCGTTTGGTTTTCAATATGATACGTATGAAACTTCTTCTTCAATATCTTATTTGTCGAGCTTTTGAAAACTCCAAGATTTCTACTGATTTTCTGATACTAATATTTTTGGATTTTCAACAGCAGAAACCACAACATTAAACTAAATATTATCGTTGTTACTCCTATGTCTCCTGGTAGTTTTCTCATAATTCCCATTTGCTGTTCTTTCAAATCTTTCTTTCACATTTTCAAAACAGTCAGCACGTGGGAATCTCTATAAATACGTGCTGCTAGCAAATAATTCCCATGAACTTCTTCTAAAGCATACGCCAGTTTTGCTAATTCTTAATTACATGTAGAGCTTTTATGATTTTTTACTTTTATTTACAAATAAATGGTAACTTTCCATAAAGACTTGTTTATTAAACTGAAATTATCTAAATTTTTCAGTTATTTTTATTTTAAGAAGTGTAAACTAATACATTTTATAAAAATAAATAGCCTTACAATATTTTTTCCGTCAAAGGAGTGCGCAAATCGGGTATTTTTCATAAAAGTGGGTTTTTTGCAAAAACTACGCAACTTAGGTATAGGGAAAGCTATTATAAAATTGTAGAGTCTACAGAAAGGCATCTAATGAAATCATAAAACACAGGGTGTTCCATTTGAAAAAGTCGAGATTTTTTAAATTTTAAACCATCAGGTTTGGCACGATTTCTGTTGCCCCCTGTATATCGTAGGTCAACTTTTGATACGTTTTTCGAAAGAGCCATCTTCACTCTACAGTTTCTGAAAAAAAATAATTTCTAGCTGTCATACAACCATAATTATGTCAACTATTAGAAGTGACGAAACATAAGAAAAAAAAATTAAAAGTCAAATATCTCGAAAACTATCAATATTTCAATAGCAGTGTTATGCACAAAGTCCCACTAATTTTTTACATAAAATTCGATAATGCCATAAAAAATATAGGTTTCCATTTAAAAAAAATGAAGTTGGTACCTGTCCAGGAAAAACTGAACACCCTGAATATGTAAATATATTTTCATTTTGTGCAGCTCGGGATATTAGACAACCCTGTTGAAAAAAAAATTAAGTTATCTCTTTTATTAACCCAGATATTGGACTTACGCGCACTAGGTGGACACCCTGTAGAGTTGTGGTACGTGTAAGGTAAAATTTTCAAGCCGTGAACAAACCGTTACCTGTGATAGTTGCTGTGGCAAGCTGTACCATCCCTCATGTGCGTGCATCCCTTCTGAGGTCATAAAATTCCTTGAGAAAGTACCGGGCCTCTGTTGGAGTTGTGAGAAGTGCCTCGCAATTTCGAAGAAATGTAAACCTGATTTTCTTAATCAAATATTTGAGGAAAAAATTAATGGTGTAGTTCAAGAAATGGAAGGTATTGTGCAGAATATGAAGAATGATATAGCGCAAATTGCTACGCAAAAGCTGGATGAATTAAATATGCAACTGAAAGGTCAGTATATGGAATATGCTGATAATAAAATTGTTGATGTGTTGCCCTCACCTGGGAACTCTACTGTAAATAAAAGCAAGAATGTCAGCTTAAATTTATATTCAACTGCTTTAAAGGGGAAGTCTGCCGTCATAATCAAACCTAAAAATCCTACCCAGAAGAACTATGAAACTAAAACTGGTATTTTACATAAAATAGACCCTGTACAAGCAGATATAAATATTTCTAGTGTCAAGCACATAAAAGATGGTGGAATAGTCATCGGGTCCAGTAACGTGAATGAATTGTCAAAATTTAAAACTCTGCCAAGTGAAAAACTTAATGATAAATACGAGGTTAAAGATGTCAAAAGTATTCGTCCCAGGATTCGGGTGGTCGGTATGTTTGAAGAGTTGACGGAGGATGTTTTGGTGAACTATATTAAGCTGCAAAATAAAACATTTTTTAAGACTCCTGATTCTGACTGCAGAGTGTTGAGAATATGGCAGACTAAGAAAAATAAATATGTTTATCAGGCTGTTCTGCAGGTCGATGCTGTCTCTTATAACAATATAATGGCTAAAGAGAATGGTAAATTGTTCATTGGGTTTGATATGTATAATGTATATGACTCGATTGATTTGAGGATTTGTTTTAAATGTAGTGGGTTTAACCATCATGCTGGTAAGTGTAATGCTGGAAACTACTTTTGTTCTCGATGCGCGGAACAACATCAACTCAACGACTGCGATGCCACAGCCGCAAACCTTAAGTGCATTAATTGTATTAAATTTAAAGAAAAAAATAAAGACTTCTCTATAGATATTAATCATGCGGCATGAAACAATGAATGTTCGGTTTACTGTCAACATATTAACGATTTTAAATCTAATCTCTATATTTATCAATTAAAGTCTAGCAACGCATTGACCGTTGGTGTGACGGGCGCCCAACATGCTTTTCCCTTGTCTATCAACTCTGATGAGAAACCTTTACATTCTTTTACTGTTTACTATCAGAATGTTCGCGGACTGAACACTAAAACACATACAATTCTGAACTCTACGTATGCATGTAATTTTGATGCTATCGCTCTAACTGAGACCTGGCTAGATAGCGCACCAGTAACTCCGAAATTATTTGTAATAGGGATAACGTTTTTAGATCAGATAGAAACTTCATCGAGACTGCTACTAAACGAGGCGGTGGTGTCTTAATAGCATTATCTTAATATATCATTGTACTGAAATTAACTTACATTCTATACGCAAACAAATCCCTAAAATTGATATAGTTGGCGTTAAAGTTGACGTGAATCATAATTCTCTCTTATTTTTTGTTGTATATATACCGGTTTCACTTAATGCATTCCACTACTCGCGTTTCTTTGAATTGTTTCTGGATATTAATGATATTATTGGCAACACGGTTTTTATAATTGGAGATTTTAATGTGCCAGAATATAAGCAAAATCTGGATAGCAATGGCACCACTGCTCGTCCTTTGGCTATTGAATCATTTTCTAACTTTTTAGATATAACTCAAATAAATAATGTAGTAAATAGTAATGACAGGCTTCTTGATTTAGTATTCACTAACCATCAGAGCCGAGTTAGTAAATCCATCGATGTTCTCCTAAAAGAAGATGCGCATCATCCAGCGTTAATAATATCGCTTCCCAAACTTAATGAAACGATCACGGATTCATTATCATCAGATAAGCAGCATTACAATTTTCGTACGGCAAACTACTTTTTACTATATGAAGCAATCTTAAACTGTGATTGGTCCACCATAAGTAATTTTGATGATATAAATCTAGGAAGTGATGCATTCTATACTAAGTTTTATGATATACTTGATATGTATGTACCTAAATATATTCCTCGCAGTAGTAAAAATAAATATCCTGTATGGTTTAACGGTGCCATAATAAAAAATATAAAGAAAAAATCTTCGCTGCTAAGACGCTATAAAATAACAGGAGATTTTGTTGTATATAATGAATTTAAAGGTATTAGAGACCAACTAAACAAAGACATTAGCCTTGCTCAGAAAAACTATTGGCAACATTTACAGGATAACATAAAAAGAGATGTTAAATCTTTTTGGGGCTATATTAAGTCAAAAAGTTCTACTTCTGATATTCCCAATAGTATAACGTATAATGGGGAAATTTTATATACTATGCAGGATGTTGTTAATGGTTTTGGTAACTATTTCAATTCACCTTTTATAAAGCCAACGGTATCAAATCACATATCAAACGGATCAGTGATTGGTAGTCAGTATTTGCACTTTTCACAATTTAATGATAATGATGTTATTCATTCTCTCTTGAAACTAAAGCCCAAACATACCAAAGGTCCTGATAATATTCCTGCTTTTATTATTCGTGATTGTGCTCATGCTCTGGCTGTGCCTCTTACGGTTTTATTTAATTTGGCGCTACGTACTTGTTTGCTCCCAAATGTTTGGAAGAGCTCTCGAATTTGCCCCGTATTTAAGAAAGGAGATAAAGGCAATATTGAAAACTATAGGCCGATTACCATAATAAATAACTTTATGAAGGTTATGGAAATTGCATTGCACGATAGATTATATCCACACTTTCAAGGACAAATATCTATTCATCAACATGGTTTCATGGCAAATAGATCAACAACAACGAATTTATTTTGTATCACTCAATTCATTGCTGAATGTATGGACAATAACACTCAGGTGGATGTTATATATACAGATTTTTCGAAAGCGTTCGACAGGCTAGATCATTGTATTCTTCTTAAAAAACTCGAACAGGCAGGAGTATCCACTCCACTTGTGAAGTTTTTCCAATCTTACTTGACTGATAGAAGACAGTATGTTGAATGTCGCGGTTTTGTATCTGATCAATTTTTAGTAACATCTGGAGTGCCCCAGAGTTCGATTCTTGACCCACTCTTTTTTGTGGTGTTTTTGAATGACATAATCAGAGATATCAATGTATTTTATCTGTTGTATGCTGAGCACTGTCAAAATTTACAGTGCTATACACACTAGTTCAGATTGCGTTACACTTCAAAAATGCCTTGATAAAATTAATATCTGGTGCACTAGAAACAATCTTCCCTTGAATATTGCTAAATGCAATGTTATGACATTTACGAAAAAAGTCTATCCGATTCTTTACAATAATTACACTATTGACAGCACACCATTGAATCGCCCCGACCTCATTAAAGATTTGGGCGTAATATTTGACAGTAAATTGACTTTTAATTTGCACGTGAATGAAGTTGTCAAAACTTCTTATAAGAGTTTGGGCTTTGTTATTCGCAATGCTAAGGGGTTCAGTGATATATCTACTTTGATGTTGTTATTTAATGCACTTGTTAAATCCAAACTTGAATATACCTCTTTAGTATGGCAACCTAGATACAACACGTATACAGTAAGTCTGGAAAATATTCAGAGGCGTTTTCTAAAGTTTGTTTCTTTTAAAGTCGATGGTCAATACCCTCCAATTGGAATACCTCAAAATGATCTGCTGAATAGATTTTCTGTTCTGAGTCTTGAAAATCGACGGAAATCTCAATCATTAATTTTTCTGAATAAAATCTTAAATAACAAAATTGATTGTCCTCAGATACTTGCAAACCTGAGATTTCACGTTCCTACGCTAGCAACGCGCTCCTATGATACTTTTTACCTTCCTACGCCACGCACTAATATTCTTAAATATTCGCCGTTATATTTTATGTGTAACAATTGCAACAGCTTGCAGAACCGCGTTGATATTTCCAACTGTTCCTACAATTCTCTGAAAAAAGTATTTCCTTAGTCCGTTATATATTTGTGATTTTGTAAATTCAGTTATTTTCTTTTATATATAATTTTAATGGTAATTTTATTGATAAATGATGTATTTTATATTTTGTGATATTTTTCCCATTCTATAATTATTGGTTTAAGTACTGTTGGATGGTGTAAACTAAAATAAAATAAAAAAATAAAATATTGCGAAATTTGAAGTGATGAATAATATATCAGTTAGCGTTTACGGTTTAGAAAAGGAATTTGTTGATAATAAAGTGAAATACGAAATAGTAGGACCGCTGCGGTATGCGTCAAAGAAATTACGTTATCAAGTAAATTTGTTACTTATTACAGAGAACTGTGGAGAGAACCATCATTGTAGAAAGGAATGTATAAAAAGTCACTACTGTTGGATAAAAAATTTTTCAAAATTAGTTTCCAATCAAGTTTCACTTCACGAGCACAGAAAATATTTTTGTGACGGTTGTTTAATGTATTTCACTACTGAAAAAGCGTTATTACAACATCAAAGTAATGATTGCAATCATGTTTATACGACGACACCTTCAAATAAACTTCGTATAGATAAATTTGGAAATAGCGTTCCCGAAAACATATTAAAATTTGAAAATTTCGAAAAGCAATTGAAAGTACCTTTCGTAGTTTATGCCGATTTCGAATCAGTTCTAAAACCGCACGACACTTGTGAACCCGATCCTGCAAAATCTTTTACTAACAAAACGTTCAGTCACGAACCGTTCTCATTTGCATACATAATAAAATGTTCATTTGACGATTCTTTATCTAAATTTGTATTATACAGAGGGGAAAATGCCGGTAAAGAGTTTATAAAACGCCTCGAGGCGGATTTAACTGAAATCTATAATAAACATTTGAAAGAGTTAGTTCCAATGACTCCTTTATCTGCGGAGGAAGAACAACACTTTTCGAATGCAATCGTTTGTGGTATATGTGAAAAACCGTTTCTTGAAGGGGAGGTAAAAGTCAGAGACCATTGCCATTTGACCGGCAAGAAAAGGTTCGGAGCTGCTCATTCTGTTTGTAATTTAAATTATAAATTACCTAATTTTGTCCCAATTATATTAAACAGTATGAGTTCTTACGATTCCCACCTTTTTATTAAAGAGTTGTGTTCTAATAAAGATAGAATAGAAGTAATAGCTCAGAGCAAAGAAAAATACATATCTTTTACTAAAAACCTGTATTTGCATAATTATATGGACAAAGAGGGAAAAGTAAAGAAAAAATATTTAAAGATGAGATTTATCGATAGTTTTAAATTTTTATCCACTTCACTAGAAAATTTAGCACACAACTTGAGCGATAATCAATTTCAAGAAACGGTTAAACATTTTCCAGATTACGAACAATTTAATTTAATTAGGCAAAAGGGCGTTTTTCCTTATAGTGTCTTAACGACACTGTCTTAACGACTTTCGAAACATTTCATTAGATAAATATCATTTGAATCCGGCACAATATTTTACTGCCCCGGGATTAGCGTGGGATGCTATGTTAAGACTCACGCAAGTAAAATTAGAATTACTGACAGATATTTCATTGATTCATTTTATTAAGAAAGGAATTCGTGGCGGTATTAGTCAGTGTTCGGAGCGAAAACACATCGCAAATAATATTTTTGTTCCAAATTATAACCCACAAGAACGTTCATCTTTTATCACATATTTGGATGCAACAAATCTATACGGTCATAGTATGTCACAGTATTTACCAACCGGCGGATTCGAATGGTTAAACGATCAAGAAATCGATAATTTCAACGTCATGAATATTCCAGATGAGAATCGTTACGGGTTAGAAGTTCATATTGAATATCCACTGGAATTGCATGACTCACATAGAGATTTACCATTTTTAGCCGAAAGTATGATTCCACCCGGTTCAAAATCAAAAATTCCTAAATTGATACCCAACTTGAATAATAAAAGTAAATACATAATACACTTTAGAAATTTAAAACAAGCCATAAGAAACGGTTTGAAATTGAAAAAAATACATCGCATAATAAAATTCAAGCAGAGTTGTTGGTTAAAAGTATACATAGATTTAAATACCGACATGAGGAACAAGGCAACAAATAAATTCGAACGGGATTTATACAAATTAATGAATAATGCAGTGTACGGAAAAACAATGGAGAACGTGGATAATAGAAGAGATATTAAACTGATAACTCATTGGGAAAGGAGGGGGAAATCCTAAGGGGCAAACACATTAATCGCTCGTCCTAATTTTAAAACTTGTACAGCATTTTCAGACGACTTCGTGGCCATACATATGGGGAGAACAAGAGCTCATTATAATAAACCGCTCTACCTTGGGTTTTCAATTTTAGAGTTATCCAAGACAGTGTTGTACGACTTTTACTATGACACCATAAAGAGAAACTATAAAGATGAGGCCTCTTTGTTATATACGAATACCGATTCCTTAATTATAGAAATCTATACAGAAAATTTTTATGAATTTATCAACTTAAATCCGAGCATATTCGATACGTCAAATTATAAAGAAGGATTATATACCGAACTTATTATAAAGAATTATAATAAGTTCGGTATTCCCGTAACGGCATCCGTATTGGGAAATATGAAAGATGAATTCCCTTCGGATCCCATAATGGAATTTTATGGAACAGGTGCAAAAGCTTATTACGTAAAGCCGGTGAATACTGAAGTCAAAAAAGCTAAAGGTATAAAGAAATCAGTAATTAAAAAGAATTTAACAGTCGAAGACTATAAGAAAATCGTAGAGCCAGGCGGTACCATATTCAGAAAAATGAGTTCGTTTCGAAGCGAATTACACAATATATACACAGAAATTAAAAATAAAGTGGCATTGTCTTACTTCGACGACAAAAGATTCATAATACCAAATACAACACGAAGCCTACCGTGGGGCCACAATGATATACAATATTACTTAACAGATTCGGAGAAAAATTTTGAATGGTTCGTAACCGCTTTAAGTCAAACAGCAGGGTGTAATATCGATAATAGCCAAATTAGATTGAGATATTTGATAAACGCGCTAGAAGAATTAATATGATTATTGTACATAGAGACGAAACGAATATGTGGGTTTACTCGTACCATAAGTAATTAGAATAAAGTTAAATGTAAAAGTATGTGTTATGCCGTACAGTGAAGTAAGAAAAGATGTAATTATAATAAAAATATTATAGAAAATAATTGTAACATATCATAATATTCAAACGTATATATTGCATAACCTCATCATTAATTACGTCGTAATTAACTTATAGAAAATACAAACATAATGTTAATCATTACCCGTAATGTATGTAATGTCGCATGAGCTCGATACAAAAAAGTATGATATTAGCATTAAAATAATTAGAAACGTAGTAAATGTTTAAGATTAGAGAAAATAATTATATTATTAAGTACAATGTAATTATAGGCTATCGAAGAACAAATTTAATGATTATATGTAATGTAAGCAATGTCGTATTAACAGGTGATTACTTGTACAATAATTAGAAATGTAAATAAAATAATGATTAAACAATTAGTCTTTCATAATTGTAACGAACTTTAAGGATTACAAAAAAAATAATTATAATTATTAAGTACAACGTGACTATAGGTAATTGAAGAATAAACTTGTAACATTGGTAATGTACACAATGTCTCATTAACGTGTAACTATTTGTATAGAAAAATAATTATAATTATTACATACAATGTAATTTGTATTTGTACAGAAAGTAATTATAATTATTACAGACAATATAATTACATGTAATTGAAGAACAAACTTAATAATTATATATAACGTAAGTAATATAGGTAATGTACATGCAATGTTTTATTAACGTGGAACTATTTGTACAGAAAATAATTATAATTATTACATACAAAGTAATTATAGGTAATTGAGAAACAAACATAATAATTATATGTAACGTATGTAATATAGGTAATATACATGCAATGTCTTATTAACATGTAACTAGTTGTACAATAATAATTAGAAATGGGAATAAAATAATTATTAAACAAGTAGTCTTTCATTCATACAATGTCATTCACGCTACCTCATTCACACTGAGCATCAGAACGTACTTTATGGTATATATGATGTCTTCGTGGTAGAGTGGGGATGGTGGGGAGAAAGTCGTATCCTATAGAACGTTAAGACGGATAGGAGGAGTTAATACTCGTTCACTGTAGTAGAGTGGGGATGGTGGCGGAACGAGTCGTATCCTATAAAAGCTGAAGTCGAATCGGAGGAGTTATCACTCCTTCAGTCGTCGTCGAGTGTAACAGTGCTAGTAACAGTTTGTCAAAGTAATAAGTTTTATACAATGGGTAACTGTAGAAACGTTAATCAAAAAAGTGCATGGAAGTCGAAGGCAGCAATCCAAGGATAATTCAACATCACGCAGAACACCGCAGAAGAACATAGAAACACTTAAAGTATTATCCAATATAATAATACCTGGCGTGAATATGCAAGACAACCAGTTGCATTCATTATTTACGAACCCAGCTAATGGACAACAACAAAACGCATCATACCCCACGGCTTCCACATCACAGCATCCGGGCTACTTCACAGAACCATATCAAAATGTATGGCGGCAAGCAGAATCGTGTAACGGTCACGAAACATCCCACGGCGAGGCCTCAATTCCAGTGGATATCGTCAACCAAGCTCTGGCCGAAGTAATTAATGAAGAGGGTCATGAGAACGTAAGCAATGAAGTGATAGCGGATATGATCCATCAAATGTCGCCATGGAGCGAGGACGACTTTATAAGATCAGAAAAATCGACAAGTTCAAATATTAAAGATAAAGGACGATCCACAAAAAAGTCCCGTCGCACCACCGAGAAAGATGGATCATCCAAAAACCAAAAGTGAAGGAAGAAGAACGAGCAAGTACACTAAAACAGTTGCTAGGTGAAGTCTCTGCTATACCGACAGGGAACAGAAGAGAGCAAGAACAATCGGCAGCAACAGAGAACCCCATCATCATACCCGACGACGGCGAGGAGAATCTCAACATGTTTTCTCAAGAAACAGACATGACAATAATTAGACAAGCGATAGCATTAAAAAATAAATTGCTAAAGGAAAAAATGGATGCGGATCGGGAGTTTACAAGTACCCAACAAGAAGCGAACGGGTTGCAGGAGGAAATCACTCGTTTAAACCAGCTACTGACAGCCACGACTAATCGACTGGAAGAGATAAGTCACCGTCGCGACAGACCCGTAAATAAAGTAAACTGGATAAGACAATCCTTAGGTTAATAATAGTATTAAATTAATGTATACATATAAATAATGTTAGAGCAGTAAGAATAGTGTAAGACAGAAAAATAAATAAAGGTTGAAAAAAATAAATTGAATCGAATGGAATTAAAGAACAGAAAGTACAGAAACTGAAGTATGTAAAAGGGAGCAAGTGAAAAATAATAAAATTGAAAGTTGGTAACACTGGTAATAAAGAAACATCGAGTGAATAGAAAATGAGGTTGGTAACACTGACAAACGGGGCGCATACCCAAAGGTGCAGGTAGTCCAAATCTAACCCAAGCTGCATAGAATCACTGCGCAAGTTGAGAGGGGGAGTGGAAGCCATGAACCACGCTAGAGACGTCGGTGAAATTCTTTTCCTTCCAACCTGCGCCGGGTGCAGACGTGTGTCTCCGTAAAGAGTTTGTGCAATTGTGCGTTTAATTAAAATTAAATTCCGTGCTCGTTTTCGTGTTTTCGTTTTTTTAGAATAACGTTAACAATGGTAGGACTAAGGCGTCTTAAAAAGCGCACCACCACTAGGGGCGAACAACAACCCCAACCGCTGGTGACGCCCGGCCAGCGGATTTTATATAGACAGTGGCTGTAACCGGCAGTTCCTCAACTGCCACCCGACGTTCAACCTCCCCAGGGTACCGAAATCGCTCTGGTACCGGCGGCCAAGAGGCCAAAAACTACAACGAACACCGGTACTCGGAGTGAACCGGCGGTGGTGGTTGCTGGAAATGTCGGTCTGGCAAGGGGCGGTCAGGGTAGTAGCCGCCATCGAATAAATACGGTGGTGCCGCCGTTATTGTCTCCCATGAGTAGTATCACGGAAGACGAAATCGACGAAGTGGCCGCTGTGAGGAAGGCACGCTCCAAGATGGCGCCTTTCTCGTCGACCAAGGCGGCCGGTAATAACTCGGCATCTACGTCATCGACAAGGGAGACGCCATCTGACGACGCAAGGGAACAACAGCCCCCCATAACGTTGGTTACCATCGCAGATGTTCACGTGTCGGCCGCGCCAAGACGCGAACAACCGGGTGGTAATCAAGCTCCGCAAGGCGGCGATACACACATGGGAGACGACAGCGGAGATGATCTGCAAGTCTTCTCGCAGGAGTCTCAGTTTCAAATGCTTGATCTCGTCAAGCAATGAAAACGGGGCAACAGCGAGGGGCTGATAGCAGTCAATCGCGAAATCGCAATGCACGCGCAAGTAGTGCAAAACATTTGCGACAGCATTGGAAGCTGCAAAGCGAAAGCGCGATCGACTGTTAGCGCAGCAGGAGAAAATGAGGACCCCTGTTAACGATAAATGTTAAAACCGTCCGCGAAAACGGAGACACCAGAGGTTGTGACTACCTGATATCCTCTATTCCCCCCCCAGTCCCAAATCCCCAATTTCCCCCAAAAAATAGTAATCATAAACCGTATAGCCCATCCATCAATTCCCCATCCTTCCCACATCTCAAAACCCAGAAAAACCCAAGTACCCCCCCGAAGAACAAAATAATATGATTTCTTCTAAGTCAATAAGCCTTTAAAAATTTAAAATTAATTTTCTCGTCTTCTAAGAATACGTAGTACCCCGTCTAACGTATCAAATTACTCGTCTTGACATTTCCTATCGATTGATACCACTTTCACTCGCATCCGAGAAAATTTCAGAAAAACCATATGTAAAATTTCTAAAAAAATTTCTAAGTTGATTTTAAATGAGAAAAAACATTTTTTTTAAATTACGGTATTACGGATACATGTATGACCTATCAAATTATCCATCTTTAAATTTTCTATCGATTGATACCAACCTTCGCTCGCATCGGAAAAAAAAAAGAAATTGTTAAAATATTGTTCTATGCGATGGTGACTTCATAAATTACACTTGTGTATAAGACGATGTTGCCCCCTCCACTCGATGACGTCACACACTATATTTAAATGGAGGAGGACCCTACCTCAACTCAGTTTCATTTGGTCTGCGAATAGTAAAGTATTAAGTAATGGAAAATGGCTGTAGGGCAACCTCATCTTGAATTCCTGACCTGGTTAGCTACCACGATATTTTAAGAAAACAGCTATGAAGAGAGTCATGAGGTAAGTATTATAGTATGTAATTTTCCATTTTAATTGCAGGTAAATTATGTATTTTGTGTCATTTAGGCAGATCCCCTTAACACTGCTAACGTTCCTCAAGCGAATTTGTCAATAAGACAATTGGTCGAGGCGGGATTGAATGTATTCGAAGAGAATGATGATGAAGGTATGGAAGCTGATGCCGAGCAAGGACTTGCTCGTGGGATATATGTGGAAGCTATAGATATATTTACAGGACAAAAACAGTATTGCAATACGGTGTCTTGCATCGTAGTGCCAGGTGATAGGCTTTATTTCCTGTGTTATAGATGCTTTGAGTGGTTTACCGTTAACGTTACCCCCACCTCCAGATACCAATACATCGAATCACATAGGACAATCAGACTGGAGGATGCTGTATTACATACCTGCGACTCTTGTCAATTACCCCTTAGTCAACTGAAACTAGTGATGTGCAGTTCATGACCGAATAATTCGCATGTACTATTCACTTGAGGTGAACTGAACGAACTGTTTCACATTGTTGCCACTGAATAGTTCATTTTGAACTGTGTCTGAAATTGTACCGTTCATTCTCGTTTTCGTTCCCTCGTTCGAGTCAGTTCAGTTCTTAGTAGTACTTCGTGATTCAACATGTCGGACATGAAACATGAAACTTAAAACCGAAAAAGAAAACTTTTCAGTTTAGTAATTTAAATGAATTATTACACTGAATCGATACATTTAGCGTTTTTATCTGACATTCTGAACCATTTATGTATATTTTATAAACTAATAAAATAATTTACTTCAAAAGCTGATAATGATAATAAACTCAAAATATATTTCTATGTAAAAAATAATACGAACAAAAAAAGAAAGTTCAACAATCAGTAAAATTATAGTAGGTACTGTACATACTTTTATATAGATAAAAAATTTATAGATTATAGTTTAAAAATATTACATGCGACAATTTATAATATTTTATATACCATTATTTGGTTGGCATGAAGAGTATACCTACTACCTACTACTGCAATTATATTCGGTCCGCAAGGAAATCAAATACGAGACGAAATATAGTTCGTTTTGAACTGTAAAAAAGAACTATTCACTTAGGTGAACTGTTTCGGTCCGAACTATTCATCAAAGTGAACTGGAATGCCCATCACTAACTGAAACTAACAGACTGTTGTATACTTTGCAATAAATAGTGTTAAGTAGTTTTTGTTAGGTTAAGAGATGTAAATTGTAAATAAACTGTATATGAAGAATATAGTATAATATATGCAATAAGTGACTTTAATTATATTTTGTGTCTATATATTAATTAGTAAATCCATAATATTTCCCTATTCATGTGTTTTATTATATATCTTATAACTGAAAAAAAGTATGAAATTGTCAATGAAAATGAAACATTGAAAATTGTAAACAAAATTATTAGAAAAATAAATGATTAATGAAGCTATACGTGATTGATAAGAAATAAAGAACTGTATGTTAATTGGTATCATTATTTGCTTGTGAACCATCTAAGCGAAAGTATACCACTTTTTTGAAAAAAAAAATGGATACAATTGTTGTCGACATACAAGGTTTTAATTTGAAGCAGTTTTACCTAAAGTAGAATGCATTTATCAGTGGACAGTATACCGCTCATTATCTATTGAAACACCCGGTTTGTTTCAATACACTAGATAGAAAATCGAAAAGACAAGTTACATATCTAGAGCGATTTCACCATGGACTAAAATACTCTGACGGTTACATAAATTATGAAATGTTAGATGATATATTACGCAAACATTTATTACACTGCAATGTTCGTTTGGTTTATGTTAAAGGACACCAAAAGGAAATATTTCTTAAACAAAAATTACAAGAATTGGTACCATCATTAAATCCAATCGTAATCAATGTGGAGAACCTGTCACGTAATGTTAGCTCCAGTACACTTCCTGTATTTAGAAAAAATAGTCCATATTGTTTTTATCATAATAACGATAAATGTATGTGTAGCTTAAGGAACTGTAGGTATCTTTATAATTGGTTGTATGATATACGTACCTAATTAAAATATTTTTTATACAATTTATAATTTTTTTAATTCCCATCAATCTTCAAGTTACCGAAATACTCGCCACAAAAATATTAACTACGTGTGTATTTTTTTTAACTCCTCCCTTTATATTATGTGGGAGGGGTGAGTGGACAACTTTAAAAACCTACCATTCAATAGTAAGTGGAAGGGAGGTTCAGATTATCTCTCTCATTCAAAATGCGAGAGGAGGGATGACTGTTGCATATATATATTTGTAACTTGAATCTGTTTGGCAGTTAAGCTCAGCAGTTCAGACAGTCAAGCAAGATAAAATGGCAAGCATCCTCGAGTCTAAAAATTGGGACGCAGAATGTGTGGAACCTGGGATGCTATACCCGAAAAGAATTGAACCGCAAACTGTTGAACCACACAGAAGACCAGAGCCGCAGCCAGAGGAAGAGAATTGGGATAATGAGTGCGTCCCAGGATGCAATTACAACCCAATGGAGGCAATGCAGGATCGGACGGTAATCCGGAGCTGCCATCCGGTAGTGAAAAAAAGCAAGGCCGAGAAGAAGGCATATATATATGCGGAAAGGGCGCGATGGATCCACCTGATGGGTCGTCAAATGGAAGTGACGAGCCAGCAGTTTTTAACTAGCAAGAAATCATTTTTTGCATTTTTTTCTTTTTAGTTGTATATTCTTGTTTTTATTATTTGTATTGTATTTTAATTTATAAATATAATGTGTTTTCTGTCCAAAGTGTGTTTCTTTTTATTCCAAGTTCTCCTCTTTTGTGCAATATGCATAAAAAAAACAAAAAAAAACTAATACTTGAAAAGTAATTTTATTGTGATAATAGAACAAAATTATAACTATAAGTGTTACATACAATTGCAAATATACTAAATTAAGCACATATTTTGCCATATCATTTTACAAAACAAGATAATTACTATACATATATTAAACTATATCAGTCTTGTTGATCCAACTATTCTGATCTGATGGTAGTCCGAGCCATTTGACAAACAATTTATTACACCTTTTCTTTAAAATCTTTTCCACTAAGTATATATCGGGGTGCTTAGTCTTCTGAAGTTCGTACTCATAAAAACATCCTTTAATAGGTTGACCACTCACATCTTCTATCATGTATGTTACGGGGTTTGTTACATTGACTTTAGCAATTTTAAAAAGTTCTGTTGGATAGTTGGCTGTATACCCCTTTTCAAATATTCCTTTGTATTTGCTAATCCGAACCATGTCACCAACATGGAATTTTGATTTTAATGCGACTTTGGGATGATTATGTACACTTAACTTTGTTGTGTATTTTACATCTATGGGCTTCATCCCTATTGTATGATGGACTTTATTATTGTACAAGTTTATAATATTAGGAAGTATATCAAACCATTTGTATTTGCCTCTGGCCGAGAATTCTTTATATAACCAATTTTTTTAAGTTTTAATAATACGTTCCACGATTGCTGCCTTTTTTGTACTGAATGTGGAATAATGATTTATACCATATTCTTGCATCACTGTGGAGAACTGGCGATTGTAAAACTCGAGTCCTTGATCGCTCTGTAAGTTTGTTGGGGAATAAACTGCTTCTTGAATAATTTCTTTCATCGCAATAGAAACTTCCATAGCAGTTTTTTCTTTAGCGGTTTGGCCCAAACATATTTAGAATAGCAATCAATTACTATAAGTATATATCGATAACCTTTATTTTCATTTGCAAAATTCTGCATTTCTGCCAAGTCAATCTGCCATAAGTCTGCCAAACCTTTTATTACGGTTCTTCTCCTTCTAAAATTTTTTCGTGCTGGTTTATGTAATTCATTGACAATTTGTCGTTTTGTGACACTAATGAACATTATACCTTTTTTATTATTCCAGTTTATTAATAATAATAATAATAATAATAATAATAATAATAATAATAATAGTAATATATATTTAGATGTTCCACGTTCTGTTTGGAATCGGACCACGTTGACCTATACAATGAGGTCCTTTTCGGCGTCCAAATTTATTAATGGAATAGATGGCCATGCTAATCTTCCTCTGCCTCTCGGGGGATGGTATTTCGCAATGAGTTGTTCAATTTTTTCTACATCAAGTGTGAAATCAGTCATATCTTGTACCAACTTAGTATGAGCATCCGAGTTTCTCTCACTTGTATTTTTTAATTCATCTATTTCAGTTTTCATATCGCTTATCATTGTATCTATTTTTAGTTGTAAATTTTGAAACGTTTTTGTTATTTCATCCACGATTTCGTTCCTTTCTCTCTTTATGTAGTTTACTAAATTATCGGTTATAAGATTAGCTGATTTTTGTAGAGCGATTTACGTGAGTTCACCAGAGAAAGTACTTTTTAAAAACTTTTATTATTCATAAAATCGAGAACAGAATTCTATAATAATATTTTTATGTTCTTTAGATGAGAGCTAACAAGCAACTAACGATTCTAATCCTACATGACAATACCTACTGCGAAAAACGTATGTTTGCATGAAATATAATATGTTATCGGGCGGCTAGATTTGCTTATAGTCAGGGGACTATGGGTCCATAACTTCTCCCTCCATAAGTGATGAGTACCCCTGTAAAGGTGTACGAATCTAAATAATAATTTTATTACTTTGGGATGATGGTATCTTCATTGCTTCTTCTGTTATTCTTGGTACCATTGGGTGTGGTACAGTTTCTTTGGATTTATTTCTTGCTATAGTAATTTTGCATAGAACATAGACTATTACTGTTAACAGCAAAATGTAAAGCAATATTGTCCATAGGCTGGGTTTACTAAAGTGTTCACTTAAGTATGGTATGTTTTCAATATTGTTTGCTTGGGCATTTAATGCTGTTTTTAAGATTTTTAAATCATTTAAATCGATATTATCTAATTTTAATGGTTTAACACTATCGGAAGGTTTTAGGAAGTTTTGATTTGTTTTTAAAGATAGAATGGGTATTTGAATGTTCTTAAATTTAGTTTTTGGTTCTTCAATACAATTTTAAGATTGTTTGTTTAATAGTTAATTGACACTGAGGAACAAGTTCAAGGATATACGTTCCTAGCAGAGGCACATTTTTGTGTTCGTTTTCACAATTTTGTGTGGCCACTGTTTCTTTTAGAATTATTAACAAATATTTATCTTTGGATAATTTTTGTGTTTTAAAGGTTTTTAATGTCACTAGGAATTGTTCACATCTCGTTAAGTTCTGTTGATATTGGAGTAGTTGCACTGCACATGATGGATTCTCTTCTATTTTGCTAGGATTAAAGTTGTTACACATAAACTCAGCTTCCCGAATTTCTTTACAATTTTGATTCGTTGATATGTAATGCTGCTCGTGCAGGATTAGGTATTCGGAACGAGGAAGGATAGATTTGTAAATATTTCTCTCAATTTGGATAGGGATAGGGATTAGTTTAAAGTAACTATAGTCTTCTTTTTCGGTCAACGGTATCTCTATGATAAAAATTAGTTTATTAAATTTAGAATAGCTCTTAATTGTTATAATTTTTTCAAATAGTAGAAGATTTTTTAACTTTGCTTCGAACGGTAACCTGGTATTGGCCTCCAGATACTGATTAATTTTTTATATTTCTTCCAATAATTCCATAGGTTCGACAATCGAATTATGTAATATATTCATTTTGTAAAATGTTATAGCATTCTCTATATTGTCCAAAATTTGGATAATTATTTGGTATTCAGTAGTAATTTGAAATATGACTGTTTCAATAAGGATTAAATTGTAATTAGTTATACTTCGAGCTTCGGTTTTTGTAAGACGGTCTTCTATTTGTGTCATATGATTTTTAATTTTAACTTGGTTAGTACCTAGTATGGAGATGCTATCATTAAAATGTTTTATAGATTGATTCAATATACTTATCTGGTTTTTGACAAGACTTTTAATTGTATTTTGATTTGTAGCTAAACGTTCAAGAGCACTTTCGTAACGTTCGGCATCTTGGGAGTCAAGATTTCCTGTAATCGCTTTGACAATAGAACCCAACCCATTTATTAACCCTCTTTTATATCTAGTACTGACAGTCTCATTATTTGGTGGGTTAAGTTGTGATCATTTTGACCTGATTTGAATTCCTAAAAGATTTAGAAGCCGTTGAGATTCGAATAAGTCACCTTTGGTTTCTGAAGTAATATTGATTTTTTGAAATATCAATTTTAGGTTTAATACATATTTTGAAAGGTGCTTAAATTCATTTACGATATTTTAAAGGTCGAAAATTTGGATAAAAGACCACTGATCTATTTGGTTTTGCGTTGTACCTAGTTTAAATGGAAGGAGCCCAGGGTTTTCCGTAATTTTATGGAATGTAGGGGTCAATGCGTCCACTGTTATGCAGAGGGCGAATCTGGAACAGAAACAGGTATTCTTAGTTCCTTGATATGTATAATTTCAGTCTTATTGTTCTTTTTATTTTTTACCTTTACTTTATTGTTTTCTAATATTTCGATAATTTCGAAATGTCCTTTAAATTTGTTTTCTTTCTTATTTCTTTTACTGTTAGATTTGTACACAGTTTGACCTAGTTTATATTGTTGTTGTATTGAACCTTTGGTATTCCGTTTTTCTATTATTTTCTCTTTACTTTGTTGCATGTTTTCTGTTACATTCTGGTATATACCTTTTAATTTACTCTGATGACTAGCAACGTAATCAGAAAAGAAGGAACTATTAAATCGTGGGGATCACGGGATGATGTATGCCCTAATGTAAGCTCAAAAGGTGTGTATTTTGTACTTGAATGTATGGAACTATTGTAAGCTATTAAGACATATTTCATAAGATTCGAGTCTGGTCCATGTTCTGTTCGTAAAATACGTAGGTGTTCTAATATTGTTGAGTGGAATCGCTCAACGGGTGAATTTCCTTCGTGATGCGAAGGTGTGGTGAAGTGTACTGTTATTTTATGAATTTTTAATAATTCCTTCACAGTATCGTTATTAAATTCTTTCCCATTGTCTGATATTATTTTTTCTGGTAATCCATAATAACTAAAATATTGTACTAAGGAGTTACATATATCTATTGCAGTTTTTGATTTTATTGGCAGGGCTTGTCCTAATTTAGAAAATTTGTCAAATACAGTTAAATAGTTTTCGCCGTCAAATTTAAAAACATCTATATGTAGAATTTGGAATGGTTTCGTGGGCGTTTCTGTTAATGCTAATGGTGAATATGGTTTATTCCTAGCATACTTCGCGGTTTGTCAAATGTCACAGGTGTTGATATAGTTTGTGACATCCTGTTTCATTGTGGACCAATAATAATTTCTCCGAAGGTGTTCGTTTGTCTCTAATATGCCGCGATGATTATTTTTTCCTTCGTGCTGAAATTTAATGAGCATTATTTGTTCGTCTTTTTCTTTCACGTTATTTACTAATTTTGTGCATTTGATTAATTTTAATCCTTTTTCATAAAAATGTTTACGATAAATCTTATTGAATTCCTTGAACTGACTATCAGCGTGGAAATATATTATGTGGAATATGTTACTTAGAGATGTATAGTCCCTTAGAAATTCAAATATTAAATTTTCATTGTTTTTTGGAATTTTTACCTCTAAAATTTTAAATTTATAGAATGTTTCAGTTTTTACTTCTAATTTATTGTGGACGTTTGGAGTTATTATTAATTGGTGATATTTATTATTTATTATCTCTTCTATGATTGGTATGCCATTATTCACTGTTTCAATATTGCTATCAGAATGGACGGTTTCTAGTACCGCGGGATTAGTATTAGCGGTATTTATGGGAATTTCTGCTATGTTTTGATTTGAGGCTGAGGGTGTTTCATTATCAGGGACAATATTTTCACATATAGAACGTAAATAGTCTACTATATCTTGATCTATATCACCTGGTTGATTTATGACACTTTCGTTTTCTATAGCGTTAACCTGAATTCGGGACAATGCACCTGGCGTTTCAGATTCATTGCCAAAATTTGTGTAGTTAAGTATACCTACACCATTATTGAGATTCACCGGAATTTTGACAATTTTTTGACAACGCGGAGGTACTGTAATAGTATGGTGAAATATTTCCTTTTTTACATTGTTCTGATTAGGATTTCCAATAGTATAAGGAATATTCTGAGTACCCTCGTATATTATTGGGATGTCTGCATTGGGTGTTATCAATTTTCTGTGGTTAAAATCTATATTAGCATTTAACTGTCTCAAAAAATCTGCTCCTAGTAAACCATCATATTTATTAGAAAAATTAAACAAATGAAATTTTATTAACTGATTGGTATTGAAAATTTCAAATACGGGAACTTTGATTACTTCATTATGATGTGATAATGCATGAGCCGTTTGAATATAGAAATCTTCATGAAAGATATAAGGTTTGAAATATTTTTATGCCAAATTTGGGTTAATTAATGATCTAGAACTACCGGTGTCAATTAGAAAATTTACATTTAAATCCGGAATATGAATATATGGTAGATCGCCTTGGTAATTGTTTAAACTTATTAGGTACGTCAGTTCCGTTTGGTTGAGAGACGGATGAAAATTTACATCCTCGAATTCTGAATTTTGGTTCATCATATCAGGGAATTCATAAAAATTAGAAGCCTGGTCTTGATAATTAGAGTTATATTCGATTTCTTGTAAATTAACATGATAATTTAACAAAGGGTTATAATATTCTTGGTTTAACTCATTGTACATTTGCATATTAGACATTTCATTCACATCATAGGGAGAAAATTGAATATCATATGTACTATTTTCGTTGTCGAAATTTTGAGGGTTTGCGACTTGACTATTGTGTTGGTTTAAAGGTTTTTGAATCTGTTGAGCGAATAATTCTTGTGATACAAAATTTGGCTTATTAGTTATTCTAGAGTTACTGGAACTAGTATCCATTGGTTCAGGACGATTTAATTTTTGTTGGTTTTGATTTGGCGCAAAAACGTTACGAATATTTCCGTTTGTTTGTTGGTTAGTAAATTGGGGATGTTGTTGTGTTGGGAATCGATTATTCGGTTGCCAATTAAATCTTGTATTATACTGAGGTTTTACAAAACTATATCTGTATGGTGTAAAATTATTTGATAAATTTTGTGTAGGTTTCATATTATTAAAGTTTGGTCGAATATTACTTATAGGTGTATTAAAATGATTTCGGGGCATAGACTGCAATGGATTATGTACAAAATGTTGTTGGGGCCTAGGATGGGATCTCTGAAAGTTTTGGTTTACACGAGGTTGTGGTACATAAGAATTTTGTAAAGGTGCGCTTTGTCCTGCCTTGAAATATATAAAATTTTCTTCTTCTGTTACATAGGCAAGTGCCTTTTCAAGACTTTCTGGTTGTCTTAACCTGACAACTAATTGCATATGATATGGTAAAGCTTTTATAAAAGTTTTGAGTGCGAAATCATTGTAGTGTTGAATTTTTATTAATTTCTCCTGATCGTCAAAAATCTCAGAATTTAATTTAGAGAATAAAAGACTTCGTGCATCTTGTATCCGCATGCCGAATGTTACTGGGTTTTCACCTTTATGAGGTTTAAGTGATATTAGATCCTGAATCAAACAGTCAATACTTCTTTGATCACTAAAAGTTAAATTCAGGGCATCTTTTATTGCTAGCCATGTATTCAACTCGGTTCTACTGCCTATTAAATCGGCAGCGCGATTACGTAACTTACTAAGAATTGTGTCGAAAATGCATGTGTTTATTGGGTCATCACCTTTATCCAAATTTTGGAATGCTCTAATAAAATTGTCGCATGAATTTAGAAAACGTTGCAGTTGTTTTGGGTTTCCGTCAAAAGGCGGTATTTTATCTGCCTGATACTTTAACAAAGCGACGTTAATTACTTTTTTTTCGGTAGAAAGTGGGGTTAACCTGTGTCATTGTATTGTCAATTTGTAGATTATCAAAATTGTTCAATATATTTTCTACTTCAATAGCCAAGCTAGAAAGATCTTCTACTAAATCGTTTACTTCTGACATAAATTAATTATATATAATTTTATTTTATTACTACTGTTATACTTATGAGAATCTATAAATACAGAATATTTTGTGAAAACTATAATTTTGCTGAAGGAATAATGGGGATCTCAAAGAAATAATAGAAAGGAAAGAGCACTTACATAAATATGATGAGTCTCATTATCCAGTTTAGTTCGGAATCTTCGATTTTGTTTTATTTGTCACTCACTGTACACTAAAATTATTCTACACTTACACACTATTTACTTCTTCTGCTCCACTTCTGTTTTCCTTGATGTTTTGTAAAAATTTGGTTTTGTTTGTTCGAATAGCCAATTAATCGTTGAGACGAAAGGGCACTACAGCGATTTTTATCTGTTTTTTGCTTCTTTGACTATCCTACCGACTGCGCCATTTACGTGAGTTCACCAGAGAAAGTACTTTTTAAAAACTTTTATTATTCATAAAATCCAGAACAGAATTCTATAATAATATTTTTATGTTCTTTAGATGAGAGCTAACAAGCAACTAACTATTCTAATCCTACATGACAATACCTACAGCGAAAAACGTATGTTTGCATGAAATATAATATGTTATCAAGGCCGTGGGCGGCTAGATTTACTTATAGTCAGGGGACTATGGGTCCATAACTAGCGGAAAGGATATCTTTTCTGCAGGCATCCATAACTAAATTCACGTAGTTTAATGTTGCGCCATCATTTTCATCTGTAGGATCTCCTATATTTTTTAATTGCTTACCTTGGATATCATACTGTTTTTCAGTAGTGAGTTTGAAACCGATGCCTTGCGGACCACGTTGACCTATACAATGAGGTCCTTTTCGGCGTCCAAATTTATCAATGGAGCCCATCGTTCTATTGCGTTCAAATTACAATTGACAAAATAAACTGATATCTGCTTTATATATGTATTTATGGTTCATGAAATAAATGCGACAGATATTTCTCTAATAGATGATCCCTTCTTCCCTTAATTCATCAATTAGGGATATTATTTCATTCTCATGACCTGAATGTCCAGCCATTTTAGAACTCCACAATAACCTTAAGCGGTCGATTAATTCTTTGGGCTTATTCCAGTATATGTAATTCACCTTTTTGCCTGTATATATTTTCTGAGATGACATTACACCCGAAACTTTCTTGGGTCGAGTTGACATTCCACGTGGTAAAAGTGGTTTTATAATTTCGACGTACTTTTTTGATTTACTAGAATTGTATCCCAATGTTACATTGTAATTTTTATATGCCGCATTCGTTATATTCAATATGTCTCCAAATATATTTTTATTTTGATCGGTGATTCCATAACCCGTACTGCTTAGATCTGGGGGAAATTTTAAAAACAGTAAATCGTATAACTGAGAATTTCCTTTATATGTTCCGAGTTTCTTATTATTTCCCCAAAATGATATAAGGTCACCCTGAAATCGCTCTTCGGAGTTGCCCATGGCTAACTTTCCAGTATCGACATCAACTCGCAACCCAGACTTGTTATCAGACGCAGATTCGCCAGCTTTAACACCATTCATGTAGGTTGAAACGACATCAGTTAAATTTTGGAAATTGCTACTAGACGTGGTAGAACTTGAAGGTGTCCCTGCAGATGATGGTGGCGGCGTTTCCATATAAGAAATACTTTCCCTAATTGTTTCATCTGTTTGGAATTTCGGTGTTTTGATTACTGCAGAGGGTTTTTTAGGTTAAATACTGCTGTGTTTTGAAATTTACGATTTGTTTCCTGCGTTGTTTCAGAAATAGTTTTTAATGGCTTCGTTAGCGGTTCATATATTTTTTCCAAAGCCATTTGACTTTCTACATGTTTATTTTTTATGTAATTGAATTTTTTGCGAACAGCGTCCGTGGCTTCTATTAATTTACGTTTCAAATCTATTTCACTAACATTATTTTCGTCCTTATCAACTACTGATCATAAGATATTCATATTTTGGTTGATACAGTGACTTGGAATATAAATAAATATTAGCAAAACGTAAACCATGGGGATGTATAATAACGGAAATCATAACATTTGTTTTCCCACAGTTCGAAAGACCGATTAACAAACCCCGAATTGTTGAAGGCAACAAGGGTCTATGACGTCTATTGTTGATATTTACACCACTTCTTACACGTTCATCGAAATTATCCACTACAAATGTTTGCTTTTGCTTTACAATCCGCATTGTTTGAGGGTTGGATACAATATAAATAGATATAAATAGATATAAACAATTTTTCTATAAAAACTTTATTTTAGTTGAACTATATAATCTGCAGAGGGCGCGTACCAACGAATTAAGTAAGACGATACTTAGTGGCACAAAGTATTGGCGCAAGTAGATAAGGTAGGCCGGTTCCCCGCCGGAAGTGAACTGTCAGTGAGCTGGATAGCCAGCTGCCATCGAGCTAGACCACGGAGCTGCTGGTCATTGGCTTCAGGGGTTGAAGAAGAAGACTTAAGATGCATCCCCGCAGGTGTAGGTACACCAGGGGCTGCAGAAGAACACCCCAAGAGTGTGTGACATAGGTTCGTCAAGATGGCGACCTGACGTCACGAGCCGCGCCCAAGGTAGTAGCTCAGGCGGCCACTAGAAGGCGCGACAATCTGGCTAGGCGGTCACTAGAAGGCGCGGCAGTCTGGCGCCAAAATCAAATATCTGAGAAATTAGCGGGTAAATTCGTACGCAGCAAAAGCAGGAGCTGCTGCCATGGGAGCAAGAGGTCTCTGCTGTTGCATTCTGGCGGCAAATTCAAATATTTAGTATACAGGGTGAATCAAAAGCTATATACAGGATGAACAAAATAAGAATGCAGATAGAAAATACAATGACGTAACTTGTGAATGCGGATAGAAAAACATGCGCAGTAGGTTGCTATCGTCAAGATGGCGGCCTGAAATTAGGTATGAGGATTGCAGGTGTCTGGCGCCAAATGCGGGAAATTAGGTATGGGGAATGTCAAATGTCTGAGAATTTAGCGGGTAAATTTAAAAGCTAGGTATTAGGTCTTAAGTCACACGTGATACATGTGCTACACGTGATACATGTCACATGTAACCTACACGTGACATGTAGCAGCGCCTAATTGGTTGCTGCAGTCTGTCTGATGGTGTTAAATTCAAATATCTGAAATTAGGTATGGGCATTGTCTTACAAGAACTTAAAATCTTTATATCTCGTAAACGCGTGCGAATATCGAAAAAACAATTGAAAAAAATCTCCCCCGCCCCCACGGTTCTGATTGGTAGTCTTCTACCAATAGAAAAAAGTCCCAAACTCGTATGGCAAAGAACAAAAATAAATTAAGTCTGCTGACGTAGCGAGTCACGCTCAACAACTTTAAATCGTTGAATTGAAAAAATCTCCCCCGCTCCCCCTGTTTCTGGTTGGTAGTCTTCTACCAATAGAAAAAGTCCCAAGCTCGTACGTCAAGAAACAAAAAAAAAATTAGGTCTGCTGACGGCACGAGCCGCGCTCAAGAACTTAAAATCCTTATAACTCGTAAACGCGTGCGAATATCGAAAAAACAATTGAAAAAATCTCCCCCGCTCCCCCTGGGCAGTCTCCTAACAATAGAAAAAAGTCCCAAGCTCGTATGACAAAAAAAAAACAAAAAAGTATATATTCATATATATCAAATGACTCGTAGCGACATCCGTGATATTAATTTCAAACTATTTTCAATCTAATAGCGAAAGTAGGATTCGGTGGCAAATTCAAATGCAGTAAAAGCAAGAGCTGTCATGGACGCAAGAGGTCTGCTACTGTCTGGCGGTAATGTTATTTTTATCAAAGTTCGGCATTTATTTTAATACAATAGACAATGGTCTTCATTGTATGAATAAACAAAAGAAACGATAAGATAAAAATAAGGTACAATAACAGGAAATATGTAAAATGTAATAAGATTGATTCGCGGAAGCCGCGATATAACGTTACGTTTACGAGATGTGTTATTATGGCCTTTTTACGTGTCAAAAACGTTACGTTTTGCATCACGACTACGTCACGTTTTTGTGTCGTTTTTTTATGACCTTTTTACGAAACCGAAGCAGTAACCGACATGTGTGGGGATTATACAGTGCGCGTCTAAAGTCCGCCCCCCCCCCCTGCTAACTTTTGAACTCAGTGGATTAGTGACTCCGGACAAAGTACAGGGTGAATCGTGTAAAATGTATTATTTTTTGACAAAAAATTTATTTTCCCAAAATGAAAAATGGCGCCACAGGCGCTGTCAAATATATTTTTTTAAATGATAAGGTGGGATATGTTGCATATCATTTAAAAGGTCCCTCAATTCTCTGCATAACAGTCTTTAAAAAATTGAAATCGGTTCATCCTTTCTCAAGTTATCAGCGTTTTTGTGAGTAAGGTTATAAATGATTGATAATTGTTGATAATTGTATTCAACGGTTTATTAAAGAAAACAAATATTTTAAAACGAATAACTAAAGAACTTGTTCAAAATGAGCACCTTGGACCTCCTGACAATAGAAGAACCTATTAGACATTTCTTGGCGCACGTTATGAAATGTTTGCCTGGAGATAGATGCGCACTCGTTGCTGATTCTCTGCCGCAAATCCAAAAGATTTTCTGGTTGGGTAATGAATACCTTAGATTTAAGGTAACCCCATAGAAAAAAATCCAATGGACTCAAATCCGGTGAACGAGCAGGCCACTCAAGAGGTCCTCGGCGACCAATCCATCTGTCAGGATAAAAGTTATTAAGGAAATTCCTTACTTCTCTAAAATAATGTGGTGGCGCGCCGTCCTGTTGGTACGTTATGTTAAGCCCTTGAAACTCATGGAGATTATTGTGGACTATTTCGCCTATGGTAGGCTGAATATTGTTTTCTAGTAGATCAAGGTATACCTGTCCCGTCAAATTTTCTTCAATAAAAAAGGGTCCTATGATGTGATCTCCTAGGATACCTGCCCAAACATTCAACTTTTGAGGATACTGTGTGTGACCTTCTCTATACCAATGTAGATTCTGATCACTCCAGTATCTAACATTCTGCCTGTTCACATTTCCATTAAGGAAAAAGGAACATTCATCTGTGAAGCAAATGCTCCTCAGATAGTCAGCATTAATGATAATTTTTTCCGTCATTATCTCACAGAACTCCATTCTTCTGTCTGGATCATCTTCTGTAAGTTCATGGAGTATCTTCATCTTATAGGGATGAAATTTATTTTTTTTAAGCACTTTCTGCACGGACCGCGGACAAATCTCGTGCAGCTAACTCACATGTGATGTAGATTGTATGGGATTTACCACCATTTCCGCCATAATGTCTATAATTTTATCCTCAGGAAGAGACGGCCTACCACTCCTTTTTTCATTATGAACGGAACCAGTTCTTAAAAATTTAGAAATTAGTTGTAGCATATATTTCCTGCATATGGGACGTTCTGGATGTCTTTCATTAAACATTCGTTCTGCAGCATGATATGACCTCTGACACTCGAAAAAGAAAGATACTGCTTCAATTTTATCTTCAAGCGTACGGACCATTTTCAATAAATAAATCAATTATAAAATTAGTTAAGACAATACATATTTCACATGCACACACGTTTGACAATGTCAAAATAACAGTTGTCAACAACAATTTTTTCCAATAATATCAAATAATTATGAATAAATCATTCAATCACAAAAACGCTGATAACTTGAGAAAGGATGGACCGATTTCAATTTTTTAAAGACTGTTATGCAGAGAATTGAGGGACCTTTTAAGTGATATGCAACATGTCCCACCTTATCATTTAAAAAAATATATTTGACAGCGCCTGTGGCGCCATCTTTCATTTTGGGAAAATAAATTTTTCGTCAAAAAATAATACATTTTACACGATTCACCCTGTACTTTGTCCGGAGTCACTAACCCAATGAGTTCAAAAGTTAGCAGGGGGGGGGCGGACTTTAGACGCGCACTGTATATACATATCCCATCTCATCCATGACGGTGTCAAAGTAGTGAATATAAAAAAGTTTGACATCAGCCTTGAACTGTTTGATATAGATATAAAGATATAAAGGAAATCTTAATAATGGACTCATGTGTATTATCATCTCGTATTGCTATGTTAGATTCATTAAATTTTTGTTAATATTATCATAATATTTTGGAACTAATTAATTTGTGGGTTAAATCCAATAGAGTAACGTTAAATGTAGAGGAAATATTTTTTGGGTTTTGTGGTATATCCAATGATAGCTTGTTAAGTAATGCTCTACGTGAATATCTTTATTATAAAGATAATGTACCATCTGATTTAAATAATAAATAAAACTCTTTTAAGTAGACTGCTTCCTTTATTTTAATCAGTCTCTCACAATATCTCAACCTGTTAGTTGTTTCTGTTGCAAAAGTAAAATTATGACGTCACTTCATCATGATAAAATAAAGTATTTTAGTGATTTTATTAAAGATGACCTGCACCATGTTTCACTGGAATATATTGTTAAATATATACGGCCAACTGAATTATTGGATATTTGGCTACCCTGCTTTGTGTACTCCAATAGGCCAGACTGGAAAACTCAATGGGATGGTCCAGTTTCATCACAACAAGATTGCAGTTTTTGTGTACGTGCTTTATCTCAGCATTCAAAAGTTTGGTCGAGAAATGGCTGCGATATTAAAATGTTTATTAATATATTCTACCTCCTGAATATATTAATAAATTCAATATTGTAGAAGGAGATTAATAAATATAATATTAAATTTCCACTCAAGTTTTATTTACTATTATTGTTATTATTATTACTATCTAAGGTTGAAATAGGTGAGATGGGAGAGCGGTAGACTGAAAATCTATAGGTCTTAGGTTCGAGTCCTGGTTTCAACATATGCTTTTAATTTTTAAATTCATACCCCGCCTATGATCCTACTACTACTTGTTAATAAATATCCCTCTTTTATGCAACGCCACTGTATAAAATTTCAACATCAACAACAAATTATGGCGGGAATATGTACTTCATTTGTGTAATTAACCTCTTCGTGTACGGATGTGTGTGTTTGCTCTGTTATAGCGAAAATTTTAGGAACTGGTGAGTTATTGATACTATGTTTACTTGGGGCCCCGACCAAATTAAATTTTGTACTCATTAAAGCTATGTTAAATTAGACCGTTATTATTATTATACAAAATTCAGCGATAAGACCCCTCAAAATAAATGGAATATAATAATAAGAATTGCCTTAAAATCAGTGGAAGCCATTAAAATGAATTTCTTGGTAGATATTTTTCTCCCGATGCCTTATTAAGTGCTGTCGTTTACATATCAATAAGGTCATAGATTATCTATGCAAGTAAAAAACAATAATATTTGCATGCTGCACAAACAACTCATTAAATTGTATCAAATTATGATTTCAATAACAGGGTCAAAGGTGATTTACGTCCTTCACACGCGCACTAATATTTGCTATACATTGCACTATATTTGCATGCTGCGTTTTATTTAGCAATAATAAATAACTAAATATTGCACACTCTTATAACTTCTGTTTTCCTAATACCAAATATTGAATTAAACCTTCAAAATGGGCCTTATTTAACCGGGGTTGCACTAATTGTGATACCTTTCCATACCCCAAGATGCAAGAACTCAAATAAGAATCTTTTGGTTACTTAAATCACCAGTAACGACACGTTACTTTTCTATACATTAGCTCTGCTATTCTTGATACATCCTGTATAGCTTTTAAGTTTTGATACACCCTGTATAGGATTACACAAAAAGACTACCCTGCCAGGCTAAGCTAAGCCAGGCTCGTCGGATCTAAATTTAATGATAGAAGGCCAACAGTCCCTTTGTTTTTTTCGACCACTTAACCATCTAAAACACTACTCATTCAAGCGAGTTTCAATTGAAGTTAAGCTAAGTTAAGTTATTATTAAATTCATTTTTGTGAGGCTATTTTTTCGACAGATTGGGCCTCATTTTAGGCGGGGTCCTATAGGTTCCTGAGATGGGCTCCCTATTACGTCATTGTTTTTTCTATAAACTAGTTCAGTTTTTGCAGTACACCCTGTATAACATATTTTTATTTTACAAATTAGTTTCTTGATTAACCCTGTATACTAATGGAATGTTGGGCGTAGTTACGTCATTGTTTTTTTATAAATTAATTCAATTTTTGCTATACCCCTGTATAACAATTTTTATTTTACAGCTTAGTTTCTTGATTCACCCTGTATACTAATGGAATGCTGGGCGTGGTCATGGCGCGTGCCGCGAATGGAATGTTGGGCGTGGTCCTTTGATGTATGCCGACAAAGGAGTGTCGCGTGGGTGTAATGACCTCAAGGTCAGGAAAAAGTTCCCAGGCTCAAGTGCCTCCATGCCTACTAATGGGACTTTGCTATACAAACTTATTTCCAAATCCGTACCGTTTCTGAGATACAGGGTACCGTTGATGTTGAAAAAAAATTTATTTTTTTATTTATATCTCTTACAGTAATAAACCAATTGTTTTCAAATTTTATTTGGTAAATGCTACTCTGAATATTTACTTCGACAAACCAGTTTCAGCTCAATAGGAATAGCCAGTGGCGTGCAACCTGCACTCTCGAACCCCTTTTTTAAAAAAATAAATGTTATGCCACTGACTAACGTTTAAAATAATATAATATTTAGATGTCATACCCATTTCTCTCCAAAAAAGTATTCTTTCATTTTTTCATAAAATGCACCGTTACAGTGTAAATCGACATTTTATCAAATCATGTCATGTTCTTTCCTAACAAAATAATAATTTAAAATAAAATAATATCGGTATGATTTTATTAACTTTAATTTTTTTCACAAAACACACCGTTATGGAGTGAATCGATACTTTATGAAATGATATCATCTCCTTTTCTAACAAAATAATACCTTAAAATAAAATTATATCGGTATAATTTTATTTTAAGGTATTATTTTGTTAGGAAAGGACATGCCATTGTTTCATAGAATATCGATTTACTCCGTAACGGTGCGTTTTATGAAAAAATTGAAAGAATAATACTTTTTTGTAGAGAAATGGGTGCGACATTGAAATATAGTAATATTTTAACCGTTAGTCAGTGGCGTAACATTTATTTTTTAGAAAAGGAGTCCGATAGTGCAGGTTGCACGCCACTGGCTATTCCCATGGAGCTGAAACTGTTTCTGGAAGTAAATATTCATAGTAGCATATACCAAATAAAATTTGATAAGAATTGGTATACCTAAGAAGCCCTGCCTTCCATATAAATATAAATTCTAGTAAGTCACGCCCATAGTATAAATACAGAGATCAGAGCGTTCCAAAATCTCATTCTTGCAATGAACCTAGTGGAAATTAATTGGCTTTAATCCACCAGGAACTACTGACATTAGCTCCGGCTTAGCTTGTCGGTTAGGTGTCGGTTCGTAGGAAGAAAAAATGTTATTTTAAGTTATCCTGTTGGAGCGCCAGGATAATTTTAAATAGACGATAATAAATAATATGAGTTAATATAAAATAATGAATGCTTGATGAAATTAAACAAGTCGATTAAAATAATTGTATATTACAGTTAAAAAATAATGATGCAGGATATGTACAATTAATGTGATGAATGTTTAAAGAATAATGATCATGTATTAAATATTGATTAAACTACTATATGTGTGGTTGTTACCACGCAACAATGACTTTACAAAAAACTTGCTGGTAGCAGATATTGATTTGGTTTACACAAGAACAGATATATTCCTCTGGCCTCGAAGAAATCAGATTAACTCTCACCAAAATATATCCTTAACAATGGTAGATCAGGACTCTCCAAAGTGCAACAGTTATGCACCTACTGCAGTCTGCAGCTATAATAGATGGGCTAGCTAGCGTTTGGTTGGTATGTTCTGAGACGTTGGATGTCAGCAACTTTGTCCTTTCCAGTTCCTAGTGGTGGAGTTAAAATTTCTGAAGATTACTCTCTTCCAGTAAGCCAAGATGTTCTCATGAAATACAGTAAATGTGTTAAACCAAAATCATAGGATAAATACAAACTCTACTTTAACAAAGTAGAATCTCAGTAGACAATCTTGCTGTGATAACAAACACAACTGTGGTATTAAAATTTAAATTAGGTAATGAAAACAATTAAATGAAATAAAAGACAAACAGGAATCACCCTGTATAATTTGCATTAAAATTATCCAAAATTTGCAAATGAAATAATATTAGTTTAATAATAGTAAATAGTTAATTAAATACAGGAACTGTTAATTAGTTCCTAAAAGAATTTATGAGAAATTATTTCTTTTACTTATGAAAAAAAATTACAAAGTGAACAAAACCTATTAGTGACCTTGCTGGTTGAAAAGGAAATATATAAACATTCACTAACTGCTGGGTTATAAATTAAATATTTTAAATGATTGAATATTAACAGATTGTTAAATATTAACAAAAATAAATATTAAAATTGCCTAAACTTTAAACAAATGTATTTTACATCTATGCAATTTGAATTAATAGAAATACAAATCAAATTAATGGCTTTGTGCAACTCGATCAGGAGAGATACTTGTTAATAAGAAAATATTAAACAGGAAATTATTTGGGGTTTATTACCTTAGCCTATACTCAGTAAAAAAAAATAACCTATCTCCAATCAGAGATATAACTAAATGACTTTGAATCCCTTTAATATCTCATATTGACTAACAATTGCCCCGAGTTATAGATTTTCCTGCAAAGCTGGTTAAATAACCTTAATAAAAAAATCAACCCCAAAAGGTCAACTGCCTTGTAGTCTTAAACTTGATTTGAACTCCCAAAATGGTAGTCATAAAGACATGAATTTAAAACGAAATTACAGCGATATTTAGTTATTCAAAGTACTAATATAATATATATAGAAGACATCAATCAGACGCCCTAAAAAACTGAAGCCAACACGTGGCTTTGAACCTTAATAAAAAAACCCTACACGTATCCTTGTGTAAAAGTAGAAAAATACCAAATATAATTACTGAGTAACACTATGCCCTGAATAAACCACAAATATAATAATATCAAATAATAAATTAATTAATCAATATATAGAAAATGAAATTCAATAACAGAAGTATCTCACCTGCTAATTTACACCCAAAAAGCCCTGAAATTGGTCTGTCCTTCCAATTTATTGAGTACCCCCTCTCTTTTTCAAGAGTACAATGTGATACAAATGCGTTTAAAATATCATCCGCAACTGGTAATACGGAGGCGGAGTCATGGTTGCATATGAGTGACTAGCAAATATAGTACTGTACGTAAATTGTTACAATTTTCGTTACACACCCCCTGTTCCCGGTAAATAAAAATCAAAGACTCTAGGAGTCATGGATTTTTATTTCAGGCTCGAGTATAGATACTTAGTTATGGAGTAAACCAATAAGTTACCTGAAACGGTGTGAAAACTTACACTGCAGAGGAAAATATATGAGACTTAAAATGCGGGAAATGAGACGTCTCAAAAAAAATAATTTCACTTGCAATATGAAAAAGGAAATATAGGAGACTTAAAATGCAGGAAATGATGCGTCTCGAAATCATTTCACTTGCAAAACCACAAAAATATGAGACTTAAAATGCTGGAAATGATGCGCCTCTAAATCATTTCACTTGCAAAACCACAAAAATATGAGACTTAAAACACATGACAACAGTACGTCCCTCTACTGTTATACTCGCGATTAATTTAAAACGGGAGTGCTCCAGGAAACCACTACGACAAGCCAATTTTTAAAAGCAAACACCTCAAAAGGTTAAATAGAGCACAGTAGCAATACACCCTCTGAGAACCTCAACAGCAGGCAACCTCGATCACTCTGACTGAAGGCATACTACCCACCAATGACTACCCTTCCTAAAGAAGTTATAATGTTGCATTGCTGCAGCAAAATACGTGTTCCCAAAATTTGCCTGTCCCAATACCTTCCTAGTCCCTAAATACCAAACATATATAGTAACAAGACAGTAAAAAGGCTGTCACGGCCCGTGTGAATTATTCAGGAAAATATCCTTGTTTATCACTGCCTCCACTGCGAAGGAACAAATTATGTATTTGGTCACAGAGATGGAATATGATAGGGAAACAAGGTGCACAACTCGAAAAGTCAAGAGAAGTCTCGTCCTTGTTTCAACATTCAATATAATGTCCTTCACCATAGCAACAGATCAAACAAAACAATTTCCCGAGAGTAGGAACATATTTTTATGTTAAGTAGGTATACAATGACACAAGTCATTGACCTACTCAGTGACGTATTTAGATATAAACTGTCGAAGTTATCAATAGAAGAAAGAATAATAAAAACCTTCACATAAACTTAAGTTCTTTATACCACACTAACCTACACAGTGAGTACAAAAACTTAGCTCATGCAAGATTTAAATATGTAAAAGAAGAAATAGGTACCTAAGTAGAATGTAGGTAGATACCTACATTTAACATAAAAATTAAAATAATAAGATTACAACAATATAACTATGGAATTTATTGTATGATGGTTTGAACCAACTTGTGTTCTCAACATACGATATAAACCATTAATTGTAAAATTTGCCAACATATGATAATAAGATAGAAAAATGGCAATTGTTTACAAGATACTAAAAAGTACAAAACACTAATCAATAATAAGTAACAAATTCCATAGGAGTACGGAAAAAAAATAATAATAAAAATAAAAGATGACGATGTTAGTTTTTGACTATCTATCTGTACATAAGAAATAGAAATTAGGAATGTCCAAATAAAGAACAGATGTAATATTTATCCATGGTCTACACGGATAACACAAGATAAAGATAGGTATTATTCAGACACCCAAATTTTTTGATAAAACCATTTATTGCAACAAAGCTCAGGCATTCTCTAATTTCTTTATTTAATTTAATTCAATGTAAAATAAAATGAGGAGTATGTACAGCTAGCTAGAAAAGATTAAAGTTTCACCTTATAATTCCTTCATAGATCGGAAATAAATAGGGATAAAAATAAGCCATAAAAAAAATATAAACAAAAAATTACGATGTTATTTGTAATATTTCTATTTGTATATGGGAAAACTAGTAAAATACTGAAAGGAACAGATTGCCATACCTCAAATAAATATATATGTCAGAAAGAGAATAAATATAAAATACAATAAAATATTCTGACACCAAAGTTGACCATAGCAATACTTACGATTACCAAAGTTAGACATTTACTAATTCTCGATCTCTACTCAAAATGAGGAGCATATACAAACAGACAAAATAGTTCCCACCCTACAACCCTTGCATCGAAATAACAAAAACAAAAAAATGATGCAAGCCAAACAAATTTTTTTTTTCCTAGAAAAAAATAGAATAAAAAAATTATTGATTAATCTCCTGTTCCGAATCGGAAGAGTGCTCAGATTGGGGTTCATCGTCTGAATCCAAATTAGTGTAGTCTGGTTTAAGGTCTTTTACATGATAATTCCCTAAATTATTTCCATCGGTATCTTTAAGATTATAAACTAAATTTGAAATAACTTTATTAATTAAGCAAGGAATATATTTAGGAGCTAGTTTAGCAGAATAATCATTTGGTTTACTCGACAGTGTGTAATTTTTCTTCCAAACTCTATCTCCAACGTGAAATCGAACATCACGTTTGCGAAGATTAAACTGGTTAGCATTACGAACATGAGCATCATGTAAATTTTTCCGCACATCGACATATAACTCGGGTAAGGCCTGTAGGTCATTAATTAATTGATTTTTATTACTTATGGTAACTATATTGGTGTTATTTTCAGCAATTTTACCATAATAATCTCCAGATAAAGGAATGTTGCGTGCGAAAATTAAAATGCTGGAGAATAACTCGTTACATCATGCTTTGCTAATCTAATAGCCTGTGCAACCTTGTGGATTGAAGCATCCCAGTTTTAATGATTACCATGAATGTACGACCTAATTGATGTTAAAATAACTTTATTACAATGCTCGGTATAGTTAATTCTAGCGTGATACTTGGCAGTTAACCACATAGTTATTTTATAACTATCCATAAAAGCTTTCATTTCCTTGCTAACAAAATAACTCGCATTGTCCGATAAAAAAAATTGAGGACAACCATAAATAAGGAAAACTTGATTTTCTAAAAATTTTATAATACCTTTGGAAGTAATTTTGGACATGGGATGTACTAATACGGATTTGGTAAACCAATTCACTACAACTAAAAGATATTGATTACCATGTTTTGACCTAGGGTATGGACCTAGAAAATCCGCAGATATTAACTGAAAAGGAAAATTTATGTTTTTATAAGATCCCATTAAACCAGCTACAGGTAAATTTGTATTCTTATTAGCCGCACAAACTGAACATTTCCTAACATAATTATCAACACTTTTACGTAACCCAGGCCGATAATACAATTCCAAAATTCGGGATAAGGTTTTAGATATACCAAAATGACCTGCTGTTTCACTATCGTGATACAACTTAAAAATATCAGTGCGATTAGGTTTAGGTACTACAATTTTCCAGTCTGACAAATTACTAACACTAGGGCTAGGAGAAAAAATATGTTTATACAGGATGTTATTTTCCACACGAAAAGAAGGATACTTCTCCGGGTTATTTTGGACTCGTTTTATCATAGTAAGGTACCATTTGTCTTTGTTAAAAGTGGAAACATCTAGAACAGCGGTTTCGGATATAGAGCGAGATAAGGCATCTGCAACAACATTTGAAGAACCTTTTCCATGTATAATATCGAAATCATATTGCGATAACCTTACTGCCCACCTTGCCAAACGTCCTGAAGGGTTGGAAAGACTATGAAGCCACAGGAGAGAGGAATGATCGGTTTCTACAATAAAATGAGTACCCTCAACATATTTTCTGTAGGCCTCGATTCCGAGGATCACACTGTAGAGTTCTTTTTCCGTGGTGGAATAAGAGCGTTGACATTTGTTTAACATCTTACTAAAGTACGCTACAGGATGTTCAATGCCATCGTCCGTTTGATATAAAACAGCACCTACTCCCGTATCAGATGCATCACACTGTATATGAAATTGTTTTGTAAAATCGGGGCTAGCTAAAACAGGGGCTGTAGTTAACCTTTCCTTAATTATTTCGAAAGCTCTATCAGCTTCCGATGTCCAAGAAATTGCCTGACCCTTCTTACGACCATCAAGAAGGTCCGTAATAGGAGAACATAACGAAGAAAAATCTTTAATAAATCTACGGTACCAACTAACTAAACCAATTAACCTTTTTATCTCTGTCGTATTCTTAGAAACAGGATAATTTATGACCGCATCAACCTTAGATTGATCTGTTCTTAATCCTTGAGAATCAACAACAAATCCTAGATATGATAAATAAGGTCTACAAAATTCACATTTTTCAAAATTAACAGTTAAATTAGCCGATTTCAATCGATCATATACTCTCTTTAAAACCTCGATATGAGTAGGGAAATCTGGAGTAGCGATGATTATGTCGTCTAAATATGCAAAAACAAAAGGCTCTAAGGAAGGTCCTATTACCTGGTCCATCAACCTAACCATAGCTTTAGGACTATTTGATAACCCAAATGGCATAACACGATATTCAAATAACCCGCGGCCATACACAGCAAATGCAGTTTTAGACCTAGAAGAGGGATCTAATGGAATTTGATTGAAAGCGCTTTTAAGGTCTATTGACGTGATATAACGAGCATCTCTCAATCTACTTAAAATAGTATCAATTAATGGCATAGGATAGGCATCAGGAACAGTAACCTGGTTTAGTTTGCGACCATCATGACACACTCTAAATTTTCCAGGATCTTTTTTTGGAACCAACCAAAGAGGACTGCACCAGCTAGACTGAGAAGGTTGTATAATTTTAAGTTGGAGCATCTCATCGATCTCCTTATTAAGATGTTTAGACATAGCAGGATACAAAGGATATTGTCGCTGCCGTATAGGTAAAGCATCTCCCGTGTCAATAGTATGAGTCATGAGATGAGTATGACCGATTCTATCGGCAGGTGCAATAAATTTAAAAAGTTTAATAACCTTCTGCAGTTGTTCTCTTTGGTTAGGCAAAAGATCAGATGTAGATTGGATAGTGTACTGTACTGTTAACTGTACACAGAGTAGAAGTCTGAGAGACGTAAGTGAGACTACTAAAATCAATATTAATTTTAAAAGTTTGAAGGAAATCAATTCCGAGAATTAGAGAGTGTTTTAATGAAGGAATAACTAATAATTTTAAAGATTTAGAAACACCATTTAGAGTTACCGGAAACACAACAGAACCAAAAACTTCCTGAGATTGACCATCAGCTGTGGTGACCTGTATATTCCTATCATGCTGTATAGAAAAATTCATTTATCGCAAAAGGGTCATACCTAAAGATCCTAATATCGAGGAATTACTTCCACTATCTACTAAGGCTAACATGTTATTATTATAAATCTGAACATAAACATAAGGACGCGTGTCATTAGGCTTCCTCACAAAAATGGGATTTGTACTATTAAGAGAAACATTAGAATTAGAACTAAAAAATTGTTTTACGACTGCTAACCATTTGTTCCACTCTGAAACAGGTGATTTTATTGTCGTGAATTTTTGCCTTTGCCCTTTCCCTTGTTTTTGTTCAGGTCTATAGTTGCGTGCGAAGTGGAGGGTGTTACGGCTGGACTTGACTCGTTGGTGACGACGTCCAGGTTTACGCCACCACTGGCCACGTTTTTTTGGTAACTGGTTCTTTGCCTGACACCTACTACAATTGGACATAGTAAAATTACTACGTCCACATCTATAACAAAAAATAGTTTTGGGTTTCCTACAAATTTGGAAAGTATGCCCAACTAAATTACAATTCCAGCATCTAGGCGAAGAAACAGTAGCAATGTTTGCACGATTAAAAGGACGAACAAAAGTAGCCTTAAAGGTAGATGGTTCACTAGCTGCATACCCTAAAGCTGGTTTTAATAAACCTACAGAATTCCTACTAGGGGGAACATAACGATCCGACCAAGCTCGAGACTCCTCCAATTGTTTACAAAATTTAGTAAGTTCCTCTACAGTTTTCGGTTCAACTAAAGCTAATCTAGATATATAATAAGGATGTAAGTTTTTCTTGATTTTATTTACCCGCTCTAGCTCATTAGGTTTGGTTTTAAGTCTACTGAATAAATTTTCCATACACGCTATGAAGTTGATTATACGTTCGGTAGGACCCATTGTTCTACGGTCTATTTCCCGATTTACCTCATCCTCATAGGTGTAAGGAAGAAAATCATTTTTTAATTTAGTTACTAACGTATCCCAATCATTAATATTTGACCTAATCTGTAAAAACCAGATATAAGCAGTGCCTTCGAAGAAATCTCCAGCAGCGGTAAATAAATCAAATTTTGAAGCACCCCGGGCTTCACTTAATATTTCTATTTTCTCTAAAAATGCGAGAACAGAATCTTTGGTTGACCCAGAAAACTTAAGGTTCCATTTATATGGAGCTACAAACTTGTTCGGTGTCGCAGGCATAATATTGGAGGCTGGTAAAGTACCAGTCCGTATGGGTGGAGAAGTGGAGGATTTAGGCGTGATTTTAGAGGCCAATTCTCCTTCCAAATCTAAAATCTCATTTTGCAACTCGACAACCACAGTACCATCCACATCTTCGGTTAGGTTTAATCTATCAAAACGCCCTACTAAGTGTGTTAACCAAGCGGATATTTGTCTATATGTCTTATCGCTTCCATCCCCTAAAAAACTATCTATTAACACTCTTAGATCATCCTTTGTGTCGGTGATTTCTAGTACATCTTCTGCATAAAGCAGGGGATTACTAATGGATGTCTTTGCATAACTACGGTTCGCTTTCTCTTGAGCGAGTACACCACGTAAACGTTTCCTTTTAGTATCGACTGAACCAGAATAATCTAAGTGTCTAATGCGTAATTCGTAAGATAATTCTTTAGTTTTAAGGTAATGAGGATCCATCATGGAAAAAAAAATCTAAATAAATTTAAATGAAATCGGTAAGACTATTATACGGTAAAGGTCGAATCTCAAAATTTATCAAAAAACAGAATATGGTTAATGGTATACGTTCTATTCACCCACAAGCAACTCCTTATTTGTTCCACCGTAAATCTCAAAGCTTTTTTAAAATAAAATTATAAAAGGTAGGGAAACAAAATAGATAATTGAATTATACCAGCTGTATGTATATATATAGGAAATTCTAATTTCAATTTCTAAATCAATATCTTGAAACTCATACAAATTCCAGATAATCTTTGTTATCTTTCAAAATATAAAATCGTAAAATATTCAATCACCAATAAAATTCAATCACAAAAAATTATCAACAAGGTTTTGTGGCCAGAAGAAATGTTCACTATCTATAAACTTGTTCTATTCCACCAACATTCACTATAAAAGTACCCGATAAATTAAAACAACACTTGATGTTATTTGCCAATTTATTATTTTTGAACAAAAGCTACACACTTGTGTGCTACTTATGTACAAAAGCCCCACGTTGGGCGCCATTTATGTGCAATGAACCTAGTGGAAATTAATTGGCTTTAATCCACCAGGAACTACTGACATTAGCTACAGCTTAGCTTGTCGGTTAGGTGTCGGTTCGTAGGAAGAAAAAATGATATTTTAAGTTATCCTGTTGGAGCGCCAGGATAATTTTAAATAGACGATAATAAATAATATGAGTTAATATAAAATAATGAATGTTTGATGAAATTAAACAAGTCGATTAAAATAATTGTATATTACAGTAGTAGTATAGCTGGCGGGGTTCTGTGACACTTCGATGGCATGTCCATCCGAAGGTGTCCAAAGATCGAGGGGGTTCTCTCAAGGTGGCCGAAGAGTTCTTGGAATTGATCTGCAGAAGTGGTCGACAATGACTAGAAGGTATAGTTCGAATTTCTGCCGCGCGCCAGATATAGACGTCGCTGTACGAGATATCTAGATGAAGAGATAAGCGATATGCAGAGAGTGACGTGTCACCTGTATGGGGATGTCTTTTAGTCGAGGTTGGTGACATTTTTTTTTTACCTTTGCTTTTTTACCTGTTAGTTTAGCCTGGGCTAAAGGTGTCCTTTTGTACCTGTTGGTGACATGATGAAAAAAGTGATGTTTGAAATCATTTTTTGATAGTATTACATGAAAGTGGTATTTTCAAGTAATGTATTTAAATTATATCTTCCACAGTACATCTTAGTGTGCATATTTTTATAATAATTAATCAATATGCATGATAACCTTTTGCCCTTATTATTTTGTTATTCTCGGTTTTATTTAATAAATGGCGTAATTGATTTTTATAAAATAAGATGTATGTAACTTCTATAATTTAGGATCTCAAATAATAGACAATGAGGTATTTAGAACAAGTTGTTTACTTAATTTACTGTTGTACTATACAATATATATTTAATTCTCATCCTTACAAAACATTCTTAAATAGCTATAAATCTTCTTTCTTATTTTTTCATCGAGAAATGCTTTGGAAGTACATTCACATGTGTCTGGTCCACTTATTGGTATATCACATGACCAGGGGCAGCTAACATAATGATTCTCATATATAGAATCTCTCATTTTAACATGAGCAAATTTTTCTACTTGGGTTTGATAATGAAGAAGCTCTAAATAGTCTTCCTTCAGTATTATCTGACCGTATTTTTTTAAAAATTCTTTAACATCCATTGCAGAACAAGCGAATTATTACAATGATCAACTTATTCGTAATGCAATTGATATATATGAGGTGTAAAAGAAAACAGAAACATTGATTCCATAAAAATATATTACATATTAGTGTTTCTTTAATTATAATAGGTCACTTTTATTCAATTTACATGTATGATTTGAACATAATTCAGTTTATTTTTATTATTTTACAATATTCTTAATATATTTCTATACATATATGAAACATATCTTTTCTCTACTTGAAAGCTCTATAAAGTTTTGTGTGAAATCTTGGAGACTAAATTGCAAATCATGAAAAGTAATGGATGTGCTATTTTGAAGTAACGAATCTAAATTATATCTTCCACAGTACATCTTAGTGTTTCTTCTTGGCACTATGGGATAATAATACACATCATGTCCCACTATAAAACCAATCACTTGATCGTTTAAATTTTTCACTGTAGTATTAACAGCAAATTCTTTCCATACATTTTCTGAAGTAGCAGGGAAATAAACTGCGGGATACTCTTGCAAGACCAGATTCTCTTTAGATTTTTCAAACAAATAAAAAATTCCATTTTCTATTGGAATAGTATAATTTTCAACTTTTATAGCATTTCGTAAATAAGTGGGGCCATTGATGGTCAAATTTATTTCAATTGAAAAATTGTAATTCCCTATATCTATATCATCTCGTATATACAATGTTATGGAGACACTGCAACTTACTACACATAAAAGTGAAGTGAGTAGTAAAAACATGTTTATAGTTGTTTTTGTTGTTTACCAAGCTAATGTTTGTCTGTATATGAATATCTCAAGGAAGCAACACTTTTTATATATTTTCTAGTATCCCCTCCTCCTATTTTTTATTTATAGGAAAAAATTGTCAACATCAGGTCTCGATCCTGGAACCACAAGCATGCAAAGCAAGTGCTCTAACAATTGCGTTATATTCTCTAAGTATTAGGTGATAATAGTTTTCAAATGAAATATAATACATTTTTTAAATAGCTTTATTATTTAATATTTTCCATTTATACCATATATTTAATAAAATAACATTTTCATGAGCACAAGTTAGATCGTTAAAAGAATGATTTTTACAATGATAAGTTTTAATATTACAATTACAAGGTAAAGGGTTATAAACTTGTTTTCTTAACGTTTTTAAATTTGGACAACCAAGTTCATCAGCATTAATTATTTTGTTGGAAATAAATTTACTTAATACAGTTTTTTTGTTCAGTCGTTTAACTATAACATCTTTATCACCTACTATATTTTTTACAAAATCACTAATATCTTCCAAGTGTAGAATAGAGTCGAACTGTTGAAATTCATCGACCCAACTTAGTCCATGTATATTTCTTATAGTCCAAGTAACATGATTTTGAAAATCTTGATCGAAAAAGGAAATAGATGGTAGTCGTATTGTTTTATGAACCATGTCACCATTTGTCATGTTTAAAATAGCTATTTCTCTAATATAAAAATCACTGTTTTTATATTGAAATCCTTGAAAGTCAACAACAAACATTTTTGTTCTTTTAAACGATTCTGACAACACTACCTAGAGGATTGTACTTCACCAAACGATCATGTAGTATTAAACAGTATGCGGATGTGTTGGCTGGTATATTCTTGTTGGTCTCAAATACAATTCTTATATCCACTGCGCCCCCCTTTATTACATCATCATCATTTTGATGACTGCAATCGATAACAACGAGCTGTAGATATGTATCTGGTGATAAACAAGGTTCGCTTTGATTTTTATAATAATATGAATGTTGGAACTGCGTGTACATTTCATATAAAATAGTCCACTGTTTGTTATCAAAATTGGTATTTAAGTTGTCATAGGGATAAACTTCAGAATTTAAGTAAACTGAAATATTCGTTAAGTTACAGTGATCAAACTGACTCATAAATCTTCCTGGTGTATTTTTTCTATTAGTTTGAAATCCAAAGATAATGTATCGAGGTTTTTCCAATTTAGCACTGGTTTTTACTGGCCATGAATGTGTCGTTGTTTCTTGCAGTAGAGGATACTCTTGTAACTCCCAACGTCTAAAAGGTATATCAAGATCTATACCGTCTTCAAAGTATTTTAGTAATCGTAATTTTTCCTTATCAGACACAGATACATGTGGAACTTTCCATAATATTTTTTGTAATACTATTTTAGGGGTTTCATCTACCTTGTTTGTATGAATAGCATTCACATCAGAGGTACTCCTTATTAATATCAATTCCTGTCGTGTATTAATTATAATTTTATTGAAATCTTCATCAAACCCAAAAATCATTCTTAAAGGTAAGCATACAGAAAAATTTCCATTTGCATCTACTATTTTCGGATTCTGTAGGTGATCCCATCCTGAATTATTAAGTTTTGAAGTTTCATTTGCGGTAAAGGAAACATATCCCTTCATTAATGTAGTTATACCTGGATTTCGAACACGATCTATGACAACCCCTCCTAATTCATATCGAATTTCATCAAACAGGAAGGGGATTCCACAGTTAATGAAACTTAAAGTTGGACTGGGTGCTCCGGTTTGATCCAACAGTTTTCCTTCAATGTATAGAAAACTTTGTGATGGTAAAGCGTAAATATCCTGAGTCTAGATGGGTATTCGTATTTCGTTATTGTTATTATAACTTGTTGATGCATAGGGTTGATGGGTATGATATTCTAATTTGCTAATAGAGTTATCTACTTTGACATGCTGTTGAATATTTAAAATATTAAAACTCATATTGTTCTTCGTTTTTATATTGGCAGTTGCACTTTAAAAATACGATAAACTTTTTTATATTTAAACTTATCTTCAACTTAAAATTGTACCAAAAAGAATTTCTAAATAATTTACTAATGTTTTTTTAAAGTAAATCCTAATAATCGTAAAAATTTTTTGTTCTGAGGTATTAATCGTTTCACTTGTCGTTTCATACTAATTGTTTTTCTTCCTGCATTTGTTATTATTGTATTTGAGGGCATGAAAACAGGTGGAAATGCATCATCCATATATCTAAATACCATCTTAAATTGTTACACAACTTTTTTCAAATGCAATCTTACCGTGATCAACTCTTCCTTAAAATTGATTAGATTACCATCTTGATCAGAGATTTTAAGTACTATTTCATCAATGTATTGCGTGTTAATTGGTAAGTAAATAACATTTGAAGGATTTTCAATAATTTTGTAACCTGGTGCAACATTAGGATAAAACATGTGTAATATGTGTACGGCGTTTTCATTGTTGAATGAATTTGTCACTAAATTACACTCAACACAAATTGAATTCACCTTAAAAATGTCTATGGGAAAATCTGATATATGTTTCATATCTGCAACAAGTACACGAGGTTTAAACCCTAATAACTTCCCTATGCTGTTTCCTTTGGTAAAATCAATAGTTTTATTACATTTTATTTCACACTTTAATGTATTTCTGTTGGCTGTCAAAGTCAAAACTGTAGCTTCTTCCTCTTCCTTATCTGATATGTGATTAATTATGTATTTTTCCAGATCCCTTACTTCATAGGACCCCTCAGGTATTACAATTTCCTTATCATCATCATCATCATAATGGAATATATTATTAGAATTATCCACATTTGGAATAGAATTGTAACTGACAAAATCGATAAGACCCAAAACATAATTACTTTTATTTAAAACAATAGGAGGATAAATTCTTGAGGAAAGTGTTGAGGTCCTACTCGATACGGTAAACGTATATGACATGTTGACTTGTTAAATATTATAATCAAATTAGTACATATTTTTAATGTTCAGTTATTTATTGAATAAAAATAATAAACATAAATGTCCACAATTATAGCTATTATAGGTTTGATATATCTTATGGTTATATAATACATGACATTGACCATTTGAATTAAAATATTTTATTGTTTCTGTAGGAGGGCGAAGATTTCCAAAACTATCGAAATAAATTATGTGATCTTTATATTTTTTATAAGCAGTCCAATGTGTTCCAGGGCCGTCACTATCATCCAAGTTGATTACTCCGCTTTCATATACATGTATTTTTCGAGGTAATTTATTTCTCATAAATACACCTCTGAAATGGGGAATTTTCAATGATTTAGCAATTTGATCAATATCGATATTTGTTAAAGGTCGACGAGGAAGTGTTAGTGGAAGCTGTTTGAAATTTGATGAGGTGCGCCTAAAAAAAGCCCCAAACCACTTTTATAAGGTTTCAAGTAGACACCTTTACCCATAGCTATAGCTTCCATTCTTTTATTATGCCGTTGAGATTCATCTAATTGTTGTTTGGCTTCCCTAGCATCATTTACAGCCTTTGCAATACCAGCAGCACCTCCACTTAAAGCACCTAAGGCGCTAAGTCCAGCAAATATCGGTATTAAGGGTAATATCCCCCCTCTTTTCGGTATGTTTACAATACGAGGAGAAGGTCTGATCTTTTTCTTAATCTTTTTTGATGTCTTCATAGCCACTAAAATTGCACCAGCCATAGTTTTAGGTTTATGACGGTCTATACTTTTTCCAATTTGTTTAATTGCATCTTTTAAAGCTACACTTTTGAAATTTCTTTTTCCCTTTTTTCTTCTGTTGCATTTTGTTTTCCTTCTGGTTCTACACATTTTTCTTTTAGATATTTACTGTTTAACGTCTTTTTAAAACTGAAGTTATTACTGGTAAATATTACTATTTAAATAATTTTAGGTTTTTTGATGACTGGTTCCAGCTGCAAGTTATCTTTACCATTCATATATTTACGTTTTCGATGCATCGGTAGAGTCTCATAATGATTTAACTTTGGTATTTTTTCCTTAAAATTATCTTCACCATCGTAATTACTTTTACGTTTTCGGTGCAGCGGTAGAGTCTCATAATGATTTAACTTTGGTATTTTTTCATTAAGATTACCTTTACCATCGTAATTACTTTTACGTTTTCGTTGCAGCGGTAGAGGTTCATAATGATTTAATTTTGACCTTTTTTCAACAGGGCTCTCATCTATATCACCTTTAATATTATTTAATTTTCTCTTTCTAAAAGGTTTAATATTCAACAGCTTACGTACTTTGTTTAAAGGACTATCATCACCTTCTTCAATATTTAATTTTCTCTTTTTTCCCTTCATCAGCATCGTCATTATTTTCTTTTTATTCAACTTTTTCTTTCTCACTACATTAATATTTGGTTTGTTTCTGATATTTGTTATACGTGCTTTTTTAAAAGGACTATAATTTTCAACATCTACTTTTCTTTTTCTAGAAATTTTAATGTTGTTGTTGCTGGTGCTTCTGTTATCGTTATTATCATTATGTTTGTAATTAGATTCCATCTTGCTATATAACAATGAAGGCTGCTGTGTATTAAAATGTGAAAGTGTATCCAAATTTGCAATTCTACTACTATTGGTTAAATATTTATCTCTTTTTATTCTTTTTGTTTTACTTGGTTTTCGTTTTGTTTGTTGAAATTGTTGTAGACACGCGTTAATATTTTCTAAAGATTTTTCAGTCGATTTCTTAACTTTTTCCATTGATCTTACACAATTATTCATAATGTTTGAGTTTTCTCTATTATCATATCCCATACCAAGTTTTACTTTAGCTTTCATAGCCCCAGCAACTCCTAGTGCTGCCAATTTCTCCTTCCAAGATGCATCTTTTGCTTTAAATCTAGTCAAAGCATTTTGCGCCAAAATTTTATCAGCAGCATGACGAGTTTTAAGATCTGCATTTTTGGAATAGCTTACATCATGTTCCTTGCATGCGTCATCTAATGCGTTTATACCCTTATCACCTCGTGCTAACCTCTTCTCCAATTTTGTACCCGGACCACAAAAGTTGTATGATGGAATATGAAGTTCAAAGGGTAATTTATTTATTGCCGAATTTATGAGACCTCGTCAAGATTTAATATTCCCCAGATAGTATTTCATTTTAAGGTTATACATTGACTGAATATAAATAGTTTGTAACACTAATTTTATACTTATTTTTCAAATGATAGTTGTGATAGTAATATGAAATGAAAAAACTATGAGGGTGAAAGAACACAAAAATGAAGTGAAGATAAACAGGCAAAAAGTTAAGCTTCAAGTTGACAACCATGATTTACTGTTTCGAAAAAAACCACAAACGAAACATAGCGTTTTATTACCTAACACAGTAAGATGCATAATTACTGGCCCATCAAATTGTGGTAAAACCAATGTAATAATCACCTTATTAGAACATGAAAATTGATTGAAATTTGAAAACGTATAATGTCTATTCAAAATCTTTGAATCAAGATAAATATGTGTACCTAAGAGATATATTATTAGGTCCTATAAAAGGTATACGTTGTTTTCATTTTGATAATAGTGAAGACATATTAGAACCATCAAAGGCTAATCAAAACTCTGTATTTATATTTGATGATGTTGCCTGTTCCAAACAAAATATAATTAGAGAATATTTCTGTATGGGAAGACATAATTCAATCGATTGTTTTTATTTACATCAATCGTATGCAAAAATTTCAAAACATTTGATAAGGGACAATTCGAATGCGCTAATTGTTTTCAAAGTAGATGATTTAAATTTGAAACATATTTATATGGATCATGTGAGTTCAGATATGAGTTTTCCAAAATTTAAATATATTTGTTCACTATGCTGGAAACATCCCTATGGATTTTTGACTATTTTCAAAGATTTTGATGTTAACAAAGGAGGATATAGGATTGGATTTCATGACTTTATAAGTCCTGATACTATTTCTGATAAAATGATAAATTCTGTAGAAAATAAATCAGTTTATGATAAAATCTAGAACAGGTCTGTTAAACCACCTGCTAAAATCTTTTCAAAACCTGTTAAAACCTGTTTAAGAAACTAAAGTGTTATGGATAAAAAATTAAAGAAAGAACTTGTAGCTAAACGTAATATTATCAAACAAAAACTAGAATTATTAAAATTAAATGAACTTCAACAAAACAGTGTATTTTCCCCTATAACAAATCATCTGACCTTGTGGAAATGCAACAATTTTCCAAAGAAAATAAAGGATATAGATATATATTAGTTGTAATTAATTGTTTTTCAAAGTTTGTTTGGGCTTTTCCCCTAAAAACAAAAACTGGACAAGAAGTAAGTAAGACAATGGAGAACGTTTTAAGGACTGAAAAAATGAAAAATCTGCAAACTGATAACGGGACTGAATATTATAATAAATACTTTAAGGAACTAATGAATAAGTATAATATAAACCATTATAGTGTATTTAGTGAAAAAAAGGCGTCAATTGTGGAAAGAGTTAACCGAACGTTAAAAAATATGATGTGGAAGGAATTTAATATCAACGGACATTATAGGTGGATAGAATTGTTACCTAAAGTAGTTGAAGAATATAATAATACAAAGCATCACACAATTAAGATGAAACCAATAGATGTGTCGGAAAAGAATGAGAAAAGACTTTTAAAGACAGTATACAATCATATAAAAATTTCACCTAAAAACGTAAAATTTCAAGTTGGAGACCATGTTCGAATATCCAAAGTAAGAGGGGTATTTGATAAAAAATATCTGGCTAATTGGACAACTGAAATTTTTATTATTAAAAAAGTAAAACTAACTAATCCTGTGACATATCTATTACAAGACACCAATAAACAAGATATTCAGGGTGGTTTCTATCAAGAACAATTACAAAAAGTGAAATATTCGGAGGTCTACTTGGTTGAAAAAATTTTAAAACGTAGAAAAGATAAAGTCTTTGTTAAATGGTTGGACTTCAGCAACAAGCATAATAGTTGGATTTCTAGTAATAATGTAGCATAAAAGAAAAGGAATAGTATATTAACAGCTCAGTAGCTGCAAGATGCCCGTTCCAGCAAAATATAAATGTATAAAATGTCAAGGAGAAACCCTCATACCAAACACAAAATGTTTAGCATGTTTAGCTGCAGAGTATTTCAAAGACAAGGATAAAGCAAAACATATACCTAGTGTTTATTTTAAGAAATGAAATATTAATTATTGTTCACTATAAAAATGTTAAGATAATTTATATAACAAAATAAACATTTTAATAAAATGAAACCAAGTACGTATTTTTTATAGTTTTATTTGTAACAGATAGTGATCAGTCAATCAGTAGTCAATAAAAAGAAACAACTTTTAATAACATAGTTTAAGAGTTTATTTTTATTCATAACAATATAAATTAGTATCTGAATATTTTTCAACACTATGAGATTTTTATTCATAACAATATAAATTAGTATTTGAATATTTTTCAACACTATTTAACACAACAAAATTTTAAAATTAATTTATTTCAACTAGACCTTCTTGAGAATCTAAATTTAGATCATCATCATCGCCAAGCATGAGACCTGTTCTAGTGTTTAATATTTGCTTCCTTCTCTTCTTCTTCGGATGCTGTTCATCAGCATCACCATTATCACCAATTGTAATAGTTTTTTCCCAGCTAGCATTGTTGTTTAGTCTATGCAAGACTTCATCAGATTCTTGTGAGGGGGCTGCTTCAATCATTGGTGGTGCTGACCATGTCGATGATGATGATGAAGATGACGATTCAACTTGTGCTACATCCTCGTCCGCATCAACCCCATATAATCGTATTGCTTTTTCTAAAAGCAAAAACTCTCTTTCGTTTTCAATTTTCGTCCTGATATATGTAACAGGATATTTCTTCAACTTTTTCTGAAGTGTGCTTGTTCTTGGAGAGTAAGAGAGTTTTATTAGTATGTTCTCCTTTCGGACTGTTATTTCTTTTAGTCCATATCTATGAATACAAAATAAAAAATATATAAGCACATACGTAAAAATAAATAATTTTCAAAATCAAAAAACTTGAAAATAAAATAATTTTCAATTCATAATTATGAAACAAAATAAAAATATATAAGCAAATACATAAAAATAAAATAACTTTCAATTCATAATTATAAATACAAAAATAATAACTTACCCAAAAATATGCTTGAACACTACCACTGCCATATCGATTGGAAACATACTTTTATCTGTTATTGTAACAATAATTGTAGTTGGAGTAGTTGCCATCTTTACTGTTGACTGCTGATTGACTGATATGTTAACCGATTCTGCAGTCCTCTTTTATACAAGTGAATTTTTATGAAATAGATGCACTGGTCACGTTTTAGTACATGCATTTACATACATATTGCTAAATCATCATATTGACGCAAATGCATATTGACGTAAATGTTTTTTTTTTGTAATAAAATAAATATCCTCATGCTTTAAGAACGTGATAGACATTTATTGTGCATGCATGTTATTGAATTATCACATTAAATTAATATGGAAACAACATTTGCATATTTTTATAATAATTAATTAATCAATATACGTGATGCATTAATATATAAACAGCATGACGTGTGTATTTTTTTTATTATCACATTAAATTAATATGAAAATAACATTTGCATATTTTTATAATAATTAATTAATCAATATGCATGATAACCTTTGCCTCAATGATAGCACGTATGTGTGCATGACGTTTGATGTTATTTTAAAATATTATTTTTCTGCTATCGCTCGTCAGTGCATCACTACCATTGCAGCAAGAATAACCGTTAGCTGTGCGTGTGCCCTACACCTATAATACTGTAAGTTACAATTATTATTATTATTATTACTTTTATTTTATTGAATTCAAATATTTTATTTAACAGAAATATGCACTCAAAGAAAACTATTGACTGTATGCTTGAGGTTGTATTAAAAAAAGTTGGAAAGGCATCTAGTTTAGTTAAAACAAAAGAGGAGTATTGTAGATTGATTAAAATTTTAAACAGAATTGCTTGTTTGTGTAAAAAATGTATAAAAAATAAATCAGATTGTGTTAGAAATTTCTCAAAATTAGAATCAAATTGGGGTCTTTTGAAACACTATAAGGAAAACTTAAAAAGAGGTAAAAAATCATTGCTGTCTTCAACGTTAGGGAAAAGAGATTTAATTTGGCAGGATTTAGAATCATGCTTTGAAAAAAGATTGAAAACTGGCATCATCAGTAACTTGAATATAAAGGAACCAAAAGTGTTTTTTCAAAAAGCATTTAGAATTTTTTCTAATAAAATTAAAACTGCATTAAAAAAATCACTATTAAAAGTGAACGTTATATTTTCAGCTAATTTTGTTCAACCACAAAATCTTCAAACAGATATTAAACATTTTAATACGAAAAATCATATAATTGATAATAACACAAATTTAAAAGAGTGGTATATTGAATATGTGAAAAATAAAATTTTGTCAAAATTGGAATCATTTCAGGAAAGAGATTCAGGTTAGAGTTCCTATGAAATTTTAAATTTAAAAATAAATATTAATAATTATTCTCCAATTAATGGAGGATGTAGTTATGTGGAATTACCAAAGTTTATTAGGAATTCTAAATCTATATTAAATATAAAAAATAATGATCAATATTGCTTTCTTTATTCAATTGTAGCTGCTTTACATCCTGCACCACCAGACAGAAACCCCAACAGAACCACATCATATCCACATTTTAGTAAAATTGTAAAATATGAAGGTATCGAATTTCTAATAAGTTTACGTAGTATTCCAAAATTTGAAAATAAGAATAGTTTATCAATAAACATTTTTACAGTGGATGGTGAAAAACAAAAGAATGTGGTTCCTCTTTGTCTGAGTAAAACTAATTTTAAACCTCGAATAAACTTACTTATTTTGAACTGTAATAATAATGATGACGATGATAATGATATTTCTAATACAGATTATAAAAATATTAAGATTAAACATTTTGCTTTAATTCAAAATTTATCACGTTTGTTGTGTAGCCAAACGGCTGATTTAAAAAATAGAAAATTCTTTTGTGAATGTTGTTTAAATCATTTCAAAACAGAAAATAATTTAGATAAGCACCTAATAGACTGTGAAAATTTAAACAAGACTAAAATTACATTACGTTCTAAGAATAAAAGCATTTTAAAGTTTTGATACGTGGGTTTTTCCCACTGTTAGGTTTTGACTAGTGTTCGAGCAAGGACTTCTCAGAGTGTGAGTTACTTATCCAATCTCAATGATTGGTGCCTTTTTTACCACACAGCTACAGGTACCTAGGATATTAATTACAGTAGTTAGAGATGAAATAAGGGTATAACACAGTTATAATACTTTACCAAGTTACAAGTAATACTCTAGACTGGGATCTCATAATTTTATTATTAAGTTACTTAGTAACGTCGAATACTCATTAATATATACAATCAACTCTTAAACTTTAAGATAACTGTCTTTCTCTCATCACCACCCTCAGTCAAGGTAATAGCTCTACACGCTTACACCTACTGTAATTCTTACGAGAATGCTTCGATATCTCAGTGACTGAGTGAGGTTATGTGAGTAAGTAGTGTCTTGCTACTCTATACAAAAACAATAATATAATATAGTACAAGCATAACATGTTGAAAGATGATTACTACTTTTATTTTTAATACAAGGGTAATATTTTGAAAGATTATTAAAAATTAGTTTACTATAACCATAGGGCAATATCATACCATGAGATTAAAAAAATAACTTATCTGTGATTCGAAGATCTACAGGAACACTATGTTCTTACATCACTCTTGTCGATAGCTTCAGTCTTGTAATAAACTTCTATTCAGTAAGGTGAAACATTATATGACCAGTATTTTATTTCCACTTAGTAAGGGAACAATTTACTTCAACAAAAATTCTACCATGTCTAACTACGGTGAACCAATGGAAAATTAAGCTTATGAGACCTCAAAGTTTCGATTCGTGGTTATTGATACATCGAACCAAAAAAAAATACCATAATAAAACTAGGTACTTTCCATTCCAGGAAGAAAAAAAATTCACTCCATAAAAAAAAACAGGAGCTAGGCGACTGCTTTAAAAAACAAGCATAGTCAACCCTTTCATAAAAAGCCTAAAATTTTAATTACAATAATTAATAAATGCCTAGAGTACTTAATATATAATATTTTATCTTACCCATTATACAGGGCTTTAAAACCAACGCCATGTGGAGTTCAAAAAAGAAAATGCATAATAATCCAGCTTACGCTGTTTACAAAAATACATAAGTATTTTATACTATTGGTTTAGAAACAATCCCACATCTATCCATTGTAGACTACTTGTATTAACTATAATACCAATAATTCCGAACCAATTTGCAATTTACTTGAAAGCGTCTGTATCGTTCGACGACCCACGAGAAAAGAGCGATATTTTTAGCCGTTTGCTAGAGCATGGATTTTTAAAATTTTTATGCGCAGACTCGCCTGCGACACCGAGTTCATAAAATAAACAGAATGACATGTACATGATGTACAATGATCTATGTGCGAATTAGAGCAACACGGAGTAATAAGGAGTAACTCCGAATATTGTTCAGCCACACATTTCTACGAATACAAAGGAAACACAAGAATAATATGTTATCAGCCGATAGCTTTTTTAAAAAAATTGACAAGATAACTAGTGATCTGTTTCGACGTAAGGGTGAAGAGGTGCAATGAGGAGGAATAATGAGTAACTCCAAATCGCTCAACTACTACACATTCTCACTGATAGAAGGAGATGACTAGTCCTCTGTTAATGATGATAAATGAACAATGCAGATCTCTAAACAGTAAGGTATACAAGGTAATTGAGACAAAGGATTGAAGTTAACTAAATTGAATTTACACAGTGAGCCAAATAAGTAAAACGGTATTATTGATGCACACTGAAGTATAAATCTCTGCTACAAGTTGAATGACAATTCCAACCGTAACATTTACCCCCCCTTTCTCATGAAAAAAAAATTGAAGATTTTTTTTTTCTCTGGAGATTATACATCCAAAAGATAGAAAAAAACAGTTCACCTGCTGACAACAAATTACTGAAAATAGTTATATAATGATAATTTATACATTCAAGAATGTGTTTATTACTGGTCATATGTATCGTACTTACTGAACATTAGTTTTATCAGGTTTTAAATCCTTACAATGCCAACAACCTTTTGAAATGCCATTTTTGTCTTCTAACTCATAAACATTTATACCTAATTTTGTTTTGATCCTAAATGGACCTGTATATTTTTTCCCTAGTTTTGCTGCATAACTCTTAGCAGCATCTGATTGATTATATTCTTTTTTCCAGACAAAATCCCCTTCCCTATAATGTACAGGTCTGTGTCTTAAATCATAGTCATGTTTTGTTTTTATATGTGCTGCCTTCAGCCTTTGTTTTACAAAATTTCTAAGATCGTTTAATTTATTTAATCTTGGTTCAAGCGTATTGCCAGAATCAACATTATCTTTATTAACACAATTAGTTTTGTCTCTTAACTCTTTGTATTCATTACCATTCACTATCATTTCGTAACCAAAATTTATACAAAATGGTGATTTTTCTGTTACTTCATGTTTAGCTGTTCTATATGCACATCCCAAGTGACTAAGATATTGGTCCCACTTCTTGTGGTTTTCACCCACATAGCTAGATATCATAGTCTTTATTACTTTGTTACTGCGCTCACTGAAATTTGGTTCTGGATGATATAATGGATTATATAATATTTTGACATTATATTCCTTCATTAATTTCTTAAAATCGCGGCTTTTATACTGAACACCATTGTCACATTTACAGTACTCAGCTACTCCGAATAACATGAAAACTTGCTCTTCAATTATTTTAACTATACTAGATGCTGTGGCTTTACGTAATGGAAACATGAGTGTAAATTTGCTAAAATAATCACAAACTACTAAAATATATTGATTACCTTTCGAACTGCGTGGTAAAGGTCCTATTAAATCTGTAGCTATATATTGCCAGCATCTTTCAACATTAGGCTTACTGCCCATTTGACCTGCCTTACGTTTTTGTTCAGGCTTTTGTTCACAACAAATTTTACACTTATTAACGTATCTGGATATGTCAGATTTCATGCCAGGCCAAAAATATTTTGCTAAAATACGATGATAAGTTTTAAATATACCAAAGTGTCCGCCAGTAACAGGTTTATCATGAAATGTTTTTAAAATTTCGCTACGTTTACTTTTAGGAATGACTAATTTCCAACTAGCTATGTCAGAGAAATCCCCACCTATGTGCTTATATAACTCAAAATCATTTGATATACGAAAGTTAGGAAATTTCAGAGGGTTTGATTGTACTTTTTCAATCATGTTTTTATACCATTTGTCTAGATCCTCAGACCTCAAATCAAGTTCAGAAACCTCCGGAATTGCTCTAGATAAATAATCTGGTACTACATGATATTTTCCGGGTCTATGTATTATTGTATAATCAAATTGTTGTAAGCGTAGGGCCCATCGTCCAAGACGACCTTGTGGATTTTTTAAGTTATTAAGCCATATCAAACTATGATGATCAGTGATAATAGTGACATGAGTGCCTTCGATGTAACAACGTGTTTTCTCTAAACCATTGAGCACGCTCAATAGCTCTAACTCCGTCACGGTGAATTTAACCTCACTTTGCGATAATGACCTAGATAAATAACATATAACATGTTCTTTACCATCATAGACTTGACTTAAAACTGCTGCGATACCTTGTGAACTTGCATCACATTGTAATATAAATTCATAATTAAAATTAGGACAAGAAAGTATTGGCGCACTAATAAGTAAATTTTTAATTTCTATAAACGCTTTTTCACATTCAGGAGTCCAAATAAATTTACATTTTTTCCGAGTTAAATTTGTAAGTGGTTCGATTATACTAGACAAATTTGGTATAAATTTTCTATACCATGAAACCATACCAGAAAATCTGCGAACATCCTTTGGTGTCTTTGGTCTAGGCAAATTAACGATACTACTAACTTTGTCTGGGTCAGTATTTAACCCTTCTCTATTTATGACATAACCAAGAAATTTGAGTTCATCACGGCAAAACCTACATTTGTCTTTGTTTAAAGTTAAGTTGGCATCTTTCAGGCGTTTTAAAACCTCTTCCAATACTTTTAAATGTGATTCAAAATCTGGAGTTACTACTACGATATCGTCTAGGTACTTGAATACATAAGGTTCTAGTTCTGGTCCAAACAATTTATCTACCAAACTCTGGAAAGTAGCTGGGGCGTTAGATAACCCAAAAGGCATTCGAACAAATTGAAATAAACCTCTACCAGGTATCGTAAATGCAGTATACTGTTTACTGTCCTCTGACATCTGTATCTGCCAGTATGCACTTTGAATGTCTAAAGTTGAAAGGTATTTTGCATTACCCAATTTATCAAGAATAGAACTCATTATTGGTAAAGGATAAGCCCATTTTTCAGTTACGGAATTTAATTTTCTATAATCAACACAAAAACGATATGTGTTGTCCTTCTTAGGAACCATAAGGATAGGAGAACTCCATCCGCTATTACTTTTTTCAATAACTCCCAACTCTAACATTTTTGTTACCTCATCATCAATTTTTTTCTGCATAAAAGGACTAACTGGATAATATCTACTTTTAATTGGTGGACTATCTGTTTTGATAACATGTTCAGTTATTGAAGTACAACCTATTTTAACTGCCTTTATAGAATCAAAATATCCATTTATTATTGATTTTAAATCTGTCCTTTGGCTAAGTGTTAAGTCATCCGCGGTTTGTATAGAACTAATTTCAAAGTTATTAACTCTATTACCAAAATACCATTCACCTTTACGCAAGTCAGGAATTAAATTCATTTTAATCCAAAATATAGTTCCCAAAATTAAATCATGACGTAATTCTGGTACAACATAAATTGAAAAAATGAAAATTTTGGTTTTTAAGGCAATTGGGACTTCCATATACCCTATGCAGTTCAATTCTTCATTATTGGCCACAGTGCAATTAACATTATCTAAATTATGTAATTTAACTCCAAGATTACTCAATACATTTGAAAGTTTTCCATTAATAAATATTTTGTTTGCCCCAGAATCTAATAACCCTTTTATTTCACGACCATAAATAGAAACCGATACATAAGGACATTCACCCTCATTGGCTTGTTCAAAAACGTATTGTAATATAGGCATACTACTTTTATTAAAATTTTCTAACTCTAAATCTGTACAATAAAATCCAATACCCTTATCAATACTATTATTTACATCAACATTTATATTATTCTGGACCGATACCTCTCTAGAAACCAAAGCTCGGTCTACACTTGGTCTCTGCGAGCATTTCCCTGATTTTTACATCTAATGCAATTAAAACGTGTATATCCTGATAACCCACAAGTATAACACTTCTTTGCCATACAATTTTTGGCCATGTGATTTAATCCATTACATTTAAAACATTTAATATTTGAATTATTATTATTACTATTCCCTGTACCAGAATAAAACGTTTCAAATCTACTATTTCTTCCATTATTGCTAAACCTATCTCTACTATTATTTCTAGAATAGCTATTACTGTTGTAATTTGTAGAAAACCTATTTCTACTATTATCTCTAAAATTCCTATCTCTAGAATTGTATTTATATCTGTCCGAACCTCTATTTACATCTCTATTCCTAAAATAATTTTCTCTAAAATTTGTGTTGAAATATCTATCTCCACTCCTATCATTCCTATTTCTATTAATATCCCTATCTCTATTTACATTTACTCTGTCTAAAGAAAAATCCCTATTAACCCTATCGAAATTATTTTTATTACTAAATTTCTCCCTACTATTATCTCTATATCTAACCACCGAATCTTCCCTTGAATTATTACTTAATATTGAGTCCCTACTATTACTTCTTGAAGTTCTACGACTGGTGCTAGGTTTACTTTGTTTAGAAACTGATATATTTTTTGCATCAATATTCTCAAATGTTACTTGTTTATCAAGTTCAATATTATCTAACCTCTTTTTATTAGGTTTTTCATCCTGGTACTGTAAATCCCCTTCAATAACATTTTTCTTAGAAGAAGGAGGTACAAAACTAGCGATGTTCCTATTGGTATCCTCTATTCTTCTACCTAATCTAATTAAATGATCGAGAGAACTAATTTCATCAATAAGATCTAACCTAGTTTGATATTCTGGACGTAACCTTTCACGAATAATTTCTAATTTAATACTTTCAACAACAGGTATAGATAATCTGTCAAATAAATTTAGCATATATGCAACATAAATAGCTATAGATTCATTATTACCCTGAGTTCTAGATTTAATTTGTTCCCAAATCTTTTTATTTCCATCCCTAAAAAATTCTTCTCTAAAAAAATCACACAGTGAATCCCAATTCTGAGCTTGTTTCTTTATTTGTCTGTAATATACTCTAGCCTGACCTTCAAATAATTCAGCAGCACTTTTAAATAACTGTTCTTTTGATACGTTTCTTGCTTGACAAATTTCATCAACACGTTCAAAAAATGCATTTAAACTTAAGGAATCGGATTGACCAGAAAAAGTTAACCCCCATGAAGCAATTTTTAATTTTGGATCTATTGGTCCTGTATTAGTTATTTGAGTGACATTACTTATGGAAGTATTACTAATAGGTGTGTTTGATTTTGGAGTTGAACTACTTGCTCCTTGATTTAAAAGACTTTGTTCAAAAGCTAAATCGACAGGTACTGTACCCTCTTGAGTTTTCTTTTGAAAAATTTCCTGCTTGCTATTAAATTCTGATAAATTTTTCAAAGCTAATGTTAATAATTTGCTTTTTAACTCGAGTTTAACCTCATCTCCAGGTTCAATCCTTTCGATTCTATTTAAAACATGTGTTAACTTGGTTTTCACTTTTCTAATGAAAGAAGTAGTAAATTCTTCGGTTAATAAATTTACGATTTCATTTAATTTTTCCTCACAAATTTTTAATTCATTATCAGGATCAAAATGTATATCAGTTTTAAAGCTATGACCTTCACTTTCTAAATTTAAAAGTTCTCTAAAAAGTTTTATCAATTCTTTTATATTACCTTCCGGTTTAACCCCTCTAATTGATATTTCATACTCAAGCTCTTCTTTGAGCAATTTACTAGGATCTAGTTTTGACATTTTGTTTAGAAAAATGATTTATAAGTTATTAAATGCAAGAAAATAAAAGAAAGACACAATTTTGTAAATTTGTCGTGATAACCTCAATCTCTTTAGTTACCTCTGAATTATACAAGCACTACAGTTGCAAAAATGGGACGTATATCTTTCAATACTAATTAAAGTAGGTATGTAACTTTTAAGAAAAGAATATGTAAGTGTTATGCAACAAAACTTTACAAGAAATAAATATATACCTATTTTACCAATCCTGTTCCAAAGGTTGTCGGAGACTGCAGCTGTCGTCAAGTTGTAATGTAGTTCTCTGGCTGGGTAGTTAGTTAGTTGGGCGCCAATAATGATACGTGGGTTTTTCCCACTGTTAGGTTTTGACTAGTGTTCGAGCAAGGACTTCTCAGAGTGTGAGTTACTTATCCAATCTCAATGATTGGTGCCTTTTTTACCACACAGCTACAGGTACCTAGGATATTAATTACAGTAGTTAGAGATGAAATAAGGGTATAACACAGTTATAATACTTTACCAAGTTACAAGTAATACTCTAGACTGGGATCTCATAATTTTATTATTAAGTTACTTAGTAACGTCGAATACTCATTAATATATACAATCAACTCTTAAACTTTAAGATAACTGTCTTTCTCTCATCACCACCCTCAGTCAAGGTAATAGCTCTACACGCTTACACCTACTGTAATTCTTACGAGAATGCTTCGATATCTCAGTGACTGAGTGAGGTTATGTGAGTAAGTAGTGTCTTGCTACTCTATACAAAAACAATAATATAATATAGTACAAGCATAACATGTTGAAAGATGATTACTACTTTTATTTTTAATACAAGGGTAATATTTTGAAAGATTATTAAAAATTAGTTTACTATAACCATAGGGCAATATCATACCATGAGATTAAAAAAATAACTTATCTGTGATTCGAAGATCTACAGGAACACTATGTTCTTACATCACTCTTGTCGATAGCTTCAGTCTTGTAATAAACTTCTATTCAGTAAGGTGAAACATTATATGACCAGTATTTTATTTCCACTTAGTAAGGGAACAATTTACTTCAACAAAAATTCTACCATGTCTAACTACGGTGAACCAATGGAAAATTAAGCTTATGAGACCTCAAAGTTTCGATTCGTGGTTATTGATACATCGAACCAAAAAAAAATACCATAATAAAACTAGGTACTTTCCATTCCAGGAAGAAAAAAAATTCACTCCATAAAAAAAAACAGGAGCTAGGCGACTGCTTTAAAAAACAAGCATAGTCAACCCTTTCATAAAAAGCCTAAAATTTTAATTACAATAATTAATAAATGCCTAGAGTACTTAATATATAATATTTTATCTTACCCATTATACAGGGCTTTAAAACCAACGCCATGTGGAGTTCAAAAAAGAAAATGCATAATAATCCAGCTTACGCTGTTTACAAAAATACATAAGTATTTTATACTATTGGTTTAGAAACAATCCCACATCTATCCATTGTAGACTACTTGTATTAACTATAATACCAATAATTCCGAACCAATTTGCAATTTACTTGAAAGCGTCTGTATCGTTCGACGACCCACGAGAAAAGAGCGATATTTTTAGCCGTTTGCTAGAGCATGGATTTTTAAAATTTTTATGCGCAGACTCGCCTGCGACACCGAGTTCATAAAATAAACAGAATGACATGTACATGATGTACAATGATCTATGTGCGAATTAGAGCAACACGGAGTAATAAGGAGTAACTCCGAATATTGTTCAGCCACACATTTCTACGAATACAAAGGAAACACAAGAATAATATGTTATCAGCCGATAGCTTTTTTAAAAAAATTGACAAGATAACTAGTGATCTGTTTCGACGTAAGGGTGAAGAGGTGCAATGAGGAGGAATAATGAGTAACTCCAAATCGCTCAACTACTACACATTCTCACTGATAGAAGGAGATGACTAGTCCTCTGTTAATGATGATAAATGAACAATGCAGATCTCTAAACAGTAAGGTATACAAGGTAATTGAGACAAAGGATTGAAGTTAACTAAATTGAATTTACACAGTGAGCCAAATAAGTAAAACGGTATTATTGATGCACACTGAAGTATAAATCTCTGCTACAAGTTGAATGACAATTCCAACCGTAACAGTTTGGAAATTTTAAAAATAAAGAGAAAGTTCCTTTTGTCATATACAGTGATCTGGAAAGTATACTAGAACAATATGATGATCCTAAGGCAACTAATACTAAAAAAAGGTATCAAAAACATGTTCCATTTAGCATAGCATACTATATAAAATGTTCTTATGATGATAGTATTTCTAGATTTCAAACACATAGAGGTAAGGATTGCATTGAATGGTTCGTTAAGGAACTGGAAAAAATAGCTTTAGAAGTTGATAGTATTTTACATAATAGGCTTCCCTTAAATATGACTGATCAGGAGGAAAAAGAATTTCAATCATCTAAATTTTGTCATATTTGTTCCAAACCATTTGTAGATACAGAATTGTGGACTTTCTGGAAAATATAGAGGAAGTGCACATAATATTTGTAACCTTCAGTATCAGGATAGTCATGCAATTCCAGTAATTTTTCACAACTTAAGTGGATACGACAGCCATTTTATAATTAAGGCCCTTAGTGTAAAAGTTAAGCGAAATTTAAATTTACTTCCTATAAATAAGGAAAGGTACATATCATTTACAAAATATATAAATAACACAAAAATTAATTTTAGATTTCTAGACTCATTTAGATTTATGGCAAGCGATCTTGATAAATTAGCATCATATTTGGAAAAAGATCATAAAGTTATAACTAAAAAATATTGTAGAAATGATATTGAATTTGAATTATTGCAACGGAAAGGTATATTTCCTTATGACTATCTAGATAATTGGGATAAATTATTGGATGAACAATTACCTGATAAGAAACATTTTTTTAGTAAACTCAAGAATTGTCATGTTAGCAATAATGATTATGAACATGCTTGTAAAGTATGGAACATGTTTGATATAAAAAATTTACAACAATATGCCGAACTTTATCTAAAAACAGATGTGTTTCTGTTAACTGATATTTTTGAAAACTTTTGAGAAGTGTGCTTGTCTACATATCATCTAGATCCTCTTCATTATTATACAGCTCCAGGTTTAGCTTTCGATGCAATGTTAAAAATTACCAATATTGAACTGCAATTATTAACAGACATTGATATGATAATGTTTATCGAACGAGGAATAAGAGGTGGTGTTTCTCAATGTTCTAATCACAAAGCAAATAATAAATATATGAATACTTCAGAGTTTAATCCTAATTTGCCTACTTCTTATTTAATGTACTTTGATGTAAATAATTTATATGGTTCGGCAATGTGTTCTCCTTTACCACAAAGTAATTTTGAATGGGTAGATGATATATATTCAGTAAATAATGTTCTGGAAATTCCAGATGATTATGAATTTGGATATATTTTTGAAATTGATATACATTATCCTAAAGATCTGCATAAAAACCACAAAGATCTACCTCTTTTACCTGAACATTTAGCACCACCAACATCAAAATCTAGAAATGTAAAATTATTAACCACATTGTTTGATAAAAAGAGATACATTATTCATACATTATCATAATTTAAAACAACCTGTTGTCTTGGGATTAAAAGTGGACAAAATCCATAGAATTTTAAAGTTTAAACAAAGCTGTTGGATGAAATCTTATATCGATTTAAATACAAATCATAGAAAATTGAGTAAAAATAATTTTGAAAAAAACTTTTATAAATTAATGAACAATGCAGTCTTTGGAAAAACAATGGAAAATGTGCGAAAATATGAGGATATAAAGTTAGTAACTAAATGGTCAGGTAGATATGGTGCAAATTATTATATTTCAAAACCAAATTTTCATAGTGCTACAATTTTTGATAAAGATATGGTTATAATTGAAATGTCACGACTTAATGTTACATTTAATAAACCAATATACATAGGCTTTACAATATTAGATATTTCCAAAACAATTGTGTACGATTTTAATTACCATTATATAAAAAATAAATTTAGTGACAAAGCTAAGCTACTATACACAGATACGGATTTCCTCATATAATATTTCTTTGTTGATGATATTTATGAATATATCAAACAGGATATTCATAAATTTGATACATCAGACTATCCACCAGATAATGTATATCAAATACCATTAAAAAATGGTAAAGTTTTAGGGCTAATGAAGGATGAATGCAATGGTAAAATTCTTTTAGAATTTGTCGGATTGCGCTCGAAAATGTATTCTATAAAGAAACGTGAGAGCGAAGAACAAGAAAAAATTGAAAAGAAAGCAAAAGGTATTACAAGTGCAGTTTTAAAAGAGATATCATTTAGTGATTATTATCAATGTCTGTTTAATAATATTACATTAAATTGTAATCAGAATTTAATTCAATCAGAAAAACATGAAGTATTTACAATTGAAACTAAGAAAGTAGCACTAAGTCCCCATGATGATAAACGAATCGTTAATTACATCTACACAGATACACTCCCTTGGGGTTTTAACATTGAAAATATTTAAAAATCTACATATTAAAAATATTTAAAAATCTACATATAAAACTCCGCATTTTGTTTTAATTAATTTCCAGATGGACTCTTCCACTACCACCAACAACAACAACAACACAAACCCGGCAACAAGAAAGAGACAGCTGACATCATCATCAGAACTGAAAACAAAAAAACAGCGTAGAATTTCTCCCACAACAACAACAAAAAGAGCTCTAGGAGATAGAATGAAGACAACAGCAAAAAATAAAGAGAAATCTATTACACCATTTGAAATTTTGTATAGCAAAACACCTCTTGAAAAAGTAGAACTTTTATTTTCATTATTAGATAATATACTAGATAAATATCTGCTTGAAGAAGAAGAAGAATGAGGACAAACGAAAAATAAAGAGAAATCTATTATACTATTTGAAATTTTGTATAACAAAACACCTCTTGAAAAGCAGAACTGTTATTTACATTATTAGATAAATATCTGCTTGAACACTAATGTATACTACACGTTAATAAAACTTAAAAATAATTTTGTATGTCTTTTTTATTTTAACAATAATATAAGTATATAACATTTTATTTCAACAAATCTATTTCATCAAATCCTTCATCACCTGCATCCATTTCTTCTTCCTCCTCCTCCTCGTCTTCACTGAACATAAAGTTTTCATTAGAAATAAAAGGTGATAAAGTGTAAAAATGTGACTTAAGATCCAACTCATTTAGTCCATTATATAATTGCTGAATATTTATGTTATTTTCTAAAGAATTTCTACATAATATATATCCTCTTGTGAAACGATCTACTAATGATATTAAATATTCTCCATTTTCATGAAAACCATGTACTATACAATCGATAGTATCCAAAGTTAAATTATAGAATCTTTCCATAACATACTCAATAGCAGATCTTAAATCTTGAACATTGGTATAATCACCCATTTTATAATTTAAATAATCTGAATCTGTTAATGTTTACAACGCTTGAGACACTAAATTATAGAAGTTACATAAATCTTATTTTATAAAAATCAATTACGTCAATTATTAAATAAAACCGAGAATAATAAAATAACAAGGTCAGAGATCAATAATTATCTGTTAATGTTTACAACGCTTGAGATACTAAATTAGAGAAGTTACATACATCTTATTTTATAAAAATCAATTAAGCCATTTATTAAATAAAACCGAGAATAACAAAATAACAAGGGCAAAAGGTTATCATGCATATTGATTAATTATTATAAAAATATGCACACTAAGATGTACTGTGGAAGATATAATTTAAATACATTACTTGAAAATACCACTTTCATGTAATACTATCAAAAAATGATTTCAAACATCACTTTTTTCATCATGTCACCAACAGGTACAAAAGGACACCTTTAGCCCAGGCTAAACTAACAGGTAAAAAAGCAAAGGTAAAAAAAAAATGTCACCAACCTCGACTAAAAGACATCCCCATACAGGTGACACGTCACTCTCTGCATATCGCTTATCTCTTCATCTAGATATCTCGTACAGCGACGTCTATATCTGGCGCGCGGCAGAAATTCGAACTATACCTTCTGGTCATTGTCGACCACTTCTTCAGATCAATTCCAAGAACTCTTCGGCCACCTTGAGAGAACCCCCTCGATCTTTGGACACCTTCGGATGGACATGCCATCGAAGTGTCACAGAACCCCGCCAGCTATACTACTTACAGTTAAAAAATAGTGATGCAGGATATGTACAATTAATGTGATGAATGTTTAAAGACTAATGATCATGTATTAAATATTGATTAAACTACTATATTTGTGGTTGTTACCACGCAACAATGACTTTACAAAAACTTGCTGGTAGCAGATATTGATTTGGTTTACACAAGAACAGATATATTCCTCTGGCCTCGAAGAATCAGATTAACTCTCACCAAAATATATCCTTAACAATGGTAAATCAGGGCTCTCCAAAGTGCAACAGTTATGCACCTACTGCAGTCTGCAACCATAATAGATGGGCTAGCTAGCGTTTTGTTGGTATGTTCTGAGACGTTGGATGTCAGCAACTTGGTCCTTTCCAGTTCCTAGTGGTGGAGTTAAAATTTCTGAAGATTACTCTCTTCCAGTAAGCCAAGATGTTCTCATGAAATACAGTAAATGTGTTAAACCAAAATCATAGGATAAATACAAACTCTACTTTAACAAAGTAGAATCTCAGTAGACAATCTCGCTGTGATAACAAACACAACTGTGGTATTAAAATTTAAATTAGGTAATGAAAACAATTAAATGAAATAAAAGACAAACAGGAATCACCCTGTATAATTTGCATTAAAATTATCCAAAATTTGCAAATGAAATAATATTAGTTTAATAATAGTAAATAGTTAATTAAATACAGGAACTGTTAATTAGTTCCTAAAAGAATTTATGAGAAATTATTTCTTTTACTTATGAAAAAAAATTACAAAGTGAACAAAACCTATTAGTGACCTTGCTGGTTGAAAAGGAAATATATAAACATTCACTAACTGCTGGGTTATAAATTAAATATTGTAAATGATTGAATATTAACAGATTGTTAAATATTAACAAAAATAAATATTAAAATTGCCTAAACTTTAAACAAATGTATTTTACATCTATGCAATTTGAATTAATAGAAATACAAATCAAATTAATGGCTTTGTGCAACTCGATCAGGAGAGATACTTGTTAATAAGAAAATATTAAACAGGAAATTATTTGGGGTTTATTACCTTAGCCTATACTCAGTAAAAAAAATAACCTATCTCCAATCACAGATATAACTAAATGACTTTGAATCCCTTTAATATCTCATATTGACTAACAATTGCCCCGAGTTATAGATTTTCCTGCAAAGCTGGTTAAATAACCTTAATAAAAAAATCAACCCCAAAAGGTCAACTGCCTTGTAGTCTTGAACTTGATTTGAACTACCAAAATTAACCAGTCATAAAGACATGAATTCAAAACGAAATTACAGCGATATTTAGTTATTCAAAGTACTAATATAATATATATAGAAGACATCAATCAGACGCCCTAAAAAACTGAAGCCAACACGTGGCTTTGAACCTTAATAAAAAAACCCTACACGTATCCTTGTGTAAAAGTAGAAAACTACCAAATATAATTACTGAGTAACACTATGCCCTGAATAAACCACAAATATAATAATATCAAATAATAAATTAATTAATCAATATATAGAAAATGAAATTCAATAACAGAAGTATCTCACCTGCTAATTTACACCCAAAAAGCCCTGAAATTGGTCTGTCCTTCCAATTTATTGAGTTCCACCTCTCTTTTTCAAGAGTACAATGTGATACAAATGCGTTTAAAGTATCATCCGCAACTGGTAATACGGAGGTGGAGTCATGGTTGCATATGAGTGACTAGCAAATATAGTACTGTACGTAAATTGTTACAATTTTCGTTACATTCTACCTCAAGCTATGATAACAAAAGAACCCTATGAAATGATGCAATTAAAGTAATTTTTTAGGTATTTAGGTAAATCAAAGTTTTCTTTCCGTAGGATAATCCTTCGGAAGAAAAACTTTTAAATTCTAGAACAAAATTTTACCCTAGGCATAAGCTCCGCCCCTTGACAGAAAATTCAATATTTCACATAGTTTTACCTAATTATTCTTTAAGGAACTTTCATTATTTTCACCTTTACGTGTTTCTCTTCACGCTCGTGAAAGAACCATTTCGATAAAACGCGACGTATATTCAAGTTAAGAAATACAGTATAACGAGAAGACATCTGACAGACATAAAACGAACACCGATTTAATGGTCCATATCAGTTAAGAAAAAATAACATCGATAACACTTGTGAAATAACAAATAAGTCTAACAAAAAACAAAAAGAACACATAAAAAGAAATTTACAAAAAAACTTCTGTTGCAGCTCTACATCGCAGCCTGTGGAGGACAATTAATAGAAAGTATCTCCGACAATCCCGGTATATTACCAGTCCCTTTAGGCCCATGCAAAAATATTACTGGATATTGGACTATAATAAAAACAATAAACGTAGAACCATTATTAATGGAATATAACAATACTTTCAGAAGGAATACTTTCAGGAGAAAATCGCTGTCGCGATTTTCGTTCCCATTTCTAGCCCTACCGGGGGTCCAGGCCTGCGGCCTGGGGTCACCCTTCGGGTGACAAAAGCCTCTAGAATATTATTTTTAAGAAAATACATACGTAATAAAGAAATTTGAGATAATCCCTTGTATATGAAATAATAAATTTAGAGACAGAAAGCTGACATTTTTTATTTGGAATGATGATGTAATTATATCTAACGATTTTTTTTTAATAATATTATTATTAAAAAAGGTACTCTATTGCTTGATGGTAAAACATTATTTTTTAAGTGCTGAAAGTATAATTCATTTTTTAGTAAACATTTTGTGAAACTGTTTTCTCGAGAAAAAAAAATTAATTCATAACTTGTATTCTTCCATAATTTATTATATACGGTAACTTGATCACTTTATACCCAATATATGTCTACAATGCTTATAATTAAATACCTATGTAACTGTTAAAGATACACAGATTTGGTGTATATTGAAGGAACAATTTTTTTTACAATGCACTTACTATGAACTAATAAAGATAATTATTTAATTAAGCATAAAACTCAATTTTTTTTAAAATTTGAGTTTTATGCCTAATTAAATAATTACCCCCCCCCAATTTTAGGGTATGCTGAACGCGAATCTGATTTTCGTTTGCAGTCTTAGGTATGTAGTTTTGTAGTAAAAAAATAATTAAAAGTCATACTCTGTAAGTACACTTTACAAATTAATTTTAACATTTAAAACTAACTTGATCACTTTGTACCCGATATAAGTGTCCACAATGATTATAATTAAATATATAACATATAACTTAAAAATATATAAATTTGTTGTATATTAAGAAAAAAACATTTACTTACGTTATGTGAAGTAATCAATATGAACTGATTAAATCGGTCATTTTTAATAATTGTGACGTCACATGGCGGCACAAAAGATACCAAATAAATACAAAAAATAATTAAAATAATTTACCTATATTTACACCAAGTTTGTATATTATTATTTTTAACAATTATATATTTAATTAATTATAAGCATTGTGGATTGTGGACACATTAAGTTAGGTACAAAGCGATCAAATTAGTGTTAAAACTAATTTGTGAAGGTATACAGGTGATGACTTTTAATTATTTTTTTTTTCTTGAAATATACGTTCGACCGCAAAAAAATAATTTCTAATTCGTGTTCAGTATACTCGAAAATAGGGGGAAATCAAAATTTGATAGTTTTATGCTAAGTAAATAAGTACCCCAGTTAGTTAAATTAAAGAGTCATTTTTTATATATATGTTATCTGTGTGTTTTGTAAGCTAAAAATGATGAATTTTACAGACCGCCACAATGAACGGATTAATTCCAAACTTAACCTGCAGAAAGAATAAAAACTACGGCCAAGTAAACAGAATAACTAACCACTAATGTCAAAGTCTACATATTATAATAATACTAATAAATAATGGGGATAAAAAATTAAAAAAAAAGTTGCATCCGTTGTGATTCGAACTCGCGATATCAGGATTACGACGTTTGAACTTTACCATTGCGCTAAACTTCCTGTTGTCACTTTATGCCGCAAAATGTGTTAAATATGTAAACTCTACGTGTTAAGCTGATCAATTAATTTTTACGGATTTTCTAATTAGAAAAGCATTTCGCATCGGTATTTTGGTAATCAGGTGTTTGACAGTCGGTACTGTCGATTCCGTTAGCATTATTTCTCATGGGAAAATAATGAAAATAACCTATTTGAAGTTTAATTAATTTGACAGTTTTTGTGGGAGGTGCTTGTCCCGTTAGTGCGATATCACATCGTGGATAAAATGAGAAAGAAGTTGAGACGGATGCGACTCGAGATTTTCGAGGACGAAATAGACGTAGAAGGAGTCAACGTACGGTTTCGAAAAAAAATCTCAAAGGATTAGAGAAAGGACTGAACTTTCGCGTGAAGCCCTTCTCGAAGCCGTAAAAATTAGAAAAAAATCTCGGGGGTCCCGCGAAAAGTCGGTATTTCGGCAGGCGTGACGAGACCATTAGGCGCTAGGACAAACGCCGGTGCTAGCCGCATCTCTCGTCGAACGGCGATCGACGAAAATTTTGCAGAGGTTTTTTGAAAAGGCGTTTAAATTGGGAAAACGCGTAAGAAACGGGACGAAAATACCCCTACGCATTGGAGAAAGGCCGGGGGCGACCTCCGGTGGTCCGCGGAGATCGTTCCGAGATCGCCCCTCGGAGGAGATAGCTTTGAAACTTTCTCGATTCGACGACGGATTTTAGAGCGAGACAGATTCGACGCGTTTTAATATATATGGATTATATCATCAATACAGGGTGGTCCACCGGGAACCAACTCGATCTATATATGGAAAACTATTCATAGGAAAATTTTGAAAATTTGACAGTATACTAATGTCGGTGGGGGGAACTCGCCTAAAATATTCTCAAGATGGTGGCACTTCCGGTTATACCGGAAGTAGGTGCCAACTTGCTTATTTTAAATGGAACACCCTATATATTACCTCATTTTTAGATTCTACGTAAAATTCTACGTAGATTTCATGTATCATGTCTTATACCTAAGTCTAAGCGTTTTTACATTATTTAATGGCGATTTCGATTCATTGCTCTAGAGCACTCTGAAAGCACTCTCAAAGCGCTCTTTTATGGATTCGGTTGTTCGATTGACAAATGGGAGTGCTCTGTTGAAGAACTTCGTTTTCGATTTGTTCATAAATATCTCGACTGGAGCGCTCTTATCTGCTCCCTGAAAATTGTCAGAGCAGTTATATGCTCCAGATTTCCTAACCTCGTAAATAAAATTGATTAGTGTCAAGTGTCAACAGACACGGTAAACATCAGAGACAACAATATCATTGTGACAGGTGTTTACCGGGATCGTTATAATATATTATATATATAATTATAATATTATATTATAGGCATTGGCAAAAAAAATGGAATTGGATGGTAACAAAATTTTGCAAATAGTAGACTTTCTTTCATCTTCAGATGATACTTCTGATGATGAATTACAACTAGTTGAAAATTATATTTGCTCCCAAACACAATGGAAAATACTTGTTCTTTCACGGAAACTTATTCTTCCATATTTAACTTAGAAATAGAAAGTGATTTTTGGTGTAACATAACAGTCTCCCAGATAGCACAAAATTGTTCTATAATTATTCTTCAGAGTAAAAATTTATTCTTAAAATATCCTGTAAATATATTTGTTCTTTTAAAAATATTCTAAGAAGTAACAAATGGGACACTTTTTTCTCTTCTAAGATTATTCTAGGAATCATTCTTAGAATAAACTGAGAATAATCAATTTAGTAGGTATATTGTCTGAATATTTTTTTTATTTATTTATAGAATGGAGAATTAAATAACACAAATATTAAGTTTTAATGACAATTTTATTATAAATATGCCTAAATAAAAGAACCTCTGATAATCTTACAGTTCACTGTTTCAATGACCCCTTTTTCTTTTTTGATTTTCTCGAATTAGCCTACAGTGGAGTTACTGCTTTTTTATTTCTTTGGACGGCAGTATAGTAGAGTTGACCTATAATAAAATACAAAAATCAATATTTGTGCAGTCTTATTTTTTAAAATAAAATTAAACAATAATTACAGTCCGATTCGTGTAAAAATGAGATAAAGAATGTAAATCGGTTCAGTATTTCCTAAAATTAGTCTTGTCTCAGAAAACCACTAGAACGCCAGCCTTATGGGAATATTACAAGAAAATATCACAATTTACAGGTGGCAATGCCTTCTGAGGATTTACGGTACTTGGGATAAATATTTATTTCTAAATAAGATAGGAAACTATTTAGTAGTCGTCTAGTAGTAGTCTAAGTACCCTACTTCTTTGAGGGCATCACCACCTCCAAATCGTCATAAGAAATATGACTTATGATGTATTATTACTTTCTATAGAGGTAATTTTATGTACCTAAATACTTACTTTATAACTCGCCCCTAATTATTTTCCTTTCTTTTTGTTTCTTTAATTCTTTCGCTACCTTATCGTCATCGTCTACGATGGAAAATTAAATAATTATTATAACATTAGTTTATTTTTCATATCAGGCCATAATCGGCTAGATTACGTCGCTTGCTCCTAGTGGGAGCAGGTAATGTGATCTAGCATGATCAGGTAGGTAGTAAAATGATAATGAAACGCCAAAGGCTCTTGGTAATGTCATTCATCCTTGAAGATGAGTGATCATTTTTATTTTTAAATCGTACTACCTATAGTTATTGAACTAAAAAGGCCTTCGGCAGCTGTTTTAGCCATTATGCTTGTTGAAATTGTTTGTGACATAGGCAAACTAAACTAGATTATAAATAATCACATAAATGGAATTAAACTTACCTTTGCTCTTTCGTTACTCATTTGCTTTGCTGTTTCCAAATGTGAAATATAGTACTATTAACTTGTTTTATAGTGAACCGCTTCTAATTAGCACCTCCAGTTTACCGATTCATCGGAGTCACTATCTGTTTCTATTTCTTTATTTAATTAAACTTCAATATATTATATGACATGCAATGCCAATGTCAAATTACTTTGCAATAATCTCTTTTTTGTACAGTTGCTATGGCGATCTCAAACAATTTTATAATTGTTCCATAAAATTATTCTAAATATATTTCGAAGAAGAATATTCCAGAGAAAATAGTTAAAGAATAGTTTCTGAAAATATTATTATATTATATTTATTAAAATATTCTGAAAATATGATTCCAAGTGATTTTCCGATTATTTTTTCAGTAGTATTTTAAGATTAGTTTGAGGTTAAATTTATATTCTAAAAATAATTCAAAATTAATTTTTATAATTATTTTTTGAATAACTTTTAAGAAGATTAACAAATTATTTTGATAATGTTTTGTGCTATCTGGGCTTCTGTGAAATAACCAAGAATCGTTTCCTTGATACACAGAGTCACAGAACACCTATCTTTTGTTTCATTCCGGATTGCACTGTTCCCCCTTGGAACAGAAGATTCAGTTTGGAGTGCTCCATGCCCGATTTCTGACGTCACTGCTTCGTTTCAGAGTGGAACTGGAGCAAGTGAATCGAAATCGGCATAAGTTTTTATGAGAGAAATGACGTTTGCAGGCCCAAAAGCAGTTATCCATTTTTCTTAAAAGGAAGCCTTTATTATTTAATTTGGGGTGGGTTTCTTGTTCGAAAGAGCCGATTTTAATAGAATTTTTATAATATTGTGACAAGATTTCGCCGTACGCAACCAGGTTGTGATTTCGCAATAAATGACGGGACTATTGGATGACTAATCGCCAGCGTGGAGATATAAAAAAAACAGTTTTTGACAGGAGGCTGTCAACATCAGTGTAGTATTAAATAAAGTGTTTCTTTAGAATAACAGAAAAGTGTTACAGTGGTGTCGGAAGTGGGATTTGATTTTAAGCTTGGAAGAACTATCTAGAGCTTGGCCCGCAAGTGGGATTTTTACCCAAGTGTAACGTGTAGTTGTTATTCGTCGTGACGCAAGAGAGCTAACGGTGGGTGTGGGTGTTTTCTAAGAGGACTGTGGAAGGTTCTAGACGTTTATTCGTGAGTGAGACAAACACCCAAGTGTGACGGATCGCCGTGCTCGTCTCGACGTGAGGAAGCTAGCGGAAGTGCTTGGAACGACATAGAAGACAATCGAAGTTTCGAGAACTTTCCAAATAAAAGTATATGCCTGTCACTAGAAGTCAGGAAGCTACTAAAATGGAGGAGCAAATGGCACAACTTTTACAAATGATGCAGACCTTAGGAACTCAAACGCAGACCATAAAGGAAGAATTAGGTACAAAAATAACACAGCAAACCGATAAAATGGATGAGCAAACACAGAAAATAGCAGAACAGACACAGAAACTAGAAGAACACGTTCAGAAGATGGAAGACCAAGCACAGAGATTAGAAACCAGGCTGGAAGAACAAGTAAGTTCAATGAGAGAGGAACTACAAGTACATGTCCTTAAAATGGAAGAACAGTTGGCAGAACAAGCACAGGAAGCAAAGGAGCTTCAAATAAAAATGGAAGAAAAGCTCGAGGAACAAAAAATAAAAGTTGAAGAAAAGATCCAAGAACAAAGAAAAGAAATTAATAAAGAACTGAGTCGAATCGAAGAAAAACTGTCAAAGAACTTGGAGAGCCTAGCAAAGGAGGGTGTGATTAAATTAGAGGAACCATCCATCGGAAAACCTCAGAAAATGAAGCCTCCCGAGTTCGATGGGAAAGCCCCCTGGAGCGTGTACCAGCGCCAATTTGAAGCAGCCGCAACAGCAAATCGATGGTCAGACTCTGACAAAGCCACTGCTTTGATAATTGCTCTGCGTGGGGAAGCGCTCGACGTCCTACAAGGAATTCCTGCCGAACAACAGCAGAATTACGAGAGGTTAAAGGAACATTTAGACATGAGATATGGTGACAAACATTTGCAGCAGGTGTACCAGGCACAGCTAAAGAGCCGCCATCAGCAGAGTGGAGAAGATCTGCAGCGTTTCGAGGCTGACGTCGCTCGACTTGTTCGGTTGGCTTACCCATCTGCTCCGTCAGAGTTTTTGAATCAGCTCTCGGTGCAGGTATTTATTGACGGTGTAAGAGACACCGAGACACAACAAGCACTACGCCTGGGGAGACATAAGACCCTGAATGACGCCCTCGCTCATGCCCTAGAATTTGAAGCTGCAAAATTAGCCTCCAAGGGACATGTTAAAATACGGGCAATCACGACAAGCGAAGCCACGGAAAATGAAGATCTACTGCAGCAATTGAAGAAGGTCATTGAGAAATTCAGTGGCAACTCCAGGACACAGGATGGACAAACTGACCAACGGAGAAGCCGTTTGCCTCGATGTTGGAATTGTGGACGGGTAGGGCACTTGAGAAACCAGTGCAGATCCATCCCTAGGAACGGAGAGGGTCGTGACTCTCCAGCCAATGATCAGGAAAACTAGATTCAGCCAGTTTTAGGGAGCGAAGGCTGGCTGCACTCTCCCATCATGCCCCACCGGAAGAAATCATACTGTCCCGTTTTCAAGAGTCCGATTCTCTGTTAGTAGATGGCACAGTCTTTGGCCGAAATTTCCAAATGGTTGTCGACACTGGAGCAGCAAGAACAATCGTCCATCCAGATGTAGTAGGTACTTGGCGCATCAAGAACCCTACTAAACAATTTGTACTTACAACTGCCAATGGACAACATCTGCCAGTTAGAGGCGAATGCGAAGTGGAAATTGAACTAGGGGACGTGAAGTTCAAACATGGAGCCTTGGTAGCAGATATATCGGATGATGTCATCTTGGGACTTGACCTGTTACGAGCAAAGGGAGTAAACCTGGATTTGGACACTAGTACGCTTCGAATTGGAAACCAAGAAATAGTGTTGTCTACTCCCACCAACGGCAGCGTGATTCGAAGGATACTTGTCAAAGAAGATGTTATACTGCCAGCGCGGGCTGAAACTTTGATATCCACGGTATTAGATGGTGAACCATGTGGTGGCATGGTGGGAGTGGTGGAACCTAGCAACACAGAGTTATTCGCCAAATCTTTACTTACCGGACGGACTTTAATTCAACCCCAAAATATGACGACCATGGTACGAGTGGCCAATTTGAAAGACTTTCCCCAGAAGATTCCCAAGGGAACTGAAGTAGGAGTTTATGAACAAGTCACATTCGTTAGAACATTAAAAGAGGGGGAAAAAGTTGAAAAGAAGTCGCACATGAACATCCTACCGGAGTGCTTGAAGGACATTGTAGAAAGGGCTAAGTCTAGGTTAGCTGAAGAAGAGGTCTATCAACTGGAGGAGCTGCTACTACGGAATCAGGATGTGTTTGCACTGAAACCAGGTGACTTTGGACGGACAAGTGTAGTTAAGCACCGAATTGACACTGGGTCAGCATTACCAATTAAGCAGTCTCCTCGAAGAGTTCCGCTGGCCATGCGGGAAGAGGTTAACCAAATGCTAACCGACATGCAGGGTGAAGGCACCATCGAACCCTCGCAGAGCCCTTGGGCTTCTCCGGTAGTTCTCGTGAAGAAGAAGGATGGTTCTACCCGGTTTTGTGTCGACTACAGAAAACTAAATGAGGTCACAAAGAAGGACAGCTACCCACTACCCAGAATTGACGATACCCTGGACACCTTGGCAGGAGCCGAGTGGTTCTCCACCTTGGACTTGAAGAGTGGATATTGGCAAGTCGAGGTCAGTCCAGAAGACAAGGAGAAGACAGCCTTCACTACTGGCAATGGACTATGGCAGTTTAACGTGATGCCGTTTGGCCTCTGCAACGCTCCGGCCACATTTGAGCGTTTGATGGAGACTGTGCTTCAAGGCTTGCACTGGGAGACCTGCCTGATATACCTGGATGATGTGGTGGTGCTGGGAAGATCCTTCGAGGAGCACCTGAAGAACGTGTCTGAGGTCTTTCAGAAATTAGAGGCAGCGGACCTAAAACTTAACCCAAAGAAGTGCAGTCTATTCCAGAAAGAGGTCAAGTATTTAGGCCATGTTATTACTCCTGACGGTGTCAAGACAGACCCAGAAAAGACAGAGTGTATCAAGAACTGGCCAGTACCCAAAGATAAACACCAGGTTAGAAGTTTCTTGGGTCTGTGTACTTATTATCGACGCTTTGTGCGAGGATTCTCTGATATCGCCAAACCTCTTCACAAATTGACTGAAAACAACACACCATTTGATTGGACTCCACGTTGTCAGCAGTCGTTTGAGGCGTTGCAGAAATCTCTCTGCACAACACCAATTTTGACTTACCCCAGAGCTGGACAACCTTTTATTGTGGATACGGATGCAAGCAATATTGGTCTTGGAAGAGTTCTTTCCCAATTGCAAGATGGCGAAGAAAGAGTAATTGGATATTTTAGCAAGGTTTTGTCAAAGGCAGAGAAGAACTTCTGTGTAACCCGTAAAGAATTGCTTGGCATCGTCAAAACCTTGGAACACTTTCACAAATATCTTTATGGTCAGGAATTCCTCCTAAGAACGGACCATGCTTCCTTAAAATGGCTATTGCAGTTCAAGAACCCGGAAGGACAAATAGCTAGATACTGCAAACACTGTAGTGGTCTGGAAAGAAAAGAGGGCTCTTTTATTCCTTGTAAAGTGGTAACTGTCCTACTCGAAGACAAGTGGAGTCCAGGGGCGATCCGGAGAGATCAAGAAGCCGACCAGGACATAAAAATGATTTTGGAATGGAAAGAGGTGGGGAATGAGCGGCCAGCTTGGTCTGAGGTCAGCGACAAAGGTGCAGCATTGAAGAGCTACTGGGCACAGTGGGCCTCCCTCGTAGTAGATGACGGTATCCTAAAGAGACGGTGGGAGAACAATGATGGAACCGAGGTCAAAAATCAAGTACTACTTCCAAGATCTCGAGTCAACGAAGTGCTGCAGGAAGTACATGGAGGCACTGGTGGTGGACATTTCGGTATCAATAAAACTCTACAGAAGATTAGAGAGCGATTCTACTGGCTAAATTGTAGGGCGGATGTAGAAGATTGGTGCCGAAGATGTAGTACCTGTGCAGCCAGTAAAGGACCAAAGACCCGTTCCAGAGGACGTATGCGCCAGTACAACGTGGGTGCACCTTTCGAGAGAATAGCTATCGACATCGCAGGCCCTTTCCCTAGAACCCAGGATGGAAATCGTTACCTACTGGTTGCCATGGATTACTTCAGCAAATGGCCCGAGGTGTATCCACTCCCCAATCAAGAGACGACTACGGTAGCTGAAGCGTTAGTCGACAACCTGTTCTGCAGATTCGGGGTCCCTATGGAACTGCATTCAGACCAAGGCAGAAATTTTGAATCAGGTGTCTTCCAAAAGGTCTGCGAGTTAATGGGGATCCGAAAAACCAGAACCACTCCATTACATCCCCAATCAGATGGAATGGTGGAGCGCTTCAATGCTACGCTGGAAACAAACTTGAGGATGTTTGTCAACGAGAACCAAACAGATTGGGACAAGCTCATTCCACTATTCCTGCTAGCGTACAGATCTGCTGTCCACGAAACGACTGGCAAAACTCCTGCTAGGATTATCTTCGGGAAAGAGTTACGCCTTCCAGTAGACTTAGTATTTGGCCGACCTGGAGAACCATCTACGGACACAGACACCTACGTTGGCCAATTAAGACATCGACTGGCAGCGGTACATGAAAGCGTGAGAACTCGAATTCGAATGGAGAGTGACCGAATGAAGACTCGATACGACGTCCGGGCCAATTCGTCTGGTTTTCAACAAGGCGACCTGGTATGGTTGTACAACCCTTGTAGACGGAAAGGTAGATCTCCGAAACTACAAAATAACTGGGAGGGTCCCTATACAGTCATCAAGAGGATAAACGACGTCGTCTACCGGATACGAAAAAGCCCCAACAGTAAAATGAAAGTCGTCCACCTGGACCGTCTGTCTTCCTATAGGGGTGATTCCGATCGAGACGATCGGTCTTAAGGAGGGGGCAGTGTGACAAGATTTCGCCGTACGCAACCAGGCTGTGATTTCGCAATAAATGACGGGACTATTGGATGACTAATCGCCAGCGTGGAGATATAAAAAAAACAGTTTTTGACAGGAGGCTGTCAACATCAGTGTAGTATTAAATAAAGTGTTTCTTTAGAATAACAGAAAAGTGTTACAATATTTCAATAACTATGAATAGAGGGTGTTAAAAAAAATTGGTTAAAAAGAAAATTGGGAAAACTGCAAAAAATTAATTTTTTCAAATGGGAACACCCAAATTTTATGGTTTTATCTTATTTAGCATTAAAAATAAGGGTAAGTTTGTGTATAGTTGTCTATCCCGAAAATTCTTAGTTTTCGAAATATTGCCCGTTTAATATTTTTATTTGGTAATTTTGCTTCGTATTTTAAGTTAAGTTACTCTTAGTTGGCTGTGACAGCGTTAAAACACAATCAAAATAAATGCTAAACAATGTATTAAACTGTCATTCGCCATTTGCAAATTATTAATAATCATGCCGGGGCGCTTAAATTATACAAATAAAGATTATTTAAACTTATTTATTATTTATGGAGAATGTGATAAAGTTATATCAAGAACATGTGACACATTTGCCCTTCGATATCCACAGAAACAGAAACCATCACGATTTGCTGTTAAACAAATTATAGAAAATTTCAAGAACTTTGGATCCGTCAAGAAAATAGTGGAAAGAAATAAACCTCTCCTTAATAATGAGAATATTGAAATAGCTATTTTGGGATATTTCGCCGCTAATCCGACAATGTCTATAAGACAAGCTGCGTTAAAGTCAGGATTATCCAAAATAACAATTCTTAGAATTTTACGCAAACATAAATTTAAACCATACGCATTTTCCATAGTCCAACATCTAAAAGAAACTGATTTTCCAAGACGAGTGGCATTCTGTGAATTTATGATAACTTGGGCGCAAGGAAACAATTTTTTTCTGGACAATATCATTTGGACAGACGAAGCTAAATTTACGAAAAATGGTGCTTTTAATCGTCATAATTCCCATTATTGGAGTGACTCAAATTTAAATGTATTTAGGGAGCAAAATTTTCAAGAATCTTGGCAGTTCAATGTTTATTGTGCGATAAGAAATGATAGCGTCGTGGCACTACATTTTTATCAGGAAAATTTGAATGGTAAGTTAGATGATTTTCAATCATTCTAAATATAAAATGTGCTTATTAAATTATAGGTGAAGGCTATTTGAATATTCTCCAAAATTTTGAAACAGACTATTTAGAAAATGTGCCGCTTGCTGTTCAAAGAAATTTGTTTTACCAGCATGATGGTGCACCTCCACATAGTGGCTATCTCATCGATAATTTTTTAGAAAATGCTTTTGATGATCGATGGATAGCCAACAGTGGTCCTTTCCTTTGGCCACCCCGCTCTCCAGATCTCTCAGTGCTCGATTTTTTTATTTGGGGTACAATTAAAGATCGAGTGTATAAGACTCCCACAACAACGATGGAAGATTGTATGTAGCGAGTGAGAAATGAATTTAGAAATCTAAGTCCTGAGTCAATAAGAAAAGCGACCCACGAACAAGTGCTGCTCAGATGCGAGAAATGTCTGGAAGGTCAAGGACATCAATTTGAACATTTACTGAAAAAATAATGTTTTTTAAATTCAAAGTTCCCTATTTTTAGTGTTTTCTTTTTTAAATTAAGTACCTATGCATTGTTATTTTTATGGATCCTGCCATAAAATTGTTTCCTTGCGCCCAAGTTATCATAAATTCACAGAATGCCACTCGTCTTTGAAAATCAGTATCTCTCAGATGTTGAACTATGGAAAATGCGTATGGATGGAATTTATGTTTTCGTAATATTCTATGAACTGTTGATTTGGCTAATCCTGACTGTAACGCAGCTTGTCTTAGAGACATTGTCGGATTAGCGGCGACATATCCCAAAATAGCTATTTCAATATTCTCATTATTAAGGAGAGGTTTATTTCTTTCCACTATTTTCTTGACGGATCCAAAGTTCTTGAAATTTTCTATAATTTGTTTAACAGCAAATCGTGATGGTTTCTGTTTTTGTGGATATCGAAGGGCAAATGTGTCACATGTTCTTGATATAACTGTATCACATTCTCCATAAATAATAAATAAGTTTAAATAATCTTCATTTGTATAATTTAAGCACCTCGGCATGATTATTAATAATTTGCAAATGGCGAATGACAGCTTAATACATTGTTTAGCATTTATTTTGATTGTGTTTTAACGCTGTCACAGCCAACTAAGAGTAACTGAACTTAAAATACGAAGCAAACTTACCAAATAAAAATATTAAACGGGCAATATTTCGAAAACTAAGAATTTTCGGGATAGACAACTATAGACAAACTTACCCTTATTTTTAATGCTAAATAAGATAAAACCATAAAATTTGGGGGTTCCCATTTGAAAAAATTGATTTTTTGCAGTTTTCCCAATTTTCTTTTTAACCTATTTTTTTGAACACCCTGTATTCATATTTATTGAAATATTATAAAAATTCTATTAAAATAGACTCTTTCCAACAAGGAACCCACATCAAATTAAATAATAAAGGCTTCCTTTTAAGAAAAATGGATAACTGCTTTCGGGCCTGCAAACGTCATTTCTCTCATAAAAACTTAAATAATGTAAAAACGCTTAGACTTAGGTATAGGACGATACATGAAATCTACCTAGAATTTTACGTAGAATCTAAAAATGAGGTAATATATAGGGTGTTCCATTTAAAATAAGCAAGTTGGCACCTACTTCCGGTATAACCGGAAGTGCCACCATCTTGAGAATATTTTAGGCGAGTTCCCCCCACCGACATTAGTATACTGTCAAATTTTCAAAATTTTCCTATGAATAGTTTTCTATATATAGATCGAGTTGGTTCCCGGTGGACCAGCCTGTATAATTTCCCATTATAAAACACCCGAAGAAATGATGACCAAATTTAATAATTCCTTGCCAATTTCTTCTAAAACAGCTAGAACAGAAATTTAACCAGCTATGTCCAAAAAGGAAATTAAGAAATAAAATAGGACTAATCAATGGGTGTAGTTAAATTAATAACTAGAAACTTGGACAACGAAGATTTTGCAACGAATTGAAACAAGATTAAACACCCTAGAAAATGATAATAATGGACAAAGACTTAAAACTGCAAACAACATTAGCAAAAGAAGCCATAATACAGTTTAACAATACCATGAGCAATCTTACATTAAAACAGCAAATAATAAGAAATAAAATTCTAGATTTAGAAAGAGCAGTCAATGTCGTAAAGGCAAGAAGGTACCACATTTTACACACTAATATTGTGTACACCCAAATTATCGTAATGACACAAAACATATTACAAATATTATAAACCATCGAAGACTCAATTACCCTTGCAAAACTACAGATGATGCATCCATCGATAATACAACCTGACGACCTCCTGCAATATCTCAACAAAATAGACAAGTCTATGTCACTACCATTTCCAGTACTACCTGACCAACTGCTAAACTTCGAAAATCTCATTAAAATTAAAGCATACCAGATCCAATACAAAAATTAACCTTCTTACTTGAAATTCCAAGAATTGACAATATCGATGATAAGCTATACCACATTTACTCCTGCCCTGTCTCAAAACTACCTAACACTTTCCAAACAATCATACCTAATAATAAATTCCTAGCCTTATAAAATCAGTATTACAGTGATTTCGATGATGTTTGTACTGTAGTTGGAAGTTCATATTATTGTAATAATCTATACTTGGTTAACGTAGATAATAGTCCCCTATGTGAAAGTCAGTTACTTTTAGCTCAAAAACCGTACTCTATGTGTAAAACACACTTTTTTCAATTATCGCAAGAAAAAATATAATTCCTTAAAAATAATCATATATTACTTGTTCCTTATAATTGTGAAAAGAATTCACAAAACGAAGTCTTATCAAGTTACATACTTGTTAAACAAATTTGAAAATGTAAATTGAAAATTTATAATTCTATTCTAGTCATTCTATTTCCTACAGCTGAAAATAATGAATAACTGTATATACCCCATTTAGATTATAATTTCACTATTAATAGAAATTATTAATTGATTGAACCAATAGATTTATTACCCATAAATTTAGACGATTTGAAAGGAATCAAATACAAGCTGGAAAAGCAACAAAATATACTATAATCTAATAATAAAATGAATCACATTTATATCCCTATCATTTGGATAACTGTATTTTACATAATCCTCATATATTTTAGTATTTACATTGCTTATAAAATTAAACTTTTATAAAATTAAACTTCGACATCAAGAAAGAACCAATCAACTAAAAGAGGGACCTATCGAACTTCAACCCCAAAGTTCCCTTTAACAACAGGGGAATTATGGCACCATCCCTAAGAAAGTTGTTGAATTGCAGAAGACAACCCCAAGCTTATAAAAAGCAAACCAGCAGTCGAAGAGACTATTTTTAATTGAAATTCATTTTTTTTTAAATATTGTTACGGTTCGAGGAACCATAACTCGCATTTCACCAACCAAGTTGGCATCATCTGGAGATGATTAAAACTAAACCTATACTAACTGACATTGTGTCCTATTTATATCTAAACTATTTCTACGGCTTAGCGAACTGTCGCGACAGCTCAATGAGCTATCGCGACTGATCTGTGAACCGCCGCGACGGATCAGTGAATCGCAATTTACTAACCAATAAAGCGGGCTATATGGGATTGGCCTTCTGTCACCATTCATACTATTTTTACATTTAGGAAATTCCAAACTCTCAAAAGCATCCAGTTGCCTGGAATTTGTTACGTTCCTAATTAGCCTTAAATTGCTACTATCTATTTTATGATTGTCCTCAAACGCATGTTGGCCGACACTAGACTTATCTGTTCTACCATATTTGACAGGAGCCATATGTTTCTTGAATCTAATTTGAATTGACCTTCTAGTTTGTCCAACATACTTTTGATCGCAGTCTTTACAGGAAATTTCGTAAATCCCTCGACTTTTCCTTAGTTTCTATTTTGTCTTTTGGATTGCCTAAAAGTTGTAGTTTATTTCCCGATGAATGAACCACTGACATACCTACATACCTACCTACCACCACCTACATACCACTGACATACATATTTAAAAACCTTACCAAAACCACGGGTGAAACGAGAATCGTATGAAATAGATATGAATTTTGAATTTTCTCTTTAATTTTGAAAAGTCGAGGAATTTCGAAGTGTCTTTTTAAATTTACGTTTCCTAATCATTATTTTATCAATTAAACTTACAAAATATCCATTACTCGCAGCTATATTCATAATCAATGCATTTTCTTTTTCAACGCTCTCCTTATTTAGAGGGAATCTTGATAGGCGATTAATTAAAAAATTGAAACTCGTCATTTTGTGTTCAGCACAATGGTAGGAGCTGTTAGGGATATATCTTAAAGTACTGGTATCTTTTCTGTAGCCGTTCTATTTCTCGCATCGTTTGATAAAGAAGAAATTGATCTCCTTAACAAGGGATTAAATTTTGCTTTACCTGCCCCTGAAAGCATTTTAGATGAGATAGTTGCAAGTGTCGAAAATTCCATTCAATAGCTTCCTAATTCCTCTGAAGGATTTGCAGAAATCAAATCTCGACAAATATTGTCACTAAAGTTAATAGTAAGCCAAAATCCACTAAGTATAGAAAAATAATCAAACGGCTGCTTGAAAAAAGATTGTTTTTACCTAAAAGCTGATAACGGTAATAAGGTTGTAATTTTAGATAAAGAGGACTATTATCAAAGGGTAGACAACATGATTAGTTAAATAAATAAAAATAATAAAATAAAACCCTTAAAATAAACTTTTTAAAAATGCATTACCAAAAATGATAACTAGAATTAAGAAATCTACTCAAATCCTGCAACAACCTTATTACTCCGGCTTTAAATAGGAAGTTACATGTATCTAACCCAGGTGTACCTAGATTGTACTGCTTGCCTAAGATTTATAAGCAAGGAAACTCGGTGTGTCCTATTGTTTTATCAATTGGATCACCGACTTACCACCTATTACGGTACCCTCAGGACAGCAGGCGGCACCCTGTTGTAAATAGCCTTACCCCTGCACGCGGGGCTCTACAGGGGTGAACCTTTGTAACCCCGGTAGGTACTTGTGGGACATTTTATGGACTCTATAAAAATATCTACAGAGAGCTCCTCTCGAGCTACCCCGGGCTCTGGGCAACGTAATCGCTCGGGGTTTGAGAAAAAGAGGGCTCGCAAGGCAAGGCGGACAACTGCCGAAGGAGGGGCAGGTCCCTCCACATCGGGGGCTTCCCCCTTAAAGAGACAAACCGAGCAGGGGAGCTCCTCCGTCAAAGGAGGCCAGGCAAGAGCTCATGAGGCGGAGGGACTCCCTCTCTAGCTCAACAAGCCTCTAAAAAGGCTCATGCTGGGCTACATATAGCCAGGCTGTTAATTCGGCTCTGAGGGTTGCGATAGCCGGGGAGTATTTCCCGGCTACCAGGCTTTCGACCGAGTTACGCAACAGCCTGGAGATTGCGTTGGCATGCGGTATTGATGCTCTTCCATTAGAGGGCTCCTGCCTCGTTTCGTCGAATTTAGGTTAACTGAGCATACCAGACGGCAACTTTGCAATGAGTAAGCAGTGGGGACAGAGGCTCATGGAGGAAGGAGATATAAGGATCGGCCCCGTTAACATGTCACATCAAGAAATAGGTCAGGATAGATAGGTGTTTCAAGTGATGGGGGTATGACTACCAGGCTAGAGAATGCAAGCGCAGACAGGGCCAACTGGCTAAAATGCGGCGCAAACGGACATACCGCGCAAAACTGTGAAAATCCACTTTACTGTGCCCTATGCGAAAGGGCAGGGAATAGGGAGGGGAGCGGAGCATGTCCGAAAATGCGGACCATGCTCCAAAGGACCAAGAACCCTAAACAAAGACGGACTGATCAATTCATTCATAAAAATTTTAAGGTCATTTTCAACAGATTTCTCGTAACACGTCACTGGATCGCTAATTGCCAAATTTGCCCCTAATGAAATTTCAAAAATTTTCAGTCGAAATATCCATCCCAATATTATTTCAGAGACTGACTTAATGCAATAAAATGTGATTTTAAAGTACTTATATATTTATGTGTTTTACGATATATATCTTACGATTTGAAGTGCGTTGTGCAAAAATCGTTTGTCGATTTGGCAACTGTGATAACTTGTGTTGATCAATGCACAGATTACTATGATATGATACAGAAATACTTTGATATGATGACATGACTGATGACAGTGATGACATTCCAAAGACAACAGAGACATTCTACATGACAATGTGACATATATAGGTTATGTTAAAAGGTTAAAGCTGTCAAATTAAAACAAAGAATTGGCTGTTACTGATTAATCAGTTCTTCTTTGCTTAGGGTTTTTGCCAAAGGACCACGGAGCGAACGACGAGAGAGAGGAAAGTAAGATAGTCAGTCGGCGATAATTTTATTGTGTCTTATATAGACTTAATTTGTATACATCTGTCTGCTAATTTTAACATCGAGTTATTTTAACCTATAGTTATTATACTTGAATTATTCATTTATTTATTCACTTAGATTCTAAATTTATTTATTTATTTATTTACTTAAATTTTAACTTCAATGAAGATACTACAAATAAATGTCGACAGACGCAGGGGTGCATGCGACGTTTTGCTACAGTATGCACGTAAGGAAAATATAAATATAGTGCTGATGGGAGAGCCGAACAGAAAACCCAAACAGACCGGTAGCCGAGCTAAACACATTCCTTCAGCATTTAGAGGAAGACTCCAGGCCGAAATTAGCCACATTTGTTTTTGTATTATTAGTTGTATTAAATTTTTATCAAAATTGTCGAACTAGTAGTAGTTGATTGAGTAGTCCCCTATATCCCTAAATCCCTAAAGTAATTAAAAAAAATTTATTGAAAAGAAACCGTAGTAGGCTGAGGATTAGCAGCTGGACCATCGCAATATGTTCAACAAATACATATAGAAACCTAATATATACAAAAAAATTCATTGAAATCGCGTTTACCAAAAATTTGTTCTAAAAATTTTCTGGTAAACGCGATTCCAATACTGCCAAAACAATACTGTAAAGTATTGTTTTAACTTTTTTATTAATTTGGGAAGTAAGTAATTATAAATAAATAATTATTAGAGTTTCCAATGCCTGCTATATCTTTTAAGCGAAACACAAATTTAATAAACTTGAAACATTTAAGGCTCTATAAAAAAATTCTTCGATACAAATTGGTGAAATTTGGGCCACAGGTGTTTTAAGTGATGCTGAAGAATCCCACGATGTCAAATTTTTAATAAAAAAATCCCTAAAGTAATTTTCGATACTTCATTGAAAAAAAATCATATTAGGGTGGACCCTCAACGAAGTAGACGCCGACGTATATGGGGATAGTTTCAAAATCGTAAGTAGAGCTATGAACATCAGCAGGCCCCCGCTCGTCCTAACTGACCAGGAGAAGGCGAGGCAGCTAGAGATGCTGTTCCCAGTCGCACCTGTGACCCGGTGGAACCGAGACGAGATTGAGGAGGTGCCGCTGTTTACAGAAGCAGAAACTGGTGGAGGCGGTCTCCAGGCTTAAGAACAAAAGAGCTTCGGGTCCGGACAGGATACCGGCTGAAGCTGTGAAGCAAGGCTGATGCTAATTGATAAGCCCAACAAAGGAGACGGCGAGAAATCATACAGGCCATTGCGTTTATTAAATTACCTTGGGAAGCTCTTTGAGCAGATGATAAACAGGCGGCTAGGGACGGTGATAGAGGAGAGGAGAGGAGAGGACTGTCTCAGCACCAGCACGGCTTCAGGAAGGACACTTAACAGTAATGGCTGTGGAGGAGGTCCTCGGCTTGGCGCGGGATGCCCATCGGAGGACACCTCCGGAGTGGTGTATGGTTGCGTTCGTGGATGTTCGTAATGCCTTTAACACGGCGAACTGGGGAAAGATCGTGGAGGCCTTAGATAGAAAGGGAGATTCCGCCTATCTCAAGAACCTAATTGGGGATTACCTAAGCAATAGGGTACTCCTGACAGGCATCGACCAGATGTCGAGGAGATTAGGTGTTGCAGTACCGCAGGGGTTGGTACTTGGTCCAACACTGTGGAACATCATGTATAATGGGGCGTTAAGGCTGGACTTACCCGCCGGTACATGTTGTGTCGGCTACGCAGATGACGTAGGCATTTTGGGGCGGGACGTGCGCTGGGCCTGCCTCACTGAGAAAATGAACACATCTGAGGCAATATTTGGCGGTTGGTTGGTGGAAAACGGCGTGTCACTGGCCCCTGAAAAAACTGAACCAATAATGATCAACTTTGGGAGGCGGAATAGGGACATCCAGTTCATCCAGTTGGAGATTGAGGGCGCCAGAATCCCCATGAGCACAAGCTCCAAATATGTAGGTATTGTGTTGTGTTGGATCAGTCGGTACGTTTCGGTCCCCACGTTAGAAGGGCGGCTGAGATGGCCGAGAAATCGATAAAAGCCTTGAGTAGACTGATGCCATCGGAACAGAGGCGGAGGATGCTGGGCTCCGTGGCGCAGTCCATTATGCTCTAAGGGGCACCAGTTTGGGGTAGAGCTATGGGGGTTGCTACGCACAGAGCAAGGCTGCAGAGCACGCAGAGTAAGGTGTCCTTACGTATATGTAGGGAGCCCAGGACGGTCTCGGTTGACGCGGCGGCAGTCCTGGCGGTGCAGGTGGCAATCCATCTCCTCGTGGCGGAAAGAATGAGAATATAGGAGAGTAATCTTCCAAAAAGAGCAGCGCCAACAACCGAAAGAGTGGTCACTATGGACGTATGGCTGACGGAGTGGAACAGCGGCACCAAAGGGGCGTGGACGAAGATGCTCATTCCCGAAATCAGGCCGTGGGTGCTCAGGGGACACGACCAAATGAATTACCATCTTACTCAGGCATTCACAGGGCACGGCAGCTTCAGAACGTATACGAAAAGGATAGGCAAGACCGAGGATGAACAGTGTGTGTACTGCAAGGAGGTTCACACGCCTGAGCAGACCCTGTTTGTCTGTGACGGGTGGCGTCAACTGAGACAATCCATGGAGGAAGGTTAGTTAGTTAGTTATTGGTATTTCAGGGATAATTTAAAATTACATAGAAAACGTCAAAATACACAAATATACAAAATATATAAATAGAAATATTTGATTGGCCTTCTGTCACAATAATAACAATCGCAATAAAATAACAAAGTGAGTGCCTGTACAGAATAAACTGAACACCCTGTACATCCGAATTTATTTTTATTTTGTGGAGCTCGAGAAATTTGGCAACGCTGTAGAAAAATTTTTTAAATATCTCCATTGCTAACATAATTATTGAACTTCCGCGCACTAGGTGGACACCCTGCATAATAGTTAAAAAAAATTAGAAACTTAATTAGATCTAGTTAGAAAGTAATTTATTTTATTTTGGAAAAATAAAAATGTTGCAATATCAGTATAATAAATTCTTTTCAGTTTTTAAATTTAAATGTGTTAATTAAAGAAAAAGTACTCTCTCCTTTACTTGTTTCTATTGTGTTATATTGCCTTTTTTGGTTTTAGAGAAATATCATGAATAATATAATTATCATATTACAGGATCATTAATAGAAATATTTCTAATAACTTTAGTATTACTCTATTACTTATAGTTTTTAGTAAGATAGAAAAGATGCTTTTTGGTTACACCTCTTATATTTCTATTTCTTTAGAATTTGTCTTTTTTGCTCAAGTGATAATATAGGAATAACAGAAATAATTCTAATTATTTTTTCATTACAGTTTTATTTTTTGTATACACCAGAACACATAAGAAAAAAATATAATGACCTACTAGCTATTATAGTTTTATATTGTTAATTTTCTTTCCAATTTCATATATTTTTATATCCAATTTTGTTTCATGTATTGTTTTTGTATGTTTCTCCAAATGTTTCCAACATTTCCTAATAAGACCTATCTTCCAGCTTTCATTATTCTTCAGTAAATTTAATATTAGTAGTCAAGCTGATGGATTCTTTATTTACCTACTTACGACATTAATCCCTTGACTTCTTAAACTGTCATTGAATTCTTCAACACCTTTTTTCAAGATACGAATAAATCTTCATGGTTAATAGGTGACAAAGTATTCAGTTTCCGTTAGTAAACTTTCACGATATTTGGTTTTACTAACTCTTAATTGCACTATTTTATACTTTTGGTTTAGCACCAAATCTTTTACGTACCTTAGAACTTTCTATGAAGTTTCTATATTTACTTGTTTGTCGTAGATACATATCGATTGAAAATACTCTTATAACTAAATTGTATTTGTAAACATGTTCATACAGTGTGGACCATTAAGAACCAGGACACCTTTCTAAAAAATTTTTAGAAAACGCGATTCCTATGAATTTTTTTGTATAATTAGCTTCCTAGATGTACTAGTTGAACCTATTACGATGGTCCAGCTGCTCTAATCCTCAGCCTACTACGATTTTTTTCAATCAATTTTTTTTTTAAATTACTTTAGAGATTTAGGGATATAGGGGACTACTGTAAGCTATTGTTTAAACGTTATTATTAATTTGTGAAGTAAGTAAAGGAACAGTATTCTCGATTAACAATAATTATTAGAGTTCCAATGCCTGCTACATCTTTTAAGCGAAACACAAATTCAAGAAACTTGAAACATTTAAAGCTCTATAAAAAAATTAATTGATGAAATTTGGGACACAGCTGTTTTAAGTGATGTTGAAGAATCCAAGATGTCAAATTTTTAATAAAAAAATTTGTAAAGTAATATTCGAAAAAAATTGATTGAAAAAAATCGTAGTAGGCTGAGGATTAGCAGTGGGCCATCGTAATAGGTTGAACAAGTACATCTAGGAGGCTAATATATATATATATATATACATGCATAACTATCACTTTCGCCTCCACAAACGTATAAGGCGCCCTGGACTCTGTCTTAATAAACATAGTCAGAAAAAATTTTATCATGTATATTGCATTAAAATGACTCCCTTATGCCAAGCAACCCTAGAGGGGAAATAATTTTTAATAAATATTTTATACAGAAACCTATCAATGAAGCATAATCTTTTTCATCTTAATATTAAACATACATTTGCGACTCATATTTGTATAATTGAGATAGCTTTGTTCGCCTCCAGCAACATTGCCAATTCTAACGGAGTAGAAAATGTATTATAGATATGTGCGAATCAAATATTATTTTAAATTAAAACGGAAAATAAAGCATAGGATGATTTCTTGCAGTCCTCAGTAATAATCTTCTTAATGATGGTAATGTTTTAAGTTACAGGATGTTGATTCCTGTATTAAATATTAATACGGCAATTTCAGTAAATGAATTATTTAAAGGTGGTTGATCCGTAGTCTAAAATGTTGAGATTAGACGTAATTTTAATAATTTTAATGTGAATGTTTAAACTGTGTTTAAGTTACATTGAATAATGACCACTGAAAAGTAGAAGATATGACTTAGGTGTCCCAGCTTCTAGTTTTTAAAGTGGATACTCGAAGCGGATGGTTCTTTATGAAACATCGTGAAAATAATTGTTTTGAAAAAAACATTGATCTCATTTAGATGTTCCAATGTTATTTCTTGGAACATCTAAATGAGATCAATGTTTTTTTCAAAACAATTATTCTAGTTTTTGGTTTTTTACCTAGTTATTGTAACTAATTATTTTTATCATGACTTGCTATAACTTCTTATAAATATTAGGATAATAGATATTTAAATAGATTTTTATAGATATTAAAGGAAAAAGTTTTATCTTTCTTATACCTCCTTCAAAAAATGTTTATTAAAACACAGTTTTTAACGTTGCTCGTAGCAGTACAAACATTTTACGTCGTGTAAACTTTTTTTATTGTAAAGTAGTAAAATGAAATGTTCGATTGAAGTTATTCCAAGTGAAATTTATTTTTCTTCAGTCGTTTGATTAGGGAAAAACAAACTCAGAATTTCCTAATTCTTTTTTAAGAATGCAAATTAATAAATAATGGTTGTTAATAATAATTGTATTTATGCTGCATTAGTTTAATTTTTATTAATTTATTCGGTAATCAATTAATAGGTAGACAGATACCAGTCAAGAACAGGGGTCTATATTTTTCAATCCTATAGTGGGCAATTTATACTTTAGTTTGATATACAGGGTGTCCATTTAAAAACGAGCAATGTTCTGTAAGTATGGGCCTAAAAAAGAACTAAAAAATTTCTCAAAACCGTTTCCAGGGTATGTGGGGCGATTAGTATGACCACAAAAATGGCCTTCACTAAGCAACCTCTGAGACTAGCCACCCCAACTCAATTTTTTTAAATGGAAACACCCCCTTTGTGATACCTCATTGGAAAGCTCTTGGAAATTGCTATTAATTTAATTAAAAAATAGCATGTAAGTAATTAACAATTAAAAGTATAATAAACAAAAAAGCATAATAATTATGCTTTTTTTGTTTATTATACTTTTGTTAGAATTATTTTGTGTTCTCCAGTTTTTTTACGAATGTTTTTACAACCTTATTTGCACCAAAATGGTTTAATTTGATATTTGTAACGAGAAATTCGAATAAATAATTATAAAATTTATTTTGCGTATTTTTCAAAAATTAAACTATTAAGAAGTATTTTGTTTAGTACTGTTAAATAGCAATTTCCAAGAGCTTTAATCCAAGAGCTCTTGCTCCAAGAGCAAGAATTTTAATGTAAAAAACAACCCCCAAACGTCACCCCTATGTGCGTCACATCAACCCTCTTAAGAATTTTAAAGGGCACGAGGGGTTACATGACCCCTCGTGCCCTTTAAAATTCTTAATACATCAAATTAAAGGTATTTTTATCCTGTAAACAACCACCTTTTTGTTTTTGATGTGCTGATCAATGTAAAAGAAAAAATTCTGTTTGAAATAAAAAAGCTGTAATTAAACAAAATCTATTTTTATTTAATGACTTGCTCAAAATGGCCCCCATTAACTTTCAAACAATAATAAATCCTATCATTAAATGCTCTTCTGACATTACTGAATACCTCAGGTGTTATTAATCGGCATTCTTCTACAATTCTTTCGCGCAATTCTTCTAATGTCTCAGGTTGCGCAACGTACACCCGCGATTTCAAATGGCTCCACAGGAAAAATCCAAAGGAGTTAGATCAGGTGATCTGGGTGGACATTCAACGGGACCTCGTCTACCAATCCAATGCCCTGGAAAACGCTCATCCATAAATTGCCGCACAGCAATAGCATAGCGAGGGGGTGCACCATCTTGTTGAAAAGTTAATTCATTTTCTATTAAATTATCGTCATTTTCTAAAATTTCTGTTATCATCGGATCAATTGCGTCTTCCAATAATTGTTCCCATTAAGAGTGCCCTGAATAAAAATGGTCCATTTTTTATTGATGATGACGTTGATTTGATTTTTTTGACAAGATGATTGCCCAAAATTCAGGCCCAAACATCCAATTTTTGAGGAGCCTGTGTATGACATTCTCTGATCAAATGAGGATTAGTATCATTCCAATACCCACAATTGTGTCTGTTTACTTCACCATTTACCATAAATGTACATTCGTCCGACAAACAAATGTTGTAGAGGAGATTTGGGTTCAGACGGAGTTGCTCACTAAAATCACGCAAAATTCAATGCGATGATCAAAATCATCTTCATTCAACTTCTAAACCAGCGTCATCTTAAATGGATGAAACTTCTGTTTTTTCAAAATTCTCTGGAAGTAGATATACCAGAAGCTTGAGAAACTGCATTGATTGATTGTGTATTATCCATTTGCAAATGACCCAAAACTTCCACTTCAACTGCTTCATTTCGTACTGAGCGGTTCACTTCGCGTTTCTTGTTTAGCAGCAAACCAATTGCAACAAACGTATTGATCACTTGCTTAACATACTGCTGGCTTACATTTCTTTCCGTGTAGTTTTCATTGAAAATTCGTGCTGTAGCTTTAGCGCAATCATTATTTCGATACCACACGGTAACTTCCACTCTTTCTTCGATAGAATACACCATTTCGAGAACACTTTTAGGCATTCTTTCAAGAACAAACTACTACAACAAGTTGGTAGTCACAAGTGAAAAATAGCAGCAAATTTATTGTATTCTAGAAAGAGATAAAATAGCAATTTTTTGCCTTCATCAAAAAAATTACAATTTTTTTTAGCATAATTGTTTCTTTATCTTCAGCATTTTTATTTTAAACTTTCCTTATATATTTTTTTCTTATACTTTAATCAGCGCATCAAAAACAAAGAGCATTTAATGATAGGCTTTATGTTTGCAAGTTAATGAATGCCATTTTGAGAAATTCATTAAATAAAAATTGATTTTGTTTAATTTCAGCTTCTTTATTTCAAACTGATTTTTTTCTTTTACATTGCTTGGCACATCAAAAACAAAAATATTGTTGTTTACAGGATAAAAATTCCTTTAATTTGATGTATTTCATGACCCCTCGTGCCCTTTAAAATTCTTAAGTGGGTTGATGTGACGTGTATAGGGTGACGTTTGGGTGTTGTTTTTTTCATTACAGTTCTTCCCCCTCAAAATATGTTGACGTAGTTTGGAAATTTTCCGGGAAATTCTTACTTCCCAAAATCAGGGGGGGTCAAGTTTTGGTTGGATGACCCTGTATTTACAGTGTTATGATAAAGTAACGCACAAAATTCATAACTTTTATACAGAGTGATTTTTCAAAAAACGCCGTGACAGGTCGATTTTGTTTTTTAAAAGGACACGTGCTGACATGAAAAATTTTGTTTTATCTGCCTTCGTTTTAGCGTTTTGACGTCATCATACATTTTTTGAAACGGAAAACCATGTATATTTTTATATATTTGGTTAGGGTGTTCTCTAACGAATACATTGATATAAGGTTTGATGGATCTAGCTCTAATAGTGAGGGAGATATACCTTAATGAGTGTTCCATAAACATAATGAGTTAGAAAGAGAATATGGATTCGTTGCTAGGCTACAGCCCTTACAAAGTCTTTCTCTAACACATTGCTCTTATGGAACAGTATTTAAGGTATATATCCCCTACTATTAGAGGTAACATCATCAAACCCTATCCCTATATCAATGAGTAGGTTATTATAGCCGGAATTGAGACTCCCCCCACCCCTTTTGACCTTGAATGACCTTGAATGACCTTTGGATGACCTTGAAGTGACCTTTACATGACCTTAAAGTGACCTTTGGATGACCTTTGTATAACCTTGAATTGACCTTCGTTTGACCTCTGTAATTGTCAACACAAGACATGACGTAATCGAATGTTTAGGGAAGGGGTATTCTATAATATGTATATATAGAGAGGAGATTATAGCAAGGAATAATGTATTAATATTTTCAAGTGAGAACAATTGTTGTATTTATTACTATTTAGATATTACAGCTAGTTATCTTTAAACAAGAAATGGCATTACCAAGTGTTGATTTAAACAAAATTAATAGTAACATTAACAGAGACTTTATTGATATTGCTCGACGATCAATTTCCTCGTTAGAAATTGATACCCCTTATTTGATTAAAAAAATGTCATTTGTCAATACACGTTTTGGAAAGTGCGTTTTGGCTATACTGCTCGATAGTAAGAGCAATGTAAGCTTTAAGTGTTATTTACCAAAGAGGGTTATAGAACACATAACAGAGGACGTTATGAATAAAATGAATTCTTCTTGGGAACAGTACACGATAACTTATTTAGGTCAAAGCGAGCCTACATATAAAGATATTAGATCTAAAGCATTGATAAAATTTGGTATTGTCAACTAATTTTATTTAAAAACATATATCTATTAGTAATAAATATAATTTGTAGATCATATCTTAGTATATTTACCTATTTACACTATTTAACAGTATCTCATATAAGGTTGCTTTTCTTGTTTTATAAGTCTAAAAGGTAATGAATAATTTGCTATATTATACTATCAGTTTTAACAATAACGTTTATTTTGTAGAAAACTATTAAAATGTGGATGCATTATGCTAGCCAACACTGGACTGAAGCTATCGACATCCAGTCAGCTGTGAAAAGAATGAAGAGTGAGTTGGATTGCTTGGTAATGGATAGACTTCATGCTTGTAATTATGACAGGGATTACTGCTTTTCCGAAGAATTGGTTAAACAATTGCAGGAAGATATTGAAAACTATCGCCTTGGTGCTTCGTTGTGTGATAGTTATTTAAATAACACTTTAACTTTGAATAATTTTTGTGAGAAAATGGTGGAGAAAGGACTAAAATGTTTTCTCAATTCCAATTTGCTCGATTATCTACCGTATGCAATTGTTGTGAAATATAAGTTAGCATCTCAAGAACATGGTAGTGATGATCAAGATAATGATGATCAAAAGTAATATAATTAATTTTTTATAAGTTTTTCATTATTTTTACATTATTATATACATTGTATATTATAGTAATAAATTGTATTGTACTAAATATTTCTCTTATTTTGTTGTAAAACAAAAAAAAAACGATGTAGTGTAAATAAAAAATAAATAAAAAAAATTTAAATCTTTTATTTCCATTTATTTGTCACATGAGTACAAAAAAAAACACTATATAAATATATTAAGTAAATACAAAAAATGTATTAAAAATAGATTATACTTATAAAATAGAGTACATTAACATATAAAAATTGGAAGATGTAAAAAAAATGTTCATCAGTTTACTTAAATCCATTATGTACAGACCCAGCCAAAGCATTATAAGCCAAATAAGAATCATGAATTATCAATGCATAAACCCGTGTATTCTCAGGAAAATGTTTCTTTCGAGTTTCAAATTCCAGTTTTATGTCTACAGTGGATGACTTCATGGCGTCTTGTTGATGTGAACAATCGATAACAAATAATGGATTTTTTTGGAATTCACCAATATCCATCATCGGTTCATAATTATCTTTATCGTAGAAGCTGGATTGAAACTTTTCATAAGCATAGTAAGCTGAAGAATACAATTTCTTTCCAAAATCTAAATTCCAGCGTTCATATGGATATACTTCTGAGTTTAATTATAGTCGGATGTTACTTACATCTGCATGGATGAATTGAGTAACGTCCTTGCTTATATTATCAGAACTGTCAGTACTCTGAAAGCCGATAATAATATATCGAGGTCTTTCTAAACTTGTTGTGGTTTTTATAGGCCATATATCAGTAGCTGTTTTTCTTAGAGTCGGTAATTCATATAAATCCCACATGCGATAGGCCATTTTAACCGTAGCATTTACACCACCTTTCTTAATGCGATTCAGCAACTTCAGTTTTTGTGTATCTTCAGGGATGATGTGCCTTAGCCTCCATTCGATTTTATTAATTTCGAGATCTGCATCAACTTCTCCAATGTAACAATTCTTAAAAGATCGAGCTATTATTAGTATAAGCTCTTGTTTGGTGTTGAGAATGCCCCTTGTATAATCTTCGGCGAAACCCATAAGATACTTTAGAGGCAATTTGCCACTAAAAAAGTGACTGTTGGTATCCAAAACGTCCTGGTTTTTCACTGTTATTCCCCATCCACAAGATAGTAATGATTTTAAATGTGTTTGTCCCCATGACACCATGGTTTTCATTGTTGTTGTTATACCAGGTTTTCGAATAACAGCTACTTGTTCTCCACCCATTTCATAACGAATTTCATCGAAAAGAAATGCTAACGCATTATTGGATAGGTAACACATTTTAGTGGCATCAGTTGGGGTAAATTTACCTTCGATATATATATAACTTTCAGCAATATCGAGAATAAGATCTTGGCAGTGAATAGGAATTCTTATTTCATCCGAATTTCTATAGTACGGTGATCCATATGGTTTGTAAGTGTGCTCATGTAGACTAACAAGTGAATTATCAAAGAAAGGTTCATCAAACACATCCAACTTTGCACTAGTTGACGTCATGATTACAAATATTAAGGTTTCAGCTTTAATCCAATTGACTGAAGAAAGATACGATCTCTAGCAGACAATTTAGATGTTGACCGTTTAACGTTCTTTCGTATAATAAATGGCTTGTCACACTTGTTCAAAACTTTATTACTATTTGTATGTAACAGAGATGGAAAATGTTTTCTTTGATTAAAACAAAAGCCCATTATATCCTGATAGTTTAATATAGCTTTTTTAATTCTAGCTTCACAATAATTTTCTCACCACGAAAGTCTACCAGAATACCATTATCATCTAATATGCGTAATGTAATGTTTTCGATAAACTGACGTCCTTCAGGTCTTACAGACATATAAATAATATTTTGTGGTTCCTTGGAGAGTTTGAATCCAGGTTCAACATCTATATCAAATTCGTAGAGAGTATGTGCTTCTTCGCCATTCATATAAGCTCCAGAAGTGATATTGCAATCAACACGAATAATTCTAACTTTCATTATGTCAACTGGTAATGTAGATTCAAGTGAATTATTTGCAGAATATACTTTGTTTTCAAATCCTAATATAGTTGCAATAGAATACTTGTGAGTAAAGTCGATCTCATATTGAGATACTATTTCACATTTCAGCGTATTATTGTTGGCTTTTAATGTGAAATATTTATTAATATTGAAGTTGTCATCCTTAACACTGCGTTTTATTATAGATTCCAAAGCACTTTGAATTGCTCCATTGATTTCGTTCAACTCATATGCTCCTGGAGGAATTTGAAAGAAAGTAGTAGGTGATCTATTCTTCAATTTGAATCCAATAATATTATTTTTCTCATTAACATTTAATATTGAATTGTAAGAATAGAATCCATGTAGTCCCAATCCATATCGACAACTTGTATCGAGTTCAATTGGAGGGTAAAAGTTAGCGCTTAACACACTAGATTGTCCTGAGAACGTGAATGTACGAGACATGACTAACACATATAACTTGTTAACACATCGTTTTATTGCTGCTTACAGCAGCAGTTGAGACACATTTCCTGTCTTGAATTTGATGGTACCATATTAAACCTTGCAGAAACTTTATTTTCGGACGCTACAGTAACATCGCGTATATTGCAATAACAACACAAATATTTTCGTGGTGGAGGTCCGTCATTCACATCATTAGATTGGGATATATTATCGTCACTGTAATGTTCCAAACAATATTGATACTTCATTACATCAATATCGCTTTTTAAATGCTCAGGTAATTTATCCCACACCCATGCGATTTCATTTGAAGCACAGGTGATCATCACTTCTTTAGGAAAATCAGCTAATTGTTCCTTTGTCAATTTTGTAAGAGTCCTATACTTTGAGAAAGCTCGCAACGAATCCGCCGTCTTTTTAATTTTTTCACGTTCTTCTTTTGGAGTCATTGGAAAATTCATTGTTAGTTAGAAATCTTAAACACAAATGTCCACACCACACTGTATTGTAGTTCTGCTGACGGTCGTAGTTGTAATAGATTATCGGCTTTGATTTAATGTAGAAATACTTTAAGAGTTCCCTGGGTGGGGGAAGATCTCCGAAACTATCGTAGTAGTTAATAATATTACCAATTTTCTTGTAGGCTACCCAATGTGTTCCTCTACTATTTATACTGTCTAAATTCAAAATTGCAGATTCAGTATGTAGGGCACCACTCTCAGGAAGATTGTCTCGCATAAATACACCTCGAAAATATGGAATTTTAAAAATATTAGCATAATAACTAATATCAATGTCGCTGAGAGCTCTTCGAGGTAGAGACTTTAGAAGTTTTTTGGATTGTTCGGTTTCAGATAAAGTCCTAATCCAGTTCGATATGGTTTTAAATACAATCCTTCGCCTTTTTTTCCAAGAGGCATAGATTCAATTTTTTTATTATGACGCACCCCTTCAGCCATGCGCTGATTTGCATTTTTTACATCACTTATTGTTTTATATAGACCTGCAGCACCGCCGGCTAAACTTCCCAGCGCCGATAATCCCGCAAATATAGGAATTAATGGTAAAATTCCACCAACTTTCGGTATAGGTATAATTCGCGGAGTACGAATATTCCTTTTACCCCCTGATGTTTTCACAAATTTTCGTGCTGCTTGTAAAGCAAAATGTGTTGCTTTTTTTGTATTATTAGAAACGAATCGTTTACCGCCAGCTTTACGTATTTCATCTCGTACTTTATGAACAATATTACCACCAAAGCTGACCTTCTTTTTCTTAATATTCTTCTTTTTATTTGCCTTTCTTCTGGGAACTGATTTAGATTTACATCCCATACCTAAACGACGTTTTGCTTTCATGATATTTGTAACTAGCCAGGCGGATGCTTTTTCTCTAAAATTGGCGTCTTTAGATTTAACCCTTTCCCAGGCGCGCTGTTCTAATTCGTAGTCTGCTTTATGGCGTGTTGGTAAATCTTTATGATCTTCGTAAGCAGCGTCGTGAACTTTGCAAGCTTGGTCCAGACCATTAATGCCTGGATCACCTCTGGCAATCCTTTTTTGAAATTTTGTACCCGGTCCACAGTACTGGTAGCCACCGGGTAAATGTAATTCAAAGGGTAGTTTATTTATTAAAGAATTTATAAATCCCCTTCCTGTTCGCGAATTAGACACTTTACGTCTAGACTGACTGACGAACGGCATTAAAATAAACAAAACGTAGTAAAACTTTCTTTATAACACCGATTACTTCGATGGTAACACTAGGAACGCTAGTTATCGATTAAAATATTGAATACACCGTTTATATCTATTTATATCTATTTATATTGTATCCAACCCTCAAACAATGCGGATTGTAAAGCAAAAGCAAACATTTGTAGTGGATAATTTCGATGAACGTGTAGGAAGTGGTGTAAATATCAACAATAGACGCCATGGACCCTTGTTGCCTTCAACAATTCGGGGTTTGTTAATCGGTCCTTCGAACTGTGGGAAAACAAATGTTATGATTTCCCTTATTACACACCCCCACGGTTTACGTTTTGCTAATATTTATTTATATTCCAAGTCACTGTACCAACCAAAATATGAATATCTTCAGAAGATTTTAAAACCCATTGATGGATTAGGATTTTACACATTTAATAATAACGTAGAAATTGTGGAACCATCTGAAGCAAAACCGGACTCCGTTTTCATTTTCGACGATATCATATGTGAAAAACAAGATATTATTAGGTCATATTTTAGTATGGGCCGACACAAATCCATAGATAGTTTTTATCTGGCTCAAACATATTCCCGAGTACCAAAACAATTGATTAGAGACAATTCGAATTTTATTATAATGTTTAAGCAAGATGAAATGAATTTGCATCATATATTTCAAGATCATGTACCACCGGACGTTACCTTCAAAGAGTTCTTGGATATGCGTGCAAAATGCTGGGAAGATAAATATGGATTTTTAGTAATCGATAAAGATAGAGAACTAAAAGATGGTAGATACAGAAAAGGTTTGGACAGTTACATATATCCGTAATGCATGCCAATATATATATCAATTGTAAAGGTAGTGATGGTGGGTGCACATCGAAAGAAAATGAAGAGATCAGTAGTTGATAAGGACGAAAATAATGATAGTGAAATAGATTTGAAACGTAAATTAATAGAAGCCACGGACGCTGTTCGCAAAAAATTCAATTACATAAAAAATAAACATGTAGAAAGTCAAATGGCCTTGGAAAAAATATATGAACCGTTAACGAAGCCATTAAAAACTATTTCTGAAACAACGCAGGAAACAAATCGTAAATTTCAAACCACACAGCAGTATTTAACAACACAGCCTAAAAAACCCTCTGCAGTAATCAAAACACCGAAATTCGAATCAGATGAAACAATTAGGGAAAGTAATTCTTATATGGAAACGCCGCCACCATCATCTGTAGGGACACCTTCAAGTTCTACCACGTCTAGTAGTAATTTGCGAAATTTAACTGATGTCGTTTCAACCTACATCAATGGTGTTAAAGCTGGTGAATCTACGTTCGATAACAAGTATGGGGTGCGAGTTGATGTCGATACTGGAAAGTTAGCCATGGGCAACTCCGAAGTGCGATTTCAGGGTGACCTTATATCATTTTGGAGAAATAATAAGAAACTCGGAACATATAAAGGAAATTCTCAGTTATACGATTTACTGTTTTTAAAATTTCCCCCAGATCTAAACAGTGCGGGTTATGGAATCACCGATGAAAATAAAAATATATTTGGAGACATATTGAATATAACGAATGCGGCATATAAAAATTACAATGTAACATTGGGATACAATCCTAGTAAATCAAAAAAGTACGTCGAAATTATAAAACCACTTTTACCACGTGGAATGTCAACTCGACCCAAGAAAGTTTCGGGTGTAATGTCATCTCAGAAAATATATACAGGCAAAAAGGTGGATTACATATACTGGAATAAGCCCAAAGAATTAATCGACCGCTTAAGATTATTGTGGAGTTCTAAAATGGCTGGACATTCAGGTCATGAGAATGAAATAATATCCCTAATTGATGAATTAAGGGAAGAATGAATCATCTATTAGAGAAATAACTATCGCATTTTATTTCATCAACCATAAATACATATATAAAGCAGATATCAGTTTATTTTGTCAATTGTAATTTGAACCCAATAGAACGATGGGCTCCATTGATAAATTTGGACGCCGAAAAGGACCTAATTGTAAAGGTCATCGTGGTCCGCAAGGCATCGGTTTTAAACTTACTACTGAAAAAGAGTATGACATCCAAGGAAAGCAATTAAAAAATATAGGAGATCCTAGAGATGAAAATGATGGTGCAACATTAAACTACGTGAATTTAGTTATGGATGCCTGCAAAAAAGATATCCTTTCCGCTCTACAAAAATCAGCTAATCTTATAACCGATAATTTAGTAAACTACATAAAGAGAGAAAGGAACGAAATCGTGGATGAAATAACAAAAACGTTTCAAAATTTACAACTAAAAATAGATACAACGATAAGCGATATGAAAACTGAAATAGATGAATTAAAAAATACAAGTGAGAGAAACTCGGATGCTCATACTAAGTTGGTGCAAAATATGACTGGTTTCATACTTGATGTAGAAAAAATTGAACAACTTATTGCGAAATACCATCCCCCGAGAGACACAGGAGGATTAGCATGGCCAGGTATTTCATTACGACCAACCGATTCTAAGATCATCACAAGTTGAGTAAAAAAATTTATGCATTATATAAATAAAACAAGGAGCAGCTCATCACAATAAGTCATTCCAAGCAGAACGTGGAACATCTAAATGTATATTACTATTATTATTAATAAACTTGAATAATAAAAAAAAAAAGGGTATAATGTTCATTAGTGGCACAAAACGACAAATTGTCAGTGAATCACATAGACCAGCACGAAAAAATTTTAGAAGGAGAAGAACCGTAATAAAAGGTTTGGCAGACTTATGGCAGATTGACTTGGCAGAAATGCAGAATTTTGCAAATGAAAATAAAGGTTATCGATATATACTCATAGTAATTGATTGCTATTCTAAATATGTTTGGGCCAAACCGCTAAAGAAAAAAACTGCTATGGAAGTTTCTATTGCGATGAAAGAAATTCTTCAAGAAGCTGTTTATTCCCCAACAAACTTACAGAGCGATCAAGGACTCGAGTTTTACAATCGCCAGTTCTCCACAGTGATGCATGAATATGGCATAAATCATTATTCCACATTCAGTACAAAAAAGACAGCAATCGTGGAACGTGTAATTAAAACTTTAAAAAATTGGTTATATAAAGAATTCTCGGCCAGAGGCAATTACAAATGGTTTGATATACTTCCTGATATTATAAAGTTGTACAATAATAAAGTCCATCGTACAATAGGTATGAAACCCATAGATGTAAAATATACAACAAAGTTAAGTGTATATAATCATCCCAAAGTCGCATTAAAATCAAAATTCCATGTTGGTGACATGGTTCGGATTAGCAAATACAAAGGAATATTTGAAAAGGGGTATACAGCCAACTATTCAACGGAACTTTTTAAAATTGTTAAAGTTAATGTAACAAATCCCGTCACATACATGATAGAAGATGTGAGAGGTCAACCTATTAAAGGATGTTTTTATGATTATGAACTTCAGAAGACTAAGCACCCCGATGTATACTTAGTGGAAAAGATTTTAAAGAAAAAGGATAATAAATTGTTTGTCAAATGGCTCGGACTACCACCAGATCAGAATGGTTGGATCAACAAGACTGATATAGTTTAATATATGTATAGTAATTATCTTGCTTTGTAAAATGATATGGTAAAATATATGCTTAATTTAGTATATTATTTGCAGTTGTATGTAACACTTATAGTTATATTTTTTTTCTATTATCACAATAAAATTACTTTTCAAGTATTATTTTTTTGTTTTTTTTTTATGCATATTGCATAAAGGAGGAGAACTTGGAATAAAAAAAGAAACACACTTTTGGACAGAAAACACACTATATTTAAAAATTAAAATACAAAATAATACAAATAAAAAAAATATACAACTAAAAATACAATACAAATAATAAAATAAAATACACAATTAAAAAATAAAAATATATAATTAAAAATATAGAAAATTCCTCCTATTTTCTTTTGCCCAAACCTCCCCTTACCTCCCCATTCCCGCCCCCCTCCCTACCCCCTTCCCCAAAAAAAAAGTTCGCGCAGCTCTAGCTCTTTCCCTTCCCTGAAATCGACCAAAACAGTGCGCTCTCCGTTCCCTTTGTAGTTATCCCTGCGCAAGCAATCTTTTTTTTTGTGGGGGGGAGTGGAGGGGGTCCCCCCCCGGGGGGAGGGGGGGCTTATATGTGTTTTTATGGGTTTTGATATGTGGGAAGGATGAGGGAAAATTGGGAGTGGAGTGGGGGGGGGGTTGAGGATAGTCACAACCTCCGGTGTCTCCGTTTTCGCGCACGAATTTAACATTACTCGTTAACGATGCTCCTCATATGCTCCTGCTGCGCTAGCAGTCGATCGCGCTTTCGCTTTGAAGCTTCCCAGGCCGCTTCCGCATCGCGCAAGCTATCGCGGATGTTCTGCACTACTTGCGCGTGCATATCGACCTCGCGATTGGCTGCTATCAGCCCCTCGCTATTGTCCCGTTTCCATTGCTTGACTAGATCAAGCATATGGATTTGGGACTCCTGCGAGAAGACTTGCCGCAGGTCGTCTCCGCTATCATCTCCGATGGGCTGAGGTTGATTACCGCCCGGTTGTTCACGTCTTGGCTCGGCCGACACGTGAACATCGGCGCTGGTAACCAACCTTATGGGGGCCTGATGTTGGTTTGCCCCGTCAGATGGCGTCTCCCTCGCCGATGACGTAGTTGCCGCGTTGTTATCGGCCGCCTTAATCTACGAGAAAGACGCCATCTTGGTGCTTGGTTCCCCCACAATGGCGTCACACACGATCTCGTCTTCTGTGACGCTGCTCATCGGCGACAATAGCGGCGGCACCACCGTACTTTCTTCATCGCTGCCTTTTCCCGCAACTACCACCGCCCGCTCACTCCGAGTCCCGGTTTTCGTTGAAGTTTTTGGCCGCTTGGCCACCGGCACCAGGGCGATTTCGGTGCCCTGGGGAAGCTGAACTTGTGGCGGTAACTGCGGAATTGCCGGCTGCAACCACTGGCGATGTAAGATCCGCTGGGCCGGCGTCACCAGCGGTTGGGCTTGATGTTCAGCCCTTGCGGTGGTACGCTTTCTCGGACGTTTTAAACCGACCATCGTTAACGTAGATATTTGATAATAAACGAGAACACAAACACGAAAACGCTAAAAACGAGTGAAGCTAATTTAACCACAATTGCTCAGACTCTTCACGAAGACACACGTCTGTACCCGGCGGAGGCTGGAAGGAAAAGAATTTCACAAACGTCTCTAGCGTGGTTCATGGCTTCCACTCCCCCTCTCAACTTGCGCAGTGATTCTACGCAGCTTGGGTTAGATTTGGACTCCCTCCACCTTTGATTATGCGCCCCGTTTGTCAGTGTTACCAACTCACCAATGTTACCAACCTCATTTTCTATTCATTCCATCTTTCTTTATTACCAGTGTTACCAACTTTCAATTTTATTACTTGCTCCCTTTTACATCCTTCAGTCTCTGTACATTCTGTTCTTTCATTCCATTCAAGATTCACTTTATTTTTTTCAACCTTTATTTATTTTTCTATCTTACACTATTCTTACTGCTCTAACATTAATTATATGTATACATTTATTTAATACTATTGTTAACCTAAGGATTGTCTTATCCAGTTTACTTTATTTGTGAGTCTGTCGCGACGGTTACTTATCTCTTCCAGTCGACTAGTCGTGGCTGTGAATAGATGGTTTAAACGAGTGATTTCCTCCTCCAACCCGTTCGCTTCTTGTTGGGTACTTGTAAACTCCCGATCCGCATCCATTTTTTCCTTTAGCAATTTATTTTTTAATGCTATCGCTTGTCTAATTATTGTCATGTCTGTTTCTTGAGAAAACATGTTGAGATTCTCCTCGTCGTCGTCGGGTATGGTGATAGGGTTCTCTGTTGCTGCCGATTGTTCTTGCTCTCTTCTGTTCCCTGTCGGTATAGCAGAGACTTCACCTAGCAAGTGTTTTAGTGTACTTGCTCCTTCTTCTTCCTTCACTTTTGGTTTCTTGGATGATCCATCTTTCTCGGTGGTGCGACGGGACTTTTTTGTGGATCGTCCTTTATCTTTAATTTTTTTACTTGTCGATTTTTCTGATTTTATAAAGTCGTCCTCGTTCCATGGTGACATTTGATGGATCATATCCGCTAGCACTGCATTGCTTACGTTCTCATGACCCTCTTCATTAATTACTTCGGCCAGAGCTTGGTCTACGATATCCACTGGAATTGAGGCCTCGCCGTGGGATGTCTCCTGACCGTTACACGATTCTGCTTGCCGCCATACATTTTGATATGGTTCTGTGAAGTAGCCCGGATGCTGTGATGTCGAAGCCGTGGGGTATGATGCGTTTTGTTGTTGTCCATTAGCTGGGTTCGTAAATAATGAATGCAACTGGTTGTCTTGCATATTCACGCCAGGTATTATTATATTGGATAATACTTTAAGTGTTTCTATGTTCTTCTGCGGTGTTCTGCGTGATGTTGAATTATCCTTGGATTGCTGCCTTCGACTTCCATGCACTTTTTTGATTAACGTTTCTACAGTTACCCATTGTATAAAACTTATTACTTTGACAAACTGTTACTAGCACTGTTACACTCGACGACGACTGAAGGAGTGATAACTCCTCCGATTCGACTTCAGCTTTTATAGGATACGACTCGTTCCGCCACCATCCCCACTCTACTACAGTGAACGAGTATTAGCTCCTCCTATCCTTCTTAACGTTCTATAGGATATGACTTTCTCCCCACCATCCCCACTCTACCACGAAGAGATCATATATACCTTAAAGTACGTTCTGATGCTCAGTGTGGATGAGGTAGCGTGAATGACATTGTACGAATGAAAGAGTACTTGTTTAATAATTATTTTATTCTCATTCCTAATTATTATTGAACAAATAGTTACATGTTAATAAGACATTGCATGTATATTACTTACGTTACATATAATTATTATGTTTGTTTCTCAATTACCTATAATTACTCTGTATGTAATAATTATAATTATTTTCTGTACAAATAGTTACCCGTTAATAAAACATTTCATGTACATTACCTATGTTACTTACGTTATATATAATTATTAAGTTTGTTCTTCAATTACATGTAATTATATTGTATGTAATAATTATAATTACCCTCTGTACAAATACAAATTACATTGTATGTAATAAGTATAATTATTTTTCTGTACATATAGTTACGCGTTAATGAGACATTGTGTACATTACCAATGTTACAAGTTTATTCTTCAATTGCCTATAGTCACGTTGTACTTAATAATTATAATTATTTTTTTTTGTAATCCTTAACGTTCGTTACATTTCTAATTATTGTACAAGTAATCACATGTTAATACGACATTGCTTACATTACATATAATCATTACATTTGTTCTTCGATAGCCTATAATTACATTGTACTTAATAATATAATTATTTTCTATAATCTTAAACATTTACTACGTTTCTAATTATTTTAATGCTAATATCATACTTTTTTTTTGTACCGAGCTCATGCGAGATTACATACATATACATCTATACATACATCTATTACATGCGTTTGAATATTATGATATGTTACAGTTACTTTATATAATATTTTTTTATTATAATTACATCTTTTCTTACTTCACTGTACGTCATAATACATACTTTTACATTTAACTTTATTCTAATTACTTATGGTACGAGTAAACACACATATTCGTTTCGTCTCTATGTACAATCATCATATTAATTCTTCTAGCGCGTTTATCAAATATCTCAATCTAATTTGACTATTATCGATATTGCACCCAGCTGTTTGACTTAAAGCGGCTACGAACCATTCAAAATTTTTCTCCGCATCCGTTAAATAATATTGTATATCATTGTGGCCCCACGGTAGGCTTCGTGTTGTATTTGGTATTATGAATCTTTTGTCGTCGAAGTAAGACAATGCCACTTTATTTTTTATTTCTGTATATATATTGTGTAATTCGCTCCGAAACGAACTCATTTTTCTGAATATGGTACCGCCTTGCTCTACGATTTTCTTATAATCTTCGACTGTTAAATTCTTTTTTATTACTGATTTCTTTACGCCTTTAGCTTTTTTGACTTCAGTATTCACCGACTTTACGTAATAAGCTTTTGCACCTGTTCCATAAAATTCCATTATGGGATCCGAAGGGAATTCATCTTTCATATTTCCCAATACGGATGCCGTTACGGGAATACCGAACTTATTACCTTCTTTATAATTTGACGTATCGAATATGCTCGGATTTGACTTGATAAATTCATAAAAATTATCTGTATACACTTTTATAATTAACGAATCGGTATCCGTATATAGCAAAGAGGCCTCATCTTTATAGTTTCTCTTTATGGTGTCATAGTAAAAGTCGTACAACACTGTCTTGGATAACTCTAAAATTGAAAACCCCAGATAGAGCGGTTTATTATAATGAGTTCTTGTTCTCCCCATATGTATAGCCACGAAGTCTTCTGAAAATGCTGTACAAGTTTTAAAATTAGGATGAGCGATTAATGTGTTTGCCCCTAAGGATTTCCCCCTCCTTTCGCAATGAGTTATCAGTTTAATATCTCTTCTATTATCCACGTTCTCCATTGTTTTTCCGTACACTGCGTTATTCATTAATTTGTATAAATCCCGTTCGAATTTATTTGTTGCCTTGTTCCTCATTTCGGTATTTAAATCTATGTATACTTTTAACCAACAACTCTGCTCGAATTTTATTATGCGATGTATTTTTTTCAATTTTAAACCGTTTCTTATGGCTTGTTTTAAATTTCTAAAGTGTATTATGTATTTACTTTTATTATTCAAGTTGGGTATCAATTTAGGAATTTTTTATCTTGAACCGGGTGGAATCATACTTTCGGCTAAAAATGGTAAATCTCTATGTGCGTCGTGCAATTCCAGCGGATATTCAATATCAACTTCTAACATATACCCGTAACGATTCTCATCTGGAATATTCATGACGTTGAAATTACCGATTTCTTGATCGTTTAACCATTCGAATCCGCCGGTTGGTAAATACTGTGACATACTATGGCCGTATAGATTTGTTGCATCCAAATATGTGATAAAAGATGAACGTTCTTGTGGGTTATAATTTGGAACAAAAATATTATTTGCGATGTGTTTTCGCTCCGAACACTGACTAATACCGCCACGAATTCCTTTTTTAATAAAATGAATCATTGAAATATCTGTCAGTAATTCTAATTTTACTTGCGTGAGTCTCAACATAGCATCCCAAGCTAATCCCGGGGCAGTAAAATATTGTGCGGGATCCAAATGATATTTATCTAATGAAATGTTTCGAAAGTTTTCAAATACGTCGCATAATATAAGTACGTCTGATTTTAAGTAAGTATCCGAATACTCCCCCAAATTTTGACACTTAAATATATTCCAAGTTTTTTGCGCCCTACGATAATCGGCATCTGATATATGCTCTTCTGATAAATTGTCATAAAATTCTTCTTTCGCGGGTAAATTTTTATTGTTTAGTTTATCCAATGTCGTTAAGAAACTATAAGGAAAAACGCCCTTTTGCCTAATTAAATTAAATTGTTCGTAATCTGGAAAATGTTTAACCGTTTCTTGAAATTGATTATCGCTCAAGTTTTGCGCAAAATTTTCTAGTGAAGTGGATAAAAATTTAAAACTATCGATAAATCTCATCTTCAAATATTTTTTCTTTACTTTTCCCTCTTTGTCCGTATAATCATGCAAATACAGGTTTTTAGTGAAAGATATGTATTTTTCTTTGCTCTGAGCTATTACTTCTATTCTATCTTTATTAGAACACAACTCTTTAATAAAGAGGTGGGAATCGTAAGAACTCATACTGTGTAATATAATTGGGACAAAATTAGGTAATTTATAATTTAAATTACAAACAGAATGAGCAGCTCCGAACCTTTTCTTGCCCGTCAAATGACAATGGTCTCTGACTTTTACCTCCCCTTCAAGAAACGGTTTTTCACATATACCACAAACGGTTGCATTCGAAAAGTCCTGTTCTTCCTCCGCAGATAAAGGATTCATTGGAACGAACTCTTTCAAATGTTTATTATAGATATCAGTTAAATCCGCCTCGATGCGCTTTATAAATTCTTTACCGGCATTTTCCCCTCTGTATAATACAAATTTAGATAAAGAATCGTCAAATGAACATTTTATTATGTATGCAAATGAGAACGGTTCGTGACTGAACGTTTTGTTACTAAAAGATTTTGTAGGATCGGGTTCACAAGTGTCGTGTGGTTTTAGAACTGATTCGAAATCGGCATAAACTACGAAAGGTACTTTCAATTGCTTTTCGAAATTTTCAAATTTTAATATGTTTTCGGGAACGCTATTTCCAAACTTATCTATACGAAGTTTATTTGAAGGCGTCGTCGTATAAACATGATTGCAATCATTACTTTGATGTTGTAATAACGCTTTTTCACTACTGAAATACATTAAACAACCGTCACAAAAATATTTTCTGTGTTCGTGAAGTGAAACTTGACTGGAAACTAATTTTGAAACATTTTTTATCCAGCAGTAGTGACTTTTTATACATTCCTTTCTACAATGATGGTTCTCTCCACAGTCCTCTGTAATAAGTAACAAATTTACATGATAACGTAATTTCTTTGATGCATAGCGCAGCGGTCCTACTATTTCGTATTTCATTTTATTATCAACAAATTCCTTTTCTAAACCGTAAACGCTAACTGATATATTATTCATCACTTCAAATTTCGTAATATCTTTTAATTTAATTGGAAATTCCATACCCGTCACATTTAAAACTGTAGAATAATGTGGATACGAAGAGACCTCCTGAACTGGTCCTCTAGGTGGATATAGTGCTGAAGTAATGGCCCATGCAAAACAGTTCTGATCATCGTTTCTTATGTTCACTACAGCTTTCTTATTTTCGATAAACTTTGGTAACTTCATGTATGATGATGCGCACAGAGGACTATTTTTATTTATATTTACTTCCACATATAAAACTTCAACGATAGCCCAACCTGAAACATTGAATACATACATGTATAAAACTAATTAATTGTATTTTATGAATTACATACCAGAATCTTTTTCTTCAAATTCAGATGTTTGAGATATCATTTTATCGACAAATTCTTGATAAATATTATTCAGATCTTTGGATTCATCTATAATCTTGTTAGAACTATTGAAAGTCTTAACATCCGTTGTTTCTTGTTTCGGTAATGTGTATTTAGCAAATGTTTCCATATTCATTTTTGCAGATTTGTGGACTTTTACAATTTCTTCCAACAATTTCAATATCTTCTCCTTTACTTCGTCGAAAAACAAATTGTAATCTATATGCTGATTTTGACTATGCACTCGATAACTAATAATTCTAAATTTGAAGGCACTGTTAATAATTTGTACGCCATCGCATTTAGGAGTACAAGACATTGATCTATGCTCGAGGGTTCTGCGATGCGAATTTATTTGATTAGCAGGTATATTTTTGTTACAACAAATAATGGTTTGAGTACTTGAGGAATCCATTCTAGCACGTTTAGCACTGGGTCCATCATCACTAGTCATTTTCGATTTGCAAGACATTATCTCATGACGACGTAAATTGTCACTGCGCATAAACGTTTTACCACAATTACTACACAAATGCATTTTTTGTTGTATTACACGTTCCTCACGAGAATTTACTTCAAAATGATTTCAGCTTGCCCATTCCCTCCTTTTAAATATGGAATTGGGGAGTGGGGGAGGAGTCGTGTCTGTTTACTAAATGACGTCACTCTAAGGTCATCCAAAGGTCAATTCAAGGTTATACAAAGGTCATCCAAAGGTCACTTTAAGGTCATGTAAAGGTCACGTAAAGGTCATTCAAAGGTCATCCAAAGGTCACTTCAAGGTCATTCAAAGGTCATGTAAAGGTCATCCAAAGGTCACGTAAAGGTCGTCCAAAGGTAATTCAAGGTCATTCAAGGTCAAAAGGGGTGGGGGGAGTCTCAATTCCGGCTATAATAACCTACTTCAATGTATTCGTTAGAGAACGCCCTATCCAAATATGTAAAAATATACAGGGTGTTCAATTTACAAAAATATACGATGACGTAAAACAAAAGCAGATATAACAAAATTTTAGCATGTGAGCATGGTCTTTTTAAAAACAAAATCGACCTGTCACGGCGTTTTTTTAAAAATCACTCTGTATAAAAGTTATAAATTTTGTGCGTTACTTTATTATTATTACACTGTAGAATTTATGTTATACAACATCAATAAATTCAATTATCGAGCAATCAATTGATTCGTCAATCGATGAATATCAATTCATTTGTCGAGCTGTACCTACGTGTACAGGGTGGGGCAAATTCGATGGGATTGCAGGGTATCTCAGAAACTACTGGAGATAGAAAAAATCTAATGCCACGTTCTCGAGCCCAATTTTCAAGACAAATTCAACTGTCAATTCAGAAATCCTGTGATTTCTGTTGTTTTCGAGTTACAAGGCGATATTGATTTTTTTTACATTTCCGACCACCCGTGTACCATCGCCGAAACTAAATATGTTATGATAAAAGTTAAAACTGCTATAGATCAATTTTCGGCCGTAGAATCGAATGGTGTTATTAGTTTTTTAGTATCTCTTACAGTTACGGAGCTATGAAGCAAACTTATATTTTTTTAAATGGGAATCATACTTGGCTATGTCCTAGAAAAAAAGATTTTTTTTTGCTTTCCAATGATATATAATATGCTATAGTTATTTTTACAAATGTAGGAAATACAGGGTGTTTAACATTTTAATTTTATATATATTTTTTTATTGTGATGAAAAGTAGTTGGCTATGGAAATATTATATCTTGACAAAGGCTATACCTAAATGTTGAAAGTAAATGGAAATTGTTAAATAATACATAAACAGAAAATTTACCAAAGTATGAAGACATAAAAGGATTAAAATATAACACCTCATTGTTATTTACATTGTAGAATTTAGCTAAATGAGAAGCACTTTTATACCACTTGCCTTAAATAACAGAACTACCAACTGTTTTAAATAAGTAGGCCCAATTGTTTTATTTTAAGATAATTTTAATTTTAGGAAGAAATTTTTCACAAACGAAGAAAAATACCAGTAATAAATAGAAAAAGTAAACTAAAAAAATTTAAATAATTTAATGCAAGAGTTGTTCAAAATGACCACTATCTTCATTAATACACATCTGACAGCGCTTTCTGATGGCTTTACAAGCATTCTCCGGATGGACATTTGTTATTTGCCTAAATGTTGTGACAATATTTTCTCTTAAATTATGAACAATACCATTATTAATCACCTCTTTGTATACTTCAGATTTTATAAATTCCCATAGAAAAAATCTAGTGGGGAGATATAGCTGGCCTATGAATTTTACAGACTGCCAAAATGAAGGAATTAATTCCAAACTAATACTAATAAATAATTGGAATTAGAAAGTGAAAAAAAAGACCTCCAGCGTGACTCGAAGTCGCGAAATCAGCCTTACGATTTTTTGAATCATACAACTATCCCGCTGTACTACCTAGCCTGTTGTCAGAAATTTACCTTGAGATGTTTAAGTATGTAAACTATACGGGTTATCCTAAAAAGTTAATTTTTACCGATTTTCTAATTGGAAAAGCATTTCGCTTCAGTATTTTAGTAATCAGAAGTGTTTGGCAGTCTGTACTATCGATTCCGTTAGCAATATTTCTCATAGGAAAAATAATGAAAATAACCTATCTGAAGTTTAATTAATTTGACAGTTTTCGTGGGTCTACCTATTTAAAGTAGTTTATAGTTCTGCTATTTAAGGTAAGAGCAAAATTACTTAAATATTAGGAATTCAGAAAGTGCTTATAATTTAGAAAAATTCTACAATGTAAATAACAATGAGGTGCCATATTTTAATCCCTTTATGTCTTCATATTTGGTAAATTTTTTGTTTATGTATTATTTAACAATTTCCATTTACAACATTTAGGTATAGCCTTTGTGAAGATATAATATTTCCATAGCCAACTACTTTTCATCACAATATAAAAATATGTACAAAATTAAAATGATAAACACCCTGTATTTCCTAAATTTGTAAAAATAACTAGCATAGGACATAGCCAACTATGATTCACATTTAAAAAAATATAAGTTTGCTTCATAGCTCCATAACTATAAGATATACTAAGAAACTAATGAGACCATTCGATTCTATGTCTGAGAATTGATCTATAGCAGTTTTAACTTTTATCATAACTTATTTAGTTCCGGAGATACACGGGTGGTCGGAAATGTCAAAAAAATGAATATCGCCCTGTAATTCGAAAACAACTAAAATCACAGGATTTCTGAATTGACACTTGAATTTGTTTTGAAAATTGGGCTCGAGAACGTGGCATTAGATTTTTTCTATCTCCAATATTTTCTGAGATATCCTACAATCCCATCGAATTTGCCCCACCCTGTACACTATACATGTAATTGTACGTAAAATACAGTAATTTAAGAATAATTATATTGTCTTATTCTCATTCTCAACTCTACCTCACATACCTTAACACATTTTCTTGGACATGGTCAATTGGTCAGTCCATTTACAGTATGCAATCTGAAGAATACACAATTAAAAGCTTTTCCCATATCCATATGACCACTTTCTGCCGCTCAGCTACAGCTACTAATAATTCACATCACAATATAATTAAATTAATATATTTTTTGTATCTGTCTACCTACACATTTCCACTCCGTGCGACGTTGCCAACAAAAAGAGTCTAATAAGTATTTTAAGTTTAAAGAGGCGAGTGCAACTGTTGAATATATTTGATCATATCTAGGGTAAAAAGAGTGGCGCACTCTGGTGTGCGATGATATGTACTAGAGTGTATATATGTAGAGATGGAACATCATTTTCGACTCCATACTAAAATCTGCCAAATTGACAGATGGATGGTAAAAATTCATTTAAACCATATATACACGGCAATTCGTTTTCGCCTCCACTTTTTCCATTTCGCCTCCAAAATCGGAGGCGAGTTCTGTCAATGCCTGTATATTTGGAGGCGTATCTATATGTTGTGCATATATATATATATATATATATATATATATATATATATATAAAATCATTGGAATCGCATTTACCAAAAATTATTTAGAAGGGTGTCCTCTTTCTTAATGGGCCACACTGTATATGTTATCCCTGCAAGTTCCGCCCAATGCTGATTTCAAATATTAGTTGACATTGCATTAAACAAAAATGCAAATGCAAATTCTGAATGAGGATTCAAAATAAGTTTACAAAGCAGATTTTTTTCAACCTTTGTAATTTATATTTATGTTTTTGTAAATGAAATCTAATTTAAAAAAGATTAGCTAGCATTTTCTTTAACGGAAATGAATGTCCCTCCGTCCCCCTCCCTAAAATGATGATGATAAAAACGTCTACAAAGCTTTTTTCAACCTTTGTCATTTGGACTGATGTTTCTGTAAATGTAATCTAATTTAAAAATACTAGCTTACATTTTTTTTCTTTAACACAAATGCAAGCATTGCAATTTTAAAAACATATCTTTCACTCTACGCGTTTGATCATACAAATACACGCATAAAATCTACAAGAGTATCATTGTTCTAATATAGCTAGTTATATTATAGTTCAATACATTAACCTCTCATTAGTAAAAAGTAACCTATTAGTAAAAAATGCAGCAGTGCAGCGATAATAATCTCTAACACGAAGTTCTATAGTAAACACTATATTTTTTTATTTTTCTTTACGGAATTTATCACTTGCCCTCTTGCCCATTAATACCATATCATCGTGTGCTGAGACATCGTCTACCTATCCATTTGTGGAAATCTAGGCGTGGTCTTCAGCAGACACAGCAATGGGCTCAACGACAACGAGCATCAACTTCCACTGCAGAAGAAATGATATCCAACACCAAATTGGGAGAAAACTTTGATGGTAGCTGCTGTTCTCCCAGTTTTTCTGACAATTTAATATATAAAGGTCATTCACGTTAAGTTTAAAGTGACGTCATTTTCAGTAATTAATTGTTGTCAATATTCGAGAAACAAATGACCAATAAATTAGCAAAGCATTTGCCATTGACAAAGAGTTATATATTTGGCAACCTTTCTCTGCGTTGTCAAGTTGTTATTTATTTATATTGCCTCTCTATTGTTAGCTGGTTTTTTGGTGTTTGGTTCTGCTTAAATTTTGCTCGTGTATTTTCTATTTACGTTTTCTAGTTATTCACCTTATTTATATTAAAAACATTTCTTCTCAGAACCAAAACCGTTGTGATTCTCTGACATTTTTCAAACTCCCGCCCGCAAAAAAGTTACAGCTTTCAACGGCGTATTTTTTGACAAGGTGATGTCACTTTAAACTTAGCGTGAATGACCTTTATATAAAAAATTGCATATCCCACAGTGTCACTTTCACAGCGACAAAAGTTACCTGCAACTTTTACAGTGACAAATGCACTAGTAGTTTTTTCACTTATTCATTTTTTAATCAATTATCGCGGTGTCCGTTGCCAAAATAAATAGTTTGACATTTCTGCCAACAAGTTATTGAATTATTAAACACTACAATGAATCGATTCGGTGATGCTCAAATAAAAATGTGTTTATTTTTAGTGTTTCATAAATAAAGTTTGTATTATATGTTTGTAAATTTCTTATTCATTAAATTGTCCTGCCGAATTACACTCGATGTTTGTATTGATACCGGATAAATTTGTATTGTTTAAATTCTAAACGGTTTTCTTTAGCAATTTGACTCGAAAAACTGTCAACCTAAAAACGCTTCACCTTCAGTGTCGCGTTTTTAATAGTTGACAATGTTTCTCGTCTAATTGCTTGGCAACAGTTTCTCATTAAACAATCCAAATTTCTCTGGTAAAATACAAACCTCTTGTGCAATAAGTGAAAAACGGCAGGATTTTACTACTACTACTACTACTACTACTACTACTACTGCTGTTCAAGGATCGAGGTCCAGCCAACTAGCATCTACTTCCACTGCTGGAGGAATGGAGCATTCTGCTCGAAAAACTGTCAACCTAAAAACGCTTCACCTTCAGTGTCGCGTTTTTAATAGTTGACAATGTTTCTCGTCTAATTGCTTGGCAACAGTTTCTCATTAAACAATCCAAATTTCTCTGGTAAAATACAAACCTCTTGTGCAATAAGTGAAAAACGGCAGGATTTTACTACTACTACTACTACTACTACTACTACTACTGCTGTTCAAGGATCGAGGTCCAGCCAACTAGCATCTACTTCCACTGCTGGAGGAATGGAGCATTCTGCTGGACAAGGAAAGTGGGATGATGACTGGCCTCCTAATTATATTACCACTATACGAGAAACAACAGAACAACGAGGATTATTATTATTATTACAATTTTATTATAATTTTATTAAAAAATAAAAGTTTCTGCATTTTGTATTTTTCTTAAGATCCACATAATTTATCGTTACAATATCTTCATAGCCATTGATAAATTTGTTATAAACTGGAATAGATATATTATAAAAAAAAATCGTCAGTGATTTTATATCTTTGATCGAAATAGTTAGTGATTATCGTTGACCTAGACAAATAGCTCTTGACCCAACAGGGAGGTCATTGTTACAGTTTACAGCTATTGATCGTTGATATTTTGCAGTTCAATGAACGAAAACCGATGATCTTCGAATTTTTACAGCTCGATTAACGAAAATTGATCGATATAAAGCTATGCCCTCATGCTTGGAGCAGGATCGGGACAGCTATACTACTTAAGTAGTTTTGCTATACATACGTACCTTAAGAGTATCTTTTTGATCAAGCGCCTCCACGGTATTGTCACCTGCATCGCTGGTAGAAATATCTGAAGCTAAATCACACGTAACTGTAGGGATAGGAATGCTACGAGGATGTGTTTCTATAGTAGCGATTTGTCTTTCTCCATCACATGGTGATGTGTTACTATTGCGGTCAATTGACTCGCCAACTTTGGTTTCATTTCCATTTTTTGTCACCTAAACAAAAGAATATTTCATTTGATTAGTATGAATATGAATATAATGGTATGAATAGTCTATAGATGTTTGAAATTGGGCAGTGTGTATCAAGGTAATGGAATTATTTTACATTAAAATTAAAACTAGCACATTTCGGGTTTACTGTAATATGAAATGTAAAGTAAATGTAAATGTATGTAAATAACTTAATATCATGTTACATAAGGAATTATAGTATTTAAATATCCTGCGGTAGTTTTAAGTTAAATCTTATGGCAGTGGCAATGTCGTGCCTAAAATGACCCATATATTTAAACCGCGGTTCAACTTGGTTCCTCTAAACATTATTGTTCCAAACTTTATCAAAATAGACAGTTACTTTTGGGTTGTATTGATTTTTTGTAAATTTGCTTTTGAGGATCTCCTATAAATGTGGAGGGCTTCCTTAAATGTTTAAAACAACCCCGTAACTTTTTTTACTGATTTAAATTTTTTCGAAATGCAGCGAAGGAGGATGCCTATCTTTAGGTAACATGAATTGTTTTTCAAAGTAAGGCCAAAAGCTAAGCATCCCTCTAAACATAGTATCAGGTTCCATTAAAATTGTGCGTTGTTATTTTGTCATTATTAAATTTTTTGTAAAGTCTTTTGTTTCAGGAAATTATGGTGCTTTAATAATTATCGTACTGCTTTCCAGTACATTAAGAACAAAAACTAGTCATTATTTATTAAGAATAATTGATTAAAAAAGCTTAAACAGGGAATGAAAAACAAATCACACTAACATATAAATTTTAAATAGAACACCATAAAAAGAAAACTAGTAATTCTTCAGTAGTTATCGTAATAAAACATAATTTGTCTAACTTAAGAATAATGAATAATCTAAATTGCAGTTATAGGTAGTCTATATAATGTCAATTGAAATTGTAAAAAAAATCCGACAAAAGAAACACCTGCACCTCGACGGCGGCCTCTTTGTTTACGCACGTGTGTCGTTTGTCGGAATTTTTTATGCAGATTCAATTAAGATTATAAAGACTATACTTATATTAGGTCCCCATGCGTAAAAATACATTTTTCTGTTCTTCTATTGTGCATAACCACTATTCGCAGCTGCTGTCAAGTAATAGCACGACAAGCCGCGATAATTCCAATTATTAATTCGTCTACGATGCTGGACGGTTCTTATATACTTTTCCTTTTAGTGTACCCCATAGAAAATAATCTAACGGTATCAAATCGGGTGACCGAGATGGATACCTGATGATAGGGCTTTTACGCCCTATCCATCTATTAGGAAAATTCTGGTTTAACCAATTTCTTACACCCACCGCATTATGTATAGGAACCCCATCTAATAGGAAATATAAATTCCTTTTTTGCTGAATTTTGACCTGACCAAGGAGTTTTATTATTGAGACTTTTTCCGATACAGTCAATTGCTGTTCAGCCATTGTACAATTTCACAACGACAAGAATGCTAGATTGAATAAAGGCTAATAACTGTCATGTTTGACATTAGCATGAAATGTTGCGTTTTAATTGTTTTGAAAACCAACTTATTAAACATTTTTGAATATACCTATCATTTGATTATCCATAAAAGACGAATTTCAAATTAGTACCTCTCAGCCACAAACTTGTACATACATTAGAAGGAGATCTCCAAAGACGTATGGGAAATTGTTTGTTGCTTTAAAGAAACATCCTAAATGACCGAAATTTTATAAAGAATACCATTTATAATGATGAGGTCCACTGTCCACTATGCAAGAAACGTAAAAAGTACATTTTATAACGTTAAAAACAAGGCATTTTAGTAACGTTCTATTGAAATCATTTTTATAATGTAATAATTACTGACATTATGCCATGTTAAAGTTTTATACATTTTAAATACGTCATATTCAAATATTAAAATTACTTCTAAATGGTAATGTAACAAAAAGGTATCTAGAAAGGAATGTATTACAATGTTGTTGCCATAACATAAGGAGTACGTTATATTATAACCTAAATAAACTAAAATTATCTAAAGTACCTAGTGAAAACGTTAGATCGTATACAAAATTAGGCGTTATACTTAATAGTCCGTCGAAAAGCCCGGTCTAGGATGCACAAAAAAAACCGAGGTATAACCAAATGGGACCTTCACCATTTGGAAAATCATATTTTTTACATAGAAAATGGAAATTGACGACTCTCTCCATTGGTCGAGACCAAAAATATAGGCAAAAAACTGAAAAAAAGGGAAATATTTTTTTTAACTTTGAACACTCATAACTTCTTTTCTAAAGAATGTAGAATAACAAATTTTTTTAAGTTTTATTCCTCATTCAATTTCGTTGCTTTTGGTATATATTTCATTAAAATAAAATTATAAGCTATATTAAAAAACAGTAATATTTAAAAAAAGACAACAAATTACCAAAAATGTTTTAAACTCACCTCACCATAACTTTCTTATGCAAAGAGCTATTTCAATGATGTTTTTTTAAAAACTGGGCAATTTAATGGACTTCATTTTGTCTCGATTAACATGTGGTCTATTTTTAAAAATAAAACAGGTAGCGGCTTTTAAACGTCGGGGCGCATGCCTCTGCGGCGGGCTAGACGGCGATTTTTTCTCATCCCGATCGCTGCACCCAGCCCTACAAAGTATTTAATTTGGTATATTAAAAATTTTATTCTCAAAAATTCTGTGTTTTGTTTTATTAATGTTAATTAATTATGTTTGTGCTGGTATTATTTGAACAAATTTTAATATTTGGTGATCGATAGACAATTATTAATGTATTTCTGATACAAGGATTATTTTCCACATGCTATCCTCCAATAAAAATGTTAGACTAGTCGTAAAGTGTGATGACACTGATGTTCTAGTACTATTAATTTATTATTATCCTACTCGCGAAAATTTTAGTAATAGTAATACCAAAGAAATATTCATGAAAACTGGTCACAAAAAAATGACAATTAACAAAAAAGATATATTCCTATTCACGTCATTTCAAAAAAATTTGTGAATTTTATTTAATTTTAAATTGGCATGTAGGCTTACCAAGTTTTCACAACCTCACAGGATGTGATGAGACCAGTTCCCTCTTTAAAATGGGGAAAAATGCTTGGGAGGTGTACTATAAAAATTGCGACACACTCAACCTTCACAAAATTGCCAAATTTGTATAAAATGTTTTTTATACAAAAATAAAAATGCAAAACATCTGATTTTTTAGTTTTTATCCACATTCAATTTCCTTTTTTTTTTTTGTACATATTTCATTAAAAAAAGTTGAAAACTATATTACGAAAACAGTAATATTTAAAAAAAGACAACAAATTGCCAATATTTAAACTCACTTTGCCATAACTTTCTTATGCAAAGAGCTATTTCAATATTTTTTTCAAAAATTGCGCAGTTTAGTGGGTAAAAATCGTAAGTCGTTAATTTTCTTCTAAAAAATTGTAATGATTAAGAAAAATAATAGATAATTATGGAAAGTATATTAAATAAAAATGTTTACAAACAAAACAAAATTTTTAAAGGGGTTGGAATCTTTGGTGTGTAGATAACACTGACGTAGTTTTCGAAAATGTGGAAAACTACGTCAGTTTGATTTTCTTCTGGTTCGTGATTAATATTAATGCAATTCATTTTGCATTTGCAATTTGAGCTACAAAATACCCTTTCCTTTTTACACTGACATTTTTGCCTGACATTTTTGCGTGTTGTAGTTTTTGTCATTGCATAATAAGGAAATAATTTTCCGTATATCTTTTGGAACTAGAACTTGATGCATCATTTTCGGAACCCTAAAGTCCATCCATATAACAAGAGATCTTTTTTGTTTACCTCACCAATACACCTATTGACCCATATAAATGTGATAATTTGACCTAAAATTGCACATTATACTAAAATGTGCGTACATTACAAATTTTTGCTTTATAAATTCACCTAAGTACATGTAGATTGGAACTGTCTTCTGTAGAGGGCAATTCCTGAGTTTGTATTTTGCTCTGATTTGTATGGTTTAACCGAATTTCATTCAGGTATTTTGTATTTTTATTTTTGTATAAAAAACTTACAAATCTTCTGGCGAACCTTATTAGTTCGTCAGGTGCCATTTCGACAAATTTGTGAAGGTTGAGTGTACCGCAATTTTTACAGTACACCTCCCAAGAATTTTTTTTCCTATTTTAAATGTGATACGCCTTGCCGTATGACATCCTCTTAGGCTGTGAAAACTTGGTAATCCTTCACATGCCAATTTAAAATTAAATAAAATTTATCACTTTTTTTGAAATGAAGTGAATAAAAATATATCGTTTTTTTGTTAGTTGTCATATTTGTGTGACGTTTCCATGAATATTTCTTTGGTATTACTATTAATAATTTTTTGTGAGTTGGATAATAATAAATTACAGTCTACCATTTTTATTGGAGGATACCATGTGGAAAATAATCCTTGTATCAGAAATAAATTAATAACTGTCTATCCATCACCAAATATTAAAATTCATTAAAATAATAACCCGACAAACGTTTCACCAATTATTATATATAAAACAAAACACAAAATTTTTAGAATAAAACTTACGATCTCTTCTCACTGCAAAGTGCAAATGTACCAAATTAAAAACTGTAACTAGGCGCGGGTGTAGCGATCGCGATGGGAAAAATCGCCGTCTAACCCGCCGTAGAGGCATGCGCCCCGAAGTTTAAAAGCCGCTACCGGTTTTATTTTTAAAAATAGACCACATGTTATTCAACAAAATGAAGTCCAATAAAGTGCGCAGTTTTTGAAAAAAAAGACAGTGAAATAGCTCTTTGCATAAGAAAGTTATGGAGAGGTGAGTTTAAAAAATGTTTGGTAATTTGTTGTATTTTTTTAAATATTACTGTTTTTTAATATAGTTTATAATTTTATTTTAATGAAATATATACCAAAACAAAGGAAATTGAATGAGGAATAAAACTTAAAATTGTTGTTCTACATTCTTTAGAAAAAAAGTTATGAGTGTTCAAAGTTAAAAATAGTCGGAAATCTGAGGCCTCCTATGAAGCGTTTTAAAGATGCTCGATAAAAGTCGCGAACATCCACCTAAAAAACATGAAATCCTATGTAAAATGACCTGCCCGATTCGATTTTTTTGTTCGCCCGTTGATCCAGAATTGCCAAATGTGTCAAAATATCATATTTTTAAAAAAACTGAAAATTTTCATTGAAATAATATTTTTTGCAAACTAGTGCATAACTTTGTTAGTTGACGTCCGATCGTTATGAATTTTGGATATAATATTTTTCAATACTTCTCTGATATATGTAACAATAGGAAATTTAGAAGGTCATATAAAACCTAAGTAATTTTTTTTTTCGCTAGATGAAACAAAATATCCTCATTTTGCAGCGTAAAATGGTGAGTCGAGAAAACTTTTTTATCTTTAGAGATAGATAACTAGTATAAGCGAGAAAAATGTTGCCAATAGAGCAAGGAAAGTTTTTTACTTGAACTTTTTTTCATTTTATTTAAAAATGTAGGTTTTGCCTCTTTGGACATTAATGTTGGCGCTAAACAATTATTGTCTCTGCGTTCGTAACCAAACTTTAGAATTTCTGGTAGATCTGGCTTTAGCATAAATGCCGTTTTGAAAATTGCGCATGTATATGACCTTCTAAATTTCTTATTGTTACGGCACTATGTCAGAGAAGTATTTAAAAATATTATATCCAAAATTCATAACGATCGGACGTCAACTAACAAAGTTATACACTAGTTTGTAAAAAATATTATTTCAATGAAAATTTTCAGTTTTTTTTTTTAATATCATATTTTGACACTTTGGCAATTTTGGATCAAAAGGCGAACAAAAAATTCGAATCGGGCAGGTCATTTTACATAGGATTTCATGTTTTTTAGGTGGATGTTCGCGACTTGTATAGAGGTGATCGAATTCAGCACCTCAGATTCCTAACCGTTGGTGAAAGTATTATGTATTCAAAGTTAAACTTTCTGTAATCTGTGTTATATTATATATGTGAATATTGTGTTTTGTGCATAGACTTAGATACGAAGTCTATAGTTTTGTATTAGGTATGTTTAGTTTTTTGGTACTTATCAATAACGAATATACCTAACCAACCTAACCAAACATCGCCAATCCCTTGCTGTCTGTCATGGATTGGACGAGAGAATGTTTATGTACTTGTATATTAATAGCTTCTTAATTTTGAGTCACTTAAAAAGCATTATGTCAAACACACTCCTGATTATCATTTTCCTTGTCCATTTGTAGTTTCTATTGTAATCTAATATGGCTGCTCGACTAATTATTAGGTAATAACGGTAATAACTAATAACACTTGTAAAGCATAAAACTGAAAGAAGTGTGTAAGAGTAAGCAAAATGATAAATAGGCAGTGTGTGTGCTGGCCTAAAGGCCCAGTAATTATTCAAACATGGTGTAGGTGATCCTGGTTTATCCAAAAGTCAACAGAGCCGCGTTCTTGTACCCTTGTAACATATTCTTGGAAATTGCATTCAGGATGCGTGGGTATAGTATGGTCAATTTAAATTTTTTAACAAAACTAATAAACTAATAATTAATTTCTAACAAAATTAATAAATAACAAGTAAGAATTAGGCATATACAATACAATACAATACCTTTATTAATTCAATTGATCATAAACATGATATAGGACAAGTCTGATGTTTACAAAGAGCTTTGAAATTACAAACATAAAGTAAAATGGAATAAGGTACAAAATAATGTAGATGTATGTCATATATACACATAAAGATACGTACATTACTAGATACATTTAGTAGTTACAGTTACAAACTTTTTTTCCAATTAAGACATTAAGTATTCATCTACTGAGTAAAAAGCTTTTAAAACGAGATAATTTCTTACAGTTGACAAAAATTTTTTATGATTTACAATTTGTTTTATTTCACTATTTAATTTATTATACAGGATGGCACCGGCATAATATGGATTATGTTTATAAAGTTCAAGTCTATGTATTTCATATTGAAAGTCTGATCCATGTCTAGTTGTGTAAGTATGATGTTGATTTAGTAGATTGAATTTGGAAGGATTATTTTTCACAAATTTTAAAATTTCAAAAATGTATAAACAAGGCAATGTTAAAATTCTTTGTTTTATAAAGAATGGCTTACATGATTCTCTAAACTGTAGTCCAAGCATTGACCGTATGGCTCCTTTTTGTAGAATAAATACTCTTTCAGATGATGTGGAGTTACCCCAAAAAATAATTTCATATCGAAAACCTGATTCCATATTAGAAAAATAAAATGTTTTTACTGTGTGCTCATTGGTGATTTGGCGGAGTCTTTTTAAAGCGAAACATCCACTAGCACATTTATTGCATACCATGTTTATATGTACTTTCCAATTTAATGATAAGTCAATATGTATCCCAAGAAGTTTAAAAGACGTTACCTGCTGTATGGTTTTTCCATTCATTTTCAAATATGGGCTCGAGAAATAATTGGTAAAGTAAATTAATGTTCGATGTTAGTTTGGACACAGCTTAATAAACACACAGCTCGGGCACTCTGCGGCGGCACCTTTGATGTGGCCGTTTTCGATAGACAATGACCGACATTCGCTATCGCTCACGCACTGAGAAGAGAAGTCAGAGTTGGACGTATAATATTTGTAGTTATCGTAAATGAGCGATAACAGTGCCGTATTAAAAACTCTTGAAACATTTTATAAATAACTTTTGAAATAGACATGAATAAAACGGTGATGCCCAATTTAGAAATAAGTATATAATGATATTCAGATCTACCTATTTGGCAAAGTTTTAATAAAGAAATTTGAGATAGTAATTATGTACATATGTTTATTACACATTAATTGTTTACAAAAATAAAAATAGACAATACTTCAATACGATGATGCCTAATTTAGAAATAGTATATAATAGGATTCAGATCTACCTATTTGGGAAAGTTTTAAAAAAGAAATTTAAGATAGTAATTATGTACATATGTTTATTACACATTAATTATTTACAAAAATAAAAATAGACAACACTTTACAATGAGGTAAGTAGTATAGCTGGCGGGGTTCTGTGACACTTCGATGGCATGTCCATCCGAAGGTGTCCAAAGATTGAGGGGGTTCTCTCAAGGTGGCCGAAGAGTTCTTGGAATTGATCTGAAGAAGTGGTCGACAATGACCAGAAGGTATAGTTCGAATTTCTGCCGCGCGCCAGATATAGACGTCGCTGTACGAGATATCTAGATGAAGAGAAAAGCGATATGCAGAGAGTGACGTGTGTGTCACCTGTATGGGGATGTCTTTTAGTCGAGGTTGGTGACATTTTTTTTTTACCTTTGCTTTTTTACCTGTTAGTTTAGCCTGGGCTAAAGGTGTCCTTTTGTACCTGTTGGTGACATGATGAAAAAAGTGATGTTTGAAATCATTTTTTGATAGTATTACATGAAAGTGGTATTTTCAAGTAATGTATTTAAATTATATCTTCCACAGTACATCTTAGTGTGCATATTTTTATAATAATTAATCAATATGCATGATAACCTTTTGCCCTTGTTATTTTGTTATTCTCGGTTTTATTTAATAAATGGCGTAATTGATTTTTATAAAATAAGATGTATGTAACTTCTATAATTTAGGATCTCAAATAATAAACAATGAGGTATTTAGAACAAGTTGTTTACTTAATTTACTGTTGTACTATACAATATATATTTAATTCTCATCCTTACAAAACATTCTTAAATATCTATAAATCTTCTTTCTTATTTTTTCATAAATAAATGTCTTGGAAGTACATTCACATGTATCTGGTCCACTTATTGGTATATCAGATGACCAGGGACAGCTAACATAATGATTCCCATATATAGAATATCTCATTTTAACATGAGCAAATTTTTCTATTTGGGTTTGATAATGAAGAAGCTCTAAATAGTCTTCCCTCAGTATTATCTGACCGTATTTTTTTTTAAATTCTTTAACATCCATTGCAGAACAAGCGAATTATTATAATGATCAACTTATTCGTATTGCAATTGATATATATGAGGTGTAAATGAAAACAAAAACATTGATTCCATAAAAATATATTACATGTTAGTGTTTCTTTAATTATAATAGGTCACTTTTATTCAATTTACATGTATGATTTGAACATAATTCAGTTTCTTTTTATTATTTTACAATATTCTTAATATATTTCTATACATATATGAAACATCTTTTCTCTACTTGAAAGCTCTATAAAGTTTTGTGTGAAATCTTGGAGACTAAATTGCAAATATGAAAAGTAATGAATGTGCTATTTTGAAGTAACGAATCTAAATTATATCTTCCACAATACATCTTAGTGTTTCTTCTTGGCACTATGGGATAATAATACACATCATGTCCCACTATAAAACCAATCACTTGATCGTTTAAATTTTTCACTGTAGTATTAACAGCAAATTCTTTCCATACATTTTCTGAAGTAGCAGGGAAATAAACTGCGGGATACTCTTGCAAGACCAGATTCTCTTCAGATTTTTCAAACAAATAAAAAATTCCATTCTCTATTATAATAGTATAATTTTCAACTTTTATAGCATTTCGTAAATAAGTGGGGTTATTGATGATAACAATATATACAATGTTCTGCAGACACTGCAACTTACTACACATAAAAGTGAAGTGAGTAGTAAAAACATGTTTATAGTTGTTTTTGTTGTTTACCAAGCTAATGTTTGTCTGTATATGAATATCTCAAGGAAGCAACACTTTTTATATATTTTCTAGTATCCCCTCCTCCTATTTTTTATTTATAGGAAAAAATTGTCAACATCAGGTCTCCATCCTGGAACCACAAGCATGCAAAGCAAGTGCTCTAACAATTGCGTTATATTCTCTAAGTATTAGGTGATAATAGTTTTCAAATAAAATATAATACATTTTTTAAATAGCTTTATTATTTAATATTTTCCATTTATACCATATATTTAATAAAATAACATTTTCATGAGCACAAGTTAGATCGTTAAAAGAATGATTTTTACAATGATAAGTTTTAATATTACAATTACAAGGTAAAGGGTTATAAACTTGTTTTCTTAACGTTTTTAAATTTGGACAACCAAGTTTATCTGCATTAATTATTTTGTTGGAAATAAATTTACTTAATTCAGTTTTTTTGTTCACTCCTTTAACTATAACATCTTTATCACCTACTATATTTTTTACAAAATCACTAATATCTTCCAAGTGTAGAATAGAGTCGAACTGTTGAAATTCATCGCCCCAACTTAGTCCATGTATATTTCTTGTAGTCCAAGTAACATGATTTTGAAAATCTTGATCGAAAAAAGAAATGCATGGTAGTCGTATTGTTTTATGAACCATGCAACCATTTGTCATGTTTAAAATAGCTATTTCTCTAATATAAAAATCACTGTTTTTATATTGAAATCCTTGAAAGTCAACAACAAACATTTTTGTTCTTTTAAACGATTCTGACAACACTACCTAGAGGATTGTACTTCACCAAACGATCATGTAGTATTAAACAGTATGCAGATGTGTTGGCTGGTATATTCTTGTTGGTCTCAAATACAATTCTTATATCCACTGCGCCCCCCTTTATTACATCATCATCATTTTGATGACGGCAATCGATAACAACGAGTGGAGCCAGCTGTAGATATGTATCTGGTAATAAACAAGGTTCGTTTTGATTTTTATAATAATATGAATGTTGGAACTGCGTGTACATTTCATATAAAATAGTCCACTGTTTGTTATCAAAATTGGTATTTAAGTTGTCATAGGGATAAACTTCAGAATTTAGTAAACTGAAATATTCGTTAAGTTACAGTGATCAAACTGACTCATAAATCTTCCTGGTGTATTTTTTCTATTAGTTTGAAATCCAAAGATAATGTATCGAGGTTTTTCCAATTGAGCACTGGTTTTTACTGGCCATGAATGTGTCATTGTGTCTTGCAGTAGAGGATACTCTTGTAACTCCCAATGTCTAAAAGGTATATCAAGATCTATACCGGCTTCAAAGTATTTTAGTAATCGTAATATTTCCTTATCAGATACAGATACATGTGGAACTTTCCATAATATTTTTTGTAATACTATTTTAGGGGTTTCATCTACCTTGTTTGTATGAATAGCATTCACATCAGAGGTACTCCTTATTAATATCAATTCCTGTCGTGTATTAATTATAATTTTATTGAAATCTTCAGCAAACCCAAAAATCATTCTTAAAGGTAAGCATACAGAAAAATTTCCATTTGCATCTACTATTTTCGGATTCTGTAGGTGATCCCATCCTGAATTATTAAGTTTTGAAGTTTCATTTGCGGTAAAGGAAACATATCCCTTCATTAATGTAGTTATACCTGGATTTCGAACACGATCTATGACAACCCCTCCTAATTCGTATCGAATTTCATCAAACAGGAAGGGGATTCCACAGTTAATGAAACTTAAAGTTGGACTGGGTGCTCCGGTTTGATCCAACAGTTTTCCTTCAATGCATAGAAAACTTTGTGATGGTAAAGTGTAAATATCCTGAGTCTGGATGGGTATTCGTATTTCGTCATTGTTATTATAACTTGTTGATGCATAGGGTTGATGGGTATGATATTCTAATTTGCTAATGGAGTTATCTACTTTGACATGCTCTTGAATATTTAAAATATTAAAACTCATATTGTTCTTCGTTTTTATATTGGCAGGTGCACTTTAAAAATACGATAAACTTTTTTATATTTAAACTTATCTTCAACATAAAATTGTACCAAAAAGAATTTCTAAATAATTTACTAATGTTTTTTTAAAGTAAATCCTAATAATCGTAAAAATTTTTTGTTCTGAGGTATTAATCGTTTCACTTGTCGTTTCATACTAATTGTTTTTCTTCCTGCATTTGTTATTATTGTATTTGAGGGCATGAAAACAGGTGGAAATGCATCATCCATATATCTAAATACCATCTTAAATTGTTACACAACTTCTTTCAAATGCAATCTTACCGTGATCAACTCTTCTTTAAAATTGATTAGATTACCATCTTGATCAGAGATTTTAAGTACTATTTCATCAATGTATTGCGTGTTAATTGGTAAGTAAATAACATTTGAAGGATTTTCAATAATTTTGTAACCTGGTGCAATATTAGGATAAAACATGTGTAAGATGTGTACGGCGTTTTCATTGTTGAATGAATTTGTCACTAAATTACTCTCAACACAAATTGAATTCACCTTAAAAATGTCTATGGAAAAATCTGATATCAGATTGCAGTATGTTTCATATCTGCAACAAGTACACGAGGTTTAAACCCTAATAACTTCCCTATGCTGTTTCCTTTGGTAAAATCAATAGTTTTATTGCATTTTATTTCACACTTTAATATATTTCTGTTGGCTGTCAAAGTCAAAACTGTAGCTTCTTTCTCTTCCTTATCTGATATGTGATTAATTATGTATTTTTCCAGATCCCTTACTTCATAGGACCCCTCAGGTATTACAATTTCCTTATCATCATCATAATGGAATATATTATTAGAATTATCCACATTTGGAATAGAATTGTAACTGACAAAATCGATAAGACCCAAAACATAATTACTTTTATTTAAAACTATAGGAGGATAAATTCTTGAGGAAAGTGTTGAGGTCCTACTCGATTCGGTAAACGTATATGACATGTTGACTTGTTAAATATTATAATCAAATTAGTACATATTTTTAATGTTCAGTTATTTATTGAATAAAAATAATAAACATAAATGTCCACAATTATAGCTATTATAGGTTTGATATATCTTATGGTTATATAATACATGACATTGACCATTTGAATTAAAATATTTTATTGTTTCTGTAGGAGGGCGAAGATTTCCAAAACTATCGAAATAAATTATGTGATCTTTATATTTTTTATAAGCAGTCCAATGTGTTCCAGGGCCGTCACTATCATCCAAGTTGATTACTCCGCTTTCATATACATGTATTTTTCGAGGTAATTTATTTCTCATAAATACACCTCTGAAATGGGGAATTTTCAATGATTTAGCAATTTGATCAATATCGATATTTGTTAAAGGTCGACGAGGAAGTGTTAGTGGAAGCTGTTTGAAATTTGATGAGGTGGGCCTAAAAAAAGCCCCAAACCACTTTTATAAGGTTTCAAGTAGACACCTTTACCCATAGCTATAGCTTCCATTCTTTTATTATGCCGTTGAGATTCATCTAATTGTTGTTTGGCTTCCCTAGCAACATTTACAGCCTTTACAACACCAGCAGCACCTCCACTTAAAGCACCTAAGGCGCTAAGTCAAGCAAATATCGGTATTAAGGGTAATATCCCCCCAACTTTTCGGTATGTTTACAATACGAGGAGAAGGTCTGATCTTTTTCTTAATCTTTTTTGATGTCTTCATAGCCACTAAAATTGCAGCAGCCATAGGTTTAGGTTTATGACGGTCTATACATTTTCCAATTTGTTTAATTGCATCTTTTAAAGCTACACTTTTGAAATTTCTTTTTCCCTTTTTTCTTCTGTTGCATTTTGTTTTCCTTCTGGTTCTACACATTTTTCTTTTAGATATTTACTGTTTAACCTCTTTTTAAAACTGAAGTTATTACTGGTAAATATTACTATTTAAATAATTTTAGGTTTTTTGATGAGTGGTTCCAGCTGCAAGTTATCTTTACCATTGATATATTTACGCTTTCGATGTATCGGTAGACTCTCATAATGATTTAACTTTGGTATTTTGCCTTAAAATTATCTTCACCATCGTAATTACTTTTACGTTTTCGGTGCAGCGGTAGAGTCTCATAATGATTTAACTTTGGTATTTTTTCATTAAAATTATCTTTACCATCGTAATTACTTTTACGTTTTATGTGCAGCGGTAGAGGTTCATAATGATTTAATTTTGACCTTTTTTCAACAGGGCTCTCATCTATATCACCTTTAATATTATTTAATTTTCTCTTTCTAAAAGGCTTAATATTCAACAGCTTACGTACTTTGTTTAAAGGACTATCATCACCTTCTTCAATATTTAATTTTCTCTTTTTTCCCTTCATCAGCATCGTCATTATTTTCTTTTTATTCAACTTTTTCTTTCTCACTACATTAATATTTCGTTTTCTTCTGATATTTGTTATACGTGCTTTTTTAAAAGGACTATAATTTTCAACATCTACTTTTCTTTTTCTAGAAATTTTAATGTTGTTGTTGCTGCTGTTGTTGTTGTTGCTGGTGCTTCTGTTATCGTTATTATCATTATGTTTGTAATTAGATTCCATCATGCTATATAACAATGAAGGCTGCTGTGTATTAAAATGTGAAAGTGTATCCAAATTTGCAATTCTACTACTATTGATTAAATATTTATCTCTTTTTATTCTTTTTGTTTTACTTGGTTTTCGTTTAGTTTGTTGAAATTGTTGTAGACACGCGTTAATATTTTCTAAAAATTTTTCAGTCGATTTCTTAACTTTTTCCATTGATCTTACACAATTATTCATAATGTTTGAGTTTTCTCTATTATCATATCCCATACCAAGTTTTACTTTAGCTTTCATAGCCCCAGCAACTCCTAGTGCTGCCAATCTCTCCTTCCAAGATGTATCTTTTGCTTTAAATCTAGTGAAAGCATTTTGCGCCAAAATTTTATCAGCAGTATGACGAGTTATAAGATCTGCATTTTTGGAATAGCTTACATCATGTTCCTTGCATGCGTCATCTAATGCGTTTATGCCCTTATCACCTCGTGCTAACCTCTTCTCCAATTTTGTACCCGGATCACAAAAGTTGTATGATGGAATATGAAGTTCAAAGGGTAATTTATTTATTGCCGAATTTATGAGACCTCGTCCAGATTTAATATTCCCCAGATAGTATTTCATTTTAAGGTTATACATTGACTGAATATAAATAGTTTGTAACACTAATTTTATACTTATTTTTCAAATGATAGTTGTTGTGATAGTAATATGAAATGAAAAAACTATGAGGGTGAAAAAACACAAAAATAAAGTAAAGATAAACAGGCAAAAAGTTAAGCTTCAAGTTGACAACCATGATTTACTATTTCGAAAAAAACCACAAACGAAACAGCGTTTTATTACCTAACACAGTAAGATGCATAATTACTGGCCCATCAAATTGTGGTAAAACCAATGTAATAATCACCTTATTAGAACATGAAAATGGATTGAAATTTGAAAACGTATATGTCTATTCAAAATCTTTGAATCAAGATAAATATGTGTCCCTAAGAGATATATTATTAGGTCCTATAAAAGGTATACGTTGTTTTCATTTTGATAATAGTGAAGACTTATTAGAACCATCAAAGGCTAATCAAAACTCTGTATTTATATTTGATGATGTTGCCTGTTCCAAACAAAATATAATTAGAGAATATTTCTGTATGGGAAGACATAATTCAATCGATTGTTTTTATTTACATCAATCGTATGCAAAAATTTCAAAACATTTGATAAGGGACAATTCGAATGCGCTAATGCGTTTTCCAAAATTTAAATATATTTGTTCACTATGCTGGAAACATCCCTATGGATTTTTGACTATTTTCAAAGATTTTGATGTTAACAAAGGAGGATATAGGATTGGATTTCATGACTTTATAAGTCCTGATACTATTTCTGATAAAATGATAAATTCTGTAGAAAATAAATCAGTTTATGATAAAATCTAGAACAGGTCTGTTAAACCACCTGCTAAAATCTTTTCAAAACCTGTTAAAACCTGTTCAAGAAACTAAAGTGTTATGGATAAAAAATTAAAAAAAGAACTTATAGCTAAACGTAATATTATCAAACAAAAACTAGAATTATTAAAATTAAATGAACTTCAACCAAACAGTGTATTTTCCCCTATAACAAATCATCTACGAAATATTGAAAATAAACTAGAAACAAAAAATTATCACCATTATTTAACAAAAGTAAAAGATGATGATGATTCTGATCAGCAGGAGAAGCAAGAAAGGAGAGAAAAAAATGTCTAAAACGAAAAAAATAAAAGATGAATATAAAATGGATTATGATATACTACCTAGTACATCTACACCAAAAACCTCTACATTTAAAAGAAATGTGTCAAATTTACCACGAGGTAATTTGAAACGAAAACTGGTAGAACACATTGATTCTGATGAGGATGATGAACCTTTAATAAATAGACAAGAACAAATGTTTCAAGAATCATTTACAGATTATTTAAATCAATATGACGAATTACCTAGAAAATACGTACGTGAGATGATTGCTACTAATGACAATGGTGAATTCGATCATAAATATGGTATTAGACATAATCCAACCTTAGAAAAATTTTATATAGGTGATTCAGAATTAAAAATAGATGGCTCAGATATTATAGTGAAAAATAAAAAATATAAAGGTACTGAAGGTTTATATGAATTACTCTTTAAAAAACTTCCAAAAGATTTCTCCGATAATGATGCAAAAATGTATAAAGAAATTATTCTCGAAACAAATGCTCACAGACGTCACTACCAGTCTTCGAAACAAATCGCTGGTAGCAAGTTAGCGAAATATAAATAGCTCCTATGGTGACCACCACCGGTCATGGAATGTTAATGGAATCAACAGAAAATAAAATAGACTATGTACACTCGGATAATCCCAACGAATTAGTGGAGAGATTACGTTTATTGCTTGCCTCTCAAGAGGCTGGACATACTGGACATATAAATGAAATTAATTCTATAATAGAAGAATTACGTGAAGCAAATATTATTGAATAAATTATCTATTATGCCATCTAAAACTAAATTTGCAACTGATATTAAAAAACAAGTTGTTGAGGAATTACACAAACCTGCTAGAATTAACTTTAAACGGCGAAGGGTTATACTAAAATCTTTAAATGATTTGTTTCAAGCTGACCTTGTGGAAATGCAACAATTTTCCAAAGAAAATAAAGGATATAGATATATATTAGTTGTAATTAATTGTTTTTCAAAGTTTGTTTGGGCTTTTCCCCTAAAAACAAAAACTGGACAAGAAGTAAGTAAGACAATTGAGAACGTTTTAAGGACTGAAAAAATGAAAAATCTGCAAACTGATAACGGGACTGAATATTACAATAAATACTTTAAGGAACTAATGAATAAGTATAACATAAACCATTATAGTGTATTTAGTGAAAAAAAGGCGTAAATTGTGGAAAGAGTTAACCGAACGTTAAAAAATATGATGTGGAAGGAATTTAATATCAACGGACATTATAGGTTGATAGAATTGTTACCTAAAGTAATTGAAGAATATAATAATACAAAGCATCACACAATTAAGATGAAACCACTTGATGTGTCGGAAAAGAATGAGAAAAGACTTTTAAAGACAGTATACAATCATATAAAAATTTCACCTAAAAACGTAAAATTTCAAGATGGAGATCATATTCGAATATCCAAAGAAGAGGGGTATTTGATAAAAAATATCTGGCTAATTGGACAACTGAAATTTTTATTATTAAACAAGTAAAACTAACTAATCCTGTGACATATCTATTACAAGACACCAATAAATGAGATATTCAGGGTGGTTTCTATCAAGAACAATTACAAAAAGTGAAATATTCGGAGGTCTACTTGGTTGAAAAAATTTTAAAACGTGGAAAAGATAAAGTCTTTGTTAAATGGTTGGGCTTCAGCAACAAGCATAATAGTTGGATTTCTAGTAATAATGTAGCATAAAAGAAAAGGAATAGTATATTAACAGCTCAGTAGCTGCAAGATGCCCGTTCCAGCAAAATATAAATGTACAAAATGTCAAGGAGAAGCCCTTTCACCAAATACAAAATGTTTAGCATGTTTAGCTGCAGAGGTTTTCAAAGACAAGGATAAAGCAAAACATATACCTAGTGTTTATTTTAAGAAATGAAATATTAATTATTGTTCGCTATAAAAATGTTAAGATAATTTATATAACAAAATAAATATTTTAATAAAATAAAACCAAGTACGTATTTTTATAGTTTTATTTGTAACAGATAGTGATCAGTCAATCAGCAGTCAATAAGGAACAACTTTTAATAACATAGTTTCAGAGTTTATTTTTAATCATAACAATATAAATTAGTATTTGAATATTTTTCAAAACTATAAGATTTTTATTCATAACAATATAAATTAGTATTTGAATATTTTTCAACACTATGAGCAGATAATGAGAAACTACAAAAGCAAAACATTTTCTTACAATTAAAACATGGTATAGTGCCCTGTTGTTGTTGTAAACGTCTTCTTTCAACCGCTTCTCTTATTGACATTAAACGTGGTGGTTGATTTTGAGCAGGTGACGCTGATACTTCTTCTACAAAAATTTTAAAATTAATTTATTTCAACTAGACCTTCTTGAGAATCTAAATTTAGATCATCATCATCGCCAAGCATAAGACCTGTTCTAGGCTTCGGAGGCTGTTCATCAGCATCACCATTATCACAAATGGTAATGGTTTTTCCCCAGCTAGCATTGTTGTTTAGTCTATACAAGACTCCATCAGATTCTTGTGAGGGGGCTGCTTCAATCATGGGTGGTGGTGCTGACCATGTCGATGATGATGATGAAGATGACGATTCAATTTGTGCTACATCCTCGTCCGCATCAACCCCATATAATCGTATTGCTTTTTCTAAAAGCAAAAACTCTCTTTCGTTTTCTATTTTCGTCCTGATATATGTAACAGGATGTTTCTTTAACTTTTTCTGAAGTGTACTCGTTCTTGGCGAGTAAGAGAGTTTTATTAGTATGTTCTCCTTTCGGACTGTTATTTCTTTTAGTCCATATCTATGAATACAAAATAAAGAATATATAAGCACATACGTAAAAATAAATAATTTTCAAAATCAAAAAACTTTGAAAATAAAATAATTTTCAATTCATAATTATAAATACAAAAATAATAACTTACCCAAAAATATGCTTGAACACTACCACTGCCATATCGATTGGAAACATACTTTTATCTGTTATTGTAACCATAATTGTAGTTGGAGTAGTTGCCATCTTTACTGTTGACTGCTGATTGACTGATATGTTCACCGATTCTGCAGTCGTCTTTTATACAAGTCAATTTTTATGAAATAGATGCACTCGTCACGTTTTAGTACATGCATTTACATACATATTGCTAAATCATCATATTGACGCAAATGCATATTGACGTAAATGGTTTTTTTTTGTAATAAAATAAATATCCTCATGTTTTAAGAACGTGATAGACATGCATGTTATTGAATTATCACAGTGCAATAAACAGCATGACGTGTGTATTTTTTTATTATCACATTAAATTAATATGGAAACAACATTTGCATATTTTTATAATAATTAATTAATCAATATGCGCGATGCATTAATATATAAACAGCATGACGTGTGTATTTTTTTATTATCACATTGAATTAATATGGAAATAACATTTGCATATTTTTATAATAATTAATTAATCAATATGCATGATAACCTTTGCCTCAATGATAGCACGTATGTGTGCATGACGTTTGATGTTATTTTAAAATATTATTTTTCTGCTATCGCTCGTCAGTGCATCACTACCATTGAAGCAAGAATAACCGTTAGCTGTGCGTGTGCCCTACACCTATAATACTGTAAGTTACAATTATTATTATTATTATTACTTTTATTTTATTGAATTCAAATATTTTATTTAACAGAAATATGCACTCAAAGAAAACTATTGACTGTATGCTTGATGTTGTATAAAAAAAGTTGGAAAGGCATCTAGTTTAGTTAAAACAAAAGAGGAGTATTGTGGATTGATTAAAATTTTAAACAGAATTGCTTATTTGTGTAAAAAAATGTATAAAAATAAATCAGATTGTGTTAAAAATTTCTCAAAATTAGAATCAAATTGGGGTCTTTTGAAATACTATAAGGAAAACTTAAAAAGAGGGAAAAAATCATTGCTGTCTTCAACGTTAGGGAAAAGAGATTTAATTTGGCAAGATTTAGAATCATGCTTTGAAAAAATATTGAAAACTGGCATGATCAGTAACTTGAATATAAAGGTACCAAAAGTGTTTTTTCAAAAAGCATTTAGAATTTTTTCTAATAAAATTAAAACTGCATTAAAAAAATCACTATTAAATGTGAACGTTATATTTTCAGCTAATTTTGTTTAACCACAAAATCTTCAAACAGGTATTAAACATTTTAATACGAAAAATCATATAATTGATAATAACACAAATTTAAAAGAGTGGTATATTGAATATGTGAAAAATAAAATTTTGTCAAAATTGGAATCATTTCAGGAAAGAGATTCAGGTTGGAGTTTATATGAAATTTTAAATTTAAAAATAAATATTAATAATTATTCTCCAATTAATGGAGGATGTAGTTATGTGGAATTACCAAAGTTTATTAGGAATTCTAAATCTATATTAAATATAAAAATAATGATCAATATTGCTTTCTTTATTCAATTGTAGCTGCTTTACACCCTGCACCACCACACAGAAACCCCAACAGAACCACATCATATCCACATTTTAGTAAAATTTTAAAATATGAAGGTATCGAATTTCCAATAAGTTTACGTAGTATTTCAAAATTTGAAAATATGAATAATTTATGAATAAACATTTTTACAGTGGATGGTGAAAAACAAAAGAATGTGGTTCCTCTTTGTCTAAGTAAAACTAATTTTAAACCTCGAATAAACTTACTTATATTGAACTGTAATAATAATGATGACGATGATAATGATATTTCTAATACAGATTATAAAAATATTAAGATTAAACATTTTGCTTTAATACAAAATTTATCACGTTTGTTGTGTAACCAAACGGCTGATTTAAAAAATAGAAAATTCTTTTGTGAACGTTGTTTAAATCATTTCAAAACAGAAAATAATTTAGATAAGCACCTAATAGACTGTGAAAATTGAAAATTACATTACCTTCTAAGAATAAAAGCATTTTAAAGTTTGGAAATTTTAAAAATAAAGAGAAAGTTCCTTTTGTCTTATACAGTGATCTGGAGAGTATACTAGAACAATATGATGATCCTAAGGCAACTAATACTGAAAAAAGGTATCAAAAACATGTTCCATATAGCATAGCATACTATATAAAATGTTCTTATGATGATAATATTTCAAGATTTCAAACATATACAGGTAAAGATTGCATTGAATGGTTCGTTAAAGAATTGGAAAAAATAGCTTTAGAAGTTAATATTTTACATAATATGCTTCCCTTAAATATGACTGATCAGGAGGAAAAAGAATTTAAATTATCTAAATTTTGTCATATTTGTTCCAAACCATTTCTAGATACAGACAAAAAAGTAAGAGACCATTGTGGACTTTCTGGAAAATATAGAGGAAGTGCACATAATATTTGTAACCTTCAGTATCAGGATAGTCATGCAATTCCAGTAATTTTTCACAACTTAAGTGGATACGACAGCCATTTTATAATTAAGGCCCTTAGTGTAAAAGTTAAGGGAAATTTAAATTTACTTCCTATAAATAAGGAAAGGTACATATCATTTACAAAATATATAAATAACACAAAAATTAATTTTAGATTTCTAGACTCATTTAGATTTATGGCAAGCGATCTTGATAAATTAGCATCATATTTGGAAAAAGATCATAAAGTTATAACTAAAAAATATTGTAGAAATGATATTGAATTTGAATTATTGCAACGGAAAGGCATATTTCCTTATGACTATCTAGATAATTGGGATAGATTATTCGATGAACAATTACCTGATAAGAAACATTTTTTTAGTAAACTCAAGAATTGTCATGTTAGCAATAATGATTATGAACATTCTTGTAAAGTATGGAACATGTTTGATATAAAAAATTTACAACAATATGCTGAACTTTATCTAAAAGCAGATGTGTTTCTGTTAACTGATATTTTTGAAAACTTTCGAGAAGTGTGCTTGTCTACATATCATCTAGATCCTCTTCATTATTATACAGCTCCAGGTTTAGCTTTCGATGCAATGTTAAAAATTACCAATATTGAACTGCAATTATTAACAGACACTGATATGATAATGTTTATCGAACGAGGAATAAGAGGTGGTGTTTCTCAATGTTCTAATCGTTACGGTAAAGCAAATAATAAATATATGAATACTTCAGAGTTTAATCCTAATTTGCCTACTTCTTATCTAATGTACTTTGATGTAAATAATTTATATGGTTCGGCAATGTGTTCTCCTTTACCACAAAGTAATTTTGAATGGGTAGATGATATATATTCAGTAAATAATGTTCTGGAAATTCCAGATGATTATGAATTTGGATATATTTTTGAAATTGATATACATTATCCTAAAGATCTGCATAAAAACCATAAAGATCTACCTCTTTTACCTGAACATTTAGCACCACCAACATCAAAATCTAGAAATGTAAAATTATTAACCACATTGTTTGATAAAAAGAGATACAATATTCATTATTATAATTTAAAACAAGCCGTTGTCTTGGGATTAAAAGTGGACAAAATCTATAGAATTTTAAAGTTTAAACAAAGCTGTTGGATGAAATCTTATATCGATTTAAATACAAATCATAGAAAATTGAGTAAAAATAATTTTGAAAAAAACTTTTATAAATTAATGAACAATGCAGTCTTTGGAAAAACAATGGAAAATGTGCGAAAATATAAGGATATAAAGTTAGTAACTAAATGGTCAGGTAGATATGGTGCAAATTATTATATTTCAAAACCAAATTTTCATAGTCTACAATTTTCGATAAAGATATGGTTATAATTGAAATGTCACGACTTAATGCTACATTTAATAAACCAATATACATAGGCTTTACAATATTAGATATTTCCAAAACAATTGTGTACGATTTTCATTACAATTATATAAAAAATAAATTTAGTGACAAAGCTAAGCTACTATACACAGATACGGATTCCCTTATATATCATTTCTTTATTGATGATATTTATGAATATATCAAACAGGATATTCATAAATTTGATACATCAGACTATCCACCAGATAATGTATATCAAATACCATTAAAAAATGGTAAAGTTTTAGGGCTAATGAAGGATGAATGCAATGATAAAATTCTTTTAGATTTTGTAGGATTGCGCTCGAAAATGTATTCTATAAAAAAACGTGAGAGCGAAGAAGAAGAAAAAATTGAAAATAAAGCAAAAGGTATTACAAGTGCAGTTTTAAAAGAGATATCATTTAGTGATTATTATCAATGTCTGTTTAATAATATTACATTAAATTGTAATCAGAATTTAATTCAATCAGAAAAACATGAAGTATTTACAATTGAAACTAAGAAAGTAGCACTAAGTCCCCATGATGACAAACGAATCGTTAATTACATCTACACAGATACACTCCCTTGGGGTTTTAACATTGAAAATATTTAAAAATCTACATATTAAAAATATTTAAAAATCTACATATAAAACTCCCCATTTTGTTTTAATTAATTTCCAGATGAACTCCTCCACTACAACCACCAACAACAACAACACAAACCCTGCAACAAGAAAGAGACAGCTGGACAATAAAGCAACATCAATGCCACCATCTTCATTACCAGATCCATCAACATCATCATCAGAACTGAAAACAAAAAAACAGCGTAGAATTTCTCCCAGAACAACAACAACAATAAGAGCTCTAGGAGATAGAATGAAGACAACAGCAAAAAATAAAGAGAAATCTATTATACTATTTGAAATTTTGTATAACAAAACACCTATTGAAAAGCAGAACTGTTATTTACATTATTAGATAAATATCTGCTTGAACACTAATGTATACTACACGTTAATAAAACTTAAAAATAATTTTCTACATCTTTTTATTTTAACAATAAAATAAGTATATAACATTTTATTTCAACTAATCTATTTCATCAAATCCCTCATCATCTGCATCCATTTCCTCTTCCTCCTCCTCGTCTTCACTGAACATAAAGTTTTCATTAGAAATAAAAGATGATAAAGTGTAAAAATGTGACTTAAGATCCAACTCCTTTAGTCCATTATATAATTGCTGAATATTTATGTAATTTTCTAAACAATTTTTACATAATATATATCCTCTTCTGAAACGATCTACTAATGATATTAAATATTCTCCATTGTCATGAAAACCATGTATAATACAATCGATAGCATCCAAAGTTAAATTATAGAATCTTTCCATAACATATTCAATAGCAGATCTTAAATCTTGAACATTGGTATAATCACCCATTTTATAATTTAAATAATCTGAATCTGTTAATGTTTACAACGCTTGAGACACTAAATTATAGAAGTTACATAAATCTTATTTTATAAAAATCAATTACGTCAATTATTAAATAAAACCGAGAATAATAAAATAACAAGGTCAGAGATCAATAATTATCTGTTAATGTTTACAACGCTTGAGATACTAAATTATAGAAGTTACATACATCTTATTTTATAAAAATCAATTACGCCATTTATTAAATAAAACCGAGAATAACAAAATAACAAGGGCAAAAGGTTATCATGCATATTGATTAATTATTATAAAAATATGCACACTAAGATGTACTGTGGAAGATATAATTTAAATACATTACTTGAAAATACCACTTTCATGTAATACTATCAAAAAATGATTTCAAACATCACTTTTTTCATCATGTCACCAACAGGTACAAAAGGACACCTTTAGCCCAGGCTAAACTAACAGGTAAAAAAGCAAAGGTAAAAAAAAAATGTCACCAACCTCGACTAAAAGACATCCCCATACAGGTGACACACACGTCACTCTCTGCATATCGCTTATCTCTTCATCTAGATATCTCGTACAGCGACGTCTATATCTGGCGCGCGGCAGAAATTCGAACTATACCTTCTGGTCATTGTCGACCACTTCTTCAGATCAATTCCAAGAACTCTTCGGCCACCTTGAGAGAACCCCCTCAATCTTTGGACACCTTCGGATGGACATGCCATCGAAGTGTCACAGAACCCCGCCGGCTATACTACTGAGGTACATATAATAAATAATAATAAAAAAGTCTTTATTGTGTTCTTAACGAAACAAGAAAGAAAGAAACACAAACGGTAAGAATTCGGCATTGCCGTTCTTCCATTCCACCTATATAAATATTCAAAATTACCTGTTCACAAAAATGTACAATATGTAAAATGTACCCAGTAATAAAAACCAAAAATAGGTGAAATAAAACTAATTAAGACTCGGATCTTTGCCGGAAGAAGCATTGGCTTGGAATAGACGTGATCACCACAGATGATTTTTGAGCTTCCTTCAAGTGAAGGAAATACTGTAGGAAATATATTTGCATTTAAATGTTCACAAAGATGGAGAGTGAACATTCTTTTCTCAAAGTGATCTTGACATAGTCTATGGCTTTTATGAAGTGTGTCCAATTTGTCCAAAAGGTCTTCCCTATAGGCTTTCATTAGCCATATCCTTGCCCTAAAAAAAAATATTTTTAAAAATCAGTTAAAATTATTTTTAAACACACCGCAAAACATTGGCAAAAAAAATTTTCACTCGACTACTTGCGCAGTACTGTTCTATAATTTTGTTTTTCCTAAAACTAAAATATAACAGCTGGCCAACTGTTAAACGAAATTCATTAAATCTTAAATTGAGTGATTGTATAAACCATATAATTGGCAGTCTATGAATGAATTTCCTAAATTAAGTTAACTTACATACTAAATTACATTTATGTATAACACATTTTTATCTACTTACCGATCGGGTTGCTTAGGAAAGGTAAAAAAGCTCTTATTACAATTATAGCTTTTATTATTGCAGTTTTTAGTTGCACATACGTATCCTGTTTTTCTATTACTCATTATCACTAATGAAGAAAGGAACACTATAGAAAACAAAACAATAAAAAAGCACAATAAATAAACAGCAAACACTACACTCAAAATAAATTCGCAAAAATAACTACGTCGCTGACTTAATCGATAATCAACACGAAGTGATTTCCCTATTTCGGTTCGAAACTCTCGCCACTGTGCTGTTCTCTTCTCAAAGACGGGGCTAAGAAGCGGCGCGCGTGAATCGGCGCAAACCGCTCCTGTCAAGAGAGTGCCCGAGCTGTTTGTTTATTAAGCTGTGGTTTGGATCTTAATGTTTCTAAATTGTTCTCACCTATAGCAATGGTTACATCATCTGCATATACGGTTGAAAAGGCGGATAAATTTATATCCAAATCGTTAATATAAAGTAAGAATAATAGCGGCCCGAGAGTACTTCCCTGCGGTACCCCAATTTCAACCAGTAGTTCGTCCGATTTCCCTCCACAAACTGTTTTCTGTTACTCAGGTAAGACGATAATAATTTCCTGCACGTTCCACGGAGTTCATACTGCCCAATATTATTTAAGAGGATAACGTGATCCACGAGAATCGAAGGCTTTTGACAAGTTAATGAAAACTGCCATGACCTGCTTTCCTTCGTCTAATTTTTTGTAAATAAAATGTAAAATATCACTCAGCGCAGAAACTGTGGATTTGTTTTGTCTAAAGCCGTGTTGAATTGTAGAGAACAAATTGTTTGATTCTAAAAAGGTTAAAATTCTTTTAGCTAGCAGTTTTTCAAAAATTTTTGAGAATACAGACAATATAGCAATTGGGCGATAATTTGTAAGTTCATTGCTGTTATTTTTTTTAGGTATTGGTATAATTTTAGATAATTTCAGTTGGTTTGGAAAGATACCCTCCGTGAAACTTAAATTTATTATATTAGTTAGAGGTTTTGAGAGTTCACTAGCACATTGCTTTATTATTCTGATCGAAAAATCATCAGGCCCGATCGACATTGAATTTTTCAGATTATTTATTGTCTCTATAACTTCTGATACAGTTACTGTGTGTAAATAGATTGCTTAGTTTGTTACTGATGCAATTCGGAGTATAACATTCCTAGTTTTATTTTGCTGGTCAACAAGTGCTTTTGGTACATTAACAAAATAGTTATTGAATTCATTTGATATGATGGTTTTGTCAGTAACTGTTACGCCGTTTATTGCTATATCTGGGCTGTTTTTTATAGTTGAATCATTTTTTACAGAGGTATTAATTATTTTCCATACTGTTCTAGATTTTTTAGCCGAATTTGCTATAATATCATCAAAATACATCCTTTTTGCTTGGTGTACAATCCTCCTATAAATTTTCTTATAGTTTTCATAGTATTCTTTATGAATTATAGAATTTTTTTGTAATATAAATAACTCTTTTAATCGCATTGATGACCTATATATAACCTTTATACCTAACGTTATCCAATTATTATTTTTGGCGTTTAAATTTTTCGTGGTAATTCTAAAATTTAGTTACGCACGATTTTGTTAACAATCGAGTACTTTTCATCTAATGTTTCACTTTGAAAGACGCTCCGCCATGATTCATAATTTAAATTGTCTTTGAATTTCCTGATATTATTTTTTGAAAAGGATCTAAATATGTACGAGTTATTACTTTTTGGTGACTCCACATCTAGTGTTAATTTTTGACCAGTATGTGTGGTCAACCCTGTATAAATCATTTTTTTATTCAGTATTTTTTCATGAAAATTTAACAACATGTAGTCAATTGCACTACTTGAGCCATTTTGAAAATGGGTTGGTTCATCGAAAGCCGGATATATACAAAAAGTACTTAATATATCTAAGAGATCTAAAGTATCAGTATTATTTTTTTGTAGAAAGTCTATATTTAAATCACCGCACAGCAAGACATTTAATTGTGAATATTTATTAAAAACTATATTCAATATAAGTGCATTGCTTTACATTGAGGTGTTTATACACACAAGAGAATGTAGATAATAACTAAGTACTGTCAGTTGTTAATTCTTAATTCAGTGATACTTAGTTATTGTTACTGTATGCTCAGACAGAGGTGATATAAATGTTCCTACTGCATTAATTACTTTATATTTATTCACTCAAAAGGACGAGTTCTTAAATTCTTGGTTAAATCCACCGGTGAATTAAAAAAAGCTACACCAACAGAGGTGAAGTACCCTTCTTATCTTAGTTATTTTACGACAACTTACGGAAAACATAAAATAGTGTGCTTATAGTTTTCTTTACCAGAATCAAGTGGTGCATTTAGTTTTTTTCAAAAGGGTTCTGTTTCCTAGATATAGAGTGAACTTGTGTTATTTTTTAAAGGGAACACCCTTTATATTTAAAAATTTTTTAAGACAACTCGAATAATATCGTTGGAATGCATCCAACGATATTATATCAAGTCACCAACTCATCTGACAATTTCCATTGAAAATTTTATTGGAGTTCCTCGGGAGACTAACGTAATTTTAAATATTTCATTCTATTTAAATCCAATGAGAAAAAATTTCAATGAACTCAATTCTAGTAGGTGAGTTGGCCAACTTGAAATAAAATATGATGTCTACTATAATATCCTTGAAATGTAAATTTAATGCAGTTTTCATAAACTTAAAATATACAGGCTGTGCTCTTTAAAAAACACTGTACCGGGTGGCCAACTAAGAATGGACGCCGGCTGTTTCTCAGAAACTACTTATCGTATAACTTTGGGAACAAATACTAATAAGTAAATCGGTGGAAATTATTTTCAAGTTCCGACCGCTAGGGGCCGCAATTGGTATGACCAATCAGTAAATGGGATTTTTCTCAAAAATATGCCAAGTTAAGAGGTATTTTAAATAGTGGCATTATAATCTTTGTAAAATTTGCAACATTTTTCTGTAACGCACTTTGCTCTATCTTTGAAAATAAAGTGGTGGGGAAGGTTAAACTTTATTTTATTCAAATAAGGATAACTCCGGTTTGGGTTAACAGAATTAAACAAACAAGGGCTAGTTTAAAAGAGCTTTTTTTTAGTGAATAAACTGCAATATATACTGTTCCTTAACTTATTTACCATGGTAGCTAGAGGGCGCTGTTTGACATAGTAACCGTTATTGCGCGTTTTCATAAACATTTTAAATGGCAGGCTTTGTCTCTTTTTTTTATAGTTAAATAGAGCACAAAATCTCCAAAAAATCAGCAGAAACCGCAACTTTCTATCTTCTCTATAACGGGAGATATTAAGAGAACAAATAAAGTTAGGCTACCGCCTAGGCCTATAATAGTCTAATTAAAAATTATACTAGTGGGCTATGAAACAAAAAGAGACAGGTACGTCAAAAATATTAAAACGTTTTAGTCTCATGTTAATGACATTTAGTTAATGTCGATTCATGTCTTATTAAGTTTGTATTGTCCGGGTTTTCCTTGTTGTTTTTCGTGTTGTTTTCTTGTTTATTCTGAACTGCAGTTTATTGTTCGTTTTTTCTTACACAATGATGTATACAAACGAAGAGTTATTTGAATGGTAGGAGTTTATTTTGAATCAATGAGAAATGCTACAGTTGCTGCGAAAGTATATGTGCAACAATATCCTCATAGACGGCACCGGAATAACTTGTTAAAAAAGTTTTTCTACGAGTAATTGACTTTCCGCGAACAAGTGGAAATGTTCATCTAACTGTTTACCTTAGACAATGCAGAGGTCGCACCGAAGGGAACATTATTAATATTAATGTGTCAGCTTATATAGAGTTTAATCCTCAACTAAGTACTAGAACCATTGCGGAAGACCTTGGAGCAACTCGAACTACGGTTTAAAACATACTCAAGGAACATAGTTTTTGTTTCATAGCCTACTAATATAATTTTTATTAGACTATTATAGGCTTAGGCGGCAACCTAACGTTACTTGTTCTCTTAATCTCTTAATATCTTCCATTAGAGAGAAGATAGAAAGTTACGTTTTGAGCAGATTTTTTGATTTTGTGCTCTATTTAACTATGTAAAAAGAGAAATAGCCTGCCATTTAAAATTTTTATGAAAACGCGCAATAACTGTTATGATGTCAAACAGCGTCCTGTAGCTACCACGGTAAAATAAGTTGAGGAATAGTATATACTGCAGATTATTCAGTAAGAAAACCTCTTTCAAATGAGCCCGAGTTTATTTAATTCTGTTAATCCAAACCGGAGTTTTCCTTATTTGAATAAAATATAGTTTAACCTTCCCCCACCACTTTATTTTCAAAGATGGAGGAAAGTGCGTTACAGCAAAAAGATTGAAAATTTTACAAAGACACTATTTAAAATACCTCTTAACTTGGCATATTTTTGAAAAAAATCCAATTTTCTGATTGGTCATAGCGATTGCGACGAACTTGAAAATAATTTCCAGCGATTTCTCTTATCCGATTTACTAATTAGTATTTTTCCCCCAAAGTTATACGAGAAGTAGTTTCTGAGATACAGCGGCGTCCATTCTTAGTTGGCAACCCGGTACATTCCATATCTTGCAAATAGAAATTTTTAGGAAAATATCAAGCAAACGCAATTACATCTCAGTAGCATTTGTAGTACAACATTGCGAGCTTTACTGCGATGTACAATTTTATAGTCCAAGCCATGTTATAAATTCCTAGCCGGTACGACGAAATGTTCGCTACATTCAAATACATAATGTGATGTAATTAGATATATGATTATTTAAGTCACAAGTAGTCACTTAGTCCACCAAGTATATCGATGATATATGGACATTTTGATATGGATATTTTCCTGTCATTTCTCTGTAGGTAGTGTTATGTTATGTACATGGATCACTTAAGTGCTTCCATATCAACAGAAGTAGTCAATTTTACATCTGCTGGGTGTTCATTATTTTATGTAGAGATACTTACCTACAGCTTTCTTATTGACATCAACGATTTACTAGATTTTATATTTGCAGTATATTTATCTGTACTTTTCACAGCCAGCAGTCAAGGTAATTAAATATCTGATGAACATGATTCGTTGTGGAGATAAAACGTGCTAGGATAGTACGTAATTGAAATTTCGTAAGTCTTCCAATTAGACAAAGTAGAAACTGTTTATAAAATGCACTAAGCAGAAGTTTCTACGGAACATTATAATTTTATTGTGCTCCACCAATTTCTTTTTGAAGGGCGGTTCTTTAGAAAGTTTTTACAAATCTTGTAATTTTTTTATATCTAACATACCTACTAGAGTTATATACATGGATCAGTGACCTACAATTAGAAAAAATAAAATTTATTGTGTAGAGTGTTGTTTACGTCAATTACGTCCATTCTACATGCATGTAACCTTATTGTTCATGTACAAAGTTCTAATATACAACATATCTATTATTACCCCATTTACTTTAGAAGATGTATAGGTGTTTTCTTATAGAAAAAGTTAAGGCTTGAACATGCCATGCCGTCTACTACATAATTCATTCTCATTGAGTTTCTTTTAGGATAGTAATCCTACAGGTGTAGTAACACCTGTAAAATATTAAAAAACAGGAAACCAGACGACGTATATTCACAATAAAGGTGGAAAATGTAGAACCTACTTAAAAAATATATTATTAGATACATAATACTTACTGCAGATGGTGTAATCGCAAATAAGAAACTACAATGAACAAAAATTATTTATTCTTTTTATTCACTTGGATCTTGTGAAGCTAAACTTAACTTTTAAATAAGCTAATAGTTATTATTAGCTGTTTGCTATTATATTTGAAGTGACATTACAACTGAGCATTACGAAAATAAGATTTTCTAACATAAACATCTTTTGTTCTTGCTGCTTAAATATTACAGAAACAATATAATTGTTTGAATTTATGTATCGCATAACATGCAAAAATTAACACTATAAATGTAAAAATAAACATTTTAGTGTGACACTTTGTTTGACAAATTTCACAAATTACAGTTAGTTGTTTAAACATCATCTTTTTTGGAAGTATGCGAAGTGGTTTTAATTCAATTAAAGCCACCCCACGCCTAAATAGGTTAAAGATATTTTATGTTAACTCACTTTTTATAATAAAGTCAATTGATTGAGTATTCCCGCTATTATATTCGTCAGAAGTAGTGGAAATATTGTCTCCACTTGTGTTACATTACTGAGACTGAGCACTGTCTCTATTTGTAATAGATCGCTTTGTACTATCTTGACTTGCTGTATCTTGCTAAATACTGTACAGCTTTGATAAGTTTTATAACGAGGTAGCTGGCAGCTGTATATATTTTTATTTGCATGCACTAAACCCATATGTCAAATCTAGTCATTTTTGCTACCTTTTTTCTACAAGGAAACTAAACAATAAAAATAAAATAAACCTGAATAACCTCAAAAGCTTGTAAACATTTTCCTCACCTTCATACTTAAACTTATACACTTAAAACACTTAAAACACAAATCCTCTTAATCCTCTTCTAATAAGCATCATCATCGTTACTAAAACCCCCCTAGCAACCCCAACTTTAACATTTCAAATGGAACTACCCTTCTTCTAACACATAATTTTACAACCCTTTCCATTGCGAATATACTGGTGCTTCGTTTTTGGAAATCGGTTGAGATTTAACAGAGTCATTGCCTAAAAACCAAAAGTTAACAAACCGACATTCGCGTACCAATTTCTACAGAAATGCTCACCAATAATAAGCTTTTTATCTATTACACAACCACATTACTTTTTTTGAAGTGACGATCAGTTAAAAAAAAGTCTCAAATTAAAAAAACTGAAGCAAAACAAAAACAAGTTTTATTTAATGTATTGCTCAAAATGAGCCCTGTTAACTTGCAAACAATAATACAGTCTGTTTTCAAATTCTGTTCTACATCTACATTCTAAAGACATGCGGTGTTATTAATCTACTATTCTCTGACGCAACACATCTAGTGTTTCAGGCTGCGTAGCGTACACTGGCGATTTCAAATGACCCCACAGGAAAAAGCCAAAAGAGGATAGATCAGGTGATCTTGGTGGCCATTCAACGGGACCTCTTCTACCAATCCAATGCCCCAGGAAATGGTCAACCAAATTTACCGTACAGCAACAGCATATAGAGGGGGTGCGCCCTCTTATTGGAAAGTTATTTAATTTTCTATTAAATTGTCACTCTCTAAAATTTCTGTTATCATAGGGTCAATCATGTCTTCCAATAATTGTAAATAGGTGTATCCATCGAAATTTCATTGAATAAAAACAAGATTGGGTTCAGTAGAAGTCGCTCACTAAAATATTCGCAAAATTGGGTACGACGATTTCACCTTCATGCAACTCTTGAACCAGAATCATTTTAAATGGATGAAACTTTTATTTTTTCAAAATTCGATGAATACTTGAACTGGATACCCCAGAAGCTTGAGACATCGCTTTGATCGACTGATTATTGTCTATCTGCAAGTGACCCAAAACTGCCACTTCAATTGCGTCATTTCGAACTGCGCGATTTAGTTCGCCTTTCTTGTTTAGAAGCCAACCCGCCGACCAAATTTATCCATCAGTTGTTTAACGTACTGATGGCTAACGTACTGAACGTTGTGCTGTAGCTTTAGCGCAATCGTGATTTTGATATCAAATTGCAACAATTTCTCATTTTTCTGTGATAAAATAAACGATTTCGAAAACACGTTTACACATTCAACAACAGACTGAAACTAAGAATTTGGTGGACACAAGCAACAAAAACAGCAGTGACTTTTAAATACGCATCAAAAAAAGTAATGTGGTCGTGTAGTAGATAAAAAGCGTATTATTGGTGGTCATTTTTGTAGAAATTAGTACGCCAATGTCGGTTTGTCAACTTTTCGTTTTTAGCCAATAACTGTCAAATCTCAACCGATTTGCAAAAGCGATGCACCAGTGTATTCGCAATGGAAAAGGCTTTATAATGATGTGCTAGAAATAGCATAGTTCCATTTGAAATTTCCATTTTTCATGGTTGCTAGGGGTTAGGGGGATGAATATATCAAGTTAGCTTGACTGTCAATGCTCCCCTCAAAAATAGAAATCGGCGAGTCTCTGCGATTTCATTTCCCACCTTGACACCCTTGTAAAATTTTACTTAACAGCACGATTTTGATCCTTATTTTTTTAAGAATATTTATGTCTCATATGTACTTTAACAACCTAGTGCCTCGGAGAGGTTACCATTTCACAGCTCGACCGTGAATACCTTAACTATGGGCTCGAAATAATAAGCGCAAAACCGGTCAGTGTCTGGTAGTTGCTCTTGATGAAGGCTGTGGCGGCTTCTATGAGATGCCGGAGTAATGCAAGTCAGTCGTGGCACATTGTCTGTGGAGTAGATGTTTTCGGCATCTGCTTCAAATAAAACATTTATAAGAAGTTCAATTATATAATAATAATTTTACAATAAACCCTAAAGTAATACTCACCTCGAAACAACAAACAAGGCAAGTACAACGAAATTGGTAGCATTTTATTCTTATAAGAACAATCAGACAAACATATTGTGTGTGTGATTTTTTAAAAAATTTGAGGTTTATTTTTCATTATTGAGAAATATTGTGATTGAGATTTAAACATTTTTTAGTTATACTTTATTTTGTATAAAGTATAACTTAATCGTTGAACGACGAAAATTAAACTGTGGCTTGGTAGGTACGTTGTATGAAACATTAATTTAGTAGTTTTGGTTAAGAGTGTCTATTTCGTTACTTAAGTATAAGTGGACTATTAAGATAAACCAGCTGGCTGGATTATCTTAAAACATTTATAGATGGTACTATTTATTTTTTTTTTATTTGTTGATTATTTAAAGAATTAAAATATTTATTTTAGGATGTTATGATAAATTTGACTTAAATCTTGTATTTCTCTTCTGTCATTTACACTATTGCTATCTTTGCATGGTATTGAGTACACATGTGAATTTTGAAAAATTGAAAGATTGACAAAAAAAATATGTTGAAATGACTAAACGAACACTTACCAATAGAATAAATGTTCATAAATATACAAAAAAAGGTTCGTTCCTACGTCCAAAATAGATACTGAAGATGTAGTGGAGTAACAAACTTTAGAAAAGACGCTGCGTTCTCGAAAAAAATTTTTTCTTAAAAATGATATTAATATAAGAAAATCTGTTATGCAGCCTAATTTTGACCAAGCCAGAAACTTTTTTATTTTAAGAAATTTTTGTGTACATGTAGCGAGCGACATTAAGGTAATATATCAAAAAAGTTTTTGAAACAGAAAACTGTCGTAAGAACCCTGATTTCCAAATAGGAAACAATTTTTAAATCTAAGCGCAGCGCGGTTTGTCAACCCAGCCGGCCTGTATACAAAATAAAATGTAGTGGATGGGACACGATTTTAACACAATCAAAATTAAAAATGTCATGGCTAACACCAAAAAAATATTTCAGATGAGATTGTGACGGATACTTCCCGATTTGCACAGGTAGGAAGTGTCACTTTAGTGTCCGAGGATCGGTTTCTCTTTTGCCTCGGGCGCCAGTTCCTGTTTACAGTGCAGAAACACCACTACACAGGTAGCTTCAGTGAAGATACGGTTCGCCAGGCGATCGATAGGGAAAATTAGACTTCACAGAACAGATAACAATAAGACGCCAATAAACCTTAATACATTTATTTATTGACTTAATACCTCTAACCTACTCGAGATCTAGCTTACTTCCTTCCTAGTCCTGGGCACGTATGCTGGGTACGGGTGGTCTGTCAAGACTCAATACTTGGGCACCGGCTAGTAGCAGGTACTGGAATGGCTGGTGGGAGATACCTGCGCAGTAGCTCCCAATTTCGACTTGTAATAGTCTCGGTGTAGTCCACACAAGTCGATGAAATTATACCAAGTCCCAATGCCTTTGGGGACTAATTTACTTACTGGATACTGGTAGGCAGCGGTAAAGATGAACAGGTCTGGCTCGTATGCGGTGCGGTCCCAGACTGACTGTCTGAGTCGTTCGCAGCTGTATATGGTTCTATGAAAACCTCGGACATGGGCAGAAGTGAAATCTCGGACTTTCGATATTTTATACCTGTACACTACCAAATCGGTAAAATTTATAAGTCCCCATGTTCTTGTGGACTCTGAAGAATATCCTGGCAGGTAGACAAATCATTCACAAAATGTTAAGTACCAATTTATTTTTATCCCTAGAAAAATTTCACCATGTTAACTTTTCGGACTTGAAATATTTTACTCACTTTCTCCCTAGGTCCTGGTAGCAGCGGTGTAGACGGGCAGGTCTTGCTTCGATGCGGTGTGGTCACAGACTGACTGTCTGAGTCGTTCGCAGCTGTATATGGGTTCTATGAAAACCTCAGACATGCGCAGAAGTGAAATCTCGGACTTTGGATATTTTATACCTGTACACTACCAAATCGGTAAAATTTATAAGTCCCCATGTTCTTGTAGACTCTGAAGAATATCCTGGCAGGTAGACAAATCATTCACAAAATGTTTAAGTACCAATATATTTTTATCCTTAGAAAAATTTCACTCCGTCTATTTTACGGACTCTGAAGAATATTTGGTCAAGTAGACAGACGGCGAAAAATACACAAAGTCCCAATATGTTTTGATACTTATAAAAATTTCACTGTTAACTTTTCGGACTTGTAAAATATTTACTCACTTATTCAGCTGGCGGCAGAGATTCTTTCGTACGTCTAGCTCCTTGGACAGCGGAACACCAACTCGCATCTTAGCGCGCGGTCTTGCCTTAGTCGGGGCCAGCGGGGGTGCGCGAATGTGTGCGCTTCGGATTCTCAGGTATAGGTGTCGAAATAATAGGTTTTATTTCGGATATATTTTTGTTTATTTAAGGCGTTGTATTGGAAACTTACATACAGGTGCAGAATATTACTTTTAACGGCGAAATAAAATGTACTTCATTACAAGATAAAATTTTAAATGTAGTTATACTCTTCTGTAACGAGATTTTTTTAACTGACAATAAGGTCGTCTATTGCACTAATGTCACATTTTTCATTACTTTTGTTAAACGCGAGCGTGTATTGTATGTGTAAATTTTTATTTTAGTGCAATATTTGAAATATTTCTTTTTATAATTCAATATATAATAATTATAAAATGGAACACTACTACGCCCGATAATAATATCATTCACAATCCTAGAACACAAGGATTATTAACACTATTAACTATACGCAAAACGCTTGCATATAAAAATTCATATTTCGAAAACCAGAACCCTTATGAAAGTTTTTTTTCTTTTTAAAAACTTTTTCAATATGTTACCTTTGTTTGGACAACGTGTGAAATAATTGTATAATTGCCAGTTTAAACTGTCAATTATACATAATTGCCAGATCAAACTGACAATTATCTATAATTGACAGTTTAAACTGGAAATTATAAAAGGACATCGTGTGAAATAATTTTATAATTGCCAGTTCAAATTGTCAATTATAGATAATTGTCAGCTTGATCTGGCAATTATAAAATTATTTCACACGTTGCCCTTTCTACGCTTTCGTACAATTTACCAATTTAAGAAGTTACAGAACATGATTTTTTCAAATAGAACACCCAGTATATTATTCTACGGTCGAAAGAAGAATTAAATTCTAAATGGAATGATATAAATTTGTATGTATCTATCTCTTAAGGTTTCTTAGATACAGCGAATTTTGTTATAAACACATGTAAAAACTGAAATATTTCATTTTGTCAAGTAGACTGAAAAAATAAAACAATTTAATTTGTCTCGAGTGTCAAATTTGTTGCCAGAAGTTTCGTCAGTATTGTTTGTGCCACAAAAGTATTAATGAAGATGCCATCAATATTAAATTATACTTACGAAGATTATTTAAAATTATTTGTAATTTATAGACAATGTGACAGTTATAACAAGAACTTACGATACATTTGTGATCGATATCCCCATAAACAGAAACCATCACTACATACTATAAGACGCATCCAGGACGCACGGAGAATTTTAAAACTGGTATTACGGTATTAGGTATGGTTTAGGTATTACGAAAGAAGGTATCCAAAGAAAGAAACGTATTGTTCGAGAGATCTTGAAAATAACTGAATTTAGATATAGACAACTTTACACAAAGTTGACTTAAAATTGAACGTAGAATCCAAAACTGCAAAAACATACAGGGTGCTGCGTTTAAAATAAGCAAGTTAGTGTCGACTTCCGGTCATATCGGAAGTGCCAGAAACGTGAAAATATTTTAAAAAGGTAGGCCCCACTGACCTTTGTCAATAACCAAATTTTTAAAATTATGCTGTACGTACTTATTTTTCAAAAATGTAGCTTATAGAACTCATCAGACGTTTAAACTAAAATTTTCGTCTGGAGGTGAAAAAGTTACATGTGTATCAACAAATTTTATTTAACAGTAGACCGGTGGCGCTGCTATCGTTTTCAATCGTACAACTGACAATACTTTGCCACTTCCGCCTATACAGGGTGAGTCAGTTTATACTAGCAGGACTCTGGCATTCGATAGAACACCTTATTTTAAGTGAAGTTTGTCATATAAACATATGTCGGGAATCGCTTTGTTTTTGAGATACAGGGTGTCAAAGTTTTGGTTTTTTTTTACTGTTTTCCACACAGCTCATATAGTTTTTAAGAAAATTTATTCAAATTTTTACGGTAGATTACCTATGATGGTCCACAAATTTTGAGATATGTAAACGATTTGAAAACGTACAGGGTGATATTTTTTCGGCGGTCAGGCCCAATTTTATCGTCCAGAATTTTTTTGTGGTGCGCCACTGACTGCTCATTTGCCAAAATTTGGATTTCATGTTCAATTTAGAAACTTTTTTGTCTCTTGCATTTTTATCGTAGCTGTAACAGTTGTCGAGTAATTTGAAGAAATCTCTGAAAGAATATGTTATTAAAAAAAATATTTTTATAAAAATTTTCACTAAAAACAATAATTATTGTCAAACGAAAGTTCATTAATCTAAATTGTCAGAGGTTACATACTTACAGTACAACTTATGCCACTAATTATTTATTTTTTTGTAGCATTTCAAAGACTTTTAATAACTAAGTAAAATAATTAAAAATTAATAATAAACCAAGGTCTACATCATGGCGACGAACAACGCAGAGTAAATTTTTGTCGTTAGATCCTTAACACATTAGAAAATAATAGAACTTTCTTATCCAACGTATTATGGACTGATGAATCTTGCTTCACCCAACGTGGGATAGTAAATTTCAAAAGTCAACATATTTGGGTAGAGCAAAATCCACGTGCTATTAGGCCAAGAAAATTCCAAAATGAGTTTAGCTTTAACGTATGGGTAGCAATTTTTGAAAATCGTTTATTTGGACTATATTTTTGCCAGAAAGGGTCAGTTCGCAAAACTTCTTACAGTTTCTAGAAACCGAGCATCCTAATATGTGGGAAGATGTCCCTCTAAATTTAAGACAGCTCATTTTGAAAAAAATGTAAGAGCTTGGTTAGACCACAATTATCCAGAGAGGTGAATTAGACATGGAGGTCCAATCGCACGGCCCTCAGGTTCCCCAGATATAACACCAATGGATTTTTTTGAGTGGGGCTTTTTTAAAGAAAAAGTGTATGACACTCCTGTTCAAGATGTTGACGATCTTAGAGGGCGTATAAGGCATGCTTGCGAAGACATAAGAGTTCATCACTTAGTTTCAGCAACAAGGTCTATTGAAACGGAATGACGATTATGTATCCAACAAAAAGGATCACATTTTGAAAATTTTCATTGAAAATAAAATTATTTCGGGTTATTTGTAAAGTTATTTGTATTTGCTTTGGTTTATTATTAGTTCTTAATTATTTTACTTAATTATTAAGTCTCTGAAATGCTATAAAAAATAAATAATTAGTGGCAAAAGTTGTACTGTAAGTATGTAACCTTTAATAATTTAGATTAATGAACTTTCGTTTGACAATAATTATTGTTTTTAGTGAAAATTTTCATAAAAATATTTTTTTTAATAACATATTCTTTCAGAGATTTATTTAAATTACTCGACAACTGTTACAGCTACGATAAAAATGCAAGAGACGAAAAAATTTCTAAATTGAACATGGAATCCAAATTTTGGCAAATGAGCAGTCAGTGGCGCACCATAAAAAAATTCTGGACGATAAAATGGGGCCTGACCACCGAGAAAATATCACCCTGTACGTTTTCAAATCGTTTACATATGTCAAAATTTGTGGGTCATCATAGGTAATCTACCGTAAAAATTTGAATAAATTATCTTAAAAACTATAGGAGCTGTGTGGAAAACACTAAAAAAAAACCAAAACTTTGACACCCTGTATCTCAAAAACGAAGCGATTCCCGACATATGTTTATATGACAAACTTAACTTAAAATCAGGTGTTCTATCAAATGCCAGAGTCCTGCTAGTATAAACTGACTCACCCTGTATATGATATTTCTTGCATTATGTAAGGCATGTTACATCCAGATATTGGCAACGTCGCTTGAAAATGCCTGTTTATTCAGATAAAGACGATTTCGCCCAAAATCATGTTAACTCCGTCCGGACATGGTTCGGACCGGGCATAGAAAATTAACATAAAATGAAATGTAATATATTAATAACGAAACTGTCATGGAGACTTTAGTTAGCTTCCAAGATGGCGCAGCTAAAAGATGGCGCAGAGAGTACCACCTGTTATTTTGGGTTGGTTTTGGTTGGTAATGGAGTTTTCACTTTGCACGTCTTTGAAGTTTGAAGTTTGTAAATTTTGAACTTGCTTTAACTTTTACTTTGTCTGTGGTTTATTTTCATTATATTGTGAAAATTGTAAATTGTAAAGCTTTGTAATAATTGTGTTTATAATTATTTATTGTTTAAGATTTCTGTATTTTTTATTATTTGTGTGCGTATTAGAATGGGTCCCACCGGTTCTGTAGTTCCTAACACTTATAGATATTTTGTGTTCCTAACTGTGTGCCAGATAAACGGGATGCTAGACATTGGTTTCCTAACCCAAACAATTTGAGGGAGTTTTGTGAGAAATGACTGCGAATAATTAATAACGTTCAACTTTTACACATGGATCTCAGTGTCATTTATAAAAAATATCGAGTTTGTTATAAACATTTTGTGGAGGATGATCACACAACAAATAATCGACTGAAGAAAGTAACCTACCCTAAGTTATTTATCCCTTCAACTAAGTAAGGTATCCTACATCTCGTTATTAGGTCCTATTTCGAAACCTTTACAAGCTTTTCTAAAATTTGCTTACAAACTTTTTAATGGTAAAATAGATTATGGTGAATTTGTTTCTTTATTCAGTCAGATAGTTCCAAACTCTACAACATCGACTGACCTATTGCATTTTCACCAATATCGTACAAATATTAGGTTTATACTCTGCGGTAAGCGAGATTATTAAAACAGTTCATGGCATTATCACATGATTTTGATATTTTAACAGCTTACTTACCAACTTATTAAGTTTAAGTTGTCATTTTTATTTACAATTAAGCATTTATAAATTGTTTTAATGGTACCATACTGTTACTATGCATAATAACATTCTAAAACATAATAAAATTCAAAATTATTAAGAAATAATGTTTTAATCCTTCTTCATCAAAACAGTTTACCAAATTCATTTTAGCAAATGTCAAACCTTATAAAATACTATAATACAATAAAATAATAAGTAAGAAGAAATTGTCTCTAGTTATGTGTGGCATTATAAATATTTGTTATAATTTAGGTACTTTGCCGTAGTCTGAAGAAAAGAAAAACTAGAAAAATAAACCCTTGTGCAATAGGCACAGTCGAAGGTAGCCAGAGCGACTCTTCAGACCATTCCCTCCACTTTCCCTTTTGCCCAAGAGACCAACCAATCACAGCCGTAGGTAGGCAACCATCCCGGCATCCGACGACAACCGTAGGCAAGCACCTCCACCACCCGGCAACCCTTCGGAATCTTCCCCCACCACCCGCGGCGACCAGTCACCTGTCAACCAGCCTCCCGGACGCATCTGCTATCGAATTTTGTTGGCCCCAGGCCAACCTTACATAAATTCAAGGCTTCATAACTAGTATCATTTCAAAGAAAAGCAAAAATATTTGAAACTTACAGACTTCACTCTAACCCCATTTTTTGTCAGAATCACGCACGTCTCTACATTATAACAAGCAATGTTACACTTGACCTACATCAACACCCAGTACAATATAAATATTAGGAATAATTATTATTAGATTGATAACAAAGCGTAATGATTTTATCACTACAAAACCCTGCAACTTGTATCGCCATAACATCGCCATATCGAGTTTCAGACAATAAGAGCGATAAAGAGGTCTTATAGGTCAAACCGCTGTATAATTTTGTATCTCCATAAATAGTCGCGATTCTGTAGTATATATTGGTCTCCAAGTACAAACTATCTAATTATACATATATCTCCATAAATGGACGAGCTGTTTAGATTTTAGAGTGATAAAGCGGTCTTATCAGTCAGTCTTTCGGATAGCTGAAAATCCCTGTCTGTGTACCGATTTAAAAATTTGTAGCAATATATTTATTAATAATAGGAGCCTGATATTAGCCTATTAGAAATGAAAGCAGAGGATAAGAAGAGCCGCGCACAGCAGTAGATAAACCAGGTTCCTTCCCCGTTGGAAGTGACGTCAGGGGCACATTCTGACAGCTGCTTATGGCGGCCTGCACCACGGAGCTGCTGGTCATTGTCATAGAGGCTGAAGCCGAAGACTTTAGGTACCAGGGTGCATCTGCAGGTGCCCCAGGGGCTGCAGAAGAGCAACCCAAGAGTGTGTGTGACGCAGGTTCGTCAAGATGGCGACCAGACGTCATGAGCCGCACCTAAGTCCCAATGAGTGACACCCCAGACTCAGTAGTTGACAACCCAGTTATTGGCCACTCGGTTTGTAGCATTCAGACCACACCAATCAGATTGCAGCATTCAGATCACGTTTCACACATCCCGCCTTCAGATCGCGGCCATTCTGAGGGCCATTGCGACATTCAGACCAACCAATCAGATTGCACCATTCATATCACGTTTCCTGCAGCAGCCTTATTGGCCAGCAGGTCTTTGTTGCAGCAGCAATCAGACCACACCAATCAGAATGCAGCATCCGGCCATCTTAGGTCTTTTTTGCGTCATTCAGACCACACCAATCAGAAGGCAGCATTCGGACATCTTTCTAACGAGGCCTTATTGGCCGCCATCAATAAATTAGGTAATTGGTTGGTAATTTAAACTCAAAGCCAAAAGCATTGCAATTAAATATCCCCCTTTATGCAACGCCACTGTAATAACATCTTCTGTAACTTCTATACGCTTATCAGCAACCGCAAGGCTGGATGACAAGGGAATGCCATATCAGCTCTACCGGAAGTGAGATAAGCATATAGGTAGTAGTAGCAAATTGGAATAACATTTATATATTTATTAGCAAGTAATGGTACCTAGTTAGGCTCAAGGGCTGGACATGAATTTTAAAAATTAAATATGTTACCAACATCTTTATTCTTCTAGTAGGGTGTTTGCCTTTATTTAGTATTAGGAAAATAGTAAAAACAACAACAACAACAACATATACAGATATAATATTTTTTATTTATAAAACAAGAATAACATTAAGAATAAGATTAAGATTAAGAATAATAACTAAATATCTATAATAGCACAAGAACCCCAAGGTAAAGTGCTGTGGCTACCATCATGTAAAAGAAAGCGTTTGTCATCATGTGGAGTTAGCGCAATTTTTGATTGTGTAAGTGAGATTGAATAATTCATTGTGTTCTAAAGATTTCACTGCTATTCCTAAGACAATTTTCGTAGTCTTCTAAAGTTATGAACCTTTTTACGACATTTTATTTTAAACCTTTGGATTTTTAATACATGGTTTACCAGCCACCAAAATACTGTACCTGTTAGAGCGGAGACCTACAAAATACATCACTATGGAGCCTGCGCACTCATCCTTCATTAGGCCCAAAACTTTTTTATTAACCAGAGGCAACTGATATGGATTATTTGGAGCATAGTCACTTGTATCAAATTTTTCCAAGTTATTTTTTATAACCTGTTCATAAACATCGTTACATTGAACCTCGTAGATAAGGCTATCAGTGTCAGTATACAGCAGTTTGCAGGTGTCGTTATTTAAAGTTTTATGCATAAAATTATAATGAAAGTCGTACACACAAATTTTTGATAGTTCTAAAATACACATGCCAACATATAGAGGTTTATTAAAGGAAATTTCAGATTTATTTAATTCTATGGCCACCAGGTCCTCCGCAAAAATAGCCCTACTATGAAAATTTGGACTAGCGATGTAATTACCGGCCCCATAGCGACCTTCCCAGCGATTTTTGAGTTTCAGGAGACGATGTTTCCTAATATTTTCCATTGTTTTACCGAAAACAGCATTATTCATTAATTTGTATAGGTTCTTCTCAAAATAGTTTTTAGATTGTGCCCGTAATTTTGTATTTAAATCAATATATTCTTTCAGCCATGGAGACTGATTGAATTTAAGTACTCGATGAATTTTGGTAAGTTTTACGCCTAAAGACAGGGCCTGATTCAGGTTTCTATAATGTATAATATATTTCTCCTTAATATACAGGGTGGCCATAAGTTTAGGTAATTTAGAATTTGGCGGTACGCGTGTTCTGGATATAGTGGCAGGTCTTTATGGGTGTTGTGGAGCTGCTGAGAATATTCAAGACTGACCTCTAAGATATACCCTTCAGGTGATTCATCGGAAATTTTTGTAACGTCGAATGTGTCATAAAAATTCTCCAGCCAATTGAAACCGCCATACGGGAGATGTTGAAACATTGCCCAGCCATACAGATTATTTACATCAAAGTACATGAGGCACTTTGTTAGTTGTTCTGGGTTAAAATCAGCCATACACTTGTTATTGGCTTTAGCGTATCGATGCGAGCATTGGCTAATACCGCCTCGTATACCGCGTTCAACAAACATCAGCATATCGATGTCTTTCAGATAATCTAGCGTAACTTTTGTATATTTTAACATACAATCCCACGTATATCCAGGTAGATTGTAATAATGCGCAGGATCTAATTTATAGGTATTCAAGCATTTCTGTATAAAATTCTCAAATGCATCAACCAGCAGGAGAACGTCGGTCTTTAAATACAAATCTGAATAATCACCTAAATTTTGACAACAGAATGAATTCCATACATTTTGGGCATGCGTATAATCTTCCTGGGATATATTGGCATCAGTTAATTTATTGTAAAATTGATCGATCGATGGTAGCGAGGTTGTATCTAACTTTTCCATCTTATCCACATAATCATAGCAAAATACACCGTTTCGTGTATGCTCATTAGGTCAGGACCATCCCGGTGTGTTTCCAATCGGGGCGGTTATAATGGATGAAGCAGGGCAGCTTAATTCTCAAATTAAAGTCCCTTTGATAACTTTTCGGTAATTTTAGCCAAATATCCAATAATTCAGTTAGTTATATATATATATATATATATATATATATATTTACGAAGATAGTCTAGTGGAACATGTTGCAGTTCCTCTTCAGTAAAATCATTAAAAGATTTTATTCCATCACGATGACATGACATCATAATTTGACTTTTGCAACAGACACAACTAACTGGCTGATACATTGCTAAAAGACTGATTAAAAATAACAGAAGCAGCCTACTTAAAAAAGTGTTTTATTTATTATTTAAATCAAATAGTACATTCTCCTTATAATAATATAGATATTTGCGTAAAGCGTCACATAACAAACTATCATTGGATATATCACAAAACGTTGAAAATATTGCATCTACATTTAGCGTTACTTTATCAGACTTTAACCATGAATTAATCAATTCCAAAATATGATTATAATATGCACTAAAATTTAAAGAGTCCAACATGTTTATTCGATGCGAAATTAGATGAGCATCCAGTTGCAAAAGTTAAGCCAAATCGTCTTCATAGATGTCCATGGAGATATCGTGTTTGACGATTACTACCATCTTTACATGTTCGATGATATGCTGGGATACCATGACGTAATCGCCGCATCTATTGAATATTGGCTCGTACTCGTCGGGAAGGCCTCATTATCGTCGGCGCCATCGGTAGGTTTAGCATTAAAAAGATCCGCTTGCACCTCACACAATAACTTGATGAAGGAACTCCATTCAAATGTATCAAACAATATTCTCCTTGTGGCATTAGCTTGTAGAATTATCGCAGGAGAAAAACATCTTGCTGGACTTAGGCCGCATTGAATTTGCAAAAAGTTGCTGGTCATTTGAAAAACTGTTGGTAGAAGGTATGTGGTTTCTCTGTGGGCACGTTCCTCGTAAACAGCAAGGACTCTATCAATTTCAGCGTAATAGTCCATATCTTCATCCATATTTTCACTACTTGGATCACAACCGTATGTTTCAATACTTTCACTCATGATGGTGTCTGCAGGTATACCGACAGCTGCTCTTGTATTTTAAATCAATGTAGGTGAATCTTCCACCAACAGCAGCAGCAGCACGTTATCGCCCTCTATCAAAGTATGTTGGAATTATCGATCCAACTGTTGTGGCTTTTGACGAAACCCAGCCACTTGACATATGCTATGTTTCCTTTTCTTCTAAGTACCTTCTCCACAAGATAGATGTCGGGGTTGGTGGTTTTCTGTAGTTCCTCGGTGTAAAAGGCGCCTTTGATGGGTCGTTCCTGCACATCCTCCAAAAGATAGGTGGTGGGGCTTGTTATGTTAACTGATGCAATTTTAAAGAGTTCAGTTGTCCAATTTAGAGTGTAGCCTTTATCAAATACATGTTTATTTTTACTTATGCGCACAACGTCACCAACTTTGAATTTTCGCGCGCCGCTAATCTTGATGTGGCTACAGACGGATTTTGGTATAGCTTTTTCATTGGATTTATTTACTTCGGCGGGCTTATACCTCGTAGTATTATGTTTTGTTTCGTTGTAATTTTTCGTGATATCAGGTAAAACATCTGTCCATTTGTAGGTGCCATTTAAGCTAAAGTATTTGTACAGTTTAGATTTAATGTTGCGTATTGCGCGCTCAGCAATAGCCGCTTTCTTGATGTTATACCTGCTGTAATGGTTTATATGGAATCTCTGCATCAAACTTTGGAATATTTTATTGTAGTATTCCGTCCCCTGATCCGTTTGCAGATTTTTCGGAACTCTATTGGTATCTTGTAGGTGGATATCTTTAAAAGCGGCAGCTATCTCTTTGCCTGTTCGTTTTCAGTGGTCGAGTCCAGACAAATTTCGAGAAAAAATCTATAACCACCAAAATCATGGTGAAATTTCGGTTGTAGCGCGCATACTGACGCATATCCGCCAGATCTGATTGCCAGGATTCGTCCAAACCTTTTATGATGGTACGCCTGCGCCAAAAGTTCTTTCTTGCGGGTTTATGTAGTTCTTTGACCAATTGAATTTTTTCCTTTGAATGTTTCGATGCCATTATTATTATTATTTCAGTTTTGTGTGTGCTCTGGGTTGTTTGAAGCGTTACTGCTGCCGACTGACGTAGTAATTTTAGACATATCATCATGTACTTGCTTCATTTGCTTTTCAACATCAGCCTTGAATTGATCAAATTCGCGCTGAATTTTTCCCGCGGTATTTTGCAAGTCTTTCAGGGTTTGTGCTAAATAATGTATGTATGTGTCAATCACACTTGGAATAGCAGCAACTTTTTTATTTAGCACATCAACTGCCAGCGCTAAATCGCTAATGGTTTTATTTCTCTCGGCTACAGCCTGCTTAATCATATTATCAATATCGCCCATATTAGCTTGAATCAAACCTTCAAGATTATCTCGAGTGGATGTTAATTGATCGAAAAGACGGGATATGCTGTGATCCACATATTTTTGTTTGCCGCATCATTATCACTAGTAGGGCGTTTAACGTTGCGCAGTTTCAAATGATCCACATCGATATTTCCATTGCTTGTAAAGTTAAACCCATGACGTTGGTGTTGCTGTTGTTGCTGCAACTTGAAACCAGCACCCCCACCAGAGTGTTGCACTGGAGATCAGCCAAACTTGTCAAGACTCATCGCGCAAGTGTTGCGCCAATAATTTTGCATCAATCTTTATAGCGCTTAATAAATTAAATTGGGCTCCCGCAATTCATTAATAATGGCAATTATTTCATAGTCGTGGGACGTGGTATTGCCGGCATTTTTGGAAGTCACCAAAAGTCTCAAGCGGTCCACAAGTTCATTAGGGTTATCCTAATAAACGTATTCTATGGGTTTTTTATTATAAATCATATTGTTATCATGTAGGAGGCCTGATCCAGCTGTTGATTTTGTGCTTGCCTTTGGAAATAGCGGTTTAATAATTTTATGATATTTAAACATCTTGGAACCTTTTAATCGTCCTAGAGTGTCTTTAGAGTGTCTTGATGGACGCCGTATAGCTCCAGAATCTGCCTAATGATAGCTTATCCTCCTTGTTGAAAGATGGATCCTGATAGATAAGTAGTTGATATAGGCCTGGGATGCCTTTGAATTGCTGTCCGTCTATTATTATGTTTCCAGTACGTCGGTAGAAATCTATTATTTCACGTCCCAATAACCACTTTGATGATGTGGAATCATATACCGGGTCATAAGTCTTGTCTATTGCATCGCTCCCAGTCCAATATTCAGTTACATATTTTTGCGCCATTTCAGGATATTGATATAAATATTCCTCCATTACGTCACTAGTTATATCGACTATACAATGATGCTGTTGTAGCTCCTCTTCTCCTATTAATTTATCAAATTCATCGCCTTCTGTGGACTTTGATGCCACATGTTCAGTGGGTAGGAACCAGTAGGGTATAAATGGGGCTTTTTGTGACGTCACGCCGTGTATTTTCTTATGGACTTCCGGTGCACCTTTCGGTGTCTGTTTTCATTCTGGAATGTGTTCTCGGCGCGCAGCTCCGAAGCCGGGAGGGGACGAGTCGGGGCGACGACCGCCGCGCCGTTTTGGCGCCGATGGGTCGTCGCATGGTCGTCGCATGGTCCGCAACCGCCGGCAGCGCCGCCGGTCCGCCACCATTCAAAGTAGCCAATGAAAGTGAGTAAATCGAAAGCGCGCGCATGTGTACCTGTTTATCTATATGTCTAATAGAAAAAATATAGTGAACAATAAGGAAAAAGGAATAAAAACTCCAACAAGGTACTCTGTATGTCTAGTTATTTTATTATATAAATATATATATTTTTTCTTTTACATTACTACAGGTATATTATTTTTGTTTCTTGATTTAATAAAGTCTATAAGTTTTAAAGCATGCGATATCAGAATAACAATTGCAGCAATAACTGTAAAAATAATATAAACATAGTTTACCGCGAGATAACAAAAATCATATTCCGGTCTTTGGTTATCGCTTCGCTTCGTAGTCGTTGTTCTTAACATATGATTTAATTTCGATGACCCTGGACCTATTAAAGTAGAATACCATTCAGAATCTTCATAATCTCGTCCTCTGTAAACAATTCTAAATTTATAATTTAATAGAGTATTTTCAGTAAAATTATGAATGTTAGGATATTGAAAAACTGAAATGTCTCTGAATAAGTTCGGAATCATTCTGTTCCAATTGTAGGGCCAAGTTTAATTTTTTCTATTGAACGTGACGAAGGCTTCCTCCACATTTGAGACACGATAAATATATAAGATGTTTTGTATAATAGATGTAAAAATTACCACAGACATTATGACATTATCATGTGCGTATGATGTATTGTGTTATGTACCTTACTCTACATTTACATTAGTAAATATAGAAATATTTTTTCAATATCATAGTATAGGTATTATACATCCGTACGCATTTTACATTAAAACATCCTTAACTATGCCAGATACTGGTTGATACTCGATTATCTTGTCATGAATGATTATGCAGTAACATCTAGTATTCAAGGGAAAATTTTGTTTTGCATCAATTTCGAGTTTCACATCAACAGTGGAAGATTTAATAGCTTCGCTTTGTCTCGAACAGTCGATAACGAATAGGCTTCTATTCTGGAATAATGCGTAACTTAAAAGAGGTAGTGAGAAGCTCCTTCCCAGGAAATTTTTTTGAAAATCGCAATACTCTTGAAAGGCTTCTGTGTACCTGTTTCTATCGAAATCAAGGTTTTGATTTTCAAACGGGTATACCTCTGAGTTTAACCACAACCTGATACTAGATATTTTTATGTTATCAAATAAGGCGATATTACTGAAATCATTGTCCTTGCGATTAGTCTGAAAGCACACTATAACATATCGCGGTCTCTCTAAATTAGTAGAAGTTTTAACACTCTATACATCTTTATCAGTGCTTTTTAAAATGGATAATTCGTGAAATGCCCATTGACGGAAAGGAATTTCCACAAATTTACTTAGATTAGTTTTGTTCAATACATTTAGTTTTATCTCATCTCGTAGATGAATATGCTTGATCTTTAATTCAATTTTTCGAACTTCGATAGTAGCAGATCTTGATCCCGTAGTAATATAACAGTTCGAATCATTTCTAGCTCTTATTAAGCGAAACTTATGCTTTCCAGTTATAACGCGATTATAATCATGAAAAACACTAAACAGCAATTTTAAAGGAATTCTTAGAGTAAATGTTTTATCAGTATGTATAGTAGGAATACTTTCTGTAAAGGGATTCCATCCGCTACCATCTAATCCAACGGCTTCATCCAGTGTGTAACACAGATAAGCTCTAACCGTTGATACGATACCAGGTTCGCGAACTTTATCAATTTCTTTTCCATATAATTCGTAAGTAATTGATTCGAATAAATAGGCGCCAACATTATTAGTTAAGGTACAATCGCCATCATCTGATGCATTATTTGATGGTTTAAATTCGCATTCCAGATAAAAGTATCCATTATGGAAATCTAACAATAGATCTTGCTGGTTTATAATAATTTCAATCTCGTCATTATATGAAAAAGAATTCGTTTGAGGATAATAAGTATGCTCTTGTTCGCTTATGATATTATCATCAAAAGTTGCCTTTTGAAATATGTCTAGTTTTTCTGACATGATGTCCCAATTTTTTCAACAATTTTATGTTAGCGGGAGTGACTGATAATGATACTGATGAATTATTATTACGTACTGGTACTTTAGGATGCTGGTTTGATACTGATGTTCTGGAACAACTACTGTAATTATTATTATTTTTATTATGGTTAATTACTAGTCCCATCCTTTCTTTAGTTCTAGTCTTACAATTATTTCTTCATCTCTAAAATTTATAAGACGCGAATCTTGATCTAACACGTTCACAGTTATATTGTTAATGATGGAATTGTTGATGATCGGCAAATATATATGGTTGTTAGGTTCTAAGTCGATTGCATAACCCGGATCGGCAGAGGGGGCAAATTCGAAAATCGTATGCGAGGGAACATTTCCATAGAAACAACCCTCGACAATATTACATTCAATTCTAATTGTTACCACTTTCACAATATCTATATGTATATCTGATTCATGCAAAATGTTCGCTGGTAAAATCTTTTTAGAAAAACCTAATAGCTTTCCTATACTATCTTCCGGGCGAAAATCTATTTCATATGCAGACTTCAGTTCACACTTTAGTGTGTTATTATTGGGTTTCAATGAAAAGGTATCTGTTGAATAATCTTTCTTTGCAATTATATGGTTATTGTTAATTATGCCTGCAGAACTTCTCAGTGTTGGTGATTTTTCTATGGAGCTGTTGATCTTCGATGTGAGGTAGTTCTCGATATCAGATATTTCGTATGTTCCTGTGGGTATTTCTATTACTTTATTCTTATCTTAATATAGTTTATTATTTATCTTATCTTCTATATTTGGAATATTATTAAAATTGTGAAATCCTATTAACGCTATCGAGTAATTGAACTTGGGATCTAACTGAATAGGAGGATAAAAATCGGCAGTTAAAGTGCTACTTCTACCTTTCAGGGTGAAAGTAAAAGACATGACTAAATTGTATACTGTCAAATATCGAGTATTTAGTAGATATTACACATTATTATATAAAAATTGTAAACATAGATGACCACAATTATACGAATTAAATTTCTGGTATGTTTCTTTCATGATTGTAATATATGCTACAAGAATATTTTATATTAAAATAATCCACAAGAATAGAAGGTGGTTTTAAATTACCAAAACTATCAAAATAAATAATGTTATGTTTTTTCTTCATAAATGCTACCCAATGAGTTCAAGGTCCATTATTGCGTTCTAGATTAACTATGGCCGATTCATTATCCAACGGGCCATTGCGAGGCATATGGTCTTTCATGAAAACGCCACGGAAAAATTTTATTTTCAGTTTATTAGCATATTTCTCCAAATCGATGTTGGAAAGTGGTCTTCGAGGGAGATTTATTGGAAGTTTTCTTTTCTTTCCTCACATAAAGACCGAGACCTTTCTTGTATGGTTTTATATAGAGTCCACTACCTTTCTTTCCTAATGCTATGGCTTCCATAGCCTTATTATGGCGTTCTGCTTCATCCAATTTTTGGCGGGCATCTTTGAAACTGTTTACGGCCCTAGCTGTGCCGGATGCACCTCCTGCTAATGCTCCAAGTGCTGACAGACCCGCAAACAACGGTATTACGGTAAAAATTCTCCCATCTTAGGAATAGGGATTATTCTGGGTATTTAAATTTTTTTTCTACCACCAGCATTTTTTACCAATATTCTGGCAGATTTCAAGGTAGCTTTAAAATCTTTGTGCTCCTGTTTTTTTAAAGGATGGAGAATGGCACGATGAAAAGGTATTTGAAAACTTTTTTGGGGATTTGCGAACTCGTCTGCGACGTATTACTTTCCTCGCATTGTCTGACATGTTACCCATTCCTAGTTTTCTTTTTACTTTCATCGCGTTTGTAACTAACCAAGCAGCAGCTTTCTCACCAAATGAAGCGTCTTTCGCTTTAACGCGATCCCACGCGTTATATTCTAATATTTCATCAGCTTTGTGACGATCTTTAAGATCTTTACTTTTCGAATAGCTAATATCGTGATGACGGCAAAATTGATCTAGTTTGTTTATTCCCCTATCACCTCAGGCCAGTCTCTTTTGGAGTTTTGTTCCGGGTCCGCAAAACGAATACCCTGGGACATGAAATAATAATAATAATAATAATATCTCTTCGTGTTCCTTATTGGATCATTACGAATTGAACAATGAATGTAGTCGGTATGCGTATTGTTAAGCAAAAAATTAAATTACCTATAGAAAATCAAGACGAGAGGATTGGTATCGTTGATGGGAGTATTAAAAGACATGGATTACTTTTTCCAAATACTATTAGAGCTACAATATGTGGACCTAGCAACTGTGGAAAAACTAATGTTCTTCTAAGTCTTTTACTTGAGTCAAACGGCATTCGCTTTGAAAATGTATATATTTGGTCCAAATCTCTTTTTCAAGATAAATTAGGTTAATATTTTAAGGTTGGTAGAGGTGCAGCGCTAGCGCGCATGCTCCAATAGAGTGTAAATTAGAAATAAGACACATGTACAGTAGTAGAGTTGAGCTTGAGCATCAAACAAGCAGTCATGTATTAAGATTTATGTACAATAAATATATACAAAAAACTACCAGCAAAATACAGTCCACTCTATCGATTCGCACATTGGTCCTTCGAGCCGGATTTTGGATTCTAAATTTGTAAAAATAACAACCAAAAGACAGGTACGAAGTTTGAAGTTCTGTGAAAGCACACCGAAGCAAGATTCAGTTACAAACCAGTCAAGGTCGCAGGAGTCGTACAGCAAATGCGAGTTGCGAGCGAAGGTACAAAACTGAGGTACGGCAGAAAAGCAAGCTGCAGACAAACAGTGAGTTCCTACAATTCTTTTCCATTTTTATACTTTACCTTCCTTTTGGACAATTCACCTAAAATTAAAAACAAAGTTTTAGGAACGATTTTAGTCAATTTCTCTAATATTAAACGCCTAAATAACGAGTTTGGGTACGATATTTTTCAATTTTAAATTAATTGGTGTTAGTTTGGAATACAAAAGTGTCAATTTTTCACTTGCAAATTATAAACCAGCCATTTCACAAGTTTAAATACAAAAGTAAATGGTTGCTTACAAATTTAAACATTCGATTATTTAATAAAACAATCAGGTATGTGCTTTATGTAAAAATCCATTTATACCTATTATTTGTTTGTGCAAAATATTGATATCGATTTCTTTGGTTATTAAAGCAACAAAACCAGTTTCTTTTCGACAATTGTGTACGATTTTATTCCTGTTTCAAAGGAAGTTACAATTACCTAAACAAATCTAAGCTATTTTTCGGGTTTTTTAACATTTCCTATTAATTTATTAATCAAAATAAAATGGCAAATGAAACAAAATTGATCCGAAAGCGTGGTGCTGTAAAACGTTTATTCACGAATTTTGAACAATTTATCAGACCAATTCAAATAGCTTTAGAAACTAAGAGTGAAATACCAGAAAAACAATTGTGGAGTTAGAGGATCGTACTGAGAAATTTAAATTGTTACTAGCGGATTTTGGTCAAATACAGGGTGAAATAGAATGCATTTGTGATGAGTCTAATTTAGAAAAACAATATCAGGAACGTGATGATTTCACTGCAAAGCATCACTCTCTAATGGCAGATGCAAAAATATTATTAAATAAGTTAGTAAAATCACATAATAGCGGCATTAGTGCGAGTTCTCTTACTCTGTCTGAGGTTGTCAATCATTTAGAAAATGTGAAATTGCCTACTACTGATCTCGTGAAGTTTAGTGGAAATTTAAATGATTGGTTAGTGTTTAAATACACTTTTGAATCTATGATTATTTCAAATAAAACCATAACAAACATACAAAAATTTCACTATCTCAGGTCATGTTTACAAGGTGAAGCATTACAAGTAATACATTCGTTAGAATTTAAACCAGAGAATTTTAACAATGCTTGGGAGTTATTATGTACTAGATATAACAATTCTAGGCAACTGGTACATAATCATGTCAAAGCTTTATTTGAGCTAGATACTTTAACAAAAGAGTCATGTACTTCTTTAAGAAATTTAATTGATAGTGTAAATAAGCATTTACGAGATCTAGAAATTCTTGATGAGCCTACAAGTCAGTGGGGCGCTTTACTTGTCTACTTTCTTCTAAATTTGATAAAGTAACATCTCGCGAGTGGGATAAACACAGAATGAAAAATGAATCTCCCAAATTGTCACACATAAAAGAGTTTATAGATAATAAAGCTGAGTACCTAGAAAGTATTGAGGCAAAGGTTAACCCTAAAACAATTCACAAAGGAATAAAACAAATGACTTTGCTGTCTTCAAATGTACAATGCAATTTTTGTAAGGGCAGTCATATGATTTATAAATGTGAACAATTTTTGAAACTCGCAGTTTCTGATAGGATAAAAAAAGTAAAAGAGTCAAACTTATGCAATAATTGTCTATGTTCTGGACACGGGTACAAGGTCTGCAAATTAGGTAATTGCAAAAAATGTCAACAAAAGCATAGCACGTTGCTGCATTTGTCCAAACAAACTATTCCACGAGAAGTTCCTGAAGTTGCATTAACAAGCAACACATGCAATAAATCAGTATTATTATCTACTGTGTCAGTATTAGTTTCTGATTGCCTGGGTAAGTTTCACAAAGTAAGAGCAATTTTGGATTGTGGCTTACAGTCTAATTTCATTTCAGAAAATCTGTTTAAGCAACTCAAGCTTAAAAAACATCCAACGGACATTTCGGTTGTTGGAATCAATAACGTGTCATCCAATTTAAAACACAAATGTGATATTTCAATCAAGTCTTCCAGTAGTGATTTTTCAGCAGACATTTCATGCTCTGTGTTGAACAATATCACTGAAAAATTACCATTTTCAAAAATAAATATTCAATCCTGGAATATTCCAAAAGATATCACATTAGCCGATCCACATTTCAATGAGCCAAAGGAAGTACAAATTCTTATTGGTGCTGAACTTTTTTGGAACATTCTAATTCCTGAAAAGGTTAGTCTTGGAAAAGGTATCCCTGTTATGCAAAATACACAGTTCGGTTGGTTGGTGACTGGAGCCGTTAATGACTTTACTCCAAAGGTTCACTGCAATTTGTCATGGCTTAGTGATATTGATAGTCAACTTCAAAGATTTTGGGAAGTTGAACAACTCAATGAATCAACAATACTATCTTCCGATGACATTGAATGTGAAAATCATTTCAAAAATACATTTTTAAGAGATGTAAGTGGTAGGTTTGTGGTTAAAATACCACTGCATACTTCTGAGTCTGTTCTAGGTGATTCAATGGCAACTGCTATTAAACGATTACAAAGTCTTGAAACCAAATTCCAATTTAACTCAAGTCTTAAAAGTCAATATAAAGAATTCATTCACGAGTACATCAATCTAGGTCACATGTCCTTACTTAAGCCTTTTGATAAATCCCAACTTTCATTTTATCTTCCACATCATGGAGTTATTCGTCAAAGCAGTTTAACTACAAAGTTACGAATTGTGTTTGATGGATCTTCAAAGTCGAAGTCTGGGTTTTCTATTAATGACTTACAGTATACGGGACCTCCTATTCAAAATTATATACTTTCAATTTTATTACGATTTAGACAATATACGATTGTAGTATCAGCAGATATAGAAAAGATGTATCGGCAAATTCTTATTCATCCTGATGATAGGCATTTACAAAGAATAGTATGGAGAGACAATCCTGATGATGACATTTCAGTATACCAATTAAATATTGTTACGTATGGAACAAAGTCAGCTCCCTATTTAGCAATAAGGTGGCTAAAATTCAGAGAAGGTCTGTCTCATCTCAATCAATTACAAGCAAAAAGGCATGCTATTTGTCCAAATTATTCTTCTGTCGAGATGCATGGATTCTGTGACGCATCACAAGATGCATATGGTGCTTGTATATTCTTGAGGAGTACTGATCAAGGTGGTAAAGTACACTGTAATCTATTATGCTCAAAAACTAAGGTGGCACCCTTAAAATCTCTAACCATTCCAAGGTTGGAATTATGCAGTGCACTTTTACTATGTGAATTATTTCAAAAGGTTCGAGTTTCCCTTACTTTTGAATGTTCCTATTCCCTATGGTTTGATAGTCAAATAGTTTTGTGGTGGATTCATACGGAACCTTGTATGTTGGAAACATTTGTTCAACACAGAGTCTCGAAAATTCAATCTCTAACTAATCCAGAATGTTGGAATTATATTATGTTATGGCTTATTGCCTCCGATTCATTTCCAATGCTAGACTTCCGAGATCAAGTCGTGCAGTTGAACAATTAACAGCCGATGAGCTGAACAAAGTTCTCAACAGTTTAATTAAACTTGCTCAACATGATAGTTTTCCTAACGAGATTCAACTCTTAAACTCGGATAAACCATTAAAAATAAAAAATAACCGATTAAAAAATTCCTCAATGTCATTTGGACAAAAACATCCTATACTTTTATATAAACATCATATATTAACCTATTTAATATTTGAGCAAACTCATTTAGAACTCTTGCATCCTGGGCCTCAATTATTGCTTGCTACCGTACGTCAAAAATATTGGCCCACGTCAGGAATGAGTGTTGCAAAAAAGGTGACATACAATTGTATTAGATGTTTCAGATTTAAACCAAAATTTGTAAACCCAATTATGGCACATTTGCCTAAAGACCGAGTGAATCTAATGAACCCTTTTTATGTTACTGGAATTGATTATGCAGGTCCGTTTACACTCAAAGACAAAAAGGGTCGTGGTGCTAAACCAATAAAAGGTTATATATCTCTTTTCATTTGTTGTGCAGTGAAGGCAATTCACCTAGAATTGGTTACAGATTTGACCACTGAATCATTTATCGCAGCACTACGACGTTTTACAGCACGACGTGGAAAACCAGGCCACATTTATTCTGACAATGCCACTAACTTTGTTGGGGCTGTTAAGGAATTAAAAATTTTACAGGATTTCTTTATGAACTCCGGGGATAGAATTGTACACAGTTGTGCAGGAGAGAATATAGTATGGCACTTTATACCTCCAAACTCACCCCATTTTGGCGGTATATGGGAGTCAGGCGTTAAAAGTGCAAAAAATCATCTATTAAAAGTCATTGGCAATACACGTTTAACTTACGAAGAGTTTAATAGTGTTTTGATCCAAATAGAAGGTATTCTAAATTCCCGACCTTTACATCCATTATCTCCCGATCCGAATGATTTACAACCCTTAACCCCAGCTCACTTTCTTATTGGTATATCTTTACTTACCATCCCGGATCCAAATGTATTAGACGTCTCTATTACGAAGTTGTCTAGATTTCAACTTCTCCAACAAATCAACCAGCATTTTTGGAAAAGGTGGTCAAGGGATTATCTATCCCACCTACAACAAAAAACCAAATGGTTCCAGCCGTCTACACCCCTCCAAGTTGGCAGTCTTGTTTTGGTTAAACAGGACAACTTACCTTCATATCAGTGGCTACTTGCACGAGTCATTGAGCTCCACCCAGGTGACGATGATGTGGTTAGAGTTGCAACAGTCCGGACCCAAAGAGGAATTTTGAAACGTGCAGTGTCCAAATTATGCCCACTTCCACTACCTGAAAAAGAAAGTGTTAGTGTTGTGTCAAACGAAAATGTGTCAGTCTAAAGAGATTCAAGTATTTACCTTAATATTTTTCATACTTACCTGTTTTCTACTGGTTATATGTATCTAGATTAAGTTTCCAATTTACTCACTATTATGTTTTTCTTGTATCTTGAACTCTTGAATAGTTCAAGGTGGGGAGTATGTTAATATTTTAAGCTTGGTAGAGGTGCAGCGCTAGCGCGCATGCTCCAACAGAGTGTAGATTAGAAATAAGACACATGTACAGTAGTAGAGTTGAGCTTGAGCATCAAACAAGCAGTCATGTATTAAGATTTATGTACAATAAATATATACAAAAAACTACCAGCAAAATACAGTCCACTCTATCGATTCACACAACAGGTTTTTAAAAAGTGTACTAGAAAACGTACAGGGAGTAGGATATATCCCTTTTGAACAAAATGAAAATATTTTGGAACCGTCAGATGTAAAAAAAATTCTATTTTTATATTTGACGATATAGCTTGTGATAAACAGTATAAAATTCGATCTTATTTTTGCATGGGTAGACATAGATGTGTAGACTGCTTTTATTTATGTCAAACTTATACTAAGGTACCGAAATATTTAATTAGGGATAATTTTAATATGTTAATATTATTTAAACAAGAGGATATAAATTTGAAACATGTGTACAATGAGCATGTTACTACAGATATGGATTTTAACACCCTCAAAAAAATTTGCGGTGAATGTTGGAAGAATAAATATGGATTTCTTGTTATAGTTAAAGATAACGAAATAGATAAGGGTCGCTACAGAATGGAATTTGATAAATTTATAATACTTTAAACAAACATTAGTGTGTACTAATCCAATAAAATATAGTTACGAAAAGAATAACCTGGTATTTCAAGTTCAAGTATAAGAACTACCTGTTCTAATCAGAGCAGTTAGTATGCTGTTACGGTCAGATCAGATAGCTGTTCCGATCAGACCAGTTATACCTGTTCCAATCAGAGCAGTTGTTCATATTTGTTGTTTAAAAGAGGATTTTCTTTTTTTTAAATATAAAACTCTTTTAACCAATTTCTTTATCACTATCACTACCATCCAATATGTCAGCAAAGTTGTCACCTTTAGATGAGAATAGTGTAAAAAGAAAGCTCATTGAAGCTGCCAATAATGTCAGAAAAAAATATAAATTAATAAAATATGGTATAGCAGCGGAACAGGACAGTCTTAATAAATTATTTAAACCTATATCGGATCCTCTTCGGGAGATAAAGGAAACATATTCTAAAAATAAAACTGAAAACGCAAAATTTACTACTAAAATAAACAGTAGACACGCTAAAATAAAATCAGCAAAATTATCATCGATTTCTTATCGTGGAAGACAAAAATCTGAAAACAGACATAAGCCTAAAATAAAATATTATGGACGAAGTGGTAATCGTGTTTCCGCTGAATTCATAAGAAATATAGATCAAGATAAAGTAATTGAAGATAAACCTGGTAACATAAAGATTTTACTTATAATTTTCAAGAAAATATTAATCAACCTGATTTTAAAGATGAAGGAGATGAGCTCGACATAAGCAATTATGATCCGAAAGCTCTCAATGAATATTTCGATCAATATGTTGAATTGCCACGTAAGTATTTGAGAGACATTCTGTTTAACGAGCGTAGCGAGATAGATGAGGTATATGGTCCAAAATTTGATTCTATAGAAGAAAAATGGCATTTAGGGGATAAAGAATTCCAGATTATGAAAGATGGGTATAAGGATGGAGAGCTATGAATTTCCTCCTTCCGAGGGTCTATATGAGGTAATTTTCAAGAAAAGTCCTGACAATTTTAGTAAGGAAGATATGGAAAATTATAGAAGCATTACTTTACTCTCTAACTTGCCTTACAGAAATTTTAATCCAACGAATCAATTGAAGGGTAATAAATCTTGGAAATGGAAAAACCTTTATTAAACCTTTAAAAAATCATTAAACCTTTAGTACCAATACAACGCATACAAGTATGACGGGGGAAATATGAACATTTTCAATACTAACAATGTAGATTATATTTATTGGGATAATATAAATGAGCTTATTTCTCGTTTAGCATTATTACATGCATCATCTAAAGCAGGAAACAATTCTCATTTAAACGAAATTCGGTAGAATTCTGTATCTAGAAGATAGAAGAGGAGTTACGTGAAGCCAGTATACTATATTAAAATACTATGTCTGTGGATAAATTTGGACGAACCCATCGCTATGTGGAAAAATTCCGAGAAAATGAAAAGAGGCGTAAACCACATTATCAGTTAAAGTACACTGCAGATGGGGATTTCGATATTAACTTTAAAAAAATGTGTAACTCACAAGATCCATCTGAACCTCAAGATTCTGCAACAAAAAAATATGTAGATAACACTATTTTTGATACATTAAATGGTCTTCAAATTGAAATCAATAATCTTGAAAGCGTAATTTTTCAAATAGTAGAAAATCGAATAAAGATGTTTATGGAAAATTTGGAACTTAAATTAAAAAATAGCCAAGATGTACTTGATCAGCGCCTCACAAACGAAATTAAAATAATAACCTTAGATAACAGATTAGATAAAATGTAACAGTCAATTATTGGTGTCATTTGAATAATTATTAACTTGTGCCCGGTGTGACATGGTTAAACAATTTAAACTAACAAAAGCTAAAGAACAAATCGTTACAGAAATACATAAGCCAGCTAGAAGAAAATTTCAGAGACGACATATCGTTATTAAAGGTTTAAATGACCTTTGGCAGATCGACCTGGCAGAAATGCAACAATATTCTTCATTTAATAGAGGATACAGATATATATTAGCAGTAATTGACTGTTTTTCAAAATTCGTATGGACAAGACCTATAAAAAATAAAAATGCCAAAGAAGTTTCTAAAGCAATGGAATAGATTTTAAAATCACAGTCTCGATCTTCGATGGTAACAAATCTTCAATCTGACGAAGGTCGGGAATTTTTCAATTCTACTTTTTCCAACTTAATGAAAACGTATAATATCAATCATTATCACACATTTAGCGTTACAAAATGTGCTATAGTAGAGCGTGTAATTAGAACATTAAAAGAGAAACTTTATAAATTATTTAGTTTAAATGGAACATATAAATGGATAAATATACTCGATGATGTCACTAATCGTTATAATGAAACTAAACATCGAACAACAGGGCTTAAACCTTCCCAAATAAATAAATCAAATGAAAAAGATATACTGCAAAGCGTATATAAGCGGAATCCATTAAGAGAGATAAATAAAAATTGGAAAAAATCTAAATACGATATAGGTGATATTGTTAGGATTTCTAACAATATCAACTTTTCATTAATTGACGTTATTTCATGCAATAGAATGTCTGTTTCGGTGAAAAAATGCAAAAATTTTGATGCTAGTGGTAGTGCAAGAAAAAAATTTAAAAAGTATGTTCCTTCGGCAAGTGTATTTGAAGAGGATCTTTTTCCTGAAAAACATCCCCTGGAAGATATAAATTTTTTCACGGAAGTTGAGTGTATTGTGGAAAACTATGAAAGAGAAATTAATGATGAAAAACATTATCTTCTAGAATCAGTTACTGAAATCAAAGAAACTAGATATTCGATAGCATGCAGTTTGAGTATTGCGAGAGATTTTACACCTTCGGTAAAATTAATAAATAAACTTTTCTGCGAACATGTAGCACATATTTCATTTGACTATGAAAACTGGCATCATTTTTTGAAAAATTTAAAAGATGCCATCGCAATTTACTTCCCAAACGGACAGAGCGTAAGCTCATTATTCAATAATATTTTAGATGGAAAATCAGAAGAAATTAAACTACCCAACTCACCATCCATAATTGCAGGTCAAATTATATTAATTCTTAAAGGAAAACACATGTCATACTACTTTACTGAAGTTGATTGTAAAAATATAGTTCTTTCGGAATATATAATTTTGCACAAAATTACTTTGCTTATAATGTTAAAATTTAAATATTTTTACTATAACTTCCTTGGAAATGTATCTAATATTTTAGCACAAAATGACTATAAATCTGATATGGAAAAAACTCTTTTCAATTGCTGTAACCTTTTAAATTATGATTTATGTAGCTTTGCTATGATAGAATGCATGTATATGAATTTAGATAAGATTAAGGAACATTTATATAAAAATAATATTAGCAAATCTCTGTAAAAGCTTTTTAGTTATCAATGCAATATAATAATTTTCAACTTATTACAGTTCTTTATTGTAGTTTTTTAAGGTAAATTTTATAACTTCCTTAACAATTTTGCCGATAAGAAACGAAATAAAACAGAGGATACCGCAAATGTAGATTATTTCTATATTAAGTAATAGAAAGAAAAATGTCGTTAACAAATAATAATTTCCTTAAAAAGTAGTTAGTTACCATTTAAGTTTTGATTCTATTAAACACATATATATATAAACAATAAATCTATACAGAAATAAGTGACAAAGAAACTTGAAAGTAATAGCGGTAGCGATAATGACTTTGAATATTTTAGGGACGTTCCCTCATCTTCAACTACAAGACTGTGTGTGATTACACAAGAGTGTTACGTTACCGACGATAATATGAAATTTTGCCAGTTTTATTTGAATAGTAGATGATCCGTATGTAATCATAGACTGTTTTTATTTTTTTTTCAAAAATAACTGCATATACTGCAACATATAAACTAGTTTCATAATAATTATATTTTATTTCATAATTAAAACATAATAATATTTTATTAAAAAACTATTGTACTAGTTCAAGTAAAATGCTTATCTACATTTACCACAAAAAAACCGTTACATCCGTTTTGATAGCAACTAGCTTACCTGTATATAATAAGTATTAATACCATAAAATTAACATTTTACTATCAAGTAATCAACGATCGAGTAAAGTTCATTTACAAAATATATTATCTTAATTAAAATGGAAAAAATCAATGCAGTGGCACGCTGTGAATTTAAAGAAAAAATTGCACCTGAGGCAATGGGTGTCGGAATTAAACATAAAATGTTGGTTATAAAAAAGATTAAAACCACATTTGGTGAAACAGTGTTGGTAGAACTAGAACATAACGTGGTCTTCCTACCTAAACGGTTAGTTTCGTATTTTACTAAACCCATTATAGATGAAATGTTAGCTGGACGAGGATCGTACATAATTTACGTGGGTCAAAAAGAAATTGGTGCTACAGGTGGCCGGGCAAATTGCTTCGAATTTGAGAAGATTATTAACTAAATATTATGGATGTCGATAAATTATTAAGTGATACTAAAAAATTATTTTTACAAATTAAGACAGAAAGTGACAAATAAAAGTTTTCAAAATTTAATAAAAAAGCGATTCGGATTATCTATAGAAAACTGGAGAAAGAAGATATCACTCATGGTGAAAAATTAAAATTTGAAAATGCTATAAGTTTACTAAAATCTTTTTATTCGCTGACACAAATGCGTAAGGGAGATGTAATAGGAAGAGGAGATGATGCTGGTCCCAGTGGGGTGCTTCAACCAAATGCTTCTAACAGGCTTTCACACAGGATCGAATGGAAAATTGTAAGTTATAACTTTTTTTTTTATTATATCTTTTGAAAATACAATTTTTTTTTATATATTTTAGATTTCATCTGCTTTCAAGTCTAGAATTATTACTGCTGTAATAATAAACCTAATCCATATAGATGCATCACAATTTTTACAAGATTGTGTAACAATATTAATTACAAAATTAAACAACATATTGAAAAAATCTGGATCTGTAAAAATTCATTTGAAACTTTGTTACGAATTCGAGCTGTTATCTACAAATGAAATTGATTATAAACATTTTGTAACTGGAAATAAGGAACTTTTAAATAAAAATGATATCAGAGACATCCTTCTGGAATTAATAGAAAGTATTTTGAGAAAGGTAATTAACTAATTTGTTTATTATTTTATGTAGGTATATATAATATTTTTTTTATCTGTTTTATAAGATGGAGGAGTTTGAAGGACAAGGATCGGGTTGGACTTACAAAACTACTTCATATTTAATTGTATCTATAAACAAATTTTCACCAATCACTGGAGGAGTGTCTACATACATTGCTCTTCCGACTTCTCTTCAACGAAAAGGTATCGTCAATATAAAAAATAATGATTTAAGATGTTTTATTTGGTGTATATTAGCTAAATTACATCCTTCAGTTCGTAACACCGAATCTGTAGAGTCATATCCTCAAAATACTCATGAAATTTTTAATTTAAATGAAATTATCTGATATTTATAAGTTTGCAAAACCCAAGCATTTCTATAAATGTGTATGGCTTAGACGGAAAAGGTGGTACAATCAATGGACCATTATATCATACCAAAACAATTAAAGAGAATCACATAAATTTATTGTATTTCACTAAAAATGCTTTTAGTAAAATTGGACATTTTTGTCTAATAACTGATTTAGCTAAGTTTGTTAGAAAAAATGTTACAAAGTATAAATCAAAAATATTCGTTTGTGATAGGTGTCTTAATCATTTTTCTATAGAGTCAAAGTTTGTTGACCACACAAATAATTGTTCTTTATTTGAACCTGTTAAAATATCGTTACCTGACAAATCAAATGACATTTTACAATTTTCAAATTTTAAAGCCTTAATAATGAAACCTTTCGTTATATACGCAGATTTCGAATGTTTTACAACAAAAATTGAATCATGCTTGCCGAATCCATTGAAGTCTTTTACACATCTTTCGCAAAAACATTAACCTTACAGTGTTGCTTACAATATAGTATGTTTTTTCGATGAAAAATATAATAAATTTAATTTATATAGGGGTGAAAATGCATCAAAGTGGTTGGTGAATGCCTTGAAAACCGAATGTCTTGAAATTTCTACTATTTTGAAAACTGAAAGTTCGAAACAAATGTTGCCTCTCACGGTCGAAGAAAAATATGCTTTTGAGACGTCTGTTAAATGTTCAGTTTGTGGTTGTCAATTTTCCAACCATAACAAGAAGATTTGCCATCATAATCATTATACAGGGAAATATATTTCCTGTGTATGTAATCAGTGCAATTTGAAAATTCAAGTAGACTTTAGAGTGCCCATATTTTTTCATAATCTAAATTATGATTCAAAATAATTATTTCTTAGGGAGTTGTCCGAAATTTCACATATAAAAATTTTACCTTTAAATCATGAGAATTACATAGCTTTTTCGTTATTTATTGGTAACATAAATTTAATTTTTTTAGATTCATATCGCTTTCTACCGGCATCCTTGCATGAATTAAGTAGTAATTTGAATCGTGAAGATCTATACAGACTAAGACATCACTTTTCAGATAATTTGAAATTTAATTTGACAATCCGAAAAGGTGTCTTTCCCTATGATTATGTAGATTCTTGGGAAAAGTTAAATGAGAGGAAACTTCCCTCAAAAGCGCATTTTTTTCAATCAATTAACTAATGAAGGTATAACAGAAAAAGACTACGAAGACGCTGTTGCTGTGTGGAATACTTTTAGTGTAATTAATTTAGGAGAATATAGCGATATATATTTAAAAATAGATGTACTTTTGCTGACATCAGTATTTGAAAGGAAGATTAGAAGGTTGACTTTTGAGTTTTTCGGTTTAGATGCTGCTTCTTTTTATAGCTTACCCGGTCTTTCATTTCAGGCAGCTTTGAAAATGTCAAAGATAAAACTTAAACTGTTAACAGATATAGATCAAATTTTGTTTATTGAAAAAGGCATTCGCGGTGGAATCGTCCAATCTACTCATCGGTATAGTCAATGTAATAACAAATATTTTGAGTCTACCTACGATCCCTCAAAACCAGAAAAATACCTTGCCTATTGGGATTTCAACAGTTTGTATGGATGGGCGCAATGTCAAAATTTACCCATTGATAATTTTAGATGGCTAAGTGCGAAAGAAATTGAAAGCATTTTTTTCAAACTAAAGAACTATCAATCCTCGTTATTTGAGAAATATGGCAAATCTTCAGAAAAATCTATCATATTAGAAGTAAATTTGCTTTATCCCCCGCATTTACATAACGAACATAAATACTTACCATTTTGTCCGGAACATAAGTTATGCCCGAATTCAAAACGGGAAAAAAATTAATGTGTACTCTCAACAATAAAAAAGAGTATGTTCTTCATTTCGAAAATCTAATGCAGTGTTTGAAAAATGGACTTATAATTGATAGGGTTCATAGGGTTTTAGAATTTACACAACGAGTTTGGTTAAAAGATTTTATTGATTTTAATACTAAAAAACGAATGCTAGCAAAAAATACCTTTGAACAGAACTTTTTTAAATTTATTATTAATGCTAATTTTGGAAAAACCATAGAACGTGACAGAAAAAAGAGGGATATAAAATTAGTTAAAAGTTGGAATATAGCTAGAAAGTACATATCTAAACCGGAATTTAAAACTTTAACTATTTTCGCTGAAAATTTGATATCTATCGAATTTAGAAAACAGATATTTTTTTCAATAAACCAATATATACGGGATTTACTATTTTGGAATTATCAAAAACTCTCCTTTATGACTTTTATTATGAATATGTAAAAAGCGAGATTTGCCCTTATTTCGACACAAAAATATGTTACATGGATACAGACGCGTTCGTTTTCGAATTTACTACTAAAAATGGTCTGAATAATATTTCAATTTATTACATCATTAAAAAAGATGCAAACGTTCGTTTTGATACCGCCGATCCGGAAGATAATAGTTTTGGTATAACTAGAGTTAATAATAAAGTTCCAGGGTTAATGAAAGACGAATTAAAAGGAAAAGAATTCGTTTCCCTCAAATCTAAGGTATATTCGTATAAAGTTGAAGGTTATGATGCAAGATGTAAGATAAAAGGTGTAAGCAAGACTGCAACTAAAGAAATAACTTTTGATGATTTCTGTAATTGTCTTTTTAAAAATGAACGTAAAATTATTAATTTCAACACGATAAGAAGTTTCAATTGTGAAAATTTTACGATGAAGGTCAATAAGCTAGTATTAGATTCGACAGATAACAAAAGAGTTATTTTAAATAATGGTATTAAAACATTACCTTATGGTCATTATTTCCTAAAAACAGAATAATTTTTATTAAAAAGAAAATTATAGTATCACTTAATAATTTGTAACATCATTTTATATTCATATCTGTATAATTTTATTCGTTGGCTTTGCTTTTAGATTTTGTAGTTAGCTTGAAATAATGTAAGTTTGATATAAATATTTACTGTAGCCTTAATTTTTCTGACTTATTATTAGTGTTCTATTAAAATTTGTTAATAATTTACTGACGTTCTTATATAATATATTATTCTATTTATTTTGTTTGTGTTTTATTGTCTCTCATTAGGTACTACCCGAATTTACATAACAACTACATAACAACAACACATATAATATATACATATATAAAATATATATACATATATATATATATATATATATATATATATATATATATATATATATATATATATATATATATGTATATATATTAACGACAATCTACATAAATGACATTGATCTTGCGATGGTGGACCTCCTTCAAACTGAGTACACCATTTAGGTCGATTATGGTGTACAAAACAGGGCAGTTTAGTAGACAATTCAAAATAGAATGTATAGCTGGTCGGTAGTTTTGACCAAATATGTAATAATTCTATCGGACGAGCATATTCGATAAGATAGTTCGATGGAAAATGTTTTAGTTCATCCTCCGAAAATTCTTCTAAATTTTTTGTACGTCGAATATGTTCTAAAATATAATTTTGACACTCACACATACTTAGGTAGGTAGGTGGTAGGTAGGTAGGTAGATAGGTAGGAAGGTAGCTATTTAATTTATCAATGGTCTTTTCACTTCGACGTTCAAATTTAAAATAACTGCTAATATTAATAGGAAAATATTAGCAACTTCGTTATAGAAGTGGCGTGGCGTAACTGTTAAGTGTACTGCATTCTCAAATTTATTCATTTCCATCGTTGGTTCGAATCCACCTTCAATAAAAAAAAAAAAGTGAACATTATAAGTATTCATTATCTGTAGGTGTAGATATGGCGATATAAGCCCCTCTTCCTTCCTCCTCCACGTATGACTATGATAGAATTTCCACAAAATTTCGACGTTAGCTCATATAGGGTACGTAGATTAAAATTTCATATGTATTGAGATAGGTATAGGTAGGTTGTTGTGGAAAGATAGTAATAAAAAAAAGGAGTGTCTCCAGGTCCCGTTACACCACGCCACTTCTATTTTTTCTCTCTCTCTCTCTCTCACACACACACTCTCTCTATCCTTTATTTATTTTAATCCTATTACGTAGACGCAGCTCGCTACGCATACTTGTACTTTTTAAAGTCCATCCATCTACCGGGTTTTTTCCTTAATTAATTTTTTTACATATAAATAGGTTAATTCGGCTAGCCGGTGCGCGCGCTCGCGCGACTTCGGGCCGCGGATCCCATCCTTCCATCACCTAGCGCTCCTCCGTCTTTCTCGATCCCGCAGGACTCGCAACGCATTTTTTCCACACATGATTTCATCGCATACCGCGCACCGAAATCCGACATGGGCTCCTCCGCTCGCCAACCATCATCTCGCATCCCCATTGGTCAATCCACGTCACGTGACTCCGCCCACCTGCGTGCCGAGAACACATTCCAGAAGAAAACAGACACCGAAAGGTGCACCGGAAGTCCATAAGAAAATACACGGCGTGACGTCACAAAAAGCCCCATTTATACCCTACTGGAACCTGGGAAATGTTAAAGAAGGAGGTTGTACATCTTTTTCTTCTTCTTCTTCCTTCTTCATCTCTATCTTGATACGTTTATTGGTATTTAATTTTTCATTCAAATTACGAGTGGTAGCGGCTATTTGTTTCAATGGTGCGGTGATGGGGTTAAACAGTTTTTGTATAGCCGCATCCTCCTCTGATTTGCCCAACTTCAAAGCCAGATACTTTTTCCTGATTACCTTTGCCAATTGGTTTATTTTTTCTTGCGCTTGGTAGCATTTATTATATCATTAAGTGACGAACTCATACCGATTAATGATGCATGTTGACGGAGCTATACCATTATATACTTGTCGAATCCTTTTCTATATCGGCCATTATGTAGATCGAAATCCTTTACAATAACCAAAGTACCATAATTATCGGTGCAGCATTCGCTACACATTTGTTTGAACTGGTCTATGGAAACATCGGGTGATACATGCTCATCGTAGATGTGTTGAGATTAAGGTCGTCTTGTCGGAAGAGAACAATGATATTGCAGTTGTCCCTAATCAACTGTTTCGGTATTTTCGAATAAGTTTGACAGAGATAGGTAGCATCGATGTTTTTATGTCTGCACATGGAATAATATTCGCGTATCTTGTTCTGCTTATCGCACGCAACATCATCAAATATGAATATAGAGTTTGGTTTGGCGTCCATTGTACTGATAATGTCGTCGCTGTCCTTATATGGGAAATAGCCGACACCTTTCACTTTGTTTAAAATTTCACCGAGTAACTGATAGTGGGACGATTTTGAGTATACGTAAACGTTTTCAAATTTTATCCCATTATGATGGTATAAGAGCGATAGCATGACGTTGGTCTTGCCACAGCCGCTCGGCCCACATACTATAGCTCTAAAAGAGTTTGGCAATAGTTTGCTATGTTTCACCACGTTGCTGTTTTTACTATATTCAATTAAATCTAAATTTTCAATCGGCAGCGTATGTTTTTGTTGAAAGATCTTAATCTTTTGGCCGCCATCACAACAAACTAGTGTATAAATATACGACATTCAGTAATACTCTAATCATTCTTCATGCCGCTCTGCTACGGTGAGAGTGTACTAAATTCATTAATTGATAAACTGCTCTTTGAATTACACATTCCTGGTGGCTATCAATTTTGTGGACCTGGTATGTTTTCATCGCAGCTCTACAATTTAATTATTCCAAAGTTGAGAACGTGGTATAACGTGACGCAGCGTCAAGCAGTATCACGGTACGTTGACCATGCGTCGACGGTGCGACGACGTACCGTGCCGTTTTACGACGTTTTATGACGCATGTAGAACTAAAAATTTTTTCATTAACTGTATCTAAATATTAATATCTTTGTTGATAGGTACCAAACTTAAGGAGCTCTTAGCCTAGGGCCAGAACGGAATTAATTCTTTTGACCAGGCTTGCCGCAGACACGATATTTCCTATTTGCAAAACAAATCCTTGGAAGATAGGCATAAGGCTGACTACGAGCTTGAACAGCTAGCTTGGAAACGTGTTAAATCTAAGGACGCTAAAGTAGGTGAAAAAGCAGCGGCTTGGATGCTAACTACCACGATGAAAGCAAAACGCAACTTGGGTATGGGGCTGAAACATCGAAAGCAGCGGACAGCAGCAACACTTCAATCCTTTAGAAGAACTGTTGCTATGAAGGTCGCTAACGTTCTTAAGAAATCCCCTCCACAAACTACATTAAAGAAATCTGCACTAATAGCTTTGAAGGCGGCCCGACTGGCCGTTAAAAAGGCCGGCGGCAAAAAGAAAATCCGTGGTCCCAGAATAATACCCTTTGATTGAGCGCTTTGGACTCAGTCGCTGGTGGAGCAAGCGCAATAGCCAAAACGGTCATTGATACTAAAAATGCCAAAAAGAAACTCGACGAAGACAAGAGGCATAACCAAGCAATGGAATCAATAGGGTCGGGCTTAGATTTGAGAAAAAGCCGACATGGAGGCTACGGTTTACTCCTGAAGAAACAGCCAAAAAACTACCAATAAAACTACCCAATAGACCTTTATCCTATGTCGACCTAAGAAAGTTTGTGAAGCAATTAAAGATTCCCAATTTTCGAGGCGTTTTCATGCGAGACACTCTACCTGGTGCAGGTCCAAGGCCGAGGAAAAACGGCATCCTAAATCTAGATGTAAATAAAAATATAGGCAAACATTGGGTAGCATATAAGAAAGATGGCCGTGTAGTTTAGATATTTCGACAGTTTTGACTGCTTACAACCACCGCTGGAATTGGTGCAATACTTGAGTCCTGCAAAAATTATCTATAATAATGATCAATACCAAGATTATAATCAGATTAACTGTGGACATCTGTGTTTGCAGTTTCTTCATAAAAAAACCGATAGTGGTTGAATTGTATCATGTCTACCATATAGATGCTTAAAAGTCGCAACTCTACATTATCTATTGAATTTACGCCGCCACTTCATTTATATCCAAAGTCCGATTACGGCCCAGCGCTCCTCAGTTTCCACTCTTACAACAGCGTGACCAACATAGAGGCCGGCCAGAAGATTTACCTTTACGAGAATAACGATAAAAATAAGAAAAAGGTTGTGGAATTTGACGCCGGCGCCTATGAAATTCAGGGCATTGAAGCGTACATCAGGAACCATTTGTATGTATCGAAGAAGCCGCCCGACCTCCTCGATGAAATATTCTCCTTGAAACCGAACAATAATACCATCAACGATGAAATATTTAGTAATAAATACGCCGTCGACTTTGCGCCGAAAGATAGTATCGGCAAGATATTGGGATTCTCTGGAAAGCAGCCGCTAGACATAAATAAAGTACACAGCTCAGATCTACCACTCAACATTATAAAAGTAAGAACTATTCACTTGGATTGCTGTATCACTCTGTAGCCTTCTACAACGACCGGCTCTCTCACACCATACACGAATTTGCAATTTCCATTGACTCCGGTTTCGCCATCGATGAAACACCCACGCATCTTATTTACCTGCCGATAATAAACAGGCGAGAAATAAATAATATTTGTAAAATTGTACTGGATCAGAACTTTGACCTTGTCAACTTCAAGGGCGAAGAAATAATAGTTATACTGCCATCTCCGGCAGTATTGCAGAAAACTTACAGCAATCCAGACGCTGTTACTACAAACAAAAACAACAACAACAACAAAAAGCCGCCTTTAACCGCATCGAGTATTAGTTTCTTGGAATCGCTGGGGATACAATGTCGTCCTCGTCATGTCAATGTTCAACATTTTCCGAAAGGTAAAATCCGATGACTCAATAGAGAAGGTGGAATGGCGTACCCGTACAATAGATCTTTCCGAAATAATGACGTAATTGAAATTGCCGTCAATCAATCGACGCTCTTCGATGCCACCTACGACAGCCAACTGCTTGGGCTAGGAAGAATAATAAATACCGGCGATGGAGTTGTTTCTTTTGTAAATAACACTCCAGCTTTCATGTTCTCATCTGTAAAATATGTAATTGGCGGCGGATCTAAGGAGATGGAAATTGCCCAAGAATGCGGTATATTGAGTACTGTTCGAGGTTATCTCTGCTATACACCTGAAGATTCCAAACATTTGGCCATAGCAGGATGGAATTATCCCAATGGAGCCAAGTTAAACGCCGATAACACCTTCAGTTTTCTAATTCCATTGAAGCATCTTTTCAACATCTTTAATGATTATCGGGCCGTTTTTGATACCTGATAACGCCATTAACGCTACTACTACGGTAAAATTAGATATTCAGAATGTGGAACTTAAAATCAAGAGAATATACCCGGAGAGCAGCATAAAAGAAAGACTGTTACAAGGCGTTGCGGCAAATAATCCAATCATAATACCATATAGGCTGTGGGATGTACAAGTAAAATCGCTAACAGAGGGCGCTACTACAGATACCTGGACCGTGAAAACGATATCTAACGTCGAAAACCCCAGATATGCCATTGTCTGCTTCCAGACAGAGAAACTAGACACCAATAAGAAGGATCCAACGGAATTTGTTCATACAAATTTCACCAATATCAAACTGTCATTGAATGCCGAAAGCTTCCCCACAGAAAGAATGCGTCTAAATTTCACGAAAAATGATTACAATGAAGCACATTACAAGTACACCGAATTCTATCTCAGCCATATGAACTGCTTGGATTACGTCGAATATATGTTAAATGAAATATTGAAGACTCACCTGATAGATGATGGAAATATCTGTATGATATACGTTAAAGGACATCAAAAGGTGGAATTTCTGAAACGACGGTTGCTGGAATTTGAGCCCACAGCATTAACGGCGAAGACTATAGTTAACGTTGGACTATTGTCAACTGCACGCCTGTTGCTGCTGATAAGGCACTTGTACAGTTATACAAATATTATTATTATTTAGATTTTAAATTTAGAATATTTAATTGCAATGCTTTTGGCTTTGAGTTTGAATTACCAACCAATTACATAATTTATTGATGGCGGCCAATAAGGCGTCGTCAAAAATATGTCCGAATGTTGCATTCTGATTGGTGTGGTCTGAATGCTGCAAAAAAGACCTAAGATGGCCGGATGCTGCATTCTGATTGGTGTGGTCTGATTGCTGCTGCAACAAAGACCTGCTGGACAATAAGGCTGCTGCTGGAAACGTGATATGAATGGTGCAATCGTCTGAATGTCGCAATGGCTCTCAAAATGGCCGCGATCTGAAGGCGGGATGTGTGAAACGTGATCTGAATACTGCAATCTGATTGGTGTGGTCTGAATGCTGCAATAAAGCCTCAATGGCCAATAACTGAGTGGCCAATAACTGGAGTGTCAACTACTGGATCTGGGGTGTCAATCATTGGGACTTGGGTGCGGCTCGTGACGTCTGATCACCATCTTGACGAACCTGCGTCACACACACTCTTGGGGTGCTCTTCTGCAGCCACTGGGGCACCTGCAGATGCACCCTGCTACCTAAAGTCTTCCAACCAATGCAATGCTTCGGCTTCAGCCTCTACGACAATGACCAGCAGCTTCGTGGTGCAGGCCGTCATCAGCAACTGCCCGAATGTGCCCCTGAAGTCACTTCCGTCGGGGAAGGAACCTGGTTTATCTACTCACAGCTGTTACTTAATAAAAAATACGAATGAATGTAGTCATTAAAGTTCTTATATAATAATTTCAAGGTTAAAACGTTTTAAATATACTATTTAATACTTATAAGTTATTACACCATATTGCGCAATATTGTATGAATCGGTGTATAGCATAAAGTATAGCAAAAAGCCGTTAATAAGGCGAGCTGATCCTGTAACGCCCGTACATTTATTTCTATAATTTTGTATCCCTAAAAGTAGGCGAGCTGATTTAGCAGTAAATAGAACGGTATCAAACACAGCACTATGAACTCCAGAAAGTACAGAAAGTAGACCTATTTAAGTAGACAGACTATTTAATATTAGTGTATCACAAAATCAAAATATTGATTTAAGACATCTTCTTAACAAGTATAGCAAGACAGTATAAAATCAGCATTCTCAAAGTGAAAAACGCGAAGTTCTGTCTTCTATACAGTGGGGTAAGCGTTAAAAATAGAGAGTTAAAAATATAGATTTTACTGGTAAAAGCTTACGCATGATGTTAAAATAGCTAAAGGTACAACAACTTACAGGGTGTAACTTTGTATAGATTAATCTGTATTAAAATGATTTCAGCCTAATTTCCAATTATAATTAAAAGCAATGAGTCAATCATCTATTCATCCCTCTGTATACAAAATCCCTATGCTACAAATATTGTAGCAATTAGAGAGAGAGAGAAAAAGAGAGTCAAAACCGTCGTGTTCTTACTCGCCCACTTTGGTAAGAAATCTTTCTCATACTTAATAGCTGTTAGGTACTTAAAAACTATAAAGGGAAAATTGACTTTTATTAAAAGTTCTAAATTATTAATATTATTTACTTATACTCGTATAAAACAGAGGTATCAATGTTTCACACAGAAAAATATAGTTGTTATAGAACAAATATATTATGAAAAAATAACTCGTCGTGAATTAGGAGTTTTTCTTCTACTTATTCTTCTAATAGTTGGATAGGCACTAATTTGGACGCCCGCACGTATATACCTGACCTCCTATGACGACTCTCCCATTTGTACAGAGGCCTTAACGACGTCGGAGACCGTCCAAAAACCCATGTAGAGTCGTGTTGTGACCTTTTTACATACCCCTCAGCGAGGTGGCACACAACCAACTATTGAAAAACATTAAGTTAATAAACTAGTAATGACACAGCGAATTTTATCATATCAGATTTACTAAATCTAACATGAAGTACCAAACCATAATTTTGATGAATTTGTATTTAAATGAGCTATAAACTGCACCCTATATAGACCACCTAACGTGGTATGTGGCATCGAATCGGAACCTTGCCATCTGAGTGGTTTTAGGTACAGTTTATAACAAGTATAAACAAAATTACACCTAAATCAAGGTTAGTTATCGCTGGTTAATAGTAAGTGTTGGGAGTAAAGGCCTATATATATAAAGATCTAGACTATAAAATGTAAATTTTTACCTCGAAAAGTTATTGCTTTTATAGATCAGACTGATCAGCATATACTCTAATAAACGGACCTAATAAAAGATAAAAACAACTAGACATATGTAGCATTAAAATAAAAATAAAATCACTTACCCAAAATAACTGAAAGGACGTCAGTCGTCAATAATAGTAGCACCGAAAGGAGTAGTACAGTATAGTTATTTCTACATAGGTAACCAAACATTTTCTGCCTGCAACATTTAATCATTACTAAAAAATTATAAACAAAGCAATTTATTGGAATATAAAATTTAAAAATCAGTACCTTCTTTTTATATACTCCAATGTAGTAGACACTTTTATATTCAGTAAATCAAATTATGAATATTCAAATACCAAAACATGTCTCTGTACAAGTACAAATAAATGAAAGAAATCACAGCAGAAGTACAGGAAATGCGATAGCAGCATTAATCAGCAATTAATTATCATCACTCACCGCACACCTGTTATTTTGAATACAATAGGTAATGCTCCTTCATTGTACGAATAAACAAAGCATATAACAATTGATAACATTCAGTTAGCAGAGGGCAAATTTATACAAGGGCAGTCGCGAATTACAAAATGTTGGTATATACCAGGTATACGAAAAGTATCTACTTACAACATTTTCGATATAAAAATCACCAATATAACTCAGAAATTATATAAGATACAGAAAAATGTGAAAAGAGGCTCCCATGGAGATCTGCATAATTTGTAAATGTAATCATATAGGTCATGTAATCATATCTTCAAATCAATCAATTCATGCAAGCCATTAACCAAAAAGTTACTGATAACAAAATGACATGTGACTAGTTATTGTGACTAGTGACATATTGATAAAATGAGCTGTTAAAATTCACAAACTGGTTCAAACCAATCTTTAGTTTATTAATTAGTAACATTATCCGACCAAATATTATATAGACAAATTATAGCAACACAGTTTTGTGACCAACAATATTTAAAACAATTGCTTTTTGTTTACATTGATGCCCAAGCATTTGGTCCAATCAAAAAATGCCATTTTAATTTACTGCCTACATTGTTGGGGATTTAGTGACTGTCACCAATGGGCGTGGTTTACACAGGTAAGTAACCATGCATAAACGTAGAATCGGTGAACGCGAGAGGGATTGTCAATGATTTTACAATTGTTTTTTAATAGTAAATATTAAATACTATTATAAATAGTGTAGTAAATATTATACATATATGTATATACATTTTTGTTCTTGAATATGCAAATTTTAAACTTTGTATTTACTAAAATAAAATATTTTAATTTGTAGGTACTTTTAGTTTTATAATTATTATTTTCACCCGTTAAAACATAGCCGCCCATGCCGTTGGGCACTGTGACAGGAAATTTCATGAAATTGAGGTTGCGTTTTTTGTTATTCTTGGAAACGACTATTTTATATGCTGACAAATAGGCAATTACTTATCTATACATATTTGATCGGAGGTAACATTACATAACGTTTATTTTTATCCTAAGTTTATCTATATTTACAAACAAGCAATTTGTCAGTTATGAGGTTTTGGTATAAGCGGTCTCTGCTGCTGCAGTCTGGAGGCAAATTCAAATATCTAGTATGCAGGGTGAATCAAAAGCTATATACAGGATGAGCCAAATGAGAATGTATAGAAAAAACAGTGACGTAACTGGTATGAATACGAATAGAAAAAACATACTCAGTAGGTAATTGGGCCTGTAGGTCGTGTGACTAGGTCTGCTGCAGGTCGTGTGACTAGGATTGCAGCTGTCTGGCGCCAAATGTGCGAAGTTAGGTATGGGGAATGTCAAACGTCCGACATTGGCCGGTAAATTTAAAACCTTAGGTCTTAGGTCTGTCCCGTGACATGTACCAGCGCCTAATTGGTTGCTGTTGTCTGGCGGCAGTTCAGATCACTTCGGATCACTTCATACCACTTCAAATCACTTTGGATCACTTCAGATCACTTCGGATTAGTTCGGAACACTCGTTTGTCACAAAACAAAAAAGTTACGTCACGGGCCACGCCCAAGAACTTAATATCGTTATAACTCGTAAACGCTTTTGAATAAAGAAAAAACAATTGGAAAAATCTCCCTCTCTCACCTTGGTTCTGATTTGGAGTCTTCTATCAATTGAAAAATGTTCCAAGCTCCAAAAATAACGGGAAATCCAAAAAGGAGGAACATAGTCAGTGAAAATGTATTGTAGCAAAGGTAGCGATAGAGAGAGAAAGAGACAGACAGACCCAGACAGTCTCTTCCGGTCTGACATCACAAATAGGAACATTGACTTTCTTACAGCTGTTACCATGATACAACTACACAGATATGCCTATCCGCATAGTGACGTCAGTTACGAGGAAAAACAATTGATAAACACGAAAATAATTATATCACTGCCCTTAAGAATTTTCGCATCGCATCGCCATTTTTCCCTCACGAATGACGTCATCGCAGAACAAACGAAAGTTATGAGCATATATGTGTAGTTGTATCATGGCTGTTACTTAATAAAATACATATATTACTATGCGCTAATATTAGTATATATTTACGTATATAAAATAAAATAAATTAATTAATAGAGGTATCAAATGTTAGTAGTGGTGAGAAACACACCGTAGTGCCCTCTTTGGGTCTGTGCTACTATCTGTCTGACAATTATTGTCAAATTGGCAGACAGATAACGACCTGCTTTTCCGCAGGTGCCATTACAGCAGTGACCTCTATTGTCTTTAAGGAAGACAATCCTATTTATTTATTTGAAGATGCCGAAAACAACTACTCCACGGACAATATGCCCAGACTGGTGTTGCATTACATCGGCATCTCAATAGGAGTCGCCACATCGTTTATCAAGACCAAATACCAGACACTGACCAGTTTCGCGTTTATTTTGCGCTCATCAGAGCGTTACAGGTAGAGGACTCGATGAACGATGTTAGTGCCCTCTTTGGGTCTGTGCTACTATCTGTCTGACAATTATTGCCAAATTGACAGTCATTTTGCAACAACCTGATTTTCTGCAGGTGCCATTACAGCTAGCAGTGACCTCTAATGTCTTTAAGGTGTGTTTCAGGCTACGATGTGTTTCTCACCACTACTAACATTCACGATGGCCATTAACAATCACGTCGCAACATCGTTCATCGAGTCCTCTACAAATGGCACTCTGATGAGCGCAAAATAAGCGAGAAACCGGTCAGTGTCTGGTATTTGGTCTCAATGAACGATGTGGCGACTCCTATGGAGATACCGATGTAATGCCACGTCAGTCGGAGCATATTTCCCGTGGAATAGTTGTTTTCGGCATCTCCTTCAAATAAATAGAGGTGTCAAATGTTTCACTTATAGAAAATATGGCCGTTATAAAAAAATAGATAATTAACAAGGAGCCTGGATTAGCAGCTTTTCTTCTACTCATTCTTCTACTAAATCATGGTTTTGGTGTGATTTACGACGTAGAATAATAATGATTAGGTATTAAAAAAGAACTTTCAGAACTTGATAAAATACCAAGGATTTATGCATACGTAGATCATAGACAGGAAGTCACCAAGGTCGCGACATTTTGCTTTAACAGAAATCCAAACACGTGGAACTACACAGTGTCACAAAAATTAATGGTATAGGGTGAGGCAAATAAGAAAGTAGCCTAAAAAGCCATACGCAGTAGGAATCGTTTTGTTTACAGAAAATTATGTATGATGTAATAAAAGGAAAAATCATGCTTGTATGACTATCACTACTACTACTGGATAATAAAGTACTAAGAGCTAAGTAGTATTGAATAATAATAATAATAATAAAACTATAGCGGAAATTTAATTTTGTATTTATTAATCTCCTTCTACAAGATATATTCTACAGGTCGAAACATTTTAATAGTTTTATTTGAAATATTTTTTTTTTAATGAGAGCTTGGGATATGCTTTGATTTATCCATATCCACAAAAAATTCTTCACTTTCACATGGAATACCTTTGGTGTTAGGTAGTTCGGCTTCTCCACCGCTTTGGATACATTTATATTTCACTGGAACAGGCATATTCTACAGAATCTTCAGTGCTAGAAGAAAACCTTGACTGCAATAATAGTTGATCTGTGACTTTCTACAGTTCGATAACCTTTGATCGAATCGCAACTAAACTTTAAACTCAACAATAAATACTTCTGTACTAAAAACTAAAAAAATAAGAAATAAAGTATAAAGATAAATTGAAAATAGAGGTAAATTGAAGAACTTACTTTAATTCTGTGATAGCATAAATCGCAGAAACTATGATAAAATAAAAACTATACGTTAGGTATATCTAGGTGCTGGTAATGTTGAAATACTAAACTAATTATTCTTCAATACACTTGATCTATTTACACAAAATCAGTTTACGCATTTCTAATACTTGGTGGTCTTTCAAATTAAAAAAGCATAATATGTTGAAACTTGGAATCGAACCAAGGACTTTTATGATTTTCGGTCTACTACTAGATAATTGATGAAGTGACATCATAATTTTACTGTTACAACAGAAACAGCTTATTGTTTTCTCATTGTTTCCTCGAACATTGTGTGAAAGACTGATTAAAATAAAACAAACGGCTTGCTTAAAAATGTTTATTCGATATTATTTAAATCAAATATTACATTATCTTTATAATAATATAAATATTCACGTTAAGAATTACTTAATAAACTATTTTCTGATAGGTCATAAACTGATGAAATTATTTCATCTACACTACCAGATATTTTATTTGATTTTTTTCCACATACTAATAATATTTAAAATATTATAGTAATATACATTAAAATTGTAATAATTAATAATGTGAAATTAGGTTAGTATCCAGATCCAAAATTACAATCAAGTTATCTTCATAGAAAGTAATGGAGGTATCATGTTTTACGATTACCAGCATCTTAACGTTTTGGTATAATTAGTACGATAAGGGATATATAACAAAGTTAATATTTCGTAATGAAAATTATAATTGACCTTTATTTTAAAATTTCAATTGAGTGAACTAAAATACCATAACTACCTCCTTATCTCGTTTCCGTTACAGTTTCCTTTACTCCTAAAAAGTATTTTAAGAACATTAATTCTACAGCTAAATACTCATAAAGTTTTGAGTCAGTCAGTATTTATAATTCAATTTCAATTAAAACGTAGTTTCAGATTACTGTTTCCAATAAACTACAGGATACACTGCGCATGACTTTTCTTTTAGAACATTTTCTTGGATCACCCTGTACATTTACGTTCTTGAACCACCCTGTATATTACATATGTAAATTTCGTATTTATCTTTTGGAAGACATGCAGGGACAACCCAACAAAGGTGCCTTGTACATTGAAGAACTACGGAAAACTCCCAACCCCGATATCTATCTTGTGAAAAAGGTACTAAGAAAAAGGGAAAGAAGGTATTTGTTAAGTGGTTGGGTTTAGATAAAAGTCACAACAGTTGGATTGACAATTTCAACATAATTTGAGAAAGAATGCGGTAGTGGCATTGTTGTGGGCGGGATAATCTTCTAGCGTAATTTCTAGCTCAGTAAACTACACAAATCACATACAAATAGATACCTGTCTATAATGTATTATTTGTAAATAAGTTAGTGGTGACATAAGTGGATGATCTTGAAACTAACCGCAATTCGCGGGACATTTAAATCACTAAATTATGTAAATTTTAGTCACAAGCTTATTTCCACAGCATTAAAAAACTTCATCAAAACCACTTAATACCCATACAACAGTGATTTTGATAAGTTCTTCATTAATGCAGAAATAAACACAATTACTTTTATGGTTATGTGCTGGTATTTTTTTATTTTTGCATAATTTGTTTAACCCTAACATGTGAAGTAGGAAAAGCTGCTATATTTTTATACATAGGTAAATAAGTGGATTTTTATAAATTACAACACTTCTGAGAAAAATACATAATTTATTGTCACATACATTACAAAAAATATTAAAAGTATAATAGATACAGCGAATAATAATAGGTGACCAAGATCTTTTCGCTGCGAGCAGTTTTGGATTAGAAAACACATTTCATTTTATCCTCAAAGCAAAGCCTAGTCACGATTGAAATTTGTCATAAAAATTTATATTAAAAATTTGATCATGTTCTATTTTGCATTACATTTAATAATAAATGTAAACGAACAGTCACTACAATATTTGAATATTAATTTCACAATAGTAAACATTTTTATTTAGATTTAAGTTGATTCAACACATAACCAAATTTGAAAAATTAAATGAATAAAATGCGAACATGCTCGCAAAAGACTATTTATACAATCACTACCTAATCAATTATTAGTAGCCTAGGTACAGATCTGATTGCTGGTATAATATATAAATATAACTAAAAACTACCAAAAATAGTAATTACCATCTGGTATAACAGGTAAATGTAAAGTTGGATTTGCTCCTTATGTGAGCCCCCTCTTTGTTCCATAGACTAAAACATCATTCGCAAAGTGTCTGTGGCACACAACATAGGATCTATATATATCTCTTGGATTTAGAGAAATAAAACGAGAATGATTTACTACTTTTACCCAAATTTTAAGTCTCTTCATCGCCGACAGGAAACCGATGTCTTGGAGAAACACGATCATCACACCCAGGTACAGCACAAGTTTTAGGAATAAAATTAGTGTTGCACAACATTTTATAGAATCCACTGTACACTCTAAACACGTAATTCGTAATAACTAATAACAAACCAAGCACAAAACTACAATAAGACGCCGACGCCAAAGGTTATGTTTTTGTTTTATTTGATCTTGATTGACTTGTGGCTTCTGCCTTCTGTCTAGTGTCTCTACTTTATCAGTAATTCTCGGTACCAGCACCAGCGACATCCAACGTCTGACCTTGGCAACATTCTATTTCGGAATGTACCATTCTCTTATTTTTCTATTGTAAGTGTTTTGTGGTAAACTATTAGACATCATCATGAGTGAAAGTATTGAAACAGAGAGGGGAGTGAAGGTGAAATTTGGATGACGAGATAGACCATTACGAAGAAATTGATCGAGTCCTGCTTTGTACGAGAAACGTACTCATAGAAAAAACACCTATCTTTTACAAACAGTTTTCCAAATGTCCAGTAGCAGATGTTTGCAAATTCGATGTGACCTAAGCCCAGCAAGATGTTTTTGTCCTGGGATAATGTTACAAGTTAATGCAGTGAAGAAAATATCATTCGATACATATGAATGGAGTTCTTTCATAAAGTTGTTACTTGAGGTGCAAACTGATTTTTCAATGTTAAACCCGATGATAGCTTCCCGAACGAGTATGACGTGCTGAGTAGATAATAAATATCGTGATTACATCATAGTCTCCCAGCATATTAAGGAAAACGTTAAGAATGGTAAAACATGATATCTCCATTACTTTCTATGAAGACAAGTTGACTGAAATTTTCTATCTGAATTTAACCTAATTTCACATTGAATACGCATGATAGACTCTTTAAATTTTAATGTATATTATCATAGAAAGAATAACACAACTATCATTTCACCACATGGCGATGCTGCCGAAAAAATGTTTGTTCTATATGTATAAGTTTTAAGTAAGTGCTAAGTTTTTGAATAATTGAAACCTAATAAAAATTTACTGGGTGGTTTTGGTTACAATTCCCATCATTTTTCCAAATGGGGAATACAAAGTCTACAGACCAACAAGTTGAAGAAACTAGGGTTGTAACTCTTCATTCACCCCTATCGCCGCAATGTTAAGAAACAAGTGAGACGTGAGCTAGAGGCAGCATCTGTTACTTCAGTAAACACGGATTAGAGGGTTCTGCGAGTGAGTGCAACTGTGAGTGAAAAGTTTAAAAAAGTAACGCTATGTTTAGATTTAAAGTATTGGTGATTTTTTTCTCTTCTTTGACCATTTTTCAGATTTTTGTCTTTTATAACAATCTGTGGAAATACATTTTTTTTAATTTGATTGTCTATATAAATAACTATAATTTGATTTACTTCAAATGTAATTGTGTCATTATCATACCTTAATTATTTTTCATGCCGGTCGATAAGACAGTATTCTTTCTAAAGTTAGAAAGTAGGCATTGGGGCGGTTGAGCCTGGAAACTTTTTACCGCCTTTCTCGGCGAGCATCAAAGGCGGCGACAGGTCTTTATCGGCCAACATCAAATACCCCACGGCGACACCCCCGACATTTAAAAAAGGACCACCAAATTTAGAAGAGTGTCACGGATACTTCCCGACTTGCAGGTAGGAAGTGTCACTGTGACGCCCGAGTGTCGCTTTCTCTCTTATTTTTCCTCGGGCGCCAGTTCCCGTTTATAGCACTGTAGCTTCCCACGGTAGCTACAGTGAAGATACGGTAAACTAGGCGGTCGATAGGGAAAATTAGACTTCACAGGACAGATAACAATAATACCACCAATAAACCTTAATACATTTATTGACCTAATACCTAAAACCTACTCGGGATCTAACTTACTTCCTTACTAGTCCTGGGCACGTCTGCTGGGTGAGGGCAGTCTGTCAAGACTCGTTAACTTGTGCGGCAGCTGGTAACATGTCCTGGAATGACTGGTGGGAGATCTATTGATACCTGCGCAGTAGGTATCAATAGATACCGCTCCCTGTTTCGACTTATTTTCTCAGCGTAGTCCACAAAAGCCGATGAAATTATACCAAGTCCCAATGCCTTTGGGGACTTATACTAATTTACTTACTGGTCTCTGGATACTGGTAGCAGCGGTTAAGATGGACAGATCTTGCTCGGATGCGATGAGGCCACAGCCTGAATGTCTGAGTCATTCTCAACTGTATAAGAGGTTCTATGCAAACCTCGGACATGCGCAGGAGTGAAACACGGGACTTGGTATATTTTACACTTGTACACCAACAATCAGTAAAATTTATAACTCCATTCGTATTTGTGGACTCTGCCGAATTTTACTTACTCCTCCGGAGTACTAGTAGCAGCTGTGGGACAGGCGGAACTCGTTGTCGTGGTGTACAGCAACAGACTGACTTACAAATTATGCAGATATCCATGAAAGCCTCTTTTTAAATTTTTCTGTAACCTATATAATTTCTTAGTTATATTTGTGATTTTTATATCGAAAATGTTGTAATTAGATAGTTTTCGTATACCCTGGTATATACCAACATTTTATAATTTACGACTGCACTCGTATAAATTTGCCCTCTGCTAACTGAATGTTATCAATTATATGCTTTGTTTATTCATACAATGAAAGATCATTCTCTATTGTATTAAAAATAACTCTTGTGCGGCGAGTGATGATAATTAATTGCTGATCAATGCTGCTATCGCATTTCCTGGATTTCTGCTGTGATTTCTTTCATTTCTTTGTGTGAACTTGTACAGAGAAGACGTGTTTTGGTATTTAAATATTCATAATCTGATTTATTGAATATAATATTTTAGTGTCCATTACATTGGAGTATATGAAAAGAAGATATTGATTTTTAAATTTTATATTACAATAAATTGCTTTATTTATAATTTTTTAGTAATGATTAAATGTTGCAGGCAGAAAATGTTTCGTTACCTATGTAAAAATAACTATACTATACTACTCCTTTTGGTGCTACTATTATTGACCGTTGATGTCCTTTCAGATACCTTGAGTAAGTGATTTTATTTTAATTTTAATGCTACATATATCTTGTTCTTTTTTCTCTTAACAAATCTATTAGGTCCGTTTATAAGAGTATATGTTGATTTAATATATCAGTCTGATCTATAAAGCAATAATTTTCAAGGTAAAAATTTATATTTTATAGTCTAGATCTTTGGATATATAGGTCTTTATTCCCAACACTTAATATATACCAGCGATAACTAACCTCGATTTAGGTGTAATTTTGTTTATACTTGTTGTAAACTGTACCTCACTAAAGCCACTCAGATGGCAAGGTTCCGATTCGATACCACATACCACGATAGGTGGTCTATATAGGGTGCAGTTTATAGCTCGTTTAAATACAAATTCATCAAAATTATGGTTTGGTACTTCATGTTAGATTTAGTAAATATGATTAGATAAAATTCGCTGCGTCATTACTAGTTTTTTAACTTAATGTTTTTAAATAGTTGGTTGTGCGCCATCTCGCTGAGGGCTATGTAAAAAGATCACAATACGGCTGGTACAACACCCTACAACTACATGGGTTTTTGTACCGTCTCCGACGTCGTCAAAGCCTCTGTACAAAGGGGGGGGTCGTCATAGGGAGTCAGGTACATACGTACAGGCGTCCAAATTGTTGCCTGTCCAACTATTAGAAGCATAAGTAGAAGAAAAACTCCTAATTCACGAGTTTTTTTTTTATTAATATATTTGTTCTATAACAGCTATATTTTTCTGTGTGAAACATTTGATACCTCTATTTTATAAACGTAAATAATATTAATAATTTAGAACTTTTAATAAAAGTCAATTTTCCCTTTATAGTTTTTAAGTAACAGCTGTTAAGTATGGGAAAGATTTCTTATCAAAGTGGGCGAGTAAGAACACGACGGTTTTGACTCTCTCTTTATCTCTCTCTCTCTCTCTCTCTCTAATTGCTACAATATTTGTAGCAGAGGGATTTTGTATACAGAGGGATGAATAGATGGTTGCTCTATCTATACAAAGTTACACCCTGTAAGTTGTTGTGCCTTTAGTTATTTTAATATCATGCGTAAGTTTTATCAGTAAAATCTATATTTTTTTTACTTTGTTTTTATTTTGATAATGTTGATTTTATACTGTCTTGCTAAACTTCCAGATATTCTTAACAGCTCAAATAATTCGTTGGTAAATTTAAATTTTAAACCCATCCGCCTTGGAAAGTTCTCCGCTTACAACAAAAAGACCTGTCAGAACCTAAAAGACCTTGATAATGAAGGTAAAGTCCACACAATAATTAGGAATGCCAAATATTTAAAATTTTTTGGCAGATTTATGTATATTTCTATCTCTCGGGATCGAATACCTAGACAAATTGATAATTTTTACGGAACAGCGAGTCTGGATTGAAAATAAAATATGTCAACGGTTTACCTAAAATTGTGAATTTAAACGCCTAAACTTACCCAGCTATAGTCAATCATCAGATATGGATTGATACTATCAGAATGTATGAGGACTAAACATTAAAGTTACAGATTTTTATAATGCAGTATCAACGTGCGGTTTGACATTATTGGCTTATGTGAGTCATGGCTAGGTAGTGATGTGGACAGTGGGGTAGAAACTTTTTGGATGTGGGGTTAACTAGAGGAGGTGGAGTAGTGCTTGCAACTAAAATCAGTTTAAACGCAGCCTATGTTAATGTTGATGTGATCAAGTCGAGTTTTCCACGCGTAGATATAATAGGATGTAAGGTTATGCTATCAGGGAATATTTTGTATATTTTTTCTGTATATATTCCCCCATCTATTAGTTTAATTGACTTTGAATCTTTCATGGGTGCTTTTGAGGCGTTATAGCACCTATTTGTTACTGGTAATATGATGATAATGGGTGACTTTAATGTATCTTTATTCAACGCTAATTTAAATGTTGCTAAAATAAATGCAGTGAAGAATTTTACAAGTTTTTTGAATATTAGAGAAGATGACTATCATCCAGTAAGTATAACTTCAAACGTGCAAATTATTTGTTAATGTAGGTATGATTCAGAAGGAAGACTGGTCGTATCTTAAATCAGTTACCATCATTGATGATGCTTGTAATAGTCTGTACCCTTTCAATGTTTTACAATGTTTTTGTTATATGTATACCTTCATACAAAAGTTATAAAAGAACAAATCCACCGTGGTATGCAAGAGATATTACTAATTATATTGGAAGGAAGAGTACAGCTCATCGGGTTCAAGTCTTTCAGAACCCGGATTAAAACTCAAATAGACAGTCTATGCAGCTTATATTCAGAATATTGAAAGTGACATAATAGCTGATCCTACCAAATTTTGGGCGTTTGGGAATTCTAAAAAAACTAGCTCGAGAATTCCTGGTACTATGCAATATAAGTTTAACTCATATAACACACCTCAAGTCATTGTGGATGGTTTTTCAGATTTTTTTTCGGATGCATACTTACTTACCTTCTGATCCCTCTCACGCAAAGGATTCAATCGCACTAGATAATATGAATGTACATTTTGATATTTCTGAACAAGATATTATTAAAGCTTCAAAAAAATTAAAAAAAAAACAAAATGACGTCTGGTGTGGATAACAAACATTCCGGGCAGTTTCCGGACATGTGGAAATTTACCAAAATTTGACCTATTTTGAAATCTGGCGATTCAGCTAAAAATTCTAACTATAACCGATTGCTATCCTCTGCAATTTTAGCAAACTTCTGGAAATAAGTTTCTATAATATATACAGTTCCATTAAACATCAAATTTTACCGTTCCAACATGGGCTTATGGAGGGTAGATCGACGGTCACGAATCTAACGTGTTTCACCCAGTAAGTATTATTTATGAACACGGACAGGTTGACGTCATATACACCGAGATACAAAAAGGATTTGATCGATTTGATCATTTCCTGATATTGACAAAACTTGTACGTGTAAGTTTTTCTGTTAGATTACAGTCCTTAATGTCGTCGTATTTGCTTCACGGGCGAGAATTCGCGGAATATAGTGGTTACAGATCCAAAGAGTATCTTGCGACCTCAGGCATCCCACAGGGATCGAATCTGGGCCCTCTTTTATTCCTGATATTCATTAACGATCTGCCTATAAAATCATATTACTATTTATTTTTTGCAGATGATCTAAAAATATGGTTTGAAATAAAAACTGAATATGATTGTAGATCTTTAAAACATGTTTTAAATACAGTTAATGCAAATTGTTTAAACCTTAATGTTTCAAAATGTAAATTTACTTCCTTTCATAGAAAACAAAATTAGTTTGACCTATGAGACCTCTTTCTCGCTCTTATTGTCTGAAGCTCAGTTCATCAATGTATGGAGATACAAGTTGCAGGGTTTTGTACTGATAAAATTAATACGCTTGGTTATCATTCTAATAATTATTCCTAATATTTATATTGTACTGGGTGTTGTACTGTGTGTAATACGTGATTCTGACATATACAATAACATATACAATAATAACACCCAGTACAATATTTATATTGTACTGGGTGTTGTACTGTGTGTAAAAAAAAGTGGGGTTAGAGTGAAGCCTATATGTTTTAAATATTTTTGCTGTTCTTCGAAATGTTACTAGTTATGAAGGCTTGGCCCATGAATTTCTTCGTGTTATTATTGAAACTTCAATACTATCTACCTTTACTACGTTGAAAATATTATTATATTACTAACCTGCTATACGATTTTAAATTCTTAAATCTTTATCGATGGCGCTTTGGTGATAACATATGTTGTAAATCTGCAGGCACGAAATATTCAGCCATTTGACGGCCGTAGAAACGCTATCGCTTGCCCTCTTACGCACAGCAATATCTTCCAAAGACGAACATGGGTCCTTTAAGCAGATGCTGTCCTTTTAGGCAGCTATAGAGAAGAATTTTTGTAAGGTTGACTTGGGGGCCAACAGAATTAGGTAGCCTATGCGTCCGGGTGGCTAGTTGCCAGGTGACTGGTCGCCGCGGTTGGAGGAAGACTCCGGAGGCTTGCCGGGAGGTGGAGGTGCCTGCCTACGGTTGTCCTCGGATGCCGGGGTACCTGTCGTCGGAAGCCGGGGTGGTTGCCTATCTACGGTTGCCGGAAGCGCCGGCCAACGGAGCGCTGTGATTGGTTGGTCTCTTGGGCAAAAGGGAAAGTGAAGGGAATGGTCTGAAGTGTCGCTCTGTCTACTGTCGCAGGTCAGTACTGAAAACAGTTTTAGCCTAATATTGGGTTGTGATATGTATTGGAAAAAACAATACATATCACAATAACACTAAACGTTTCGGAAACCTGTCTGTTCCCATGATCATAGCGCAACAAACTATTTGAATTAGAGAAGTTCTTGATATTAGTTTTCCGTTAGATTTTCTATTTAAATAAATTATATAAACAATCTATCTAAAGCGTCAGGTGTAGGATTCTGTTTTTGTGATCGTGATTACATATTGTGAATTTGGTTTTTCAGTTTAACTCATTAGGCAAAAACTGTTCTCAAAAATACTAAGTAACCCTTGACTGTTCCTATTGGTCAAAGGGTTTTCTTTTCTAATTTTTCTTCAAAATGATAATTAAAAAAACCAAAAAATGAGAAGTCATTTGCATACTATAGATGGCGCTGTAACAAGTTTGTAAAGTATAACGTGTTACCTATTCAAGAGCTTCGTTGTATTCAAGGTTGTATATCATGGAAAGAACAGCACCAACTAAGGAATATTAACTGGAGGTCCTGAGGAAGAAGAAGAAGAAGAAGAAGAAGATAGTAAGCTTCCAAAACGTTACGTGGCGCTGTTTCGCGGGATCATGACAGTACCAGAAACATTTCATTCTACGTTAGTTCTATTATTTTCTATGGGATCGGGCCGCGTAAAGCCAATGTCCCTTACAGTCCCTCAGGAGTATTCGCGGATAAATTGTGACACCTTTTGTTAGACTCCCTTTTTCTTTCCATATTTGACGGATGCCCTCCTTGAGTTCTGGACCCACCTTTCGGCAAACCCCTGTCCTTTCTTCTCGCTATTGATGCGCGTATTCTCTAACTGCAATCTGAGCCAGCTTAACTGTATCTTCATGTGATAGAATTGGCAAGTTTTGAATTTCCAAAGCACAAAAATGTTTACAAAATGATCCACTCGTACCAAATGGACAATCATAAAATCCAATTGCTGTATTTATTGTGTATAATAACGATTTGTGATTTTCTGATCCAACATGATATAAATTCTCTGCGATTTTAAATCCTTTATCTATATTTTTTGCCTTTTTCCCTAAAAGTTTTTTCAATTAGTGGCTTACTTCGTCGAGAATTTGCAAACTCTAATAATCGTCTTTTAATAATGAACTGAATAATATAATTCAAATGTGTTTAGAATAAAATCTACTAACGCACATGTATTGGGGATCTTACATCTTGGAGAATAACATCTTTGTAGATATGAATTGAGCCTTCCGTATAATTATTTGTATATCCTCTTGTAATAATCTTATTTCTATAAGAAATACACCACTCCAATCGTCTTGCCCATAGCTTAGTGAAACGTTCAGGTAATACACTATTTTTATGAACTTTCTTACTTGATTAAAGATTAGATTACTGCAGTTTTCTTGGGTATCTTCTGGTGTAGCAGAATATAATACCTCTCAAACAATTGCATAATTGTCCACCTATCCTGTTTCTGCACCTTGTGATTGTTTTGCCACTGCCATAACCACAACGCCTGATATAAATGAAATGTGCATAGTAACAAGTTCGAGAAAGGAAAAACTGCTTTCAATGCATTGCGTTCAGCAGAGCTATCGTCTGTCATCACGTTGGGTAACAACATTTTTCCAGTTCGCTCCAATGTCTCCTTGACAGCAGAAAATGCCATGACATAGTTTGCTTCTGCTTGAGCAGTGTGTAAGACACAGGCAAGTGGTAAAGCCACAACTTTATTAGCTGTAAATAAAAAAGTAACACAAGTACTGGCTTGGTCGCATGATCCACTTAAATCCACGAAAATTATGTCATTAGAAAATTCCGTAGCAAATGTGAATTATTGGAGTAACAACCACGACTAGCATAGGATTTTCACGAATTAATAATTCATAACCCGCTTCCTTGAAGTTATCCATGTTTCAACGTAATACTTCGATAACACGACTACAATATTATTTTGTTCGGCATTGGTCATACAAGTATTTAATTTGTCTTTCTGTGGGAACTATTTGGGCATTAGCAAGTAAACATAACACGTTTACTGATTCGTTTTCATCTGATTCTAGTAACTTCATTTCATGGTAGGTTTTAGCAGAAGACGGTGTCATTCCAGATTGGAAATATGATGTGAAAATTTCAGCTGTGTCTGAGTTCAAGTGAAGATAACTGTAGACTTCTGCAACATGAATTTTGAAGAAATGACAAAAATTGATATTTATCACTAGATTTATGCCATCTTTAAATAATGAATCATTTCGAATGGTATCTCGATTAATTTTTTTAAACTTGAAATCAATAAAAGCAATGCATTTTTCATTTCTATCTCTACAGCTTTTCATTTTTCGTTCAGCAACTTTGTTTATATTGGAACGCAGGCATGCGAATATTTTACTAAACATATAGCGCTGTGCTTTAGGAAAACGTCATTTTGTTATCCAGTTAGTATTGATGGCACTAGAAAACTTTTTAATCAATAGACTACATTTCTCTTCTTCAGAATTATCCCCTTCCCCTATTTTACATTGTAAACTGATCTTAAACTCTTCGCTACTCTGAACATCTAAGTTTGTGATATGCATATCTACACTCAATCCCGATAATATTTGCTTATATATATATATAAGCAAATACGCCGCTGATACAGACCACATTTGATATATGCCGCATACGTTACCAGACCAAAATCGACGTTACCAGACCAGGCAAATGGTCTGGTAACGTTAAACCATGCATTAATGCTCACAGGGGTGGTGGGACACAGCATAGAAAATTTGGTGGTGGCGTAAAAAGTCGGTCGAATTGGTATTTTTATACCTACAGATTTAGTTCAGACGTTCAGTGGCTAGGTAGCGCTCATGCGGCATCATATTTATACAGTACATGAAGTGATACGAAACCAACTCTGTCAGACCAGAGATTTGGCAACCGTGCTCAATGTGAATTTGGCATTGTAAATAAATATTTGGTACCTGCTTCAACATTTCTATCTGCAGTTAAAACATTTGGTGAGGTTTTTTTCACGGCTTTTAAATATTATTCCTATAGCATTTTAAACTACAACCAGACATACAAACCAATTTTAATAGATTGCACATACTTTATGAGACCAAAATTGACGGGTGATATATTTTAAAGTGGAACACTCTTATAAACATTTTTGTAATCATTTTATTACATAAAATTTTAAAATTTAATCCATTTATACAGAAAATTAGAACCTACAGGGTATCATCTGAATTGAAGTTATTAGTGATTTTTTTGGCAAAGCCTGATAAAGTACGCCTAATTGGCCTAATGCAGGCAAATCTCTAAACAGGCAAATTATTAATGATATAGTCAAAGTTGATTCCAAAATTTGTCCCCCAAAAACAAAAATTGAAGTAATCCTTTTTTAATTAACAGTAAACAACAAGAAGAATCGATAAAATTGTGAAACATTTCTGTAGCAACAGAAGAACTATCATGGTTTGATCAAAAGAAAAAACACCGCATCCCTGTATTTTTCAAATTATTTAATAAATTGACTTCTTAAAATTTATCAGTGGCTTTTTTTAGTTTTATCTAATCATTTTTAGAAGCCAGTGGTGTAGTCCCAAAATAATTAAAAATAAATAATACACCACAAATATGTTTCAAAACACAACAGTAAATAAGGGCGTTGTAAATCTTGACTCTAACTTCGATCTGGAACGTCTAGTATGAAAGTTGCGAAGTAATTCCATATTTTATACAGGAAAAATGTGGAATCTAATTCGATTTTAATTTGTTTTATTGTATAAATTGACAGCTGTTAACTTCTAGTAATATTAATGTGAGATCAAAATGACCTAGCGCTGAGAGTCTCGGAGTTAAAAATTTCATGGCAATTTTTTAGAAATTTACAGTTGGTAATAAATAGATTACAGTGAATCAGTTTGATTCACCAGGAATCATAGAGGAAGAACATAAAACAGAACAGAACTAGAACATAAAATAACTGTACCTAGGAAGGCAACCATTTTATTGGATGTTGTATCTACCTGTGACATACTGTAATTTTATATAATACACATATTCATTAATACACATTTAAATTCTACAAATATTTGTAAGCATTTGCCACAAAGGTAGGCACACAATTGTTATAGAGGTGAAACAACAGGTGAAACTGTATTTATTTAATAATCCACAGTACTGTCTTCTAAAAAACATGAATAGTGATTAGTGTACAGGGTGAGTCAACCATAGAGTAAAGTTCATTATCTCATTTATTTCGAGAACTACGAAAAAACGTTAAATACAAAAGTTTTATAGAATATTACGGTGCACAGTTTAAAATTATTTTTGAGTATACAGGGTGGTTCAAAAAAGCGTGGCGTATATAACATAAGTTTTTTTAAATGGAACACCCTATTTTTTTATTTATTTTTAGATTTTACATGAAATTCTATAACTTTTTTGTTAATAATGTCATATACCTAAACCGAGTAGTTTTCCTAATATTTAAATTTTTTTAGAAAAATATTAGTTTTTACTCTTATAAAAAATTGACAGTACCGCCATTGTTTCTGAAGGTGGAATACTCAAATTTGGTACAAACGTTCTATAACGATGACAAAAAAGGTATATGTAAATAAATTTCAGTTAGAGGCTACAGGGTCTTCAAAATAAATGTAGACATTTCGACTATTTTAACTTAAAAAATGTCGACTTTTTTAAATGGCACACCCTGTATATTATTATTTTTTCTGATAGATTTTACAAAACCCTTAAACTTTTATTGAGTATGTCATATACCTAATTTTAATAATTTGCGAGTTATTTTGATTTTATTCATTTTTACACTTACGCTACTGTGGAAACATAAACAAATATAAATAATAATAATTTCCCTACTAACTTATTTTTAATTATTATCGCGTAAAAAATATGCCCGTCTACTTGGATACACATATTTAGTCTTTTTACTATATTTTCTTGCACGTTCCTTAGGATAAAGGGTGTTATTGTCCTGCAGGTATCTCGTATCCTATTTTCCATATCTTCTGGTGTTGTAGGGAAATTCACATAAACACGATCTTATAATAAATAAAAATAAGTTAGTAGGGAAATTATTATTATTTATTTATATTTGTTTATGTTTCCATAGTAGCGTAAGTGTAAAAATTATTAAAAATCAAAATAACTCGTAATATTATTAAAATTAGGTATATGACATACTCAATAAAAGTTGAACAGTTTTGTAAAATCTATCAGAAAAAATGATAATATACAGGGTGTGCCATTTAAAAAAGTCGAAATTTTTTAAGTTAAAATAGTCGAAATGTATAAATTTATTTTGAAGGCCCTGTAGCATCTAACTCAAATTCATTTACATATACCTTTTTTGTCATCCTTATAGAACGTTTCTACCAAATTTGAGTATTCCACCTTCAGAAACAATGGCGGTACTGTCAAATCTTTATAAGAGTAAAAACTAATATTTTTCTAAAAAAATTAAAATATTAGAAAAACTACTGGGTTTAGGTATATAACATTATTTACAGAAAAGTTATAGAATTTTATTTAAAATCTAAAAATAAATAAAAAAATAGGGTGTTCCATTTAAAAAAACTTATGTTATATTCGCCACGCTTTTTTGAACCACCCTGTATACTCAAAAATAATTTTAAACTGTGCACCTTAATATTCTATAAAACTTTTGTATATAACGTTTTTTCGTAATTCTCTAAACAAAGGAGATAATGAACTTTACTCTATGGTTGACTCACCCTGTACAATTACAGTCGAATCATACGTACTTAGTACTCACACTTGTATACTTAATATGACTGAAATAAAACCAGGTAAGTCTATTAAATAAAATTTGCATACTTCTTTATTTCAGATATATTTCGAGCTTAATAAAACTAATTTAAAAATTGTTGTATATAAATAGGTACCTAACATTTTTATACACAGGGTGTTTGGTCTGCAGATGTAGAACATAACAATAATTGTTTCGTAAAAATAAAGTAATTTAGCTAAACTTACTTTGGTCCAAAACTTTAAATTAAATATGATACTGGGTGTTAAAATTTAAACTGAGATAATAACAACATTGGAAGAAATAAGACTATTTTAGGTAACAATAATTACCGATTGAGAGTAATGAACTCTCACCGTCTACTCCCGTATTATAAAGCTTGCCAAAAATTCATAATGAAGGTAACCCGATAAGGCCAATAGTTTCCTATATAAACGCTCCCTGGTATAAATTATGTAAAGATCGAAGCCACAAATTCCCAAAATAGATTTCGTTCAACTCCAAATACTCTGTAAAAAACGCCTTTGAGTTTTCAGAACTAAGAAAAAATTTTACTTTGCCCACAAGTTCTAAATTAGTTTCATTCGATGTTAAAAGTTTATTCACCTCACTCCCAGTCCCAGAATTAATGTCAGTACTATGCAATTTAATAAATCAGTCAGAATGAAACAGCACAGAAAAATCTGAATTAATAAGCTTAATAAAGGTATGCATAAAACAAAATTATTTTTATTTCAATGGAAAATATTACAAACAAAAAAAAACGATTATCCATGGGTAGTCCTATTTCTCCTTTTTTAGCTGAAAAATTTTTATGAATAGTTTTGAAAACTCACTGTTCAATAGTGACAATAATTTAGAATTACATGTTCATTTTTGGGATCGCTATGTAGATGACATTTTCTGTATTTGGACAGGTACTGAAAGACATTCGAGTGGCTTTCTCAATTTTCCGACGCAATTATACCAGCAAGTTCGCAAAAGTCCTGGCAAATAAAAGTCATTTTTCCATAGTTTAATACATAGGCTTTTAATGTTTCCGCTAAAAAAAACAGACTTTGAAAAAGAATTAAGTATAATCAAGCAAATTGCAAGAAACAACGGATATAAATAAATACTAATAGATAACATGATAAAAAACAAAAGGAGGAAATTAATTCGTCGAGAGTTTTACAATATTCGGCAAGTAGAAGCCAACTAACTATAGTTCTATTAATTACGTCCCAGGTTATAGTGAAAAAATAGCTCGCAGATTAGAACGGAACGGGTGTTAGTAGATAGGCTGTAGGCGTATCAAGCCAAAAACCCATGTATTTTTAAAGGGGCCTAAATTTTGCAAAAAATTGACCATTTTTACCCTACCACTCCCACTTCAACTGATCGCGCAACTCTACTTCTTCACCCTCACAGCCATCGCCCAGGAGGTCGCGGTAATAGCTTCTGCAACCATCCTCCAGGTATCTACTAGGCTCCACGGGCTTGTTTTTAGCGGGGAACTTCGACCACTGGGTATCATCCGCCACACGCGGTTCTTCAGGTATCTACTCAGTTATCTGCAGGTCTCTCTCTCCCTTCACTTAAGAACAGAGCAACTCGTATTCAAGCCATACAGGAAAATGTAATTTACTCAGGCGTAATTTTTAAATCTCCAAGTCATTCATAAATTGTTTATTGTAGCGCTTTGAGTCGGTATACTTTCACTCATATAAATCTGACGGAAATATCAGCTATTTTATTTATTTATAATTGTAGGTGTTTCGACGCATCGAGACTCACAATCTAGCATTGCTAGCGCGATACGACCTTGCCCGTTTACGTTCCTCGGTAGCGTCTATAATTTAGCACCTATTATTAATTTTTAATAGATATATTTTAGAAAAAATCAGTACTTTTAATTAGTTGCGCTAATTTTTTACAATCGACAAACCCACAGACGCATTTTTAACATTAATGAGATGTTATTATTGGTATAGTGGATTTATTCATTTCAGAGATTCTACAGTTCCAATTATATATTATATGGAGTTAAAATACTAAGGTAATTATTTCAAGTTATATGATATAAGTTTATCTCAATATCCTCGTCATCACAAAGGATAAAAAATTACCAATCGGTAACCCAGTATAAATTGGCATCGGATATTTATTTTTAGATTTAATATGTACAGTGTGTGTACTTAAATATTGGTGGAGTAAGAAAGGTTTCTGTGTAGGTATTTAGTGTTGCATGTACAATTAAAGTGATATTTTCTTCAATGTAAGAAGGAGTACGGCATACCCGAGTATCTAGGTAAGTACCTACTTTACATTATTATTTTTCTAGATCAAAAAGTTCCCTTATTATTGCCTATAAGTTATATTTTCCTAACCAACAAGTTATAAATCCACACAACAAAAAATATCAATAATTGTAATATTTTATTAGTTTGAGCATCTGTAAGTAGATAGTTAGATGTAAATAATAATTTACTAACAAGTATGAACCTTTCAATTTTTAGAGACTTTTAAAATAGATAGCTATTAAGTTTGATGTAGGTGCAATATACAGGATATCTAATAATTATCTTGCTATTATTATTATTACAATTTATTCAAAATATATCTAACAGTCAAATGTTTTAAGGAATTAAAAAAATACTCTTTGTTGTGTCAATAAGCTTTAATGTGTACAAGGTAGCATAACAGAAAATTGTAGGAACATTTTAGTATACCATGCTTATGTTTTCAGCCGCTGCGTTCTATAAATTTTTTATTTATTTCTGTGGTAGCCAAATATTTTATCAAGGTATTTTTTAACAAAAATTTTTCATAATACATACAAGATTGGAGCAACATTCACTCATTTAACTTTACATGAAGCTTTACATAGTTTACACTAGTTGTTAGTGTTTTATAATTGATTTTATCCCAAGCTCATTTTTCTATATAGAGAGAGAGAGACAGCCAATGCTATTAAAATTAAAATATCGAGTTTTAAATTTTCCTACATAACCATAATTTGCAGATAAATAGTTTTATATAACAAAAAATAAGTCAAGCTTAGTTATTATATAGAACGTTTCAACATTAACCCGAAAATATTTCCAAAGCCAAAAAGACGCATGTCGTTTAACAAACGATTGGAAGCGCTTGCGTTCTCGCGATACAGGGTATTAAATAGAAACGGATTTTATTTTACAAGTAATTATCTTGTTAGACTAGATATTGTTACTTACCAGAGCCTAAGTTATTTATTTTTTATATACAGAGTATGACATAAGTAGACAGAGCGATATAACATTTTGAGTATACATGGCATAGACCAGAGTTTAGGATATTTATTTGATATATTATATATACAGAGTATTCCACAATTGAAGTACGTAGTAAATTGAAATATATTTTTTAGTACAGCTTTAGAAAAATTGATGTCTTGTTAAAAGAGAACTCTGAAAATTAACTTCAAAACAGACAAGATTTGAGGATTTATTTTATGTCGTATGGCATATAGTTATTAAAAAGCCGAGGATTGGAAAATACATATGCTTCAAACATACAAATCTGAACAGGTTACAGTCGGTCTAGAAATCAGTATTTTCTTAGAAATTGCGGTGGCTGACATGAAATAAGTGTGTAAGTGACTTTTGAGAATTTAACATATCTGTTAACATTTAATTGATAGATTTATTAGATTTCTTATCTTCAAACGACACAATCAATTCATTTAGCCTTGGGACTTTTTGCTTGTCGAGACTCATCTATATAGTGTTTTCTTATACAAGGTGTTTCAGAAATGAGTATTCAAAATTTCAGAGGATGTAGAAGACGTTGAAAGATGACGGAAACCTTAGTACACTTTATGTCAGTGGCGGCTCCTAAGGGAGATACTGCCCCTTAAAGGGGTTATCTCAGAAACGGTTTTTGTTGCGTAACTTCATAACTGAATAACTAAGATGAATGAAATTTTGAGTGAGTATGTACATTTTTATTCCTAACGATTAGCATACATTACATTTTAAAATTTAAAACAGGGGCGTACGAAAATGGTGGGGGCGAGGGAAAAATTTATTCAAATCTTTTTTATGAGCAATTTTGTTCTGTTTCTGATGGGAAAATATAAAAATTTAAAGTATTTTACATAAAAAAGGTACTCTAGTTCAATTTCGCTAGAACGCGCCGTTCTCCAGTAAAATCGATTTTAAAAATCCGTAACATGCTGAAAAATTCAAATTGCTTTAGGTGAAATAATAAAATAATCAAAGTGTGCCATGAGAAAAAAAAACACTAACTTGGCAGTGACAGTTATCATTAACAACGTCGTTTATTATTGTGTTTTAACTTGTGCTGCAGCGTAGAGTATAAACGTTCAAAATTATTGAAGAGAATGCCACAGTATACATTTTCTGAATATGTAGATATGTTGTTGACATTAGGTGAATGTCATGGGAGCGCAAGAAGGTATGCTGAGAAGTTCCCAAATTAGATATGACTTCTGGTCTACCAAACTGCATGAATAGAAATGTTTTAAATGGAGAGAATATTTTGAACTTGGTTGAAGTTCTTGACTGACTGAAACAAATTATTTTATTACAAGTGTTTTTTATGATGTGTGTCTTATAAGCAGCTAATCATCCATTGCACTGGAAAAATGGATTTTTATCTGGAAAACCTCTAGAAATTATAAAATGTAATCATATTGCCCATTAATCCAGTGGCGTAGAAGTTAATTTTAAATAGGGAAATAGTACCCCTGATTCTCCGGCACTGGTATTTGAATTTGGGTTTTGTAGATCCATAACTGCGAGGAATATTTAGTGAAAATTCTGTACCGAATTTGGTTTAATTTGGTTAAGCCGTTTTTCACATATTTTAAGAATTCGTTTTTTTTTATTATTTTCAAGGCCCATTGTCTCAGAAATGGTGCCTTTTTCCGCCCATGTTCATTAAGCAAAGTGATATTAATTTTTGTTGTTTTATACTTTCCTGAAGTTTGTCTATTAAAATCTGGACCACCCTGTATACAAACATAGTATCAATTGAAAACAAATTTAATGACAACATAACAAATATAAGAATATTGATTCTTACACAGTAGTAGCAACAACATAATAATAAGAACACAAAGGAACAAAATTCAAATAGGAATAGGTGATATTACGGTATTTGCAGTGGTATTAAAGCTATTTAAATTTCAAAATGTCCACCATTTGCAGCAATACAAGCGCGTAATCTGCGTTCCAAAGAAAATAGGTTCCGCTCCAGGGTGAGTTCAGTAAACGCATCTTCTACACGCTGACGTAACTGCTCCTCATTGTCAATGACTTGTGAATATACCTTCTCTTTCATTTGGCCCCACACGTTGAAATCCATAGGATTCAAATCTGGTGTACGTGGGGACCAATTTATAGTAGCATCATTTCTAATGCCAATTGATTGTCTTGCGCTCCCATGACATTCGCCTAATGTCAACAACATATCTACATATTCAGAAAATGTGGCATTCTCTTCAATAATTTTGAACGTTTATACTCTACGCTGCAGCACAAGTTAAAAAACAATAATAAACGACGTTGTTAATGATAACTGTCACTGCCAAGTTAGTGTTTTTTTTCTCATGGCACACTTTGATTATTTTATTATTTCACCTAAAGCAATTTGAATTTTTCAGCATGTTACGGATTTTTAAAATCGATTTTACTGGAGAACGGCGCGTTCTAGCGAAATTGAACTAGAGTACATTTTTATGTAAAATACTTTAAATTTTTATATTTTCCCATCAGAAACAGAACAAAATTGCTCATAAAAAAGATTTGAATAAATTTCCCCCTTGCCCCCACCATTTTCGTACGCCCCTGTTTTAAATTTTAAAATGTAATGTATGCTAATCGTTAGGAATAAAAATGTACATACTCACTCAAAATTTCATTCATCTCAGTTATTCAGTTATGAAGTTACGCAACAAAAACCGTTTCTGAGATAACCCCTTTAAGGGGCAGTATCTCCCTTAGGAGCCGCCACTGACATAAAGTGTACTAAGGTTTCCGTCATCTTTCAACGTCTTCTACATCCTCTGAAATTTTGAATACTCATTTCTGAAACACCTTGTATAAGTAAGTATTACTTTAACTAAGTTTTCATTGTAAGTGTGAAAAAAGGTATTTGAGTTTCAATATTTGAATTTAAAGTTTACAGGTTTACAGGTTTCTGACTGGAGATGCTAGAATCCATCATAAAATAGCTGCTTCCGATTTCTACTTCCGGTCTCCCGAAATATGTGATGTGGGGTATTAAACAATTCATCTCAACGTCTAGAATACTAATTTAACTAAATTTTATTTAGAGATGACGTCACAAAGATGGAATATTTAAGTTACAGAAAATTCACCTCTAGTTCTTTTATAGAGACAATTTTTTCAATAATTTTAGTTTTACAAGAAATGATATTTAAAAAAACAATCTCCATCTATATTTATCGGAGACACCCAGTTCATAAGATATTATATTGAAAAACCAATCTTTATGTTAAATAAAAACAGGTGTTAAACAAATAGTTATTTTTCCTAGAGTTTCGCAAGATCGAGGTACTATGGAGATTGTCTCCTAGTTCTTAATCAACGTAGGTTTCCATAACTATCTTGTAAGTTTCTAGTTAAATCCTTATATGTTTGAAATATACAGGGTGTAATAATAGGGTAATAATAAAGTAACAATAAGGGTAATATGTATAACAATAAGGGTAATAAGGGTAACAATAAGGGTAATAATAAGGGTATATAAGGGTAATAAGGATAACAATAATAAGAGTAACAAGGGTAGTAATATAGGGGTGTATACTAAGAGCATATAAGGATGTATAATATGATAACTTACTGATTCAACATTTGTGGTTCAAACAGTAAACATGTATGTTTGCAACACTTGTGACAGAAATTTTTCCTGGCCTAGTGCTCTAAGCCGCCACCGAAACAAACACAAGACTGTATTCTTTGTTTGCAGCATATGCAACCAGAAATTTACGCGTAAGGATAACTTGAGTGCTCACATAGAAAATAAACACCCAAATGAACATAGTCACCACAATATGAAACACCATGCTCTGACAGATAGTACCAAGAACCATCCACTACATAGAACTTACTCATCTAAAAGTATAGCTCAGGACAATGATGATAAATTTGAACATGACGAACCTATCAGAAAATACATTTATAGATCAAAAGCTCTGAGGAGGGGGAACCTCCGAATGACCCTAATAAACTTGTTGATAAATTAAAGGATTGCCTTATCAATAAGAAATTGAATATGCAGCATCCTCTTTGTAAAAACATAATCGATGAGCTACGAGAAATGAAAATAATTTATTAATTATTAAAATTCTATAATCCCCACCCCTCTAAAGGTTATATTGTAAAACTTGTTCTTCTCTTTGTATTGGTAAAATAATATCACAGTATGAATATGTAGATAAAGTTTTGGTCTAACCCAATACCTTAAGAAAAATTACTAGATTGCAAATTACTTATGACAAGCCTCTAATTTTACTGAGAAGAGAGGTCTTGAATATATTATAACAAACCTGTATCGTCTATCCTGCTATTGAAAATGTACTTTGTCCCCGGCACAAAACCAAAACTCTGAATTACATATATACTTTACAAGACTAGAAAAGGATAAGCAGCATTGCTAGTTAAACATCTCAACCAACATGTACAATATAGTGATTTTGTTATGAGTCAGCTAAAAGTATTTAAAAAAATATATCTAAAAATTATAATCTCACTTACTGCAATTACAATGTACCCATAATAAAATGGCTATTGTATATTTTATGTAAATAAAGACTTAATATTATTTAACTTGTTTTAATTGATTATTATTAAAAATTAACTCCGGCGAAATAAAGCATCATAGTTTGAATAATATTTTTATTATTCATTGTATATTTATACAATTAGATACATATCATTTATTATTATACTCTACTATACATTTATTATATTTCATGTTTAATAATGTAACCTGAACAAGGTTTTATTAGCTATAATTATGTAGGTACATAGTTCATAGATATTAATATAATATACTTATGTATTCAATAAAGTTTCAATATATTAACAAATATCATAATCTATATACATCGATAATAAGACAGGATCGGAATATTTCTGCAGTTCTTGTAGAGCTCCAGGCAACACCATTGTCTCAAACCACTGGTGAATATCATCTTCTTGTTTTAGTATTAAGCATGGTAACTCGGTATGATATCTAATTTTTCTGCTGAGTAGTGTTAGATGTGTCATTATATATGTAGAACCTTTGGAGATTTTCCTTAGTTCTTCTAGGAAAGGAGATTGGAGTGCAAAATGTTTTTTCAATATAGTAGCCAAATCATCTGTGGGGGTAATTTGTGGCATTCCATCTACTTGATTAATCATATTTTGGAGTTTGATTGTCTCCTTTAGGCCACAGTGTAGTTGGTAGCAATCTTGACAATATGTGACAAATTTATAGTATCCTATTCTCTTTCTATCTCGTTGGTATATGGAGGCAACTCTATAGGATTCATGTCCACATTCTTCGCAATGATCTTTGAGGTTAGGTGTACATTCAGAGCAATTGCATGCTCTTCCCCAGAAACATTCTTTAGGCATGTTAACTGATTGGCGGTCAAGGTTTAAGTGTCTGATGGAGATAGTGCATCTGGCTTTATATATATATATATATATAATAATAATAATATGTCTTTATTATAAAAAGAGATACAAGGGCGAAGTAGGGTGAGATATATAAAATTAATTTCAAGTTGTGAGAAATTTGTAAAAAGTGAGGAGCGTTAGCATGTATCTATAATTGAATAATGTCCCCAAGGCAGAGTTTCATATGATCCCTCAATCAAATACCGCTTATCATCATCGGGACTGAGGGCGATTTTTTCTTGGGTTACGGAAAATACAGCATGTTTTTCAGACCGAATTAAATTTTGACTAATATATTTATTTTTAAAATTATCCACACATTCTAAATAATCATCCAAAGTAATAACATTTTTTATAACGCTTTTCTTAATACCCTTAATCTTTTTGGCGATATTGTCTGACCCAAGATGTTTGACGGCATACATTTTAGATCTAAGTCCCACAAAGAGTTCTATAGGTGTTCCATGAAATTCATCGCTCATTAAGCCTAAAACCTTTTTATTTACAAGAGGGATGTTATATTGATTATTAGGGGGGGTAGTCTGAGGTATCGAAACGAGTATGGCAGTCGCGACGAATGACATCATATATATCTTTATCCGTTATCTCGAGCACTAAAGAGTCAGTATCTGTATAAAGCAAAGAACAGTTGTTACCCAACTCCGGTTTCATATACTCATAATAAAAATCATATATGGTTGTCTTGGCTAGATCCAGTATTGACATCCCTACGTATATCGGTTTGTTAAAGAAAATTTCTGTCTTATTTAGTTCAATAGCAACCAAATTTTCATTGAAAATGGTGGCTGCTTTAAATTCTGGTCTAGAAATCAAAGCCTCAGCTCCATAACGCCCAACCCATTTATTGATTAATTCAACGTTGGAATGTTTTCTAATGTTTTCCATGGTTTTTCCAAATACAGCATTGTTCATTAATTTAAATAAATTTTTTTCAAATTCATTCTTAGCTGCCTGGCGTAATTTAGTGTTCAAATCTATGTAAGGCTTTAACCAGGGAGACTGTTTAAATTTAAAAACTCTATGAACTTTTTTCAATACAAGACCGTGTTTTAGTGCTTGTTTTAAAGTTCTATAGTGTATAACATATTTTTCTTTATTATATAGGGTAGCCAAAAGTTTTTTATTTTTCGAACTGGGTGGAGCGCTATGTTCAGGGCAGAAGGGTAAGTCTTTATGTAAATCGTGCAAATGCTTAGGATACTCCAAGTCTACCTCGAGGAGATAGCCTTCCGGAGCACTATCAGGTACAGTAGTGACATCAATATTTGAATATACCCACTCAAACCCACCGTATGGCAAGTGTTGTGACATAGCCCAACCATACTGATTGTTAACATCAAAATATGCTATATATGATGAAGGTTTACTAGGGTCGAAATTTGGAATATATCTATTATTAGCAACACATTTACGTTTTGAACATTGACTTAGTCCGCCTCGTATTCCTCGCTCGACAAACATTATCATGTCGATATCAGTCAACAGTTCCAAGGTTTGTCGAGTTTTAAATAACATGCAGTCCCAAGTATATCCAGGAAGAGTGTAATAATGTGCTGGATCGAGACCGTAAGTTTGATAACTACTGTTCCGGAATTACTCAAAGACATCAGCTAAAAGTAAAATATCCGTTTTCATATATAGATCAGTATATTGTCCTAAATTTTTAATTTCGAATTTATTCCACACAAGCTTCGCATACTCATAATCTGTCTCTTCTATATTGGTATCGTTAAGTTTATTGTAAAATCCGCTAATATCAGGTAAAGTTTCGAAATTAAATTTATTAGAATTGTTCATAAAATCATATGGGTACACACCTTTTTTTGTTAACAGGTTAAGTCGTTCTTCATCCGAATCACGGAATTCGTTCCTTAAATTTGGAAATTCAGTCAAATATGAAGCTAACGATCCAAGGCTGAGCCCATAAATCTATATGAATCAATAAACCGGAATTTGATTAAGTTTTGATCTAAATTTTTTGTAAAGGATATATATTTTTCTTTAGGTAATATATCAATGCATCCTGCTACATCATTAGCAATATTTTCCAGTATAAAATGGGCGTCGTACCCGCTCGAGTTGTGAAAAACTACCGGTATAACTACTGCATCTTTATAATTAATATTACAACCCTCATGAGCAGGACCACGATAGTTATTTTCGGGACTTAAATGAAAATGGTCCCGTACCTTAACATCCTCTGGGCCGAAGGGCTGCTCACAAATATGACAATATGAAGCTGCCTGAAACTCACTTTCCTGTTGAGACGTCATATCAATATCATAAGGGCAAAGAAAAACGGTTCCAACATCATCTGAAAACTGTTTAAGTTCCCTTGCAAACCAAGACATACAATCCTCACCCCGATAAGAACGATAAAAAGATAATGTGGAATCATATGAACATTTAACATAGTAACCTACTGCAGCCGGAATATGTTCTTGATATTTAGTTTTATCATTCACTGGCTTGAGGACACTTTCCAAGTCAGCGTACACGATGAACGGCACCTTTTCCTTATTTTTATAATTTTTGAATTTCAAGTTTTTATCCTTCTCGCTCGGTAACCTAATCTTGCATTCATTCATGTTTTTACAATCTTCATAATGTTTGGATAATTTTTCTTGGCTATAAAAATAATGTAAACATCTATCACAGAAAAATTTCTTAGCATGCATTTGGCTTAGTTGGGTGGAGAGAAGTCGGGATAAATCTTTAATCCAAACATAATGATACTGAATAGGCGTCGTATCGTTAGATCTTACCGCGTTCTCATCATCATCATACGAATTTTGAATAAGTAACAAGTTTACATGTTGATCTTTTTTATCTTTAGTTAAATATGTGGGGAGAGTTATAAAATTTTTACTAATTTTTTTCAAAATATACACGTTTATTGATAAATTATTTTGATTTTCAAATCTAGGAATCTGCCTAATAGACATTGGAAAAACTATGTCTTTAAAATTTAAAACTGTAGAATAATGAGGGTATGGTGAGAGTCTATCAGAGTGATGACGATAATCAGCAACAGGATAAAGAGCCGAAGTTACTGCCCAAGCGAAACAGGCTTGATCATCGTTCTTAACGTTGATGCAGGCTCGCTTTGCTTTGATTTGTTTAGGTAGTTCTACATATGAAGAGCCTAACTGTGGTGTGAATTTATTAATATTTACCCCCAAATTCATTATACTCTTTAATGCCCACCCACTGTCGCGTTCCTGATACTCTGATAACTTAGTTAGTATAGGTGATACAACATGCGCTTGAAACCACTCATCTAAGTAGTATTGCGATAAATAGGAGAATTTTTGGTAGTAAAATATTTTGGCTCCTCAATAATTCTATCAGCTTTTTACAACATAAACTGCCCACAGAACATTGCATTCACCTTGACAGCCTCATCTTTTTTCAATGCGTTGGCAATTCGCCGTCTTAAGAGAGCGAAGCAGTCCTTGAGAAATTCTTTGGTGTCCTTATGTTTCAAATTGGAAATGACACCAGTACGAATATTGCACGCAAACGCGCTGGTGGAGTCATCCCAATGGACCCGATTTGTTGCAGTTTCTTTCCGTTTTGTTATACCAGAACCTCGTTTGATGTATGCCTTAATCTGGTTCCTCTGGGTCTTGATGGTAGCAAGCGTTGATAACAGGTGTTGTTTTTCTCCCACGGTCTTAGCAGATTTTAGCTGATTATTTATATTACGTACGGCTTTAGTACACCGTCGAAGACCATCTCGAGCAGCCTCCTCGGTGTATGATGTGGACAACACACCAAGAATACTGGAGATGGCAAAGATTAAACAATTCAAAATTTCTGATGCACCCATGATAAGAGCTAGGACACGTCCTCTCTCGGAAACTAACAATATGAATGAGAAACTAGACGATAGCAGTTGCAGCAAGTAACTTGGAATCACATAAAATGATGCAATATTGCGTAATAAGCACTAACGACTGTACTGTTTTAAACTGGGAAAAGTTCTATTTAGTCACTTTCAACCGTCTTGTGTCGGTGAGATGTAATCTGAAACAATTGAGAAACGTGATATAAATTAATCAAAATATTATTATAAACACCTGATAAGTCAATACATTTACATATGACGTTATTTATAAAAACAAATAAATCAAACTCATATTACAACTATTGATCGCCGATTATAAATCTACACGGTGGGCCATTTTAATCTATGCACCTGAAAAACTCAGTAAGTTCGCATCCTATCAAAAAATGACCTTTATAAAAGTTGTAGGATACAAAGGGGGTCAAACAATAGTGACCTTGAATTTGACCTTCAAGCTGACCTTCAAGGTCAAATCAAGGTCAACTTGAGTTTTTTAAATGGAAACCCCTATTTTTTACACCGGAATCGGAAAGGGCGGGAAATTTTACGTCCGAATATGCTCTCAGGTCATCTGACCTCGATGACCTCAAAGGTCAGATGAAGGTCATAAATACGAAATAATCGGATGGCTATGAAAAATCTTAGGTAGGGTATTGCCGAAAAAGTAAAGGTCATTATTTAAGTAATTTTTAACGTGAAATTCAGTGGTGACCTTTATTTTGACCTTCGCGATGACCTTTAAGATCAAATAAAAAATAAAAGGTGCTTATGAGGTCAAATACTGGTGACCTTGAATTACACCTTGAACTAAAGTTTTGTTGTTTCTTGCACTTACTTTTAGCGTTACCCAGAATCATTGACGTGGACGTAGTAAGTTTTGTGTCCTTTGGGATGCTTGATTAACGTGAGTCCCCTTGCCTCTCAGGATGGGGTGCTTGATCAGCAAAAGTTTCTTTGCCTCTCTCGAATTTAGCCAGGAAATAAATGTTCGAAGGCACCTTCATTTGCCTGAAAATAAATCGTTAAATCTGAATTCGCGTTAATGAACAAGATGTTAAACACGAGCTCTTTCAGTTAAGTTGCGTATCGTTATATCCGTAGGGTGTCGTCTATCTAAATTCGAGAGAGGCAAAGAAACTTTTGCTGATCAAGCACCCCATCCTGAGAGGCAAGGGGACTCACGTTAATCAAGCATCCCAAAGGACACAAAACTTACTACGTCCACGTCAATGATTCTGGGTAACGCTAAAAGTAAGTGCAAGAAACAACAAAACTTTAATTCAAGGTGTAATTCAAGGTCACCAGTATTTGACCTCATAAGCACCTTTTATTTTTTATTTGATCTTAAAGGTCATCGCGAAGGTCAAAATAAAGGTCACCACTGAATTTCACGTTAAAAATTACTTAAATAATGACCTTTACTTTTTCGGCAATACCCTACCTAAGATTTTTCATAGCCATCCGATTATTTCGTATTTATGACCTTCATCTGACCTTTGAGGTCATCGAGGTCAGATGACCTGAGAGCATATTCGGACGTAAAATTTCCCGCCCTTTCCGATTCCGGTGTAAAAAATAGGGGTTTCCATTTAAAAAACTCAAGTTGACCTTGATTTGACCTTGAAGGTCAGCTTGAAGGTCAAATTCAAGGTCACTATTGTTTGACCCCCTTTGTATCCTACAACTTTTATAAAGGTCATTTTTTGATAGGATGCGAACTTACTGAGTTTTTCAGGTGCATAAATTAAAATGGCCCACCGTGTATATTTTTAGCGTTTAAATCACCTTCAAGCAAAAACTTATTCATATATATTAAAACATTGAAATAATCTAATAAAAAATGGTATAATATCATAGCCTCTAACCACATAATAATGTGTAATCTGTATCAATGATTACATCATACAAATGGCTTTCGGATGAGAAGTAAGGTGATTCAGTTTAAATTAGAAAAAGTATGTTCTCTTTATCAATTTTCAGTCGTCTTATATTGATTATTTTAATTTAATTTAATAAACTTTAAATGTAGCTAAATGCGGCTAACTGTTAACAACCGTCACGTAAAATGTTGATAACTACTGGTGGATAACCAGACAACCAAAAGAATCCATAAAAGCTAAATTTAAAATGTATAGATACATCTATCCAATATATTACTAAAATGCTAATCTTCTAATCTCCCCTCAAACTTGAAATCATATCTTAATAAATTGTAACAGTAAAGAAAAAACATACATCATTTATCCTAATATCTCATGGATACTCTGATAGGAATTTGTAAATATTAAAAAATATATGAACATATCAAGATAAAACAAAATTATATATAAAAATTACTAATCAAAGTTACCTCATCAATTTCTAAACGAAAAGAAGATTTAAAAGATAAATTTAAATTATTATCTCAAATACGTTAATTAAAAATTAGGTAAAATTTCTAACACAATATATAAAAATTAATCATCAATTTCAAAAGGTAATGTGAAACCAATTCCATCAATGTAAGGTTAAATTAAAATTATAATTACATGTTCAAATAAATATATACTCACCTTTAGAATATTCACTAATAAAACGGTATCAGATTTAGAGACCCAAAACTTCTTCTAAGTCGATATTATCGAACTAAAAATATAAAAATAATTAACCTAGAGGCTTAAATTAGATAAAATGATTAAAGCTTGGAATTTAAACGAAAGTTAAAACAGAATGAATTTGGAATATCAATCAAACTTAAAAATATATCAATCGCAAAAAAATATTTAAAATAATCAAAGCTCTCTAAGTAATCTGAAATCGTAAACTATGAGGCGAGAATTAATTAATAGCTAAAATAATTAAACCTATAACAACAAAAGGAAAGGTGCAATTCAAGGTCGAAAATAATTTACAAAAAATTAGCAATAATCAGAGTTATTTATATTAAATCCAGCCAAAGCCTCTAAAGCCTCTAAGCCAAATATAATAAATTAAAAAAAAACATACTGATTAAAGTATTCTACATATCAACCTGGAGATTGATCAAAAATGTAATCAAAACTAACCGTTTACAGCAATATGAAACTATTTGGCACCCTAACAACATGAATCGTATTATTTCAAAAGGGACACAATTGATTAAATCAAAGCTTAAATTTAAAATATAAAGACATATCCATGTAAGTAGTATAGTATATTATTAAAAATATCTCACTTCCTGGCCTCACGGTCTCATTCTAATTTGCCCCAAACTTTTATTTATCCTGATTTTTCAGCTTTATGATATTAACAACAATTCTCTTTAAATGAAAATTAAAATTTTGTATTGTAAATTGCAACAAAAGCCCCAAGTAATAGATTGTATAGACTTCAATAAAAACGTAGGTACTTTTATTTAACTCAGTGTCACATGGATACTCTGATATTATGAAAAATATAACCTCAACGTCTACAATGCATTGTTTGAAAGATAATTTTTGTTCTAGTCTGAACGGAGAAAAAATATAGTTTGAATTTAATAAGTTTTCCTTGACTTGAAGTTATCAAAATGTAACATAAAAATAAAAACTGGGGTAATAGCTTTGTTTAAATGTAAAAAATAATGGTAGTTATTTGAACACTCAGTAACAAATTTTTTTTTTCTAAGCAATATTTATCTCTGGTCAATATCCAGAGCGTCTATATTTTACAATTTAAACTCGGTAAAAAGTACTGAACAGCGACTGATCATGCGATAGAACCCACAAATTTATCTAGACAATCTGCTATTTTTATCACTTAGAGATATTCAATATTAATAATGTATACTAATATTTCCTTTTCCATTGCGTCAACAGAAAATTTTGAAACTAAATGGCTGATATAACCCATCTACTAAAAACCCCTAAGGGAGAATATTTATATATGTTTTGCATCTGTGTTGCAAACTGCAGCAAAAACAGGCAGCAAAAAGACTCAGCAAAAAGAGGCAGGCTGTTATAATTATCATTTTTTAAATACGGTTTCATATGTACCAGATGTCCTCAAGCTAAAAAACAGTATGTTCTATCTACTTAAACTAAGTACCGGCATAGCTGATCTACTGAAGTTTAAACTGAGAATATTTATATATTTTATGTTTTCCATCTCCAAGTCGCTGTAGGTTCCTTTATTCTATACTTTCTCATATAAAAACCAAAAACAAAAAATGAATTACAAGTAACAATATCTACTTATAAAACAGCCTACGTAAATTAGCACACTCTGTATGTATCGATTGAACTAAATTAATATGATCAAATAATGATTTTTAAAAACTAGCTAAACGGTAACAAAACCTACTTCTTATAAAAACTGCCGATACAAAATTACAAAAAATTAGAACACGCTGTATGTATTGATTGAATGCAATTACTATTATTTTCTGTCCTAGGAGTATATCATAATAATAATAATATAATAATAATATCTCTACCCCTCATTCTAATCACAAGGATTAGCCCGAAAGTCTGATACTTGTGTGGGAGAGGGGGCGGCATATTATTATTTCGCGGGCCGCATTTGCGCCTCAGGAACGACTTACGTTGGTAGGCCCTAACCACCATTCAGTGCTGAAATGAGGGAAACCTGGAAAACCTCATTAGTTAGGGAGACAAGTCAAACATCAACTGATTTTAATATCTCACATTAACACCAAGTTGATATTCTTCCCATCCTAGGCCATCGCCAGGATGGTTGCCAAGCCATCCCTGCGAATAAGCCTTGATCTACGAGCAAACAATTTAATGAAAAATTGTTTGGCGGAATGGGGATTAGAACCCACGACCTCTAGGTTGAGCGATCGAGACGCTAAGCCCTGAGCCACCTGCTCGGTAAATCATAATATGAATCATTAGTTATTACTAAACCTATAGGTTTAGTCAGCAATAAAAATGATTTCGGTAGCTCGAAAGCCTTTCGCGGCCACGTAAGGATTTAAAAAAATCGCGTAGCTGAAAACCCAAATTTTTTTAGTAAAAGCTAGCGTCAAAGATAGCAAATTTCACTCTGGATCTGTAGATATTATCGCGATCTGTAATAGAAAATACTTACATAATATAAATACATTCCATCAAATAAAAAATAATACATTGATCCTAAAACCTGTATATTTGTAAGTTCCCTACCTAACATAAAATTAAGTTTAGAACACCCTGTATAGGAATATCTTTTTTCTCATCCGAATCCTTTTTCTTTTACTATACTTTTCAATAAATAACAAAACAAAAAATGGATTGCAAGTACTAAAACAATTATATAATTATACTGTTTCAATGTTTCACTTATCAACCAGCGAATGAATGAAATTTCAAATAATGCTTGTAATAACAATCAATAAACAAACAAAAACAAATACCTCTACAATAATATACTTCTTCGGAAGGTGCGGAGCGAACATTAAAACGAACGGCTCGTCTGCACGGTTTTTTAGCGTTTGCAATAGCCGTACCCGATACAAGAGAAGTGACTGCCATCTACATAGTGTAACGTGAGCGGAGGGGAGTTTAAAATCTGTAGAATCGAGAAATGGATTTAAACTTTCATGTTAGAATCCGGATTTGAACCACGGGCTTCAGGTATGAATTTTACGCCATTTATATTTGCTAATAAATCCTAATAGAATTTAGATAAATCTTTCTTTGTTACAATTTCCAAAATAAAAATAATTTTTAAGTATACAGTATTCAAATACAACAACAAACTTTCTCAGGTCATAATTACGTATATAATAAATGGTAAAACCTATGATTTTCGATATCTAATATATTTTCTATTAAAGTATTTTGGGACTATTTGCTTTGGGGCACTACAAATAAATAATTTAGGCAATATAGGTATATATTCAATATTTGTTAATAAAACCACAATTGAATAGTCTGAAATTAAATTTACCTAATTAAATTCGATTTATGGCTTATCTTCTAGCTTATGTGATGTTTCAATGGTTCCCACACAATTGACTGAAATTAGAGAAAAATTCGCAAAAGATTAATCAAATATTATAGGTACATTCTGAATTTATTACTGTAGACTGTGAAAACAATTTTACTTGATACAGTAGAATGTTATAGAATTAGCTTTGAGAAATAATTATAAATTTTTTGTTCTAGTCTAGTCATTCTAAAAAATGACTAGTTTTGATTATTCCTAATAAAAACTCATACTTGTTATTGGTTTGATTGAATAAGAAAAACATTGAAGCATACATGGATGTATTTAAAATATAGAAATTATTTGTTTTTTAATGAGATATTGATCTAAAAAGTGTGTAATTTTGCTTTAGTATAGTCTTACTGCTTAATGACCATATATTTATATTAAAATGCTATTTATGCTAAAAATCTTTATCTTGAAAACGCCAGCATAGCTCAGCCACAGTTAAATAAATTAATATATAATTAATTTAACTGTGGCTCAGCTGATATTCAAAAACATATGAAATACGAACGATTTCGGCACCATTGTCCAGGATGGGTAATATTTTCGTTAGAAAGAAATAACAAAAATGAATGCTGTTTCATCTCCTAAATACCAACCACTAAATATATTAAAAATGTAGGTACTTACATTTAAATATCACTGAGGCACAAATAATTATACTACTACTAAATACTTAATGTCTATACTAATAATGTTCACTAAATAATGATTCAAATACACTGAAATTATCTCGACTAACAAACACACAGCATAGTTTAAAATGTGGGTAACAAATGTAGGTTTACAGTTTACATTTCCATGTAGCCTTATATACACACTAGCGTCTAGGTAGAGGCCAAAATAATGCTTTCGGAAATTCTCGTTTATCTTCGAACGTATTTGAGAATTCAAGGCTTTGAAAACTGTCGCCTAAATGTTTTTAAAACTTTGATCTGACTGATTATTTTTTACGGGTTTCAAGAGAGCATATGGGGATTCTTTAGTGCTTTTTAAAACGGGTAATACTCAAAAATACTAAGGATATAAGTTTTTTTGCGATGTAATCTGGATTTGTCGGACAGTCTAATGAATGAAAAAAGACTATTTATGTTTTTTATGTGCTTACCTATTTCAAGCAGGTAGATGGGGAGTTAAAAAACATAATTGATTATGTACTATAATATATTGTTGTTTAATACTTTATTCTGTAACTTATTTTTACAACTTATCGTACCGTATTGTTGGCTGTTACTGTACTCTGCTATCATTACTGTTCTTACATAATTTTAAAATTGATTTTATTGTCTCTATTGAACAAAATTGCTTTGATGGCTGACTTATCTCATGTTATGTAAATAAACGGAAGAGATGAATAAAGATTATATCTATCTATTTTCAGTAAACAAATATTTTTCAGGAATTACATGTTTTGCAACAAGGATAATTTTAAATAAAGTAGGAGCACTGTAACTTTGTCACTAGGTCACGATTTTACGATATTATCCAAGACAGTTGTGATGCCTCATTAATTCATAACTAACGAACTATAAAAAGAGAAATATAAAAGAGAATATATACATATATGGAAATTACCAAAATAAAGGACACCCTACTCTGTATATTATAATAAACAATTTATAGATATTAGCAGCAATCTTCTGGTGTTTTTTGGTGATGACTTCTTTTATGAAATGACAAAGTATTCAGATGCATAAAATTTTTTTGGCATATAAGTATTACACTTATAGTTACGGACCTTCGTGGGATATAAAGTTGCAAATTCAGCTAAAAAATCCGTTATTGTTATACAAACATGTTACAATAGAACAGAAGGCAGTGATTTCTCTTACTAGGATGGAATTTTTTGGTGTGCATTTTTAGATTAGATGGCTTTGAGCACGTTTTTAAACACAAACTACACTTTACGTCAACCATATTGAAATATTTACCCCAAAGAAAACTAAACCCTCAAACTTACAAAATATCAAAAATTAATAATTATTATTTGGACAGGACGTGTAAGTAATAGGCGCCAATTGTAAATGTAAATCATGTAAAAATGTAAAATAAACAATAAACAGAACACAAGTCAAAAGTCAACCAAGTGCACGGTCGAAGATAAACGAGAGTTTCCGAAAGCATTATTTTGGCCTCTACCTAGACGCTAGTTATATACACGGCATTGTGTATCAAGGTTAAGTTGAGTAAGCGACAAGTCGAGACTTGTTTAAAAATTATATGTCATCTCTGTAATACCTATAAACAATGTTGAAATACGGGATCCACAGCTGCACAATCTCGGCTAAATATCGTGAGAACGAAGCAATAAAAATACTGTTATACTAAATTTCTAAATATAATGTCTTATGTACTGGGTATATCCGATAAATATAGACAGATTGTTTTTTAAATATAATTTCTTATGTACCGGATGTCCCTGATAAAGATAGATAGAGACGGTTTTTTAAATAAATGGTACCTGTTGAATATAAATACCTAAACTAAATGCTCAACATAACCTAACTCATGAGAAGGTAAATTTTCTGTAACTTTAATATTTTAGCTTCATAACGTCAGATCTAAGTGAAATATTACGTGGGTATACTAGACCTCAAGTAGGCTTGTTTGTCGGAATATGCCAAAATGGCCTTACCTTAAACTTTGTGCGCTTCTAATGAAACAAAAACTAAAATTCTTGAAAAAATTGTCTGTATAAAAGAACTAGAGGTGAATTTTCTGTAACTTAAATATTCCATCTTTGTGACGTCATCTCTAAATTAAATTTAGTTAAATTAGTATTCTAGACGTTGAGATGAATTGTTTAATACCTCACATCACATATTTCGGGAGACCGGAAGTAGAAATCGGAAGCAGCTATTTTATGATGGATTCTAGCATCTACAGTCAGAAACCTGTAAACCTGTAAACTTTAAATTCAAATATTGAGACTCAAATACCTTTTTTCACACTTACAATGAAAACTTAGTTAAAGTAATACTTACTTATATAAGAAAACACTATATAGATGAGTCTCGACAAGCAAAAAGTCCCAAGGTTAAATGAATTGATTGTGTCGTTTGAAGATAAGAAATCTAATAAATCTATCAATTAAATGTTAACAGATATGTTAAATGCTCAAAAGTAACTTACACACTTATTTCATATCAGCCACCGCAATTTCTAAAAAAATACAGATTTCTAGACCGACTGTAACCTGTTCAGATTTGTATGTTTGAAGCCTATGTATTTTCCAATCCTCGGCTTTTTAATAACTATATGCCATACGACATAAAATAAATCCTCAAATCTTGTCTGTTTTGAAGTTAATTTTCAGAGTTCTCTTTTAACAAGGCATCAATTTTTCTAAAGCTGTACTAAAAAATCTATTTCAATTTACTACATACTTCAAATGTGGAACACTCTGTATATATAATATATCAAATAAATATCCTAAACTCTGGTCTATGCCATGTATACTCAAAATGTTATATCGCTCTGTCTACTTATGTCATACTCTGTATATAAAAAATAAATAACTTAGGCTCTGGTAAGTAACAATATCTAGTCTAACAAGATAATTACTTGTAAAATAAAATCCGTTTCTTTTTAATACCCTGTATCGCGAGAACGCAAGCGCTTCCAATCGTTTTTTAAACGACATGCGTCTTTTTGGCTTTGGAAATATTTTCGGGTTAATGTTGAAACGTTCTATATAATAACTAAGCTTGACTTATTTTTTGTTATATAAAACTATTTATCTGCAAATTATGGTTATGTAGGAAAATTTAAAACTCGATATTTTAATTTTAATAGCATTGGCTGTCTCTCTCTCTCTATATAGAAAAATGAGCTTGGGATAAAATCAATTATAAAACACTAACAACTAGTGTAAACTATGTAAAGCTTCATGTAAAGTTAAATGAGTGAATGTTGCTCCAATCTTGTATGTATTATGAAAAATTTTTGTTAAAAAATACCTTGATAAAATATTTGGCTACCACAGAAATAAATAAAAAATTTATAGAACACAGCGGCTGAAAACATAAGCATGGTATACTAAAATGTTCCTACAATTTTCAGTTATGCTACCTTGTACACATTAAAGCTTATTGACACAACAAAGAGTATTTTTTTAATTCCTTAAAACATTTTACTGTTAGATATATTTTGAATAAATTGTAATAATAATAATAGCAAGATAATTATTAGATATCCTGTATATTGCACCTACATCAACTTAATAGCTATCTATTTTAAAAGTCTCTAAAAATTGAAAGGTTCATACTTGTTAGTAAATTATTATTTACATCTAACTATCTACTTACAGATGCTCAAACTAATAAAATATTACAATTATTGATATTTTTTGTTGTGTGGATTTATAACTTGTTGGTTAGGAAAATATAACTTATAGGCAATAATAAGGGAACTTTTTGATCTAGAAAAATAATAATGTAAAGTAGGTACTTACCTAGATACTCGGGTATGCCGTACTCCTTCTTACATTGAAGAAAATATCACTTTAATTGTACATGCAACACTAAATACCTACACAGAAACCTTTCTTACTCCACCAATATTTAAGTACACACACTGTACATATTAAATCTAAAAATAAATATCCGATGCCAATTTATACTGGGTTACCGATTGGTAATTTTTTATCCTTTGTGATGACGAGGATATTGAGATAAACTTATATCATATAACTTGAAATAATTACCTTAGTATTTTAACTCCATATAATATATAATTGGAACTGAACAGAATCTCTGAAATGAATAAATCCACTATACCAATAATAACATCTCATTAATGTTAAAAATGCGTCTGTGGGTTTGTCGATTGTAAAAAATTAGCGCAACTAATTAAAAGTACTGATTTTTTCTAAAATATATCTATTAAAAATTAATAATAGGGGCTAAATTATAGACGCTACCGAGGAACGTAAACGAGCAAGGTGGCCATGTCGTATCGCTCTAGCAATGCTAGATTGTGAGTCTCGATGCGTCGAAACACCTACAATTATAAATAAATAAAATAGCTGATATTTCCGTCAGATTTATATGAGTGAAAGTATACCGACTCAAAGCGCTACAATAAACAATTTATGAATGACTTGGAGATTTAAAAATTACGCCTGAGTAAATTACATTTTCCTGTACGGCTTGAATACGAGTTGCTCTGTTCTTAAGTGAAGGGAGAGAGAGACCTGCAGATAACTGAGTAGATACCTGAAGAACCGCGTGTGGCGGATGATACCCAGTGGTCGAAGTTCCCCGCTAAAAACAAGCCCGTGGAGCCTAGTAGATACCTGGAGGATGGTTGCAGAAGCTATGACCGCGACCTCCTGGGCGATGGCTGTGAGGGTGAAGAAGTAGAGTTGCGCGATCAGTTGAAGTGGGAGTGGTAGGGTAAAAATGGTCAATTTTTTGCAAAATTTAGGCCCCTTTAAAAATACATGGGTTTTTGGCTTGATACGCCTACAGCCTATCTACTGGTGTTAAAACAATTAGAAATTAAAAAATCTTTAATTAGAAATCCTTGTACTATACTAACTATACGAATGATCAGATAGATTTTACATTTCGACCTTCTTAGAAAAGGTACTGAGAAGTCGGGCGTTACCAGATGGGAAGGGTCCATCGGGGTAAATAGGTAGGTAGTAATAGAAATTTACTCTATTGAGAAAGGCCTAATAAACCGAAATACTAGTAGGTATATAATATAGTGTTTTCTATACATATTTTATATTTCTTGAAACATCTAAATGAGAACTGTGTTTTTTCAAAACAATTATTTTCACGATGTTTCATAAAGAAACCATCCGCTTCCAATATCCACTTTATATTTAACAACTGCCTTATGTGAACTCTATACTCTATTCCTTAATATAGGTTTTTCATTATTTGTTTCAATAACGTTAACAAATTTATTTTTATATCCTTTACACTTTGTGAATTTCAGCAAGAAAAATCATACACTAATCAAAATATAGATGATTTACTAGAAATAAAAACATTCTCTAGAAGGTTTTTGTTTTATTATCTATATTAAGTCCTTCAAAAAATGTCACAAAATAATCGAACAAAAAAAAATTATACTTGTTTTAAATGCCAAGGACCAATTTAAAAGTTGTTAATCATCAGTCAAAATTTCAAACTAAAATATTAATTTGTATTTCAAAATATATTAACGAAAGTAATAAAGAAATTGAAATTTAATGACCCCTAACACTACCCCTTTACTACCTTGAGCCTACCCCTTTGTAGGGTAGGCTCAAATCATTTTATATTAAAGATCCCTATACTTACATGAAAGAAATACATAAGGAACATCTAATATAATATAAATCTTGATAAGGAACATGTAGTTAGGCTTTTTAAACTTATTTTGGGACACATTGTGTTATCGTAAATAAACATTGTAAATAAAATAAACAAAAACGTTTTAACACTGTTATTTTGATACCGACTAAATGACATTAATTAAAAAAAAAAAAATCAAATGAAGCAGTTAGAGGTTGTTTTTAATAAAACTTGTTTTGCAAAGTCAAAAGCCCCAACACACCTAGAATTCGATTTTATGTTTCTGTTCCAAAAACCTTTCAACATTAATTTCCAAAAACTGTTCATTATGTTCAATTGGGAGCACTGCCTAATACGGTTAAACGCCTTATATTACTTACAGTGGTGCATTACAAAAAATTGTATCAGTTTAAGGGATTGTGGATGGCAAAAATATAACACCCTGTACATAAAATTTTATAAAAAGGATACAAATTATTACCGCCGGCATAAGTATCAAATGCAGCAGATTTCAAATTAGTACCTTGTTTTGTCGAAAAGATAGGTACATATTACATATTACTTATTACATATTACAAAAAGACTTTTAAAGAATAGAAATTTTAACACCCTTTATTTTGAAAAGAAAGCATTCAAATATTACATGAATAACCCCCACTTAATTTTAGAGAAATCATCCTCTGAAATTTTTCGCAGTTATTTATTTACACCCAGCATAAATTCGATTTGTGTACTTGTTATCTTGCAACTTTTTACAACTTTTATTAAAAATAATTTCTCAGAAGTTTGTTTATTAAAATTTCATTTTTATTTTTTAGTAAACAAGCATGGATTAAACACTCAACTAATTAAACTAAAATAACTAATTTCTGTGAAGTGGTTGATTGATTGGGGTCAGATGACTTGCAGCAGCAAATTATTTTCTTAAAAATTAAAAATAATTCTTGCCTGTTGTGCGGGTGTGGGTTTGCTCTTTGACTTGCAAAATTCCACTGTTCCCTTACATGAAGTGTTGCTGGTTCTGGTTGTAGATATTTGTGTTGAAAAACCATACGGTGTTTAGATTGATAGATTGTACATAGTAGTTGAACTCTTTATTATTATTAATAAAGTTGCAAAACATGTCTTTATACTTGTGCGAAAACTAAAGGTACATTTTTTTACCAGTCAGCACAGAGAGCACAGAACAAGTAAGTACAGAAAACAGAACAGGAAATGTTACAGGTATAGACCTATGGTCATAAACCACAGAATAACAACAACAGAAAACATAAATACATTCAAAGAGTGCTGCGTTCCACGCACGGAACCTCACGACCAGACACCTGTTTCATTATTTTTAGCCAATTGCACTAACAGTCTTGAACCATTCATTTTCTGCCTGTATTGAATAATCCTAATAATAAAACACCCTTGAGAGTTTATACATACAACCTTACTTTTCCATCGTTTTCGCGCCAGAAAGAATAAACCACTTATAAAAAGCTACTTGATAGATACATATATATATATATATATATATATATATATATATATATATATATATATATATATATATATATACACAGGGTGGCCCATTTGGACTTAGGACACCTCTGTAAAATGGATATTTTAAGTCCGATTTTGATGATTTTTTTTTAGGTTGTTACTCATGGAAAATTGCATTTTGTGGCAAATAGATTTCTTTATTTCATGGGTTACTTGATCTTCACAACGTATTTTGGGGCATAAATTAATTTAGTGAGAATTGTTATTAATATTCTGTACTTTAGGATGAAATTTGGTACAGAGCTATTTGAGGGGGCGCAAAATACAGTGGCGTACTTTGTTTTCGTCTAAAAAAATCGCTAATACGATTTCTCGAAATTTCGCCCCCAAAAAAATTGCAAAGTAGGCCTTGATTTGTGTAACAGAAATCTGTCTATTTGCCACAAAATGCAATTTTCCATGAGTAACAACCTAAAAAAAAAATCATCAAAATCGGACTTAAAATATCCATTTTACAGAGGTGTCCTAAGTCCAAATGGGCCACCCTGTATATATATATATATATATATATATATATATATATATATATATATGAAATCATATTTTCCTACGGTTGCTTAGAAAATAAGCAAAAGCACACTAAAAACACAATTGTAAAACACCGTGGAGTAGTGATAGCGATTTTTCTTAGCATCCAGGCAACCCAAGTTCGATACTCGATGTAGAGAGTCATGACTTTGATCGAGACGCGGCGCGTTACCTTAGGAACACATCCAACAGTTGTCAATGGGCGCATTCAGGGAAACATAGCACTCCAGCGCTTCAGCGCTTTACCGCTTCACGTTCGCTGAATCGACATTTTAAACGCAAGCTTAAAGTGACATAATTTCAGTAATTCATATTTTGTAATTAATATTAATATTAATTAATATTATCCATATATATTTTGTGCGTAAACCCATAGACGTAAACCTAAACTATATTAATTTTATCGCTTGATGGAACTATTCAGCAATTCAGCGGGAAAAATATATGCTTTACCGCTTTAATAAAGCGCTGCAGCGCTTTAATACGGCGCTGTAGCTATTTGAATAAAGCGCTGAAGGGCTGCGGTTCCCTGAATGCGCCCATTCAATCCGTTTACTTTGCTATTTCGCTTAATTTCTGCCTTAGCCTTCAACATTCCTTATTTTTCTTTGATTATTATTAGTGAGTTTTGGTTTAAACAAATTGAATATCAACCTATGATGAATCCTTCGAATGTACGCCACCTGAAATCACGGAAAAAGCCGCAGAAGTGACACAGAATCTTTTGCCAAATGTGTCGAGAGAGGGATATGTTTATTAAAATTTAATAATTGTTGTTTTATTATGTCAAAAAACCATAGTTTTGAAAGCAAAACTTAAACAAGAAAAAGATATCCATTCCTCTAATGTGATTTAAGTGCAACAGTAGGAAAAGTATAGTGTAAAACACGTGCGAAAAGCATTCTTCGCACTCGTGAGACTTGTTGCACTCGCCTTTTGGGTTTGTGCACAAACCGTCGCCCTATATGGAAAAAATGTCTTTTTTGACACTTGTTGTACAATATACTTTTACGTTTCTGTAGCTACACAAAAAATTAATTTGTTGATATGAATATATTTATAGATTTTTTTAATTGTCCTATATTGTTTATTCCCTATGTTTCCTATATTATTTAGATTCCTAAGTAACCTAAAAAATATATTGCAGACTGGCATATCAATATTCTAAATAAAAATTGGCAATTATTGCATTAAGATGAAGAGGTATTTAATTATTTTCTTAATACCTGTAAATAGTTAAACCGTTGAGTGGCATTTTTTTAAATTTAAAGTATACAAGTACTTCATTATATTAATACAAATACAAAAATATAAATATACCTAATACAAATAAAAATGAATTGAATATGAAAAAATATATTTTTTTCATTCATGGGATTTTGGTCATCAATTATAATATAAAATGATATTTAGAGAAACATTTAGAAATAAAGTTAAAAGTAGGTGCTGAGCCAATATACCTAGCAGGTATATTTTATGAAGTCGATCAAAGTATTGTGACGTATACTGCCCGATTGCAGGTAGGAAGTGTTAATTTGACGCCTGAGTATCAGTTTTTATCTTATTTTGGCTCGGGTGCCAGTTTCTGTTTACAGTCCAGAAACACCACTACACAGGTAGCGGTACACAGGTACCTACTCAAAAGATACGGTACGCCAGGCGGTCGATAATGAAAATTATACTTCACACAACAGATAGTAAGAATATACCAATAAATGTTTAATACATTTATTAACCTAAGACCTACTATGTACACAGCTAGAGAAATCTTTAAGTTGGCAAATGAACAAAAGCACACATGCGGTGTAAACAAGCGGGTGGGAGGGATGAGCACAAGCGGGATTAATTTGCAAGTGGGGTGGTACCTACTAGACTAGGCGGAATTATCTACCGGAAGTAAATAAACAACTCGGTCAGCTACGGGACGGTGGTCCTGCGTGGATAACAGGCGAGGAAACAAATGTTAAGCAAATGACTACTATTCAAATTACTATTACACTGTATATATTACAAGATATAGCTGTTTTAATAAAGGGACCAAGTTGGAATAAAATTATGGTTAGCATGCCACGCTGAAGCAAGAATATAGTTAGAGCTATGATGCAATTTATCCCAACACGCCTGAAAGAGCAAGTCGCATCGGACTAACAACTCGTAACCGGAGACAGTAAAGCGGGAATAAAATTATGATTAAACCTGTAACACAATCTGTACCAACCCGCCTGAATGACAGGTCGTGTCTGAATAATTGTTTATAGTCCGGAGACAGTAAAGCTCGAATAAAAGTATGATTAAAGCTATAAAACAATACGTACAAGCCTGCCTAAATGACAGGTCGTGTCTGACTAATTATTTATAGTCCGGAGACAGTAAAGCTGTAATAAAAGTAGGTACGATTAAAGGTATAAAACAATTGGTACCAACCCCCCTGAATGACAGGTCGTGTCTGACTAATTGTTTATAGTCCGGAGACAGTAAAACTGGAATAAAAGTATGATTAAAGCTGTTATCGGTACCAACCCGCTTGAATGACAGATCGTGTCTGAGCAATTGTTTATAGTTCGGAGACAGTAAAGATGGAATAAAAGTATGATTAAAACAGTAGCTACAATAGTCAAGTCAAAGTTCTCTACTCGGTATTTAACGTACTTGTTCTCCAGCTAGAAGGAGCTGCTGGAACGGTCGGTGGCGAACTATTGACACCTGCCTAATACTGGGGCTTTCTGCTTAGAATTATTTCCTTACTTCCAAATCTGCCGTACAAGCAGCAATGGTAGTGACGGGCAGGACTGGTTTCATTGTTGAATGGCAATCGACTCAATGTTCGAGTTGGTCCCAATTGACATGAGGACCAACGGAACCTCGAACATACGCAGTGTTTAAATTCATCAACTTGACGCAATTTCATCTATCGTTGCTACCCTTAGGGGATAGTTGGACCTCGATTTTACGCCCAAAATATATTATATATTTATATGATGAAGAAAACAGATTAATGCGACAATTGATACCTCTAGATAAAGTTAATATTAATGAAATTGGCTTTAGTGAAGTAAAACATAGAAAAGAATAATAACATAGGTGTATAGAGCATAAAATGTTTTTCTAAAAGTGTTTTTGATTAACCATACATACAGTGTGTCCAGCCAGGAGATAACAGGACCCATATCTCAGAAACTCCTGAGGTGATTTTTAAAAAATTTTGTACGGCAGGGTGTTCTCGGCAAACAAAATATTTTGAATATTTTGTGACTTCCGGTTGCACCGGAAGTAGATAACAACTTGCTTAATTTAAATGGAAGACCCTGTATATTTCTCCATATTTGGATTCTACATACAATTTTAGGGCCCCTTTGTGTATTCCTAAAATGTAGTTTTCGAGATATTAATTTTTTTAACAAAAATTTTACGTATGCCCACTTGCAAAGAAAATTTATCAATGAATTTAGTCATCGACTAAATTAAAAGTATTTGATTGTGGGCGTTATAAGGAAGGTGGTAGGTAATTAACGAGCGATTTAAAAATGTTTAGTTGTATACAGGGTGAGTACAGTGACAAAGGAAATATCCAATTAAAATAATAAATATCTTCAATTTTTTAAATGGAAACAACTATTTTTTTATTTTAATTAATTCTAAGCCCAAAAATATGGGTGGTTTGTATCCAGTTCCCTACGTAATCATAACGGTTTCTAAAAGTTATTAACAGAAATTCTATAAATCCACCCAATTCCCTTTTTTAATTAATTCTAAGTGGGCCATGTTAAAGAAAAAACAGTTTCTGTGAATTTATTTTAAGTATTACAATAATAATTGTTCAAACACCACTATTCACTTTGTAAACCACTTTCGCATCTGCGATGTATAGCATCTATTGTCACTTTTGCATTTTCTCCGGTGATACAGACTGAAAGGCTACGCGCACACTTTTATAAAAAAAATCAAGGGGTGCAACGTCTCGCGTTGGTGACCAACGAAAAAGATCCCTATTTGCTACCCGTTGATTTTCAAAATTTTCTGTTAAAAGTTCTGTTTTATGTCGTGATGGTGCCACGTTAAATTGATATTATAGTTTGGATTGTTCATTACTTGACAAATATTTAATGTATTGGATTTAAAATTTATTTAAAATGTCTAAATAGTTTTCCCTTAAAATGAAAATTACTGTTGGAGATGATTTTGAAAAACGAAGAAAATTATAAAATTTGTAAGATACTCCCATATGTTAGATACTTGTATTTTACTCGGAAATAAAATAACTCTCTGTATAGAATAAATCTTTTAATAGCTGAACTGAACACCAACTCGTCTCTATATTATGAATGCCTTAAAAAATAATCATATTCCAATATCGAAGTGTGTCATTATTTAAACAATATTTCGGGTCCATGTGCTGAGTCAGGTCCAGAGGAACTCATGGGGCTGGCGTGAATGCAAAGGTTGTTGAACTACAGGGTCTTTCAATTGTGATGTGCTAGCACATATCTAATCAGTTAAACTACTTTAATAAAATTTCAGATAACAATGGAAGTGTTTCTCGCTGCACAAAACACATTATTTGTCAACTGGCCTGGAAATTTCGTTTCCTAATAAAAGGATCTGCTTCGAAGCAATAGTGAGAGTTATGTCGGTTGAATAATCTATTTTTTGTAAATTTAGATTGAACAGTTCACACAACGTCTAATAAATCTTCACCTTATTGATATTTTATTAAAATAAACTAGAAATGGGGGAAAATTGCTGTCGCGATTTTCGTTCCCATTTCTAGCCCTACCGGGGGTCCAGGCCTGCGGCCTGGTGTCACCCTTTGGGTGACAATAGCATCTCGAATAATATTTTTAAGAAAATACATATTAAGAAATTTTGTATCTGGAATGATGATGTAATTATACTAAACTTTTCTCTCTACTCTATTCTTGATGGTAAAACATCATAATTTTTTAAGTGCTAAAAGTAGAATTTATTTTTCAGTAAACATTTTTATCAATTTTATCAATATTACCAGAGACGTATAGAATCTACAAAGACGTTTCACCTATATGGGCGACATGAAGCCGAAAAGTTACTGGCCATTCGTAGATGGCTCTGCTGGAATTTTACTAGCAGCGCTTGCAGCATTGTCCATTGGAACTAAATTGGACATTCTCAACAATTGTTTCCACCGTTTAATACCAGATGTCGCTAAATAAGGTTGACTGCACATGTATAGGTGCTGTCGCTGTTGCCGGATTTATTATATTCATATCTGGTGTGAAAAATTATTTGTGAATATGTTTTCTTAACAGTTGTCTACCAAATACTTCGCATTTGATATACTTACATTATAAAAATCAAATTACAATAATACCAATTTAAAACATTTTCTAAATGAAAGTTTTGCAAATGTAGTCTACAAAACTCTAATGTTTAAGCGTGTCATTTGTAACACATTTGATTATTTCATGGCGTGTCACCCGAGCGTCCCAGGTTCGATCCGTAGTCGATAACGATTTTTTTCTGAAGAATTCGTGCCATATGGACGTGATGCATACACATTGTCTAAAAATTATGTACTCAATATCTACACAATCTGCAAGTTTGGGACTTTTGTTGCTGTTTGTGGTGTTCTTATAAGGAAGATATAAGGTTATAGGTATACATACTACTGTGCCTACTAAAAAAGTAGGTATTTAAATTACATTACATTACATTAATATTGCATAAAGTATATGGAAATATCTCGAACGATATAAATTAGTAATTTGTGTAAACACAATGAAGGGTTGATGTGTTTATACTAAAACACTCATTACACTGGGTTAGTTGCATATAATAGTTTTAAAGAATGTGTAAAAAATTACACCGTTAAAGATCGTAGAATGTTTGAACTGTTGGTGTTTTATTTAGGCTTCTGTATCTTAACAATCTCGTTTATTTTTTATAGCTTTTTTTAGGTAATAACCAAAGTCTAGGTACATATGCTTTGTAACTAAGTAACTAAAATGTCACTATTTTATAGAGGATAATTTTAGTCGCTGAAATAGAATTTTAGAACGTTGTTATGGAGTCCAATTTTACAAAATTCTTGTTTTTCGAATAAGTTCCCTTGGTGCAGCGAGGTAGGTACTTTATATACTTAGATCTACATCTGTAGGTAGGTATTCGTCGCTGCTAATACCTAATTTTTATATCGGTTGATATTCCAAAGTTTACAGAATATAACTATATCAGTTGCTTGCTCCTCTCCGTCGGAACTTTTATTTTTCGAGATCATAATCGTGCCGCCGCTATCGGCCATCTACGTTCGACAGTAAAATCTCCTCGTTACGAGGGACATTACAAAGATAGTTTGGTTTCGCGCCGAGAATATTTGATTTCTGACTGGGGTTTTCCAAAAGTGCAGCATTAAATTATATAAATTGAAATTATTCAATGGGTAGGAAGGACTATGTTCAAAAATACATCATACTAATTATTTATGTTTAAATTGTGCCTAAGTAAAAGATGAAATACTTTTGGAAACTGGTGTCTATACCGAGTGGCTAAAAGTTTCTAAGTATCCTATTAGATTATTTCAGAGACCGAGACCACTTGGATTTAAATTTTGAAATTGGTAATAATATAATGACGTCCCTGTAGCTCTTCCAGTTACACCGAAAGTTGGCGTCAACTTTGTTATTTACAATGGAACACCCAGTTTATTATCGCATTTTTGGATTTTAGTGGTACTTTTATCAAGTTTCCCTATTCCTAAAGTTAACCATTTTCGATATATTTTATTTTTTTTATATGTATATATTTTATAGTTTAAAACCCCGTGTTTTTTATATTAAGAAAGATAGAGCGGTCATAATCACAGGGGAGTCAGTTAAATTCATAAGCTTTCTAATCACATCTTCAGGGTTGGTGGTTGCTTATTACAGGGTGGTAAAAATTTAATACCATATTAGGTCAACTGCAAGCCATAAAAACTTGAATTTTTACATGGGACACCCTGTATATTATGGTATTTTTGGATTCTACCCTTTCGGTCACTTTCGGTCGGTATTACGCTCACTTTCATCAAGTTTACCTGTTTTCGAGACATTTAATTTTATTAAAAAAAAATCGAAAATCCTAACTTAAAACCCTGTGTTGTTTATATCAAGAACGATAGAACGACAATATTCACAAGTGAGAGAGTTAAATCCATAAGCTGCCTAAGCTTTCTAATCATACCATCAAGGTGGATGGATGCACAGATTGATGGATTGAATAATATACAGGGTGTTCCACTTAAAATAGCAAAGTTGACGTCAACTTCCGGTATAACCGGAAGAGCTACAGGGACGCTATTATTTCATTTAAAGAGAGCATACCCAAAAACCTCAGAATACCAAATTTTAAAAATTAAATCCAAGTGGCCTCTGAAATAATCTGAATATCATTCATCTATACTATTATTTACAAAAATCACAAATGCTGTAATTTTGAATGGTTTGTATTAACTTTCCTAACTCCCTAATAAAATTCATAAAAAAGCAGCGTCTTGTAGCAAAAGAATATTCTCCATTGACTTAATAAATCAATTTATCGCTGCTATACAGAAAGAATCTTGGTCTAATATGTATACGATATCTAATGTCGATGATGCCTTTGAGTATTTTCTTAATATATTTTTGTATTATTTTAATGTGTTTTTTCCATTAAAAACTGTTTTTGAGAGTAGTTCTAGAAATAAACGATGGATAAATAATGAGGTGAGACAGTCCAGTTCAAGGTTGAAAGACTTACATATTCTGAAAGATATGTGTCCAGAATTAGATGGTATATACAAATTAGCTAAAAAAGATCATATAAAATTGGTACAAAGTACAAAGAAGCACTTTTATCAACAAAAAATTGTTATGTCAGATAATGTATCTAAGACTGCTTGGAAAATAATCTCGGAATTATCAAACAAGAATAAGAAAAATCAAAACATTAATATAATAAATAACGGTGTTATTTGTGAGGACCCTGTAACAGTAGCTTCAGCATTCAATGGTTTTTTTCTTGAGGCGCCTAAGAGGGTGACTGAAAAGATATCTGCAGCTAGTACGAGTACAATCGTTAATAACTTGCAATTTTCTGTTCCTTATAATTATCACTCGCTTTTTTTGGAGCCGTTTGTTTGTCAAGAAATGCTAAATTTATTGAGTAATAAATTAAAAAGTAAAAATGCATCCGGTCCTGATGGGGTTCCCATGTCTTTGTTAAGAAAAGTTGTTGTTTTCATTGTGGCTCCCCTTACTTATTTGGTTAATTTGTCTTTTTTAACTGGGCGATTTCCAGAGGAGTTGAGGGTGGGAAAGGTTGTTCCGATTTATAAAAAACATGATCCTCTGCAAATGGATAACTACAGGCCAGTAACTATATCATCGGCATTTTCTAAAGTGTTTGAATATTGTTACTTAGATCGACTATTAAGATTTGTAGATAAACATAATTTATTTACTAAAAACCAACATGGCTTTAGGGCTAATAGATCTACACAATCTGCCATGCACTCTTTTTATTTTAAACTTTTAGAATATTTGGAAGCAGGCGAGTGCCCTGTTGGGATATTTTGTGATCTCAGCAGGGCATTCGACTGTGTTAATCATAATAAACTTTTGAGCAAACTTGATTCATATGGTATACGTGGAGTAGCACTGAACTGGATAAGATCATTTTTAAGTCACCGTAAACAATATGTGAACTTAACATACAAGGAGCAGTATAATATACGGGTGGTTAAATCAGAATGTAGAAATATAGACATGGGAGTGCCTCAGGGCTCGGTGTTGGGTCCCATTTTGTTTTTGTTTTATACAAATGAACTGGACTCTTTTACCAGAGAATTTTTTGTAATGTATGCAGATGATCAATCTGCTCTGATTTCTGATCCTATAGATGAACAACTAATACAAAAATGTAATGGTGTCTTGCAACTCATAAATGAGTGGTATAAAGCGAACTTCCTGTGTTTTAATACAGAGAAAACTCAAATTGTAAGGTTCCATAATCGACAGAAAACCTGTTCGACATTAAATATCTCTTTAGAAGGGTCAGATGTGCTCACGTTTAGTAATGAAGTAAAGTTTTTGGGCATTATAATGGATGCGTGTCTCGATTGGAAGGCACAATGTGCACAGTTAATTTCGAAATTGAATTCAATTTGTTTTCTTTTACGAAACTTACGTACTGTTTTATCACATGAACAGCTCATCATGGTTTACCATGCGCAAGTGTCTTCTAGACTGAGATATGGGGTCTGTTTTTGGGGACGGTCCACTCAGGCATTGGATGTTTTTAAGATACAAAAGCGTATTATAAGATGTATAGCTGGTGTATCTGATCGATTTTCCTGTCGAAACTTGTTTAAAAACATGAAAATTTTGCCTTTGGTAAATGTATTTATGTATGAAATGTGTGTCTTTGTTTTTAGGAATAAGACTGATTTTATTTTAAATAAGAATATCTATTCAAAAAATACAAGACAAAAAAATAATTTTTATGTGCCGTTCTGTAAATACAATGTTACTTTTAATTCGCCAACTTATTTAGGCTTAAAAATTTTTAATAGGTTACCTGTGCAAATAAAAAGTGCTATAAGTTTAAGTATTTTTAAAAAACAATTGAATTGTTACCTTCTAGACAATGTTTTTTATAGTCTAGAAGAATTTTATGAGAGTACATAGGATAAATAATGTAGGTACTTAACGTAGTAATTAGTAAAAGTGTGACTATTCCTATACAAAATATTTTGTCAACTGGAAAATAAATTATTATTATTATTATTATTATTAACTTTGCTGGATGCTGTCCCGGTTTTTATATTTTGCTAAACAAATTTTAATGTAAAATAAATAGAGGTTCTGATATAAAAATTAATAAAATAGCCCAAAGGAAAGTTTTTACCTTGAGGTATTACGAAAAGTTATATTTACGAAATGATTTTATAGTGTTTTTCCAATATTTTCGTGGCAAACTAATTCCTCAAATTTACTAACACAAATGTCTTCTCATACTACGACAAATTATCCACGATGTGGATAATTAAGATTACAGAACGTGGCTTGTCTATTTGCTAAAATTGCTACAAATTTCACAGGAATGTTGTAACACATTTTCTTAAAAAGTATTCGGTTACAAATATTGCGAGGGACAGCTACCCTCATTATAATCTACCACAGGCATTTTTACAAAAAATAAAATAAAATAAAACATAAATATATAATCACTTGTTTTTCTCATTCTATATCAATCGCACCCAACACTTTACAGGTCGAGCGTGAGCTCCTGTGTAAGTAAACGTTTGAGTGCCGAACGGTACCCGAGGGTAACTTATTTAATTCTTATATAACTAATATAACACTTTTTTTAATCTTCAGTCACTACCTATATACACTATACTAACGTGCATTTTTTATATGATTATTAAAAAAAACTATACATTTTTATAGTTTTTATTTGAGCCGTGATTATTTATTGCTATTTATTTATAGCCGCAGTTGAATATTTATTCTATGAGGGCCACTATATTAGAACAAATAATTAGTAAAATTCGAGAATATCTATGTATTTGATCTTATTATAGTTTTTCGTACATAATAAGAAAAGCTAATCTTTACATCCAAGAAATTTTAATAATTTCATTTTAATGGGAGCTTATCAAAGTAAATTTTTTCAATAAACATGTAGGTACCTATAACTGTCCTCAGATAGGGTCACCGCATGTAACTAACCTTCCGCACACGCAAAAAAGACTCGCGGGAAGTACAGGCAAAGACAATAATCCGTCTATATTCTTTGGTACAGGTTTGCTAAACCGGAGCTTTCAGTCCTCACATTTTTTAATATAACCTTTTGCATAGGATGCCGTAGAAAAATGAAGCATTCGTTTTGAGGTTTTAGGTTATATAGATACTTTTTTCTTAGGTACCAGTTTTGCAATACACATTTATTTAATCCCAGTATTATTTGTTAACTGTACATATGGAGATATTGTAACTGTGTCCAATTTTATAAATTTTTTTGGATGTTTCTAATATTACGAGTAGGTAGGTACCTACTACCTTACTATGATGGTTTTAATAATAGCCAGCGAGGTATAAATAGTGTAGTAAGTACCTAATAAGCGACAAGCCAGGCTCTTAATTGAAGGGCCTTGGTCGAACGCAACTCAATCAATACTTGCGCTAAGTCGTAACAGCATAAGGATTGTCACAGGACTGTTGACAGGTCACGGACATCTTAACAAGCACCTTAACACTATCGGTCTTAGTGACACTAGAAGGTGCAGGTTTTGCGGACACGATGACGAGGACTCCATTCACATCCTCTGTCGCTGTGCCTGCCTCATGGTCAAGAGACACAAACACCTGGGCGCAGCATTTCTTCTGCCTCAGGACATTAGGGAGCTTCCCCTACAACGGGTGTTGGCCTATGCGCACAGCACGGGTCTCTTCCAATAACTCCCAACTAGCGGCAGGCACAATGGGTCGAAAGACCTGAGTGCTGCGGGTAACCGCGCCGCCTATCAACAACAACAACAACAAATACCTAATAAGGCCTACTTTTATTTATTACATTATTGAATTCATTTATGTACAAGGCATGCATAAGATACATACAAATTTCTTTTTTATAATGTAGTAAAGATTTTACCCGAAATAGTAAGTTTACAACAGTGTAGGGAGGTGGCTCAGTTGTAAGAGCATTACCTGTTATGCCGAAGGTCCTGAGTTCGATCCTCGGATGCCGTTTAAAGCCAAAGCACTTTTTATTCTACCAGAATATTAAATAAATAGAATAATAAAATTATTAACGTAGGAGAATTTATACTTCCGTGTAAAATTATTAAAATGATGTTTATGTTAAATCCATAGTGTTCGTTAGTTTACGTCTGACAACACTGCACTATTCTCTTAAACGTGTGCGCTTGAAAAATTAAATTCCTGTATGGCAATGCGAAGCGATAGTAGAATCCTGCACATGTAATCTACTGGTACTGTGAGGGCGCAACTTGCCGGGTTGAAATTACTCGAATTTGATTGGCTAATTGACATCTCGTATATATGGTTGCATAAAATCAGGAAAAAGTCTATACTTAAAAAAAATACATTAGGTGAACGGTCTTTGTAGATGTATAAGTCTCTGATATTACCAAAAATATATTGCTGTCATAATAACTGTAGCAGCAAATTAATATTGTAGATATTTACTTTTGTAAGCTAAAACGATGAATTTTACAGACTGCCAAAATTAGGGAATTAATTCCAAACTAATACTAATAAATAATTGGAATTAAAAAGTGAAAAAAAATTAGCCTCCAGAGTGACTCGAACTCGCGAAAATCAGCATTATGATTTTTGGAATCCTATAACTAGCCCATTGCGCTACTGAGCCTGTTGTCAGAAATGTACCTTGAGATGTTTATACAGAGAGTTCCAGAATGATTGTCCGGTACGGGAACGCAGCCTGTCCTGAATATAATCATTTATTTCCATTTGCTAAAATTACTTTATTTTTTTCTGTCGTTTTTAGAATATCCATAAGTAGAGAAGTATAGACGGTTGGACCCCTCCTCTGACCTTGGGCGCGGAGGTGCGGTGACCTTGAACGCGACCGATTCGACGTCGGGTGACCTTGAGATGACCTTGGTCTTGGCTCGTGTGACCTTGAACGCTACAGATTCGACGTCGGGTGATCTTGAGATGACCTTGGCCTTGACCTCGAAAAAGGTCGGTGGGTAACCATGACCTTCAACGAGGTCAATGGGTGATCTTGACCTTGAATGATGTTGTTCTCGACTCTCTTTGCGTGACCTTGAACAAGCTTTGTGGATATCGCCCTTGACCATGCGACCGATGTGTAAATCTGTGAGTATGAGTTGGGGGGAGGGTGACTTGACGTAGCAGACGCACGATTATAATAGAGGTCAGAGTAGCCACAGAAAACCAATGTTAGTTAGGCCTCATACAATAAAGAGTTAAATATGTATAAGTGCAGTGCTTGTGGTGCAACTTTTACACGTGGTGATAATTTGCGACGCCATCAGAGGCAATCATGCAAGAACCTAGAGCGAGGTGGACCTCCAACAAAGCAGCCCAAATTGGATTTAAATCAGCAAACATCTACAAATATTCAAACAAATGTTCAAAATTGTGCATGTAATAATAGGCCATCAACGTCTGCAAATGCCCCAGTTTGTAACTGCTATAATAGACCTTCAACATCTACGAATATGCAAACATGTGACTGCTGCAATGTTACTCTAACAGCGAATGAAATGAGAGGTCACAGAAGATCATTGCAACATAGATCAAATTCGTGTGTTCCTCAACACTGATGGTGTTGAAATGGTCCGAAATGCCTTTAAACGAAGGATTGCTAGCTATCGAGTACATAGCGAAATCAGCCACATAGATTATATTAATTTCTTTAACGAAATTAAGAATAAAATTTTGCATCTACTCGAAGAAGCACTTCAAATTCATAAAACGATGAAGGTAAATATGGAGACGTTTGCTAGGTACATATTGCAAACAAAAGAAGTATCCGATATTAAATCATTTAATACTTCCAATCAAATCGTGGATCAGGCGACTAATTTGAGTGATGCCTTTGATGCATTTATGGACATGATGCTTACGCAAACTACGGAATTTCAGGAACGCGACTCAGGTTTGTAAACTTTATTACGATCGAAATAGAGTATTTACTATTAAATTCATTCTTTTTTAGGATGGGCCCTCGAACGTATAGAATTTGTGGAGGTTAACATCTGCAAATACAGTCCTCTAGGTGGCTCATCATACATTAAATTGCCCAAGTTCATTGCAGACAAGAGGCCCATAATAAATGTTGAGAACCAGGAAAACCATTGTTTTGCATGGGCCATTACCTCAGCATTGTATCCCGCAATCAACCGCCACCCATCTGCGATGTCATCATATCCACATTATTCAAGAGTCTTGAATTTGACAGGTATGAATTTTCCAGTAAAATTACGAGACATATCAAAATTCGAAATGAACAATATTTCGGTGAATGTATATGGGTTAGAAAAGAAATTTGTAAAAAATAAGCTAAAATATGAAGTTGTAGGGCGTTTGCGTTATTCTGGGAAAAAAATGCGGGTACATGTAAATTTGCTCTTAATTTCCGGGGAGTGCGATTTTGATCACCATTGTAATATCGATTGCGCCAACACACACTATTGTTGGATAAAAGATTTGTCTAGGCTAGTCTCAAGCCAAATATCATCCCATGAGCATAGAAAATACTTTTGTGATGGCTGCCTCCGATATTTTAGTAATGAACGTCAGCTTATGTTGCACCAGAGAAATGATTGTAATCATGTCTATACAACCACACCCTCAACACAATTTAGGATCGATAAATATGGCAAAGAAGCGCCCGAAAATATATTAAAATTTGAGAACTTCGAAAAACAGATGGAGGTACCATTCGTGATGTATGCAGATTTTGAATCTATTTTGAAACCGGTTAATACTTGCGAACCAAACCCCCGGTATTCTTACACGAATAAAACGTTTAAACATGAGCCCCACTCTTTCGCATATTTTATAAAATGTTCTTTTGATAATTCTATTTCAAAATTTGAGTTATATAGAGGGCACGACGCGGCTAAAGTGTTCGTCTCACGTATAGAGGCTAATATAAGAGAAATATACAATAAATATATGAAAGACATAGTTCCAATGGCAACCCTTACTGCACAAGAAAGAAAAGACTTTCAGAGTGCAACGACATGCGGCATATGCGAGAAGGCGTAGAAGGCGATGTGAAAGTGAGAGATCATTGCCACTTAACGGGGAAAATAAGATTCGGTGCCGCACATTCAATATGTAATTTAAATTACAAAGTACCGGGTCTTATACCAATTATTTTACACAACAAGACTTCCTACGATAGCCACCTCTTCTTGAAAGAGATATGTCGCCATAAAGATAGAATAGATGTAATACCCCAAAACAGCGAAAAATACATATCATTCACAAAACATCTATATATGCATGATTATGTCACTAAGAATGGCGAATCCAAAAAAAAAATTGTTCAACTAAGATTCATCGATAGCTTTAAATTCATGTCAGCATCCCTACAAAATTTATGTAATGATTTAGCAGATAATCAAATGACTACGATGAGAAATTTTTTCCTGACAACGAAAAATTCAGTTTAATGCGGCGTAAGGGTGTCTTTCCATACAGTTTCGTGGATAGTTTAGAGAAGCTAAATACCAAAAATATACCATCCAAAGAGCAATTCTATGATAAGCTTAATGAGGAAGAACTATCAGAGGAACACTTGAAAGGGCTAAGAATGTGTGGAACTTATTTAAGTGTCAAAGTTTGGGCGAATATTCCGATCTCTATTTAAAATCAGACGTTCTTATTTTGTGTGATGTATTTGAAAACTTTTGCAAATTTAGTTTAGATAAATATGGCTTGGATCCTGTGCAGTATTATACGGCGCCGGGGCTATCTTGGGACGCAATATTAAAATTAACTAAAGTCAAATTAGAGTTGTTGACAGACATAGATATGATCCATTTTTTTTTAAAGGGAATAAGAGGTGGTATTAGTCAATGTTCGGAAAGGAAACATATCGCTAATAATAAATTTGTTCCTAATTATAATCCAGAAGAACAATCATCGTTTATTTCTTATCTTGATGCCACAAACTTATATGGACATAGTATGTCACAACCATTGCCAACGGGTGGATTTTCATGGCTGTCTGAAAGAGAAATAGCTGATTTAGACATCATGAGTATTCCAAATGAAAGTGCCCAGGGGTTCGTACTAGAAGCAGATATATCTTACCCCCCGGAAACACATGACCTACACTCAGATCTACCCTTTTTAGTAGAAAGTATTGTTCCACCAGGGGGAAAATCAAAATTTCCAAAATTGATACCTAATTTAAATGACAAGAAGCGCTATGTTGTTCATAATAGAAATCTTAAACAGGCTATAGAGAATGGTCTAATTGTGACAAAAATACATAGGGCTCTTAAATTTAATCAATCGCCTTGGTTAAAAACATATATCGATCTGAATACCAAGATTCGAAATAATGCCGCGAGTAAGTTTGAAAAAGACCTATTTAAATTAATGAATAATGCTGTTTTCGGCAAGACAATGGAAAATATCGATAATAGGAAAGTGATCAAATTGGCAACACACTGGGAAAGTATTAGAAGAGCTGTGGCTGCGAATGCATTAATAGCTAGACCTAATTTTAAAAAATGTACAGTTTTCTCTGAAGATTTTGTAGCGATTGAAATGGGAAAACTGAAGGCTGTTTACAACAAGCCCATATACGTAGGGTTTACTGTTTTGGAATTATCCAAAACGGTGTTGTACAGTTTTTTCTATAACGTAATAAAACGTAAATTTGGTCAGAGGGCCTCTCTGCTGTACAGTGACACAGATTCTTTGGTCTTAAAGGTGTTTTGTGATAATTTTTATGACTTTATAATTGAAAACCCCGAACACTTCGACACATCGAATTACAAAGAGGGAAATAGCTTTAATGTTCTCAAGGGTGTATCAATTTTAGGCAATATGAAGGATGAATTTCCGGCCGACCCGATAATTAGTTTCTATGGTACAGGGGCCAAGGCTTACTATATACAATCTGTGGCAAATGAACTGAAAAAGGCGAAAGGTGTAAAGAAATCCGTTATTACAAAAGAGCTGTCAAAAGATGACTACAAGCAAATCGTAGAACAGGGAGTTCAATAATTCGAAAAATGAATACTTTTCGAAGTTACCTATATACTATGTATACGGAGATGAAAAATAAGGTTGCGTTGTCGTGCTACGACGATAAACGTTTTGTCATCCCCAATACAACAAAGACTCTACCATGGGGGCATTCGGACATTGTATTTTTTCAAACCGAGCCTGAGCAAAATGTGGAATGGCTTATGTCGGCGATAGATAGCGTACAGGTTGCGGGTGATGTTGTGAATGAGCGACATGAGCGAAATGAAAATTTGGAGGCATTAATTTTAGCAATAGCCGAACTTGAGCCACAAAATCTTCTATGAAATGTAACGCAAAGGCAGTAAACTTTTAATTAGCAAATCTCGTAGTTCTGGTAAATTCATTTTTGTACATAGTAATAATTAAAAATATTTTATTTTTTGTAAGAACTTGTAATGTAAAGCGCTAGAGTAAAGTAAAGTATCTGTATATATATACTGTATCCCATACTAATGTAATAATGTTGTAAATGATGGATTCAAATAAATAATGTGTTTAAAATCATATGTGTAAAATATTCTATGAAATATAGTGTTGTAATGAGAATTATTAAGGCGCCCTCTAGGTCGAATCTCTGAACATCAAGTTGCCAATCTGTTTTGTTGGTATCCCGTGCATAGATGCAGAGAGACAGAGAGAGGGCGACAGCTAGCCGTTCCAGTGGAAGATGACGCAACCCCCATGTCTTCAATTACATAATATTGTTAATTTTTTAAAATAATATCCACTGGCATACTACCTTACTATAATACAATAAATGCCAATCTGTTTTGTTGGTATCCCGTACATAGATGCAGAGAGACAGAGAGAGGGCGACAGCTAGTCGTTTCAGTGGAAGATGACACAACCCCCATGTCTTCAATTACATAATATTGTTAATTTTTTAAAATAATATCCACTGCCATACTACCTTACTATAATACAATAAAATATAAACTAAAACCATAGCGTTTTATAACGCAAAGGTAGTAAACTTTTAATTAGCAAATCTCATCATTTTTGGGGAAATTCGATGTAAATTATGCAATGAAATAAATAGTGTACTTATTACTAATAACTGAAAAGATTTTATTTTATATAAGACGACGCTCTAAAATCATATATATATATTAGTTGAAGTTTAAGGTTGATCACACACATTGTATGATTGTAATCTAAAGTACTAGAGAGTACAGATATAGGTCCCATACTAATGTAATAATTTTTATAAGACGATGCTCTAAAACCATATATATTAGTTAAAGTTTAAGGTGGCCCAGACATTGTATGATTGTAATATAAAGTACCTACTAGAGTATAGTACTATATCTGCATATACTAATGTATTAATTTTGTAAATGATGGATTCAAATAAATATAACATGATTTAATATGTTATCATCTCATATTCCCCATGTAATCGTATTTCTATAATCAGCCTTCAATTCAAGATCAACAAGCCAGCGACCTTCAACATGTGAAACGAGGCCGCAGGCTATAGGATGCAAGGACAAAGTCAAATATGTCATCATTTCATATTCCCCATACAATCGTATTTCTATAACAATTCAGCGACCTTCACTTCAAGATCAGCAATAAGTTAGGTACAGCTAGCGACCTTCAACATGTGAGACGAGGTCAGAAAGATATAGGGCTGCTGTTAAGGGGGCGAAAGTCGTCTGAGGGGGGTACCAACGCCAAGTTACAGCCAATAAGAGCAGAGGGTGAAAAGACAGGGTAGCTAAGTTAGCTCAAGCCAAGCGACGCCAATTCTTTTCGTCTCCACAACCTCCGGGGGTAGTTTAAAGTGCTCTCGTGCTCCGCCGTTTTTTTGTGTGGCATTTTTCAGTTTTGTGTTGTTTCTCAGTTATTGTTTATACAGTGTAAAAATGGTAAGAGACGGTGAGAACAACGATTGTCATAACCATGGTAGGCAAGTTTTAATTGATCCGGCGACGCGGCTCACGGTAATGACCTTTCTTACCAATTATAAGGCGTCGTCGGACATGTCTGAAGACTCGGGACCCATTGATATCGCCGACAAACAGCCCCCCGAGGTGCCACAATTTGTAGGGTATTATGAAAACATCTCACCACCTCGGAGAGAGCTCCACGCATCTAATTATGTGGATTATGGGGTTCCGAGTGCATGTGTGGCCAATGCAGATGGGGCCACACTTGCCGATATCGACGACCTAATGGGCATACAGCTTGCCTACCATGGATATGGCAATTCTCCATGTACAACTGCGACTGCCACAGAAGACATCCCTGTGTTACATGTGATGAGTCAGGACTTCGGTAAAGTTCACCCCGACGCCACTGACTTGTTGCATGGCACCCAGATATCAGATATACCCGCGTCGACTGCAATCAGCGGTGAAGTCGACGTCGGTATATCTAATAAAATAGAGTGTCAGCCGCAGTGTCTCACCATCACCGACATTACAAACCAACAGCATGTGATTTCTACTCCGGTACTCAATGTGAAGTCGCGATCGGTGAGGCCAAAATATAAAGCACGCCGCCCCATAAAACGTCGTGTAATAAAATCGGGGAAATTTAAAAATAGGGCCCGTCGTCCCATAAAAACATCGAAAGGGGCATCTGCAAAAGTGCAAATTATGGGCGATGGGGCCATTTTAAGGGGGTTGCTCACGAAGCCAGCTGTTTTGCCCACTCCCACCTGTCTTGAAGTGCAAAATCTTGCAACTCCAAGAATAGATGGCGGGTGTGCAAAATGGCCGGCTTCAAAGGCGGTGGTGTCATCGATCGTAACTTAGGCAAATACAACATCACCAATAGACCGGAGTAGTCCGATTCTGAATCAGGAATCCGCCATCGTGACAGTTGATTCTGATTCAGAATCGGAGATTTACGCTCATAAGGACCATGCGCGTTTAATTAAAAATTTTATCAACGTGTAACCCCATTATATAATACCTCTACCATGTGATCATCTAATGACCAGGGTGGTGTTTCACACCTAAAGTCGGTGGAAGATGTGACGTCTTCTGCGGTAGGAGCACCTGGAGATTCTACCGGCTGCATCTCAGGCCCACAATCACTACTAGAACTTATACAGCAGTCTTGTACATCTGCCATGGCGTGATACTGTAGAGATGCTCTGAGGAGTTGTGAGTATATATACATAATGCTACCCCAACCACTGGTATTTTATTGATAGGGTCTATTGCACAAATAAAGCAATATTATTCCCAAAGTCACGTCAATGTTTCACTATATGCACAATATATGTCTTAAAAGTAAACTGCACTATTTTATTAGATTGTCTGTACTAAACAACTAAAACTAATCTATCTATGCTGTTTTTATTCAACTTTCCTATTTTTTTTCAGAGGAGTTGCAAACACAAAAAACCTGGACGGGTTTTAGCACCACCAGCCCACTCTTACAACTTGCACAATACTCGTTTGGGAAGGCCTGTTGCAGGGTTGTTGTTGTGTGGATGTCAATATGTTTATGACTTGCAACCCCCACTGCAAGTTTATAAGAAACGAAACATCGTTCGCGGAGTTGAATCCTCTCGTTCTGGGTACCATCCTCCGGGACCACATCCACATCCGGGACAAACGATGTGGTATTACACCACAACTGCTCAGATTTGTCAAGATCTTCAGTTGACAGGTACTTTTCACAATACGCTGTCTCTTCTTGTTCATCTGCAACTTCGTCGCCGAAGCCTTGATCTGACTCATCATCAGAGTCTGGTGGCTCAGCGGCGTCACGATTAGCTAGCCGACGCAAAAACTTAAAATCTGCGCCACGTTGACATGCCATTGTTACACTTTATATGGAGGGAAGTAAACTAACTATTCTATGCGGCCTCCTCTTTTATAGAGGCTGTCTGTACTAGTAGATCAAAGCTCTAGTGGAGACAAGGCCAAACATTGTACACGGTCATGGCCAGATCTGACAATGTTAGGTATTGTACTAGTCAGGGTCAATAGCAAAGCTTAAACTGCAAAGCTGTATTATTTGTTGCCAAGGACATCAGTGGTCCAGGTCAGGCATTGCACTATAACCAAAAAACTTATGTTCTCACAGATTAGCAAATAATTATAAAATACTAATTAAATACACTTATAAATCTACAATATTTAATTTAGTAAAATAAAACATAATAATTACTATAAAATGATACAACACTAATTTCACTCATTTATGGTAATATAATAAACGTTTTACATGGAGCTAATAAAGCCTGTCTGAACTGGACCACCTAGAGCGTTGTAACTTAACATTGCGTCGTGGATAATTAGGGCATAGACCCTCATTTGTTCAGGAAATTTTGTTTTTCGAGTTTCGAATTCGATTTTTACGTCAACCGTCGATGATTTCAATGCTTCTGGCTGACGAGAGCAGTCCAAAACAAACAGGGGGTTTTTTCTAAACTCCCCAAGATCCATCATTGGTTCAGCCATGTCTTTACCATAATAGCTACGCTGAAAATTTTCATATGCAAAATATGCTGGCGTATCTAGCTTCTTGTCGAAATCCAAATTCCAGCGCTCGTATGGATAAACTTCACTATTTAGAAATAGTCGAATATTATTAATATCAGCATGTACAAATTTGGTGGCATCTTTTGTTCGATTATCTGAGTGTGTATTATTTTGAAAGCCAATAATTATGTAGCGAGACCTCTCCATACTGGATGTTGTTTTAATTGCCCATATGTCAGAGGTTACAACCTCTGACATATGCCTAACCTTTACGTAGGCTAGGCAATTCATATAAATCCCACATACGGTAGGCTATCTTAATTTTTGTATTATGGCTTTTCCTAATCCTGTCGTAAAGTTTTAGCTTTTGTCGATCGTCAGGTACGATGTGCCTTATTTTCCACTCGATTTTGTTAATTTCCAGTGTGGCATCAACGTCACCAATGTATGAATCTTTAAATGAGCGGGCTATTATTAAAATAAGCTCCTGTTTAGCGTTCATTAGTCCTTTAAAATTATCTTCGGTAAAGCCAAATAGATATTTTAGAGATAACCTCCCACTGAATATGTTGCTACCATGGTCTAAAATATCCTGTTTATGTTCTGTTAGCCCCCAGCCTGACGTCAGCAGAGTTTTTGCATGTGATTCAGAAAATGATACCATGGACTTCATTGTAGTAGTAACACCAGGCTTACGAATTTCTGCAACCTTTTCTCCTCCCATTTCAAGACGCATTTCTTCGAATAGAAATGCCAATGCATTATTGGATAAGTAACATTTTTTAGTGGCATCACTAGGTGTAAATTTTCCCTCTATGAATATGTAGCTGTCGGCAATGTCCAGAATCAAATCTTGAAAATTTATGCAGATGTGGACCTCGTCTGAATTTTTAAACTGCGGGGAACCATATGGCTTGTATGTATGCTCGTGTAGAGTAATCAACGAATTATCCAGAAGAGGTTCGCCAAAAAGTTGAAGTTTCTCGCTGGTTGCAGTGGACACCATTTTATTGCTATCAATTTCGGAGCTTTAATCCAATAGATCGGAGAAATGTACGATCCTTAGTTGACAGTCTATGTCGTCTTAACTGTTTAACACCCTTACGTGGAATGACTCGATTATCACAACGGGTCTTGTTTTTATTACGACTAATGCATAATGTGGGCAGTCTAGTGTGGTTATAACAGAAGCCCATTTTAGTCTGATGTCGATATTACGTCAATTTCTTCAATTCTAGCTTCACAATAATTTTTTCGCCACGAAAGTTAATTAAATGACCGCTGTCGTCCAATATCCGTCGAGTGATGTTATCGATAAACTGCCGTTTTTCTGGTCCAACAGGCAAATATATTATATTACCAGGCTCCCTGGAAAGTTTATATCCCGGTTCAACATCTATATCAAACTCGAACATGGTGTGCGATTCTTCGGTATTCAAATAAGCTCCATAGATAATATTGCAATCTATACGTATCATCCTTACTTTCATAATCTCAACGGGCAGGGTAGATTCGTGGACCGTGTTTGGTTGTAAATGTACCGCCTCAAACCCCAATAGGGCACCTATTGAGTTTTTCTGCGTAAAGTCTATTTCACACTTTGACCAAATCTCACATTTTAATGTATTGCTGTTTGCCTTTAAGAAGAACACCTTTGATGAGTCCTTTTCACCTATACCCATAACGTTTAGCAATGCGAGATAGATTTCATCAATTTCGTAGGCACCTACAGGTATATAAACGGTGTGGAAACCATAGGTGGAGTTAATTGTATATAGAAAATAATTATTTGTTTCATCGACGTTGAATATCGAATTGTATGAGTAGAATCCAGTTAATCCTAATCCATATCGACCACACGTATCTAGCTGGATGGGTGGGTAAAACTCTGTACTAAGCACACTTGAATATCAGTCTGGAGATGTTTGGGTAACTTATCCCACACTAATGCAATTTCATGTGCTGCACAGCCGATCATTACCTCTTTAGGCATGTCTGAAAGTTGTTGTTTGGTCATCTTGAGCAAACTACGTACTCTAGAGTATGCGAGTAGCGAGTGACCCATTCGTTTAATGCTGTCTCGATCCATTGCATCCGTCACCGCAGAGTTTTATTTCACTTTAGGGAGAGATACTTTAGGCACAAGTGACCGCACCACACTGTATCGAAATTTTGTTGTCTCTTATAATTATAGTAGATTTTATCAGCAGATTTTAAACTCTTGCGCATGTATCCAATCAATTCTGTAGGAGGCGGCAAATCTCCAAAACTGTCAAAATATGTGACTAAAGCACCCCGTTTTTTATATGCCACCCAATGGGTTCCAGGGCCCTCTATACTGTCCAAATTTATTATGGCGGATTCATTGCGGCGTGGTCCAGAGCTAGGTAGACCATCACGCATAAAAACACCCCGAAAATAAGGTATTGCCATCTTCTTAGCATAATATGTAAGATCGATGTCCATAAGAGCTCTCCGTGGTAGGGTGTTTAATAGTTTTTTGAATTCTGTGGTTTAAGATAAAGACCCAATCCTTTGCGATATGATTTCAAATATAGCCCTTTGCCTGTTTTTCCTACAGCAATTCCCTCCATTTTTCTATTATGGCGATTTGCCTCTGCTAATTCCTCTCTGCCCACCTTTGCATCATTTACGGCTTTCGCTATGCTTGCAGCAGATCCAGCTATACTGCCCAACGCAGACAATCCTGCAAAAATAGGTATTAAAGGAAGAATTCCACCAACTTTGGGTATTGGTATTATGCGAGGTGTGCGAATATTACATTTTCCGCCGGCTGCCCTCAAGTGTTGCCGTGCTGCCTGCAATACAATTTTTGCTGCTTTCTTTGTGTCTTTTACGGCAATTTGTCGACCACCCGCTTTCCGCAGCCTTTTTCGCACCTTATGAACTATTCCGGAGCCAAAAGCTATTTTTCTATTGTTCTTTTTATTATTTTTCTTCTTTTTTATGTTTTTTCTCTTTCGAGCATGGGATTTCTTAGATGTGCAACCCATGCCAAAACGCTGCTTTCCCTTCATTATTGTTGTAACTAGCCAAGCAGCCGCCTTTTCTCCAATGCTTGCGTCTTTAGATCTAACTCTCTCCCATGCAGTCTGTTTAAGTTGATAATCTGCCTTGTGCCGAGCTGCTAGATTAGTCGAGTTTTGATCATATGCAATATCGTGATGCTTACATGCAATATCTAATTTGTTTATGCCAGGATCACCTCGTGCTAATCTTTTATGTAGTTTAGTGCCTGGACCACAATATTGAAATGATGGTAGATGTAATTCAAATGGAAGTTTATTTATTAGGGAATTAACTACCCCTCCACCTATCTTTACTAAACGCCTTTTACTTGTGCGTCGCTCGGTGGATAACATTTAAATAGTGATTGTAAAACATATTGCAGCTTATATAGTCTTCAGCTGTGGTACGATGCGTATAGTAAAACAGAAACAAAGTTTTCCCATAGATAATTTAGATGCAAAGGTTGGGTGCGGATTGGATGGGGCTAAGAAGCGACATGGACCACTATTACCATCAACTGTTCGCGGTATCATAATTGGACCTTCAAACTGTGGCAAGACAAATGTAATGCTATCTCTGCTTACCGACCCCCTCGGAATGTGTTTTGCAAATGTATACCTTTATTCAAAATCGCTAAATCAACCAAAGTATGAGTACTTATATAATGTTTTAGCACCGATTGATGGATTGGGATTTTATACATTCCGTAATAATGCACAAATAGTTGAGCCCTCCGAGGCAAAGCCGGATTCTGTTTTTATATTTGATGATGTAATATGTGAGAAGCAGGATGTTATAAGATCATATTTTAGTATGGGTCGGCATCGTAGTGTGGATTGTTTCTATCTCGCTCAGACATATTCTCGTGTACCTAAGCAGCTCATTAGGGATAGTAGTAATTTTATTGTTTTATTTAAACAGGATGATATGAATCTGCATCATATATTTTCTGATCATGTTTCACCCGAAATAACATTTAAGCAATTTCAAGATATGTGTGCAGAGTGCTGGAAAGATAAATATGGATTTTTAGTGATTGATAAAGATAGGGAAGTACATGAGGGAAGATACCGAAAAGGCTTTGACAGTTTTATATATCCCTGATATATTAAAAAACAACTCAGTCAACAGACATCGTAGGTGTTATATCAGAAATATTCGTGTACATATAGCAATTTATATTGCCGACAATGATGAAAAATAATGTTAATACTGCGGAAATTAACAATGATATAAGCTTAAAACGTCAGCTGGTCCTCGCAACAGACGCTGTACGTAAGAAATTCAACTCCATTAAGAATATGAATGCAGAGAATCGGCTAGCGCTTGAGAATATATATGAGCCAATAACAAAACCATTAAAACTAATATCCTCAGCGTCAGAGGTAAAATCACACACCCAACCGATGCAAAAGAAGATGCCTAGCCGAAGGGTATATTCAGAGGATAGTGATGATGCCACTACGAGCACCTTAAAGGTGACACCTGATAGACCGCAGCCGCCATTTTCATGGAAACACCGCCAACATCAATATTTACCACACCTGGTTCAGAAACTTCTTTTATTGATAGTCCGAAAGAAATACATCATATGGTTAAAAAGCACATAGAAAATCTAAAGTCTGGTAGTGCTAAATATGATACAACATATGGTGTTCGTGTAGATGCTGCTACAGGTAAACTACACATTGGTAATGCCGAAATACGTTTTTCCAATGGGGATATTGTCCTGTGGCGTGGTAATAAGAAACTTGGAGAATATCCGGGTAGTTCCGAGTTGTACGATAGAATATTTCTGAAATATCCCCCGATACTGGATAATGATGAAGAAGTTAATACCACAGACAGTGATGGTCGAATCTATGGGAATATATTAAAAATTACAAGGGCCCCATATAAAAATTATAATATGAATAATGGCCTGAACAATAGCAAAGGAAAAAAATTCCGTCTCATTATAAAACCACTAGTATCTACTGCAGTATTAACGAGATCCGCCAAAAAAGGTTTAGGGGTGTCAAATATACCTACCCAGAAATTATACAACAATAGACCTGTGGATTACGTCTACTAGAACAAGCCCCAGGAATTGGTAGCCCGCCTCCGTCTGCTGTGGAGTTCAAAAATGGCTGGTAACAACAATGTTGATAATGAGATACTAAATCTGATTCAAGAACTGAGGGAAGAGAAAATAGTGTATTAGAAAATAATATGCCGTCAATAGTAGCTATAATATACTTTGACACACCTAAATAGAATCATATGTAATCAGAAATGGCTAGTGTAAAGAACACCATTGATAAGTTTGGTAGTAGAAGGACAGGTCCGAACAAGTCCATTATTCTACGCGGACCGCCGGGTGTTGGCTTTCAGCTCACCAGCGCAGGGCATTTCGATATTCCGAATTGACGTTTAACGAATGTTGCAAATGCCATTGATGATGGGGATGCCGTATCATGCGATTTTTTATACAATTATATAAAGAAATATAGTGATGAAGCTAACAAAGTTTTGAACGAGAAGACGAGTGAGATAGAAACACATAGTGCTGCCATAAAACAAAATAATAGTGAAATTATCAAATTGAGACAATATGTCGATAAAAAACTCTCATCTCTAGGCTTCAAACGTACTAAGGGTGGTGATATCGATATTCAGAATAAGCATTTAAAGAATATTGCAGAACCCGCGGGTGGTGCAGATGCTATAACTCGTGATTTCCTCTATAATTATATAAAAAAATATAATGATGGTGTTAATGGAGTTTTTATTGAGAAAACGAATGAGTTGGTTAAACTTAGTAAGGCTATAAAAAATATTAGACAATCCCTTACTGAGCTGAAAGATTATGTTGATGAAAAATGTTTATTAATTACGGCTAAATCATAATTATAATGCTTTAAATGTTACAACATTAGCAAAGTGAGCCACACTAATGTAGAAGTACACACACATGGAGCACAGATGTAATACTTTTGAATGACAATAAAGATAAATTTCAAAATAAGTAAAGATATGATGGCTAGTAATGTGAAATTACAGGTTGTTAATGAGTTGCATCGATCAGCACGTAGAAATTTTCGTAGAAGAAGAACCGTGATTAAAGGTTATGGTGATTTATGGCAGATTGATTTGGCTGAAATGCAACCCTATGCTGATAATAGAGGTCATCGTTATATTCTAGTGGCCATTGACTGTTACTCCAAGTTTGTGTGGACGAGGCCTGTAAAAAGCAAAACCGGTAAAGAAGTGATGCAAGCTATAAAGAGCATTTTCCAAGAATCTAATTACTTCCCCGTTAATTTACAAAGTGACAATGGTACGGAGTTCTACAATAGATATTTCTCCGCATTAGTTAGGCAACACAACATCAATCATTATTCAACATATAGTGTAAAGAAAGCTGCAATAGTGGAGCGTGTAATACGCACCTTAAAAAGTTTATTTTATATAAAGAATTTTCAGTTCGAGGTAAATACAAATGGCTGGATATTTTACCTAACATTACAAAAGTTTACAACAACCGAGTACATCGAACAATTGGTATGAAGCCTGCTGATGTTACGCCAACATCACGTTTAAATATGTATAATCATATAAAAATTGCATAAAAGCCCAAATTTCGAATTGGAGATGTAGTTCGAATAAGTAAATATAAGGGAGTATTTGACAAAGGATTTACACCCAACTTCTCAACAGAACTTTTTAAAGTAGTGAAAATAAACATAACAAATCCTACAACTTACCTGCTTGAAGATATGTTTTCTCGACCAATTAAGGGGTGTTTTTATGAGCTGGAATTACAAAAAACTAAATACTCTGATGTATATCTTGTGGAGAAGATCCTAAAGAAAAGGAACAACAGAGTATTTGTGAAATGGCTGGGATTTTCGGAGGATCACAACTCTTGGATTGACAAAGCTGATATAGTTTAATATGTTGTATGTTTAGAGATTGCTTACTACATTATTTTCACAATGAAATTTTTTAAATGTTAAATAATATTGCTTTTAATGAAACTTGTACACAAAATATACACTATGTTTTAAATGTATTATGTAACCAGGTCGTTAATAAAACACATGCAACCTTATCGGTATGTCTTTTATTTATTCTTTGTTTGAAATCATCAACAAGCTAAATAAAACGAACGTATACAATACATAAAAATATATTTCTTGAAACATAAATTTACATTGAAAATGGCATCACATGTATATTCACTTATTAATGTAGCTAGTCATCTTCATCTATATCTTCACCCTCTTCCCCATCAACAGATTGTTTTAGCTGATATTTCTCAATAACTTCTTTAGGTAAAAACTCCTCAATTTCGTATAGAAAATGTTTCAAATTTATACAGACCATCTCTTCACAAAATACATCTAAACTTGAATGGCCACAGCAATATCTTTTACATATATTTACACCCATGCCGTACCTAGTAGAATCCTCTATAAGACGACGACTTTCACTGGCATCCCAACAATAATCTAGATCGTAGTTGGAGGCGTGCAGGGCATCCATACTTAAGTCGTATAATTGGGAAGATAACCTTTCAATAGCTGAATCGATGTTCTCTGCTTTTGGCCACCCTTGAGCTGAATATTGCATCCACATATTTGCTGCTTATCTGGAAATTAAATATTCAAATAAAGAAAAATTATAAATATATTTTAATTAGCTACTTACACGGATGAGATAGATGCAATTTAATTTTAAAAATAGTTATGTTTTAATTAAAATAGGAAAAATGAGCAAATGAGTAACCCCAATGAATTAAGTATTATGAATTTATGATTATTTCACTATATACTACTTATTAATTAGTTAATGCTACAAAAATATGAATACTATACATTTTAACTGCTGCTTGAGAATCACTCAATGTAGTTCAATGTTATTAAGGACCTAGATTTTGCACCGCCAAAGATTGGACGACTCTGTCCTAAATATATTAGCGTATATTTATCGTTTGATGAGTTTATTGTATCAACAATATTCGACTGTAATAGTTCCCCGACTCGTTTCGGTAAAAAGGATTTAAATGTAAGCACAGCATTTTCATCAAATAAAACCGCAATTAGCGACTTTCCAAATCGCGTATCAACTGCAAGTATTTCTTTTATTATATATGGCTTATCTACGGTTAGCGATTTAATTGGTTTTTGTTCTATAAAGGGAACATCTTTACCGATAAGCTCATTAAGTTTTGATAAATCAGCATTTGAGACTGCCATTTCTAAATGAACAAGCTATATACACGGTGGGCCATTTTAATCTATGCACCTGAAAAACTCAGTAAGTTCGCATCCTATCAAAAAATGACCTTTATAAAAGTTGTAGGATACAAAGGGGGTCAAACAATAGTGACCTTGAATTTGACCTTCAAGCTGACCTTCAAAGTCAAATCAAGGTCAACTTGAGTTTTTTAAATGGAAACCGCTATTTTTTACACCGGAATCGGAAAGAGTGGGAGATTTTACGTCCGAATATGCTCTCAGATCATCTGACCTCGATGACCTCAAAGGTCAGATGAAGGTCCGTATGGGGTAATCAGGACCTCACCGAAAAAAACATTATCTAAACGTAAAATTTCGCGCTCATTCGATTTTTAATGTCAAAATAAAGTGTTTTCATCTAAAAAAGAAATTTTACCTTGAAATAACCTTGAAAGTTATCGCCAAGGTCAAAATAAAGGTCAACACTGAATTTCTCGTTAAAAATTACTCAAATTATGATCTTCATTTCTTCGACAACACCTTACATAAGAATGTTGACAGCTACCCAATTATTTCGTATTTATGACCTTCACCTGACCTTTGAGGTCATCGAGGTCAGATGATCTGAGAGCATATTCCGATTCCTGTGTAAAAAATAGGGGTTTCCATTTAAAAAACTCAAGTTGACCTTGATTTGACCTTGAAGGTCACTGCCAAGGTCAAATTTAAGGGCACCTTTGAATTTCTCGTTAAAAATTACTTAAATAATGACCTTTACTTTTTCGGCAATACCCTACCTAAGATTTTTCATAGCCATCCGATTATTTCGTATTTATGACCTTCATCTGACCTTTGAGGTCATCGAGGTCAGATGACCTGAGAGCATATTCGGACGTAAAATTTCCCGCCCTTTCCGATTCCGGTGTAAAAAATAGGGGTTTCCATTTAAAAAACTCAAGTTGACCTTGATTTGACCTTGAAGGTCAGCTTGAAGGTCAAATTCAAGGTCACTATTGTTTGACCCCCTTTGTATCCTACAACTTTTATAAAGGTCATTTTTTGATAGGATGCGAACTTACTGAGTTTTTCAGGTGCATAGATTAAAATGGCCCACCGTGTAGTGAAAACTTTCAATAAATATAATATAAATAACCCTCACTTAAAACGGTTGAGATCACAACACTATGCTCACTTAGCTGTAGGAGATTTAAACTAACTATAATTTTGTTTGGCTGCCCTGATCTATTTTATAATCATACAACCACTACGTCACATCAGACCCTCCCCCCCCAACTCATACCCACAGATTTACATTCCGATCGCATAGTCAAGGGCGATATCCACAAAGCTTGTTCAAGGTCACGCAAAGAGAGTCGAGAACGACATCATTCAAGGTCAAGATCACCCATCGACCTCGTTCAAGGTCATGGTTACCCACCGACCTTTTTCGAGGTCAAGGCCAAGGTCATCTCAAGGTCACCCGACGTCGAATCAGTAGCGTTCAAGGTCACACGAGTCAAGGCCAAGGTGATCTCAAGGTCACCCGACGTCGAATCGGCCGCGTGCAAGGTCACACGGTTCAAGGTCACCGCACCTCCGCGCCCAAGGTTAGAGGAGGGGTCCAACCGTCTATACTTCTCTACTTCTATATTTGACAGCATTTGACGTTTGACTCAGTGGCGTTTACCATTTTTCGTGTTTAAATTGTTTTACTGAAGTTTCATTTGCGTTTAAAACAGTATTTTTCAATAATATACAGTTTCAGAGAGTCCTAAATAAGGTTTTTAATTTTGTATTTCTTAAAAATACATAATTATTATTTATAAATTTGTAGGCAAAGGAGAAATGGAATTTTCGGTAGAAAATGATAAGTTTCTGCTAGAAGCTTATTTCCGTAGTGGACAGCACGACGAAAATGGTTGGAAGTATTCAATGAACTCATGCCATTTGCAGTTTCAACAAGAATTTCCGGACCATGAAGTTGTTGATTATGATACATTTTCAATACATGTTCGAAGGCTAGTTGAGCGCTTTCATAATACTCTGGCAGCGTTTGTAAAGGCAAATCTCCAGGAAGAAGGTCGCTCTTAACAGAAGTAGTTTTGGAAGATGTAGAAAATTGGCTGCGCGCAAGCCCTACTAAATCCTTGCGTCAGTTATCTGCTCAAACAGGTAATTCCTCGAAAGATAATTTATTTTTAGAATTATTTATGATTATAAATGTATGATTTGCAGGAATATCTCTTGGCTCATGTCACAGAGCAGTAAGAAAGCTACATCTTCATCCATATAAGTTACTGTTGTGCAGGAATTATACCCTCTAGATTTTGAAAAACGTGTACAGTACTGTCTCTGGTTTAATGAAAATTTGAACGATGATGATACGTTGGACCTATAATTTTTTTCAGATGAAGCATGGTTTCATTTAACTGCCTATATTAACTCACAAAATTATTGTTTATGGAATACGGAAAACCCTCATATTTTACGTGAAACATCTCTGCATCCCATTAAAATTGGTGTTTGGGTAGCTATTTCACGTCGTAGAATAATAGGACCAATTTTATTTAATGAAAATGTTAATGGTGAAATATACCGACAACAAATTCTACAACCATTTTTGGAAGAGCTCTGCTGAAGAGCTGAGATGACGAAATTCACCATGGATTTTTCCAGCAAGATGGAGCAACTGCCCACACATCAAATGAGACTGTTGCGTTTATTAGGGAATATTATGACGACCGGCTGATTAGTCGAGACAGATGGCCACCACGTTCTCCTGATCTTACGCCATTGGATTACTATTTGTTTGGGTTTTTAAAAAATTCAATATATACTAATCGTTTGCATACAGTCGAAGAACTTCAAGAGGCCATCAGAAATAAAATTATGAGTATTACTCAAGAAAATCTGCAAAATGTTTTTAATAATATGAAAAGAAGAGTCAATATGTGCATACAAGCCAATGGCGAACATATTGAGCATTTGTTGTGAACAATATAACTTAATGTTTTACGAAAAGATTTAAAATTTTTTTCCAAAAAATGTGATTTATGTTTGTAAAATGAGAAATGTTGAATATGAAATAAACGATATTCTGGTTGATCATAAAAACATATTTTAGTAAATTGTTTTAATTTGTAAATTGTGATTAATCGGTGGTTTTACTTGAAAAACTTTGCGAGTTAATGTTGGTCGATATTCTGCTCTGGTATGTACTGTGTAATTATAGTTTTGCTGGTATTTTTTAAATGATTTTAAATAAGAAGCACTAACCTAGATATTTAAAATTACGTTACGAGTTAAAAAATACCTACTGTATTAAAAATATTTTCTTTGGTTAGTTGCATGACATACTCTACAGGTTTACATATAAATTAATATTACATCTATTTTGTCAGTTTATTCCTAGGTTGATTGTAATCACATGAACAAAGTAGTTTGAAGTTCGAAGAATGTAGAATATAAAGCTAAAGTTGTTTTCACTACTGTGTATAGTTTTGTAACTTTCTGTGACAATCTTTATTGTACAATTATATTGCAAAGAGAATTTTTATGGTGTATCACACGGTAATAAGAAAATTACTAAGACTTCTTACTGTGCTTCTTACTAAAGATAAAATGAAAATCATTTATAGGTATATAAGTAAGTACTAACAACAATTGTTTGTCTTGACAGAACGGAAACATTGAAGATTCTGGAGTAATGAGTGTTAGTTATTTTACCTGTACGGCTACTAATTATTACTAACTGAAATTGGCTTTATGAAACATGTTACAATATAACTTCAGAACTTTCTCTATTGTTACTTTGTAACTTCCAGTGTACGTACAATGTTTTCAACAAATTGTAACGAAAATAGATTATGCTTTATTAAATTCTTTCTTTCCCTCACATGTAAAACTCCAAATTATAATTTAAATTATAGAAGGAAAACTAAATTGTTCTTGTAATTGAACAACGTACCTGCTGCTAAGAAACACTAAAATGAAAGTGTTTTCCTACCTACATTTACTAAAATATGAATATTAGAACCATAAATTTATGTTTTTAAAAGGCTCCACAATTCACAGTTTGAATAGGTTAAACTGGTGATACATAGGAATAGAATAACAGCAACAACACAAAATAAGAACTATTATTTTTAATAAATTGTCTTTATTTAATTTTTAACATAACCTATATTTACTGACGTACCATGGAACAAGAAGTATAAGAACAAATCAAATCAAACCAGTAAATTCCCTTGCCTGCGCTCATGATTCTAGTGCAGATAACAAAAATAAAAAGACGGCACATAAAAAAACATTATGAAGCGGCACGGACAATCATTCATCGACTCTCTGTATATGTAAACTGTACGTGTATCCTAAAAAAAGGTATTTTTACCGATTTTCTAATTGGAAAAGCATTTTGCTTCAGTATTTTGGTAATCAGAAGTGTTTGGCAGTCAGTACTATCGATTCCGTTAGCAATATTTCTCATAAGAAAATAATGAAAATAACCTATCTGAAGTTTAATTACTTTGACAGTTTTTCTAGGGAGGTGCTTGTCTCGTTAGTGCAATCTCATATCGGGAGATAAAATGAGAAAAAATTTGAGACGGATGCGACTCGAGATTTTCGAAGACGAAATAGACGTAGATGGAGTCCACGTATGGTCTCGAAAAAAAAATCTCAAAGGATTAGAGAAAGGACTGACCAATCGCGTGAAGCCCTTCTCGAAGCTGTAAAAATGAGAAGAGTGGCAAGGGGGTTCCCCGAAAAGTCGGGATTTCGGCGGGCGTGACGGGACCATTAGGCGCGAGGACAAACGCCGGTGCTAGCCGCATCTCTCTCGCCGAACGGCGATCGACAACAATTTTGCAGGTTTTTTGAAAAAGCGTTTAAATTGGGAAAACGCGTAAGAAACGGGACGAAAATACTCTTACGCATTGGAAAAAGGCCGGGGGCGACCTCTGGTCGCCCGCGGGAATCGCTCCGCGATCCCCGCTTGGAGGAGATAGCTTTGAAGCTTTGTGGATGCGGCGACGGAATTTAGAGCGAGACAGAATCAACGCGTTTTAATATATATGGAATATGGACTCACAGAAACTGTTTTTTCTTTAACATGGCTTACTTGGAATTAATTAAATAAGGAAGCATAAATTTTTTTTGGATTTACAGAATTTCTATTAATAACTTAGAAACTGTTATCACAGTCTACACATAAAATAAGTCCGCTCACACAAAATAGAAGGCATGTAGAATGAGCATTGCTTATTTTCTCAATTTTTTTGTTTAAATATTTAATCTGAGGCATGTGTTTTGTTGTTGATAAACCATTTTAAAAATATCAAATATTTTTTAATTATATTATTGTAGCAACCGCGTAGTAGTTATGAAAGATATGTCGTAGGTACCTACATTAAATTTCGAAGGAAGTGCCCTAGTGACATAAATAATGTTTGCCTACTATAACTTATCAATATATCTAGGTAAAAAAAAATAATTTTCCAACTGGAAATCTAGGTTATTACTAGAAATACACCTTTTTCTGTTTTTCCATTTTACAATACAATACTCATTAATAACATTTTACAGAACAACTTATTTAAGTTTTAGAAGTATTTTATATTTATGTACGTACTGCTAACACATGCAACTTATTACTAGTTAAATGATTCATGAAAATTTACAGTGCATTCTCAGTTTACAATTTACTTAAAAATTCAGTACGTGTAAAGAGTATCATCTGTCTGAATGTAATTTTGCTTGAGTATTTTCTATGTAGCCTTGAAGAAAATGTATACTAAAAAAAATTATTTCAGCAATTTAGCGTTTTATATCTCCAATGTCTTGTATTGAATGTTGTTATTTTTATTAATATAACAGAGGCACAACTAGTGCAGAAATATTATTATAATAGATATTATAGGTACTTACCTAACATTGGGCGTACAGAATTAATAAGAAGAAAAAAGAAGTTATAGAGATAAGTGAGATGCGATCTAATTTTGATGCGGGCTCAGTGAAAGGCGGAGGCTAGTCAAAAATGACTTTGATTTATATTTAATTCCGTATTTCAGTTACTTCAGTTAAAATTATGATTTTCGACTCTAAGCGTATAAGACAAGAAGAATGAAATAATTAATTAAAGATTTCAACTTAAAGAAAATACAGTGTGAAGAATAGATTGTTAAATTACAATTAGATTCTTGAGAACTTCTCAGGGAGATAATTAAATACCTATTTACATTTGTTCTTCCATTAAGAGACAATACAATTTGTGATTTTTGAAAAATATTAAATACCTAAATATTGTACAAAATTTATTTCAAATATTTGGTACCTACATAAAAATATTGGTTCGTTAGTGCTCAATGTGTTAATATTATCTCGTTTTTTAATACTACTATCCTTTTGGGATTTTCGGCATTATAAATAACTATTACATGAGCTTAAATTTTATATAAGATTGTCAAAATCCTGAATTGAAATGTCCAAGAATATTACGGGTATACTCTATTTGAAAACACAGGATCATTTGCATTGACGAGTCGCGAAATAAAAAAGTTATATGCATGAACCAGTATTTTGTGACATCCAGTATATTAAAATACACATATGGAAAAATCATTTTGACATCACATAGACAGCTATTATGTAAGACACAAGAGAAAAATAATTTAACTTTTCCCTTTGTAACGTTTACAAGCTTCTTACCTCGACTTACAAAGATTTAATCATAAAAACACATCACTTGCCTCCTTGAGCATCTTCCACAGACAGATACAATTTTTATCATTTCATCAATTTGCTTTTCAGGTCAAGTTAATATTGATAATGGTATTTAAACGGGCACAAAAATATGGCAACACTGCCGGGCTACATAACAACCGTAAGACTTATAAAAATATATACTCGGGCTACACAAACTAACGTCTTTAAATTAAGCAACTAAGTTACCCCTCTAATAATGCCCTGATTTATAGTTAAAAGAAGGATTAATGGTCACAGTATATACTCCTTTAACTCTGTAATTAAGCCCGGGTGCAACAGAGACCCGTCCGTCTCGCGGGCTCAACAACATACCTATTATAAGTATATAGCTATATATATATATATATATATATATATATATATATATATATATATATATATATATATATATATATATATATATATATATATATATATAGCTACGGAAGCTCACCTACCTTACTAGTGAATCTGCCTGTTTTGTTAATTAATTTCTTATTGTTTATAAATTAATATTTGTAAAATCTTTAGGTTGACGTTTCTAATCTAGAATTTTCATTTAAGTCATAGAATCGTTCCATTAGGTTCCGGAATCCAAAAAGAAGCTCCTGAATATTCCAGAAGCTTGAAAAATATATAAATACTCGTGATTTCAAGAGGATGGGGAGTTTTTTAGTCGAAAGCGTGAGCGCGTTAAACAGAAACGTCAAACTAAGGAATTTGTGTTGACAGTTGTGAAAAAGAGTTGAAGTTTGTATCTAGTGAAAATAAAGATTTGTGTTGTTTTTCCGAACAAGCTGGTTTAATCTGTTTGGAGGTTAGACAAACGTTACATTTGGTGTCAGAAGTGCGACGTTCCACGACGTGAAACGTTCGAGGATTAAAAAAAAAATCAAATAGTAAGTGTATGCCAGTTACCAGATCGAAATCGATAAAAATGGATGAGACCTTGACCCAATTAATGGAAATGATGAAGGAGATCAAGAATGAAGTGAAGAACAGCCAAGAAGAATTAAAAATTGAAATGAAGAACAGTCAAGATGAATTAAAAAACGAAATGAAGAATAACCAAGAAGAACTGAAGAACAGTCAAGAAGAACTGATGAACAGCCAAGAAGAACTAAAGAACAGTTTAGAAGAAAGTAATAAAAAGTTAGAAGAGCTAATGAAAGAAAAATTCAAAGATTTTGAAGAAATTGTATAAGAAGAAATAAATCAATTGAGGAATAGTATGCAAGACGAAGTCCAAATTGTAAAAGAAAGTGTGAGTACGCTGAGGTGTGAAGTCGAAGAGAGAGTCAACGAAATGCAGAAAGTCAACAGTACGTTGAAGTGTGAAGTCGAAGAGATGCAGAAAGAAGTCAACCGAAAATTCACACAGCTGTCCACGACAGGAGTTATTAAAGTTGAAGGTAATTCTGCATCTTCGAGGGTCAAGCCACCAACATTTGATGGAAAGGTACCATGGAGCACATACTTAAAGCAATTTGAGGCGGCTGCCATGGCAAATAACTGGTCCGAAGGTGAAAAGGCGATATCGTTAACTGTAGCTCTAAGAGGTGAGGCTATGGAAATCTCAAGTACGATGCCTGAGCAGAACAAAACCGATTATGAAATGCTGAAAAGTGCTCTCGAAATGAGGTATGGTGAAGCCCACATGCAACATGTTTACCAGGCTCAATTAAAGGGTAGAAGACAACGATTTTTTTCTATTCTATTTGAAGAAAATATTCAGCAATATGAGGCCGATATAGCCCGGATGGTGAAGCTAGCTTACCTACTGCCCCTGTAGAGTTCCAAGAGCAATTAGCTGTAAGTAGCTTCATAGATGGACTGCGAGACCCTGAAATCAGTCAGGCGTTGAGGTTAGCCAGAAACAAAACCATTTCCGAAGCTTTGGCGCAGGCGTTAGAAATCGAAGCTGCTCAACAAGCATCCAGACGGGGTCAAGGTAGAGCAAGGCTAATTAAATATCAGTCAGCCGACTATCGAAGTAATGACAAAAATGTGGAGGTATTGCTGAAAAGTGTTCAAGATTTATTGAACAATTTCCAAACCGAACAGAATCATATCGACTCTGCCACATTTACTAGAAGTAGACCCATCCGCTGCTGGAATTGCAGTGGCGAAGGGCATCTCAGGAATCGATGCTATTCTGCTCAACAAGAATCCAGGCGAGGTCAGGGCAGAGCAAGGCAAATTAATTATCGATCAGGTGAACAAAGTAGTGACATAAATATCGAGGTTTTGCTGAAAAATGTTCAAGATTTATTGAGCAACTTGCAAAACGAACAGAATCATACCGACTCTGCCACATTTAGCAGACGTAGACCCATCCGATGCTGGAATTGCGGTGGCGAAGGGCATCTCAGGAATCGTTGCCCTAATAACACATCTGATCAGAACCCTGAAGGCCAAGTGGCAAGGGGGCTTCAACATTTGCAAGAGGACGACTTCAAAATTGAACACCGAAGAGGACAGAGCCATCGCAACGCTGACGTTTTATCAAGGAGGCCATGCCCTCCTGATTGTAAACACTGCTCGCGACAGGAAGCTAGGGAACAGAACGAGTCCCATTGCCGAAGAATTAGCATCCAAGGCCCAGAACATTGGGATAGTAGAAGCCTTGCTACAGAACAGAGTGAAGACCCAGAGTTTGGCCCAATTTTCTAATGGAAAATAAATAAAATGGATAGACCTGATTGGCAGGATATTTCCAATAAATCTCCATCTCTGAAAAGTTACTGGGCATTATGGGACTCCCTAGTTGTAGAAAATGGCCTACTAAAAAGAGTATGGGAGAGTCCAGACGGCAATGAAAAGAACTACCAGACTGTATTACCCAGGACAAGAGTTCCAGAAGTTCTCCAAGCGGTTCATAGTGGCGTTGGTGGTGGACATTTTGGAATCAATAAGACTTTGAAAAAAGTCCGAGAGCGATTCTACTGGCTTGGGAGTCGTTCCGATGTGGAAGAATGGTGCCGGCGTTGTGAAACCTGCGCCTCTAGTAAGGGACCAATGACTCGAAGTCGCGGCCAGATGAAGCAGTACAATGTCGGTGCTCCATTTGAAAGAACAGCTATTGACATAACTGGCCCATTTCCTCCAGTGACTCTGGCAATCGTTATATCTTGGTAGCTATGGACTACTTCAGCAAGTGGCCAGAAATATATCCTATACCTAATCAGGAAGCAGTCACCGTAGCAGAGGTCCTATTTGAAAACTGGATATGCCGTTATGGAGTTCCGAGGGAAATCCATTCTGACCAAGGACGGAACTTCGAATCTGAGGTATTTCAGAATGTTTGCCAACTACTAGGTATCTCAAAAACTAGAACAACACCTCTTCATCCACAATCAGATGGAATGGTCGAGAGATTCAATCGAACCATTGAAAATTTCCTGAAAACTGCCGTGAATGAACAGCAGACCAACTGGGACACCTGCCTTCCTCTATTTCTGTTAGCATATAGAGCGGCAGTTCACGAAACCACTGATAAAACACCTGCCAGTGTGATTTTTGGCAACGAATTACGTCTACCGATAGACCTCATTCCAAATAGACCAGAACATCAGGAAAATATCAGTGACTATCTCCGCCACCTGAAAGATCGAATAAAGTTGGTACATGAGGAGGTACGAGAAAAGCTAAGAATAGAAAGTGACAGAATGAAGACCCATTACGACTTACGTGCCAACAGTAGTGGGTTTCATGAAAATGATAAAGTTTGGCTGTACAACCCAAAGAGGACTAAGGGCAAATCACCAAAATTACAGAGATCTTGGGAGGGCCCTTATTCGATTGTGACTAGGTTAAACGATGTCGTGTATAGGATCCAAAGAAATCCTCAATCCAAAATGAAGATTGTTCACATAGATCGACTGACGCCTTATCAAGAACACCATGCGGACAATGGAGTACCCTGATCGAGACGATCAGTTCTGAGAGGGGAGCAGTGTTACGGAAGCTCACCTACCTTGCTAGTGAATCTGCCTGTTTTGTTAATTAATTTCTTATTGTTTATAAATTAATATTTGTAAAATCTTTAGGTTGACGTTTCTAATCTAGAATTTTCATTTAAGTCATAGAATCGTTCCATTAGGTTCCGGAATCCAAAAAGAAGCTCCCGAATATTCCAGAAGCTTGAAAAATATATAAATACTCGTGATTTCAAGAGGATGGGGAGTTTTTTAGTCGAAAGCGTGAGCGCGTTAAACAGAAACGTCAAACTAAGGAATTTGTGTTGACAGTTGTGAAAAAGAGTTAAAGTTTCTATCTAGTGACAATAAAGATTTGTGTTGTTTTGCCGAACAAGCTGGTTTAATCTGTTTGGAGGTTAGACAAACGTTGCAATATATATATACAAGGTGTCCACCTAGTGCGCGTAAGTCCAATATCTGGGTTAATAAAAGAGATAACTTAATTTTTTTTTCTACAGGGTTGTCTAATATCCCGAGCTGCACAAAATGAAAATATATTTACATATTCAGGGTGTTCAGTTTTTCCTGGACAGGTACCAACTTCGTTTTTCTAAATGGAAATATATATTTTTTATTGCTTTTTCGAACTAAACCCTTGATTTTAGTAGGACTTTCATCAGCCTTCCCTATACCTAACTTAAACTGTTTTTGAAATATTGACTGGTGAATATTGACATTTTTGCAACTTTGACACCCTATAAAATCTAAACGGTTTGAGATCAAGCAAAACGGTTTGCACATTCCTATCTTAACTTTTTATAAGCTATCGTTTGATACTAATTTCAAATGTATCCAGGAATTAAAAATTTTCCGAAAATTTTGAAAATTTTTAATTCTTGGATAAATTTGAAATTAGTATCAAACGATAGCTTATAAAAAGTTAAGATAGGAATGTGCAAACCGTTTTGCTTGATCTCAAACCGTTTAGATTTTACAGGGTGTCAAAGTTGCAAAAATGTCAATATTCACCCGTAAATATTTCAAAAACAGTTTAAGTTAGGTATAGGGAAGGCTGATGAAAGTCCTACTAAAATCAAGGGTTTAGTTCGAAAAAGCAATAAAAAATATATATTTCCATTTAGAAAAACGAAGTTGCTACCTGTCCAGGAAAAACTGAACACCCTGAATATGTAAATATATTTTCATTTTGTGCAGCTCGGGATATTAGACAACCCTGTAGAAAAAAAAATTAAGTTATCTCTTTTATTAACCCAGATATTGGACTTACGCGCACTAGGTGGACACCCTGTATATATATATATACACTGTGTCCCATTCTCGATGGTAATGTATTGCTATCTCAGTTATTATAAGAGATAGAGAAACTGTTAAATTAGAGATGTTTTGTAGGATTTTATGCTGATTTCAAATATCTTTTCTATTTTAGTCTATCTTTTTTAGTTTTTGAGATATTTGGGAAAAAACAAAAATCGCCGATTTCTTTTTTCTTCAATAACACAGTAGGCGTTCATTTGACAAGTTTTAGACTTGCACATTATTAGGACACTTTTTTTTCAAGAAAACTTTTGTGACCAATAGCAACTCTCAATCGTCTTTTGTTTTTCAGTTATATGTGTCAACTTTTGTTTTTCTTACGGCGGCCATATTGGATTTTTATTTCACGTGATCGCCCTTGAAAAAAGCTTTCCAATGATATGTCACTTGTTTGATTTATCCTTTATTTAAGGGACATAATTCGAGAAAAACGGTAACTTAAAAAAAAAGTAGGCTGTGGATGATTTTATTCCAATGAACAGAAAAAGAAAGTAGGTACAACATTACTCGTGTAATATGGTCATGTAATAGGGAAAATAATAAACATAATGGCACTAATAATTTTATTACATGAAATTATACAAACTAAGTGATCGACTAATAAACAACGGTGGCTATGAATGATGTGAACAATATAATGTTCTACCTAACGTATTTAGAAACTTTTCCCGAAAGACGTCAGCCAGATTCGAAAATAACGGAGATTAGTTTTGAATTAATTAAATAATGGCAGTTTAATTGCAAACAAACCTGCAGCAGTTACTTAAAATGAAGGAAAAAAAATGAACAATATTATACATGTATCAAGCTAGAATATGAAAAAAGAAAATAATAAATAACCGCAAATAAAACAAAAAAACTAGATATTAAACTGTTCAATGTGAGCACCTTGTTGCTCAATGCATTTGGCACATCTTTTTAAGATGTCGAGAAACTCGACTCAGAGTATTTCGGTTCACTGAAGTTATGACATTATTAATTCTATAACACAACTCTTGGACATTATCTGGTGGACCAAATTCGTAAACTTCATTTTTTATGAACCCCCAGAAATAAAAGTCCATAGGTGTCAAATCGGGACTTCGAGCACTCCACCGAACTGGACCATTGTTGGAAATCACGCAATTTCCAAAATTTTGGGCTAATAACTCTGTTACTACTCTAGCATTGTGCGCTGGGCAACCATCTTGCTGGTACCATATTTCATGTAGATTGTGCACAGTTCCCCTTATCGCAGGTAAAATTTCATTCCTCAATAAATTTAAGTACCTTTCCCCCGTTAAATTATAATCATAAAAAATGGTCCAATGATTTGATTGCCTAAAAAAATTACTTCTTACATTTCTGCGAAAAAAATAGTTTTAATGCATATTAAGTTTACCTGTTAAGCCACACCAGACATTTATCCCAAACTTGTGTTTGGGATAAATGTCTGGTGTGGAACCGTCTTTGTTCTTTTAACCTAGGATTTTCTCGTGACCAATAATGTCGGTTATGTCGATTGAAAACTCCACAATTGGTAAATCTTGTTTCATCTGTCCATATTACCTTCAAATGAAAATTTTCATCCGCCAGACATTGTTGCTCATACCACCTACAGAACTGGAGTCTTCTAGGGTAGGTAATCATTTTCATTCATTACACGAGTAATACGTGTTGTACCTGCTTCCTTTTTCTGTTCATTGGAATAGAATCATCCACAGCCTACTTTTTTTTAAGTTACCGTTTTTCTCGAATTATGTCCCTTAAATAAAGGATAAATCAAATAAGTGACATATAATTGGAAAGCTTTTTTCAAGGGCGATCACGTGAAATAAAAATCTAATAGGGCCGCCGTAAGAAAAACAAAAGTTGACACATATAACTGAAAAACAAAAGACGATTGAGAGTTGCTATTGGTCACAAAAGTTTTCTTGTAAAAAAGTGTCCTAATAATGTGCAAGTCTAAAACTTGTCAAATGAACGCCTACTGTGTTATTGAAGAAAAAAGAAATCGGCGATTTTTGTTTTTTCCCAAATATCTCAAAAACTAAAAAAGATAGACTAAAATAGAAAAGATATTTGAAATCAGCATAAAATCCTACAAAACTTCTCTAATTTAACAGTTTCTCTATCTCTTATAATAACTGAGATAGCAATACATTACCATCGAGAATGGGACACAGTGTATATATATATATATATATATATAGATCCTTCTATCAATGCTGAACCATTTGGCAATCCATACAATCCCGAGCCACCTATTTAGGAGGTAGATAGAAAAAAACTAACTGCATATTTGGGAGTATATTATGTATGGCAGAACCTATTCCAAAACATATTTTGATATCTCTATAAATAAAAAACTTGTCTAACAACATATTAATAGTACCATCCTGAACCTTCAGACTCTTGGTATTAACCTGAACCAAAATAGACAGTAATATGTAGAGGAACGCACCATTCTGAACCAATCCAGCGTTGCCAAATATATGGTCCAATTATTGGTTCGTCTTAGGACTATTCAGCTGTTTTACAGCATGGGCAGGTAAATTTAAACAGTTACAATGCTCTTGAAATTTGCTTTATCTGATAGTGCACTTACTCTGCACTTTGACAATTTGTTTAAGTATAATAAATTTGAAATATGAGTATTCACTGTAGTAAGCATAATAAATATGATCAATTTATTATGATTATTGTAATGAAGTATATTTTATTTCGCCGTTAAAAGTAATATTCTGCACTAAGTTTCCAATACAACGCCGTAAATAAACAACTATATCCGACACAAAATCTATTATTTCAATACCTGCAATAAAAACCGAATGCGCACGCATCTCTGTTATTAGTTATTATTACTATCGATTCACGCCAACATAGGGAAATATGTCGCGTTGAGATTCAGTCTCCTGCTACCGACCGTCGAGTTCGCCTGCACCCGAGAGAACCTTGACCCAGTAGCTTATTTAACCGCCGTAAATAACTCCATGTAGCTTGTTGCCACCCGCTTGTACTTAACCAGGTGTGCTCACCTCCTGCTTGTTTATCCCGCACGTATGTTTTAACTAGGAAGAGGCAACCTGTATTTTTACTATCTGTGTAATATGGTAGGTCTAGAGACAATATATGTATAAAAGGTTTATTGGTGTATTATTACTATCTGTTGTGTGAAGTCTAATTTTCCCTATCGATCGACCTGGCGTACCGTATCTTCACTGAAGTTACCTGAGTTGTGGTGTTTCTGCATTGTAAACAGAAACTGGCGCCCGAGGCAAAAGAGAAACCGATCCTCGGGCACTAACGTGACACCTCCTACCTGTGCAAATCGGGAAGTATCTCTCTAGGTCGTGGTAGCAGCGGTGTAGACGGACAGGTCTTGCTTCGATGCGGCGTGGTCACAGACTGAATGTCTGAGTCGTTCGCAACTGTACATGGTTCTATGAAAAACTCAGACATGCGCAGAAGTGAAATCTCGGACTTTGGATATTTTATACTTGTACACCACTAAATCGGAAATAATTATTACTTAATTATTAAGTAAGCCCCCACGGTCTTGTGGACTCTGAAGAATATTCGGTTTAGTCGACAAAATTGTTTAAGTATAAAGCTATTTTTATACTTATAAAAATTTCTCTCTGCCTATTTTACGGACTTGTAATAATCTACTCACTTTCTCTCTAGTTCCTGGTAGCAGCGGTGTAGACGGACAAGTCTTGCTTCGATGCGATGCGGCCACAGACTGAATGTCTGTGTCGCTGCCAGCTGTATATGGTTCTATGAAAACCTTGGACATGTGCAGAAGTGAAATCTCGGACTTTAAATATTTTATATTTGTGCACCACTAAATCGGTAACAATTATAAGTCCCCACGTTCTTGTGGACTCTGAAGAATTGACAAAATTGTTTAAGTATAAAGTTATTTTTATACTTATAAAAATTTCACTGTCTAATTTACGGACTCTGAAAATATTTGGTCAGGTAGACAGACGGTGAAAAGTACACAAGTCTCAATATATTTTGATATAAAAATTCCACTATGCCGATTTTCATACTTGTAAAATATTTCTTACTTACTTCTTGCGCTGGTGACGTGTTCCGGCGGCGAAAGGTTCCCTCGGGTGCAGGCGGACTCGACGGTCGGTAGCAGGAGACTGAATCTCAACGCGGCATATTTCCCTATGTCGGACCTTCGCAGAATATCGGCGAAGTAATACGGGACTCTTCGAGACGGCTCTTCGGGTGGGTGCCGTAAGTTAAAATTTGGCAAAGTCCACATTCCCGTGTGGACTTGTAAATTTCACCGATTGTTGGCATACGATTGCAAAATATACCAAGTCAGGTATTGCACTTCTGCGCATGTCCGGGGTCTTCATAGAACCTCTTATACTACTGGCACCGACTCAGACATTCAGTCTGTGACCACACCGCATACGAGTAAGACCTGTCTACCTTCACCGCTGCCTACCAGTGTACAGATACCAATAAATAAACTAGTACAAGTCCCCAAAGGCATTGGGACTTGGTATAATTTCATCGACTTGTGTGGACTACGCCGAGAATATTACAAGTCGAAATCGGGAGCTACTGCGCAGGTATCAAAAGCTCTCCCACCAGCCATTCCAGTACCTGCTACTAGCCGGTGCCAAAGTATTCAGTCTTCACCGACCGCCCGACAGCAGCAGACGTGCCCAGGACTAACTAGTAAGGGAGTAAGCTAGACAACGAGTAGAAAACTGTCACTTGGCTATTGGACCGTATATGTTTGTGTACTAATTCATACCTTTCCAGCTTCTGTCGCCGGCTATAAAACAATCCGCCCACACGACCTGCTAGTGTCAGGCGAGTCGACCCATTGTTAAAATAGCATAGTATGCCTCCAGCCACTGTCACCGCCTGTGAAGACAATTTGCCCACACGACCTGCTAGTCTCAGGCGAGTCGGCCTATTGTTCGGGATAATACTAATCATACCTTACTTTTCAGCTTCTGTCGACGGCTATAAAACAATCCGCCCACACGACCTGCTAGTTTCAGGCGAGTCGGTCTATTGTTCGGGATAATACTAACCATACCTTGCTTTTCAGCTTCTGTCGCCGGCTATAAAACAATCCGCCCACACGACCTGCTAGTCTCAGGCGAGTCGGCCCATTGTTAAAATAGCATATTGTGCCTTCAGCCAGTGTCACCGCCTGTGAAGACAATTCGCCCACACGACCTGCTAGTCTCAGGCGAGTCAGCCTATTGTTCGGGAAAACACTAATCATACCTTACTTTTCAGCTTCTGTCGTCGGCTACAAAACAATCCGCCCACACGACCTGCTAGTGTCAGGCGAGTCGGCCCATTGTTAAGATAGCATATTGTGCCTTCAGCTACTGTCACCGCCTCTGTGAAAACAATTCGCCCACACGACCTGCTAGTCTCAGGCGAGTCGGCCTATTGTTCGGGAAAACACTAATCATACCTTACTTTTCAGCTTCTGTCTCCGGCTACAAAACATCCTCTCACACGACCTGTTAGTCTCAGGCGAGTCGGCTCATTGTTCGGATAACATATTTTACCTTCAGCTACTGTCACTGCCTTTAAAAACAATTCGCTTACTCGACCTGCTAGTCTCAGGCGAGTCGGCCTATTGGTAGAATAACTTTAATCATAACTTTCATTTCAGCTTATTACAACAGTCGTAACGTAGACAATAGCCAAGTGTGTAAATAATTTAATAATAGTAGCTTAGTTTTATTTGCTGATAAACTTGCTAAATGTTTGCTTGTTAATAATTGCTTCCTCACCTGGTATCCACGCACGACCACCGGCCGTAATTGACCCAGTAGCTTATTTAACCGCCGTAAATAACTCCATGTAGCTTGTTGCCACCCGCTTGCACTTTTTAACCAGGTGTGCTCACCTCCTGCTTGTTTACCCCGCACGTATGTTTTAACTAGGAAGAGGCAACCTATATTTTTAGTAGCTGTGTAATATAGTAGGTCTAGAGACAATATATGTATAAAAGGTTTATTGGTGTATTATTACTATCTGTTGTGTGAAGTCTAATTTTCCCTATCGATCGACCTGGCGTTCCGTATCTTCACTGAAGTTACCTGAGTAGTGGTGTTTCTGCACTGTAAACAGAAACTGGCGCCCGAGGCAAAAGAGAAACCGATCCTCGGGCAGTAACGTGACACTTCCTACCTGTGCAAATCGGGAAGTATCCGTCACATTATAATGGACTCATTATAATAGTGATTATAATTGAACAAATTAACTAATATCCCAAAAATCTTCTCATAATTAATTCGCTCTTTTAAAGAAAGGTAGATGTTTTTAATGATTATGTCAACGCGTTAAAAACATTAATTTGTGATAAAACACCAACTTATGGGACTTTTTTCTTATTACTCTTCTAATCAGAATAGTTGGTTCAGAAACTGCGAAATTATATGCTTAATTTAAAGTTCTTTCAAAATACTGCAGAGCTTTTGAATCAATTTTAAATATAAGTAAATTATTATACAAACAAATTCAAAGAGATCTTAGATCTGTTCTTCAAAAAAGATCTAATAATATCAAATTCTCTTAATCTACATTAGACCAACTTTTGAGTAGATTAGTTTATATTAATTCTACATCCACGTAGTGTAGTAGTACATTATAGTCACTAGTGAATTTAGTATAATTAATAATTAATTATACTAAATAATTAATAAATAAATAAATAATTAATTAATTTCTTTCCGAAACAGTATGTTACGGAAATAATGTTATTTACAGAGCGACGTAGTATTCAGTTCTACATCACTCTATGAAAATATGGACCATTATATTTGAAAAAAGTCTAATATTTTGACAGTGTATCTTTTTGGTAAAAGGAAATTATATTATGCAGACCCCCTACATAAATTAGCAATACTGAAAACATCAGCGCAATACCTAAGGATCCCTTTATTCATAATGTGATTAATCACCTTTTGCATTCATTTGCATGCATACATTTGCAGATAATTCAAAGTTTCACAGTGGAAAATAAAAAATTCAATAAAATTGAAATATCTGAAAAGTGATTGAATTTAAGAATAGAAAAACTTGGTGAAAGGCCCCCTAAAATATGTAAGAGAATCTAAGTATGAAATACACCATTTTATTTAAAGTAGCCAAGTTAGTATCAAGTTCCGATATAACCGGAAGGTATATCGAATATAACCGTATAAGTTATAAGTGGTAGCCATTTAGCTATTGTTGATAATGTCTGTAACTATTTCGGGTACGTTTTCATGATTCATTATAGTTTTTTTTGGGATTACACCACCTGTAAAATAATAAAGAAGCAGGAAACCAGAAGTATTCAAACTAAACATTCAAAGTGTTAGTATCAAGGCAAACTCTTAAGTTTGCCAGTATATAATATGCAATAAAATAAATATTTACTTAATAAATTAACTAAATCTCATCAGTGGTTTTTTAGTTTTATACAAAATTCTGTAATATTACAAATCATATTTAGAAAAATGTCTAAATAAAATAATTTAACTTTTCTTTTCTTGACCGTTAGAGATTTAACACTGATTGTTTTTCTTGGGTATATCGGTCACTTAATTACATATGAAAAAGGTTACATTTTTTTATACATATATATATATATATATACAGGGTGACCCATTCGTCTGGGATTCCTTTATTTCTCCACTATTACCAACTTTAGAAAAAAATATCTAATACAAAAGTTTTCAAAAATAATAAGGGCTACAATTTAAAATTAGTTACAGATATACAGGGTGTTCACATCCTTCCAAACCTATAAACATTTTCTTATTTTAAATGGAACACCCTGTATATTATTAGCTCATTGTATCCCTCATCGCAAGTGCTTTCAGCCCATATAACATTTGTTATAGCTAAACTTTATAGCTTCGAAAATATTTAATATTTTGTGTAAAAAATGACAAATGCAGACTTTGGTGAAAATAACAGTATCTTCCTTAATTTTTACATTTCGATAATAAATATTGGTATTCGTTTAGTATAAGCCATGCAAATATTTTGCTGTATATAAATTTGTTATAAATTATACAGGGTGTTAATAATCTCGTAGCAAAATTGGAAAACTGTAAGGGCCAATATCTCGTTTATTTTAAATGGAACACCCTGTATATTTTTAATGGATCAGATTCAGAATTGAAAACTCTATCGATCCATATTAGTATGTTATATACCCAAAGATAATAGTTTTCGAGTTATTTTGAAATTTAAAATATTTTACTTTTTGGTTACAAGTAAACATAAATTATGAGCCTAGATGGCCTGGAAAACAAAATTTATCAAGTGAATTTAAATCATAATTAAAATCATGATTTAAATCAAACTCTTGTAATATTTTTTTTTTATTCAAATAAATAACTAACGTAACATGATATTTTTAAAAGTTATCAGTACATGTAATAAAAATAAATTTTTGATTTTTTTAATATAAATGAGATTTTGCTCAACCCTTCTAAATATTAACCTATGCTTAGACAATAACAGTTTCGTTAAATTTTATTTTATTTCATTTCAAACAGTCCACCCTGTTGCTGAATGCACAGTTCAAGTCTTGTTCGAAATGAAACTTGCACATTTCTTAGGATATCTGGTGTAATGTTTCGGAAGCAATGTCTAATTCTTTCTTTCATATCGTCTGCTGTCGGAGACATGCTGTATACTCTATCTTTGACGTATCCCCATAGAAAAAATCCAGGCATGTAAGGTCTAGAGAACGCGCAGGCCAATTTACTGGATCCCCTCGACCAATCCATCTATTTGGAAAATGTCCGTTCAAAAAATTCCTTACATTAACGCTATAGTGCGCGGGGGCACCATCCTGCTGAAGCCATAGCCTTGGTAAGATATTTAATGGAATATCATCCAATAGATAGATATTCCAAAAGATAATTTTGTAAAAAATCTAAATATGCCTCTCCTGTAAGTGGATTTTCAAAAAAATATGGACTTATTATGTGCTCTCCTAAAATTGCTCCCCAGCAATTTATAGTCCATTAGCCTTGATTATTGACAACTCTCAAAAAATTTGGTTGTTCTGTTGAATAAAAATGAAAATTTCAAGGATTCACATTTCCATTTTTATGAAACGTTGCTTCGTCGCTGAACATTACAAAATTTAGAAATATTTGTTCATTGTTTATTATTTCCAACATCTGTTCGCAAAATTGTAGTCGTTTTTCAAAGTAATTTGGACGTAGAGCTTGATGTAACTTAATCTTGTAGGGATGAAATTTGTTATCCTTCAAACACTTACTAACTTGTGTTTGACTAATATCTAGGCTCATAATTTATGTTTACTTGTAACCAAAGAGTAAAATATTTTAAATTTCAAAATAACTCGAAAACTATTATCTTTGGGTATATAACATACTAATATGGATCGATAGAGTTTTCAATTCTAAATCTGATCCATTAAAAATATATAGGGTGTTCCATTTAAAATAAACGAGATATTGGCCCTTACAGTTTTCCAATTTTGCTACGAGATTATGAACACCCTGTATAATTTATAAAACATTTTATATACAGCAAAATATTCGCCATGGCTTATACTAAACGAATACCAATATTTATTATCGAAATGTAAAAACTAAGGAAGATACTGTTATTTTCACCAAAGTCTGCATTTGTCATTTTTTACACAAAATATTAAATATCTTCGAAACTATAAAGTTTATCTATAACAAATGTTATATGGGCTGAAAGCACTTGAGATGAGGAATCCAATGAGCTAATAATATGCAGGGTGTTCCATTTAAAATAAGAAAGTTTTTATAGGTTTGGAAGGATGCGAACACCCTGTAAATCTGTAACTAATTTTAAATTATAGCCCTTATTATTTCTGAAAACTTTTGTATTAGATATTTTTTTCTAAAGTTGATAATAGTGGAGAAATAAAGGAATCCTAGACGAATGGGTCACCTTGTATATATACAGGGCGCCCTATTTCTTGACCCGTTGCATGGGTAACTTTTTTATTAGTAGAGATACAAAAACGCTTAAATGAGCAAGTTAGTGCAGTTTCGTATTAGTAATTCTACGGTAAGGCGAAAAATTATATACGGGGAAGGTTGAAAAGTTATTGACAAAAAACGAAAAATCCAACATTTCTATTATCCCTCGTAGCTCGTTCATTTGAAGAGTTAGAGAAAAATGTTTCACATGTTTTTTGCAGTATTTTTCATGTAAAATGACATACACTTGCTACTTTTTATATATCTCTTAAAATGGTTGAGAATCACAGTAAAATATATTTTTTTTAAATGTAATGGATAGGTGGCTGTGACATTAACCGAAAGTCCCCTTTTTTCTCTTTCAGATGATATAACATAGTCCATATTTTATCCTTACAAAAGTAATAATAATCGTTGTTTTTAAAGAAAGTTTATTGTCACATCAAATGCTATGGATTATGGAACAAAAGAATGTTTTGAGAACAGAAATTATTAATTAATTAATTATATTGAAGTAAATGTTCGAAATGACCACCATCCTGTTGGATACATAGTAAGCAACGTTTCTGGATACTTCTTAAAACATTATTTATTGTATGTCCATGTATGCTTCTAATTGCATCTTGAATCCTGACTTTTAGATCCTCTATATCTAGAGGAGCTGTCACATAAACTTTATCTTTCAATAACCCCCAAAGAAAGAAATCTAAGGGGGTCAAATCAGGTGTTCGCGCTGGCCAGTCGATATCCATTCTATTTCCTATAACATTATCAAACTGTTCATGTAAATATTGTTTTACCTCGCGGGAATTATGCGTAGGTGCTCCATCGTGTTGGAAGTATTTAAGATTTCTAAAAATATGAAGTGGTAATTCATTTAAATATTCCTCTGTTAGAGTATTCCTTAGAAAATGAAGGTAATTATTCGCATTCAAATTATCTTCGTAAAAATATGGGCCAATAATTTTGCCACAAAAAATTCCACACCACACATTTATCCCAAATTGACGTTGATTTCTTCTTTCAGAAACAAGATGTGGATTTTCTCGGCACCACATTATGTTATTATGGCGGTTAAAAATACCATTGTTGGTAAATCTACTTTCATCACTGAATAAAATCTTTTTCCAGAAGTCTAGATCCTCTTCGCATTTTGAAATGTACCATCGACAAAATGTCATCCTTCTTTGATTATCAGCTGGATATAAAGTATTGCATATGGAATAACGATAAGGCTTTAAATTGTTACCTTTTAAAATAGCTCTTACAGTTTCCTTGGAAGTGTTGCAGTGATGTGCAATTTCTGCAGTGGAAGAATCAGGTTTAAAATTTACATAAGCCAAAACATTTATTTCAGTGTCTTCATTGAAGTTTCTTTCATCCTTAGGCTTTGAAAAAAAAACCGTATAATCGTATATTATTTTCCAGCTGTCTAAATATTCTATGATGGGGTTGTCTTCGTTCCATGTAAGTTTCAAAATAAAGATTCGCTGCAGCTTGTGCATCTCGATTTTGGTTATAATAACAAAATAGCATATCATTTTTCTCTTCGTTGGTGTACATATTTGCAACACTATTATTTTGTATGCAGTATTAATAATAAACAATAAACTACTTAACAAAAACTAAAAATGTCACTTATGATCTGTCAATAATTAAATGCCAACTAGACGTTTTTAAAAATATCAGGAATCTTATTTTTTGTTTTATTTCCATAGCATTCTTGATGTGACAATAAACTTTCTTTAAAAACAACGATTATTATTACTTTTGTAAGGATAAAATATGGACTATGTTATATCATCTGAAAGAGAAAAAAGGGGACTTTCGGTTAATGTCACAGCCACCTATCCATTACATTTAAAAAAAATATATTTTACTGTGATTCTTAACCATTTTAAGAGATATGCCAAAGAGAGTGCCAAAAAAAACTTACAAAAATCTAAAGTCGTTCTGTCCAAACCGCGTCCCGATATCTCTTTTAGTTTTCGAGATATAAGGCGGCGAAATGTGATACTTTTCGATGGGACACCCCGTATATATATATATATATATATATATATATATATATATATATACACACAGGGTGGACCATTAGTGCGTATGCGGACCATACCACCTATACCGTTAAAGTTAGAATAATAATTTTTGGTACGAAGTTAGATGCCAGTGGCGTGCATATTTTAAAATTATTTTGGCAGGTACAAGGTGTTTAATATTAAAATGCCAAACCGAACATACATTTTTTTAAATGGAACACCCTATATATTTTTAGATTTTTGAATTAAGCGTACTTTTCTGAACAATCTAATATAGCACTTAATATATCTAAATTTACACGTGGCGACGTTGTTGCATGTTTTCTATGAAAAAGGTCGCTACTTCGCATTATTGTATCTCTCCATTTAAATGAGATATGACGTCCATTTTCTCATAAAATACATTAAGAATATGTCTTTATTCAAGAAAATATAACGATTTAAACAAAAGGTACATTTCCTATACAGGGTGATACATTTCGCAAATCGTAATTTTACTTCAAAATTTTAAATGGAACACCCTGTATATTATCATGTCGTCTTAAAGAGCTCCTTTTCAGCTTTCTAACGATACCATACTTGGTGAGTTTAAATAAAATTTATTTGTTAAAAAAAGGATTTGAAGCTTGAAGAACCGTTGAAATTAAGATAAGTTGTAAAAAAATAATTGAATAAAAAGTTTATACTGGCAGTTTATTATTAGTCTTATTGTTAATAACAAATTGTGAGTCACACTTAATAAAAACATAATTCAAATTTTAATAAATAACGAAAATAACCAAGTCTTCGTGGTTTGTTGTAAATTGTAAAGATAAATTATTATTAATAGCTAAAAAATTGAAAAGTGGCTTGGGGAACTGTCACTGTCATTATTAATGTTTCTATTGTGTTGGTTTTATTGTATCAGTCAGTATTAGAGGAAATATTCAATCTGCCCATATTATCGAAAATGAATTTTACTAAAGAAATACTAGACATGATATTAGTTCTCGGAGTGATACAGTAAGAAATTAAGCATTTAAGTAACCACCTTTTCTCTAAACGTTTGAAGCTGATCCTGAACTCCTCGTTAGTAGAAGCAAGTTTACAGAATAATATATTCTGTAAACTTTGGTAGAACGTTTTTAAAACATTTTATTTTCAAAACTTTCTACTGACGACGGGCTGAAGATCAACTTGAAACGTTTAGAAAAGAGCTAGGTAAGAGTTTAATTTCTTTTAAATTTTATTATAATAATTATTTTAATTAAAACTGATTGTTTTTCTTAGGTATATCGGTCACTTAATTACATATAAAAAAGGTTACATTTTTTATACATATATATATATATATATATATATATATATATATGTATAAAAAAATGTAACCTTTTTTATATGTAATTAAGTGACCGATATACCTAAGAAAAACAATCAGTGTTAAATAACATAATTATTATAATAAAATTTAAAAGAAATTAAACTCTTACCTAGCTCTTTTCTAAACGGTTCAGGTTGATCTTCAGCCCGTCGTCAGTAGAAAGTTTTGAAAATAAAATGTTTTAAAAACGTTCTACCAAAGTTTACAGAATATAATATTCTGTAAACTTGCTTCTACTAACGAGGAGTTCAGGATCAGCTTCAAACGTTTAGAGAAAAGGTGGTTACTTAAATGCTTAATTTCTTTTAAATAATAATTATTTTATTTACACATAATAATTCGAAATATAATATGTAATATTACGGAATTTTGTATAAAACTAAAACATCACTGATGAAATTAATACATTTACAAAATATTTATTTTATTGCATTTTATTCAGTGGTTTTTTAGCGCAAACTTTAGAAGTTTGTAAACTACACTGAATTTTTTATTTGAATACTTCCGGTTTCCTATTCCCTATTATATTACAGTTGGTGTAATCCCAAAAAAGAGTACAATGAATTTAGCTGTTGTATTTATTCTGAAATTTATCGTTCACCCTATGAGAATAGTAGTAAACGGTTGTATTCCGTTTTTCTAAGAAATGAGGTACGTACCTGCTGGTTTACCCTGAATTCATCTCGAAAACGCTCGAGCGTTGCGAGACAGTCAACTCAAGTGGGAAGCACGTGTTGTTAGACTTACTATTTACTTCTTCTGTATTCTACTAATGCAATAAACAAAAATTATTTTACGTACAATTATATTATGTACATTCAGGTACTGATCCCTGGTTATATCTAGTTGCCAAATTTGGGGTGTTAGATACACTCCCGGTATAAAAAAATTCCCGCTAAAAAATTGGCGGGACTGTACACGACTGTACAGTGTAGACCCATCTTCTACAAATGTGGTAGAGTACGGTAGAATTAGAATCATACATTACACGCTCACCCTTCGATGTATTACTTACTATATGTTTATGGGTATTAGGTATTATTGGTGTCATATCGATAGTATTAAGAGTTGTACACAATAGATATTACCAACAACAACTGATTAAGGTGAGTTCGTGAAGATGAATTTACTTGATTAAATAAAACAATACACCTTTTTTCACATATATAATGTGATATATGTGAAGAAAGGTGTATTGTTTTATTTAATTAGATTACCAACAACAAATAATATCTAATTAACAACATTGAAAAGCCAGTTGTGGACATTTCGTACATTTTTGATAATGTAATAATCTAATATGTTATTTATGTATTATAGATATTATGTGAATTCTTATAGTTTAATACATGCTCAATAAATATCTTTGTTGTTTGTAAGCTAAGAGTTTCTTCTTTCTCTTAATTTTTCATTAAACAGCTTTTGGTTAAACCACATACTGGATGATTTTATTTGGATATCTATGAGAAGTATCTTGCGAACGAAAACGTAATTTGAAATGAAAATTTGGCTATGGGCATTCAGGGATAAGATCTCTTTCCGGGAAATATTTTCCAGAAATTCGGTATTCTTAATGGAATTAGTATTATCTTATTAATGGAATGGCTATTTTTTTATTACTGCTTTTTGTAATTTATATTTAATATAAGATTAATTTTGTTAAATGTTCCCTATGGCTAAATTTAATATTGTTCGAGATATAAATATTTTTTCCATAAGAATTGAAATGACTAAAAAAATTTATTCACATTAACGATCAACACAGATCTTAAATTTTTTAACGGAAAAAGAAGACACTGAGACTGCGGGTAATATATAAAATATTTTTTATCCTACACTAGGTGAAAATGTGAAAATAATTGAGATGAAAATCCTATCTTCGTGAGCCTTTACAGGTGCGAAAGTAGGCATTTGCACGGCTAGCCGCGAAAAAAATCTACTTGTTTATCAATAACTGGCGCATCCATTATCTGTCATCGCAGTGTCATTTAATTTCATATTATAATAGTAATTTAGGTATTTAGGCGGGAAAGTGGACGTTTTCCTCATGACTTATTCTCAACAACAGTTTCAGAATAAACTCAGTTATCGGGTTTATTTAAACAAGGTATTGCCTTTGCCAATTGCATTATTCACAATCCTGTATTTAATGTCAATATTTCAAAGAAATTTTTTTTAGTAAATTAATTTAAAAAGTTTTGAAGTTTATGATTTTTTCTTATATAGGATAAAAAATGTTGTTTGCATCTTGGCGGGAGAGTGGTTTTCCGATCTTCCAGACTACTATTCAAACATTTCAAACAAAAGCTGTAATTGGCCGCATTCTATGATTAGACAGCAAACCACAAAAAGAAAAACCTTTTTTAAATATTATGCACTATAACTAATCACATTAATTGATATAGAATAAAATCCCATATCTATCCTAAGCCCATCTACTTGTCAGATAATAATAACTCATGGTCATCCATCAGTGTTTAGTATTTTTAGAAGGACTAAGAAAGCATTTAATGAATCGTTCTGTGAGATTTTCTGCATCTAACGATAGTAGTTATTAGCTATTTTACCAAAAATATACTAACACTGATGACAACTACTCAGGCTATTTGATAGCCTAAAAGTTTTTCTAGTAGCAATAAGAAAATATATAAGAAATCGTTCTGTAACATTTAATAAGAGAATCTGCTAGTTATTTGGTATTTTTAAACAAAAATTATGCTAAATACTGATGACAACTGATTATTAATCTGACAATTAGCCAGGCTACTTACTATGAATTGCAAGACCGAATTGTTTCATTGCAGTAGTATAAGTAAAGAGATAAGTATAAGGAGAAAACTATATAACTGAACTGAATAACTATGCATACTTAACTCTAATAACTATGCATTTTAGGGATAGGAACATGATATATGAATAGATAGGAAATTAAAGAGATAAGTATAAGGAGAAAACTATATAACTGAACTGAATAACTATGCATACTTAACTCTAATAACTATGCATTTTAGGGATAGGAACATGATATATGAATAGATAGGAAATTTTATTTTCTATCGATTAATGTGATAAGTTATAGGGTATGATATTTAAAAAAAATATGACTTTTTATGGTTTTCGTCTAGTCATAGAATTCCAACATTTCAGTGAAATATGAGGAAAGTTTTTTTTTATATTGCTTGCAGGGGGCCCCAATCTGCACTTACCCCTATAAAAGTTTCAACCTGTTTTTGATCGTTCCTGATAAATATTTTTTTGTTGTTGAAAGTGAAGTTTTATGGAAAAAAGTACCTAATATATAGAAAAATATTAAACTTAGAGTAAATGTAACAAATATAATCTAAAATTGTGCACATCCAAAACAGTAATAAAAAGTTGTTAATTCCATTAAGATTAATGAAGTTATGGATAGCTTCCGGTATTTCCAGAAGTACTGACGCTTGGAAAATATTTTGTGTAAAGAGTATAATATCCCATCACTGAATGCACATAGCCAAATTTTCAGATCAAAATAGTTTTTTGTTTCGAAGATATTTCTAATGGACGTCCAAAAAATCACCCTTTATACATAGGACCACCTACTACGAATATTCATTACCTTCTATTACCTTGCTTACAGTAGCCCTCCTTCATTGGATCAATTATATAAAGTGGACGTGTTTTTTTATGAATTAAAAATTATGAAATTACCAATTATTGTAAATAATACGAGTTTAGCAAGGGCGGCTGAAAGAAGTAGTTAGAAACAAAAAACAATAGGTATATTTTCGAACTTTAAGTAAATAATTGTTTGTTCTGCTTTTTCAATGAATATTACATACAGTGCCACACACTAATGTGAGCAACCCTCTAACCTAAAAACACATCTTTCATCTTTCTATCAAACCTGAGCCATTTTTAAAATAATCGTATTTACTGTACCGTAGATGCTTTACCCCTAAATGGATATAGCAAGAAAGCAGTCAGTTATAAGCTTTCAAAACAAATATAATATTAATAATTGTCACAAATGAGTTTTGAATGAAGAGTTTTTTAAGCAAAACAAACCTGAACGACATATACCGCTTAGCTTTGTCAAGATGGTTCATGATTGTGTATAACTTTTAATATTTGTGGATCAGGATTGTATGATTTCTGTAAATATATATATACTTTGATATTTAGAAAATTTATGTGATTTAGTTCAGAAATTTATTGTTGCGTCGCCAATAATATTTAATTTAATGTAAATTTATTTAGTTATTTTATTTTATATCCATTATTCAACTTCCATGTTTCACCTAACAAAATATTATGCTTACCTCCTTTAATATACAATAACTATGCAGTTCTCAGCTACTCACATATATTCACTCATGTTTTGTTTTAAATACTTTAAATTTTATTTATTTTTTTATATTTTAATTTAGTTTGAGACTAATGAATAGATAAATAAAATTTGAGCATTTAGTGACTCCTCATCAGGATATATTATATTTAATTTTAATTTTTTATTTGTATTTATTTTTCTATTTTTGGAATTTCATTTTAATACTCGCCAATAATATCTAATTTAATGTAAAAGTGATCAAATGAGTGTTAAAATTAATTTTGAAAGTATACAGTATGACTCTTAATAATGTTTTTCTCGAAAAATACGTTCGACCGCAAAAAAATAATTTCAGATTCGTGTTCAGTATACCCGAAATTGGGGAGCAATTAAAATTTGCGAGTTTTATGCTAAATAAATAATTACCCTAGTTAGTTATATTAAATAGCCAGTTTTATATATGTTATCTGTGATTTGTATTTGCGACGTCACACGAGTATCCACCCAATCCCCATACAAAAGCATAAATAAATAAGTAGGTATTTAAAATGCTAATAAAAAAATATGTAAACTTGGGTACCTTTTAGATAGAGGTGTATGAAGTAGAAACTAAGAGTAATTTAAAAAAAAAATGGATATTGCACAAATCACAAAATAATAATAATAATGATAATAATAATATTAGTAGATCTGGTCTTCAGAACTCACGTGTAAGAATAAGGTGAATGGTACTAATATGCTTGCCTTTCCGATCCTCCTCTACTCCTTCGGAGTAGTGAAATGGACACACGAAGAACTGCGACAACTCGACAACACGCAAAATGATGCAACTCAATAGGAGTTTGCATCCTAGGTGGTCCGTTTCACGGTTGTACTTCCAAGACATCGGGGAGGCCGTGGACTCTTGAGTTTGGAGTTTCTGCACAGGAGAATGGTACTGGATGGAGCCTGCAAGGTAACCAGGAGTTCGGATCCCCTCCTCTACCCCCTCAGCGGAAGTGACGTCACAGCGAGCTGGATGGCTAGCTGCCATCGAGCTAGACCACGGAGCCGCTGGTCATTGTCAACATGGTGAAGAGCCAGACTTCTTGTAGCATCCCCGCATGTTCTTGTAGCATTCCCGCAGGTGTAGGAGCCCCAGGGGCTGCAGAAGAGCACCCCAAGAGTGTGTCACGTAAGTTCGTCAAGATGTCGGCCTGACGTCACGAGCCGCGCCCAAGGTAGTAGCTCAGGCGGCCACGAGAGGGTGCGGCAGTCTGGCGGCGAATTCAAATATCTGAGAAATTAGCGGGTAAATTCAAACGCAGCAAAAGCAAGAGCTGTGGCCATGGGCGCAAGAGGTCTCTGCTCCTGCTTTAGTGTACAGGGTGAATCAAAAGATATATACAGGATGAGCAAAATAAGAATGTATGGAAAAAATAATGACGTAACTGGTCGTGAATGCGGATAGAAAAAACATTCGCAGTAGGTCAAGATGGCGGCCTGAAGTGCCGGTGTCTGGCGCCAAATGCGTGAAATTAGGTATAAGGAATGTCAAATATCTCAGAATTTAGCGGGTAAATTTAAAAGCATAGGTCTTAGGTCTTTTCGGCAGGTCACACGTGACATGTAGCAGCGCCTAATTGGTTGCTGCAGTCTGTGTGATGGCGGCAAATTCAAATATCTGAAATTAGGTATAGGCATTGTCTTACAACAACATAAAATCCTTATAACTCGTAAACGCGTGCGAATATCGAAAAAACAAGTGGAAAAATCCCCCCCTCGCCTAACCGGTTCTGATTGGTAGTCTTCTACCAATAGAAAAAAGTCACAAGCTCGTACGTCTAAAAAACAAAAAAATTAGTTCTGCTGACGTCACGAGTCGCGCTCAAGAACTTAAAATCGTCGTAACTCGTAAACGCGTGCGAATATCGATAAAACAATTGAAAAAATGTCCCCCTCTCCAGCCCCCTGGTTCTGATTGGTAGTCTTCTATCAATAGAAAAAAGTCTCAAGCTTGTACGTCAAAAAACAAAAAAGTATATATTCATAAATATCAAATGACTCGAATGAATAATATTTTCAATCTAACAGCTAAAGCAAGATTCTATCTGCGCTAGGCGGCCACGAGAAAGCGTGGTAGTTTGGCGGCAAATTCAAATATCAGAAATTAGTGGTAAATTCAAACGCAGCAAAAGTAAAAGCTGCCATGGGCGCAAGAGGTCTGTCTCTGCTGCATTATCTGGCGATAATGTTATTTTATCAAAGCTCAGCATTTACTTTAATACAATAGACAATGGTCTTCATTATATGAATAAACAAAGCAACGATAAGATAAAAATAAAGTATAATAACAGGAAATATGTAAAATGTAATAAGATTTAATCGCGGAAGTCGCGTTTCTTGGAATATTAATTATTATCACTCGCTATATCATCAATATTCGCCCCTCATCAATATTAATTATTACCACACGTGGCATTTTTAATACAATAGACGATAGTCTTCATTGTACGAACAAACAAACCAAACGATAAGATAAAAAAATAACATGAAATATGCAAAATGCGATTAGATTTATTTGCTCAAGCCCCGTTTCTTGGAATATTAATTATTATCACTCGCCGCATACGTACATGGTACGGCTTTGTTATCACGGGGCCCAGAAAGTTCCTATAAATAGCCAAATCGGTGCTGAAAATATCAGTTTAGCACACAATCGTCTAGCAGCAGCAGCAACACTTACATCACGCTCAGCATTGTTAATAGTACAAAGTAGTTTACCAAATGTATGATATAATTAACGCTAGTAAAAGTGTATAATACTCAACGCTGGTATTATTAAAGCAACATAACAACACAGCAACATAGATAGACATCTTCAACGCATTAGAGTGAGTAATTAAAATTATTATTTAGATATCAAGAATTTTTTGACAGCAAAGGCCTTATTTTTATTTAAATATTAAGAAAATTTTTATATCAAAAACCTTATTATTATATTATATTTTTTATATTTTATTTGTAGAATTGATGTATATGAAATTAGTTCCATACAAATTTTCACAGCAAAGCAACAATAAAACTTCAGGACCTACCTGAGAATGTACCATCAACAATTTTAAATATAAAAATTGTTAGTGCAAGGTACATTGGTGGAGCTAGAAGAACATTGGTGTTTTTATCCAGAAGGGCGTTGGAAGTCATCGAAAATACACCTTGATATTCAGAGGGTTAAAGACTGCGATAAACCTAACGCTGCCGCTAGTTTGAAATTCAAAAGATCTCATCATCATCATAAGAAGCCATCATTCTAGAAGACAGCATCATCCAAACTAGACGCTTTCTTTAAGTGTAAGTATCCCATTGTTTTAGTTTTTGTGGCAGTAGTATTTACAGGAACTATTGATACATTGTTCGACGAGGGTGATAAGTTCATGAAAAAATTGGAGGAGGTTGTAACGGTCTCGTTTTTAAAACTAATAAAATACATTTCTTGGTTAATTTAAACTCCTATTTCTTATCTCATTCTGTGCTTTTTACCTTTTTGTTAAACACCAATCCTGTATTTAGAGTATTCTATGTATTCGGTGTATATTAAGTGATTATAATCCCAACTTCAATATATGTGTTTGTGCTCTATGTCTATCTAAATACATAGTCCTAGGTTTACATAATCTAGCGTTCAAAACAATATAGTGACGCCATCTCGTGTTAAAAACGTGACCGGATGGATGACGTAAAAAAACGAGGTGGAAAGGGGGAAGAAAAAAGAAGGATGGCGAAGAGATGTAATATAGAGAGTTGGTGAATTAGGCAGCTCTGAATTTTGCATGGAAAAAGCCGATGAAACGACATTAAAAGTGTAATAAATCAGCGACCCCAAATCTAATCATTTCTTTAGTGATTATGGGAAAAAACGATCGTTTAGTACGAGTAAGTTGTAACTGGAGAGCAGACGTATGAAAAACGTTAAGTTCTGCACCACCTTTAATTGATGTGAGTATCTTACTATCTACCTATTATGGAAGTGCTTCTTGAACACTTTACGTATACCGTGCTTTATTCTACTAACCTATTCTACTTACCTCGCGGATTGTAAATATCTAAAACTTACCTTTTTTCTGTAGAGCTGAGTACAGCAAAATCCTCTCTCCTATTTATAAATTTGAGAGTGTCTGTTACATGTAACTTTATATATGTTGCTGTTGTCTGTGTAACTTTCGTAAATGTATAGTTGGATATCATTACATTAAAAACTATGCGATAACTTTGTTCTTGTCAAGTTGATGAGGACATTCAATCAATTTTTTCGGGGCGTATCCGTACAAGTATCATCATTAACAAAAACCATATTGATGTTGTTGAATTTCTAAATGATGCAAGACTCGAATAGCTATTCTATTCAAGACTGGAATGACTAGAATTCTAAAAATACATCCATCCATTAAAGTAAATGCCGTATTCTGCGGTGAATTTATAAAAAAAATCGAAAGTATCGGAAATACGATACTTTAAGTATTTTAACACTAAAAATGTAATTATTGATATGGGAACCAATTTAAAGTTATGGTTCCAGGAGAACGCCGCTGATAAAATACAAAACAAATTAGAAGAGTTCAATGACAAACATAGTGGATGGGCTCTTCTTAAAATTCTCAGTTTAGAAGTAAATATAAATAAATTGAAAATGGGTAATGGCGCCTCTTCCTATATTAGATTGTCAGAACAAATTACCAGTAAACATGCTTGCGTTAACGTAAAAAATTACAACGATGACTTGTGTTTTTCGTGGTCCATTGTTTCGGATTTACATAAACCAACTAGTACATCTTGCGATAGAACCTCATCGTACCCTCACCCTGCAACGGTACTAAATTTAAAAGATTTAATATTTCCATGACATTAGGTCAAATTGTTAAGTTTGAAAAACTTAATGATACGTTTGTCAACGTTTCGATCAATCAGTCAAAAAGTCAAAAAAATGGTAAAACTTTTAATGTTGTCGACGGGCAGGTCGTTTAACAAAAAATAAAGTAGGGAGACACTAACTTGTTAATGATTCAAAATAAAAATATTTCGATGAAAGTCAGAGGGGCGAGGGTGAGGAGGAAATTGATTGCGAAATTAAATATCACTTTTGCTGGATTAAAAATTTATCTAGACTTGTTTCATCTCAATTAAGTAAAAAATCTCACAAAAAACATATTTGTGATGTTTGCCTCAATAATTTTAGTTCTGAGGAAAAATTAAATGATCATGTTATAGATTGCGAAAAATTAAATGAATATAAAATCACTTTTCCCGATGAGAAATCTCTATATTTTGAGAATCTGCAATGAACTTTAGATAAGCTAGGGATGTGCAACTCCACTAGTTTAAGTTCATTGACATTACTCCGGTTGCTCAGGGAGATTTATGATACTAGGGCGTAGTATTCGTAGCACTCCTTTGAGTGTTGACAATTTATTTGGGCACCAGGATAATTTTTAGATATAAGAGACAAAAAAGAAACAACTATATAAAATTTAGTTGAATACAATATAATCAATAAACACAGATGATTACAACTGAATAAGTGAAGTGACTATTAAACAATAATAATTTAAAAATGATGTATAGTTACTAGAAAATTAAAAAAAAATGTGAAAATTGAAATTTTAAGCTGGGCTAACTTTACAAAAATTTTTATGAGGTTCGGTGACACTCTGACAATCTCGTTCCTTCTCTATGAAATCAGTACTCTCACCCTTAACCTGTTGCTGATGATTGGATCCAGGTGGACTTGCCGTGGCCAAGTGGGGAACTGGCTAAGTCCAATTCTTTTATCTGAGGATTTGTAGATGGTAGACGTTCACAGTTCTTTAGCAGGTTAATCTTGCAGTCTAATCTTGCAGTCAGGTTACAGCAGGCTCGTCTCAGAAGAGTACATACAAAGAATTGTTTGTGTTAAGAGTGCCCCACAATTTACAAATATATAGATGAACGTCGACGGCTGGTGTAGCCAAGATTAAAAGTACAAATATGTTCCTGAAGGGAATGTACCAGAAATCTAGTTCTTGTCAAATACTCTGTGAATTATCACAGGGAAAATTATAAACAAATGAAAACAAAACCTGGAAGGTGTCAACCTTTACTGACCCTACCCAGAATGAAGCAAATAAAATTATCTAAAATTTGCGTTCAAATGAACTGATTACAGTTCAGCCACTCGACAATTATTCTTAAAAAACTCTAATCGTTAATATTTAAAGATACAATAGAAGGAACAAAAATAAATTAAACAAAAAAACCCTCTATCATCTGAACCAAAATTCCAAAAACAACGGTTTCATAGCCGGTTAAGCAAAGATATATTACCACTCTAATTAAAAGAGAAAATTTATTCCATTACTATATGCAAAAGACTGAGTGACAAGTTATAAAAAATTCATATTGATTTATTATAAAAATTTGTTGCCAAAGAACAATAATCAATGAAGTTACAAATATCAGGAAACAAGTTCCAGTCTCTCAATCCGCTTGCATGTGAGTTATTAATTAAAATATCTCCTCAGGTAGGCAAAGCAATACCACACTACCTCTAACCAATGTAGATAAATGCAAAGAAACAAATCAATTAACCTAGTGCAGAAATTACGATATTAGCAATTTTCTATAGCTTACACTCATATAGGTTGTAACGATACGATAAGAGAAGATAAGATAAAGATAAGATAAATGAAATTAATTTCCAAAGGGCGCTTCAGCACGTGGTATTAAATAGTCGCAATCCGATTCAGACAAAATGGAGGCAAGAAAACTCAAATTTATTGGTTTCGAGAACCTATATTTTCTATAAATATCCTGACTAGAGCACAGCTTCACAAATTTATAAAATAATATTGAAACTATATTCTATTGTTCTGAATCGTATTACTGCTCACCATATAGGGTGACAAAATAAACTCCACTGACCACGCCTAAATAATTTACCTAAAATCTAGGTAAATCCTGATTATATATGAAATATAATTACTTAATAATAACAACAAATCGCTGTGATCGTATTTCTGCCTAATAATAATAATCTCCAACAATAATGTTTGTGGTTAGAAACGCGGTAAATTTTGATAACGAATTGGCTCCAATGGTCCTATATAATACGATAGTTCGATCTCAGATGGAGTATGCATCAATAATTTGGTACCCAAATTATGAGACACATATCGATAGCCTTGAGAGAATTCAACGCCGTGTCTTAAAACTTGTCGCTTATAGGACAGATGGTGATTATCCTGCGAGAGGTTTTCCTCAGTCAGAACTTTTAGACAGATTCTCTTTAGATGCCTTATTAAATAGACGTAAGGTTTGTTTTTTGACGTTTCTATTCAAAATAGTACATGCTAACATAGACTGTAGTCAAATATTAGGTATGCTTAATTTGTATGTCCCTAGAGAGGCATCTCGGCAGTCTGATAGTTTTTACTTATCAACTCCAAGAACAAATATAAAAAAATATTCGCCGCTTTACAACATGTGCAATATTTATAATAACATATCTGAATCTATTGATATTTTTGCTTGTACATTATCCTCTTTGAAGAAAATAGCCTTCTAGATTTCTTTTATTTCTTGTGAACTAGTTTGCTGTTTTCTTACAGTCTCACCGACTTGTATATATCTTAAGCACGCATTGATTTAAATGTTTTTTTTTGTATGCCTCAATCTTCCTTATTCTATGTATTTTACCACTTAGATATTAATATTAGTTTGTTTTACTATGTATGTTACTCAATGTTCCTATTCTGTTATTGGGTCATTAGACCTGTTGAGTAGTGTAGAATAAAATAAAATAAAATAAAAATCTGCGTACTGTAGAAGCCTGGAACTCTCCTCCGTTCCTTGCTACATCACACCAGCGTGTTCGCTTGATTTTTGGTGGGGCTACCGTATACTAGCCAATCAGCGTATTCTAACCCAGTATTTTAAAAAATTGAGAACTCGGCAACCAAAAATTAGGTTGGGTGTTTTACGGGGTGCATAATAGTCAACCACATGGAACGAACTTAAAATGTACGTTACAAATAACAAGTACAAAATTTCATCGCCTTTTGTTATTTATTCTGACTTTGGGGCAATGCTAGAACCTCTTTCTGAGACGAGTACAAATAAAATCAAGAAATATCAAAAACATAAAGCATTTAGTGTAGGTTATTACTTCAAATGTTCGTTCGATGAAAGTTTATCCGTTTATAAAAGCTACCGAGGCGCCGATTTTGTTCAATGGTTCTCCCGGGAACTTGATAATATTTCTAAATTTATTGATTCAATATTAACTATAGTTGTGCCCATGGATATGTTGTCACAAGTGCAGAAGTTTCAATTTCAGGCATCTACGCACTGTCATATTTGTGAGAAACCATTTACGACAGATGATCATAGGGCAGACACCACTGTCACTTTACGGGTTTATATAGAGGACCAGCGCATAATAAATGCAATCTAAATTTCAAAAATTCATTCGTTGTGCCTCTAGTATTTCACAATTTAAGTAATTATGAAGGCCATTTTACCATTCGTGAAATTGCAAAAACTGGAACCATTAGTTCACAATCCATAAATAAAGAGCGCTACATTTCATTCACGAAAACAATGCCCGACTCCAATGGTAAATTTCGGTTCATTGATTCTTTTAGATTTTTAGCTGAATCATAGGATAAGCTGAATCATAGCTGAATCATAGAAAGAATTTAATCATTTGGAACCGGATAAATTTAATTTGCTTACACGAGAAGGCGTATTTTGTTATGACTATGTAGACAATTTGAAAAAATTGAATGCAACCTCTCTACCACCGATAGACCAATTTTACAATAAATTAACTGATGGTAATATATCACAGGAAGATTATACGCATACCCAAAATGTTTGGAATTCCTTCAGTTATCAAAATTTAGGTGATTATTCAAATTTGTATTTAAAGACCGACGTTCTCCTGTTGGCGGATGTATTTGAGAATTTTAGGCAGAAATGTTTGAATACATATAAACTCGATACTGCGCATTATTACACTCTGCCAGGATATACGTGGGATTGTATGCTAAAATATACAAAAGTTGACTTGGATTACTTGAAAGATATCGATATGCTAATGTTTGTTGAATGCGCCATACGTGGGGGTGTTAGTCAATGCTCAAATCGATACGCTAAAGCAAACAACAAGTTTATGGCTGATTTTAACCCATCCCAACTAACAAAGTACCTCATGTACTTTGACGTAAACAATCTGTATGGTTGGGCAATGTCACAATATCTTCAGTATGGCGGCTTCAATTGGTTGGAAAATTTTGAAGACACATTTGACGTTACAAAAATTTCTGATGAATCACCTGAATTCTGGAAGTTGACCTCGAATATTCCCAGCAGCTCCATGACGCTCATAAAGACCTGCCCCTATGCCCAGAACACCGCGTACTTCCAACACTCTAAATTACCCAAGCGTATGATCACCCTGTATAATAAGGAAAAATATATTATACATTATAGGAATTTCAAGCAGGCTCTTTCTTTAGGTGTAAAACCTACTAAAATTCACCACATACTTAAATTTAACTAGTCTCCATGGCTGAAAGGATACATTGATTTGAATACAAAATTGCGAGAACAGTGAATAAACGATTTTGAGAAAAACGTATACAAACTAATGAATAATGCCGTTTTCGGCAAAACGATGGAAAATATTCGGAAACATCGTCTGGTGAAACTAAAAAATCATTGGGAGGGCCGCTTTGGGGCTGGTAATTACATAGCTAGCCCGAATTTTCATAGTAGAGCCATTTTCGACGAGGATGAGGTAGCAATAGAATTATATAAATCAGAAATTTACTTCAATAAACCTTTATATGTTGGAATGTATATTTTCGACTTGTCAAAAATTTGCGTGTACAATTTTCATTATAATTGTATGCTTAAAAAATTAAACAACAACACTTGCAAATTGCTTTACACTGATATGGATAGTCTTATTTACGAAGTCCAATGTGACAATGTTTATGAGCAAGTTATAAAAAATAATTTGGAAAAATTTGACACTAGCGACAATGCACCAGACAATCCGTATCAGTTGCCTTTGGTCAACAAAAAAGTTCTGGGACTAATGAAGGACGAATGCAATGGGGCCATAATGACACATTTTGTGGGCCTTCGCTCCAAAATGTACAGTAGTTTGATAGATGGTAAACCATCCATTAAAAAATCCAAAGGCGTAAGTAAAGTCAACTATTGTGAAAAAGTCTATAACTTTTGCAGACAATGAAAATTGTTTAAAAATAGTAGCGAAATCTTTAGAACCCAACGAACTATTCAATCCCATTTGCACAAGATCTATACGCAAAGTCCTCATGATGATAAACGATTTCTTTTAAATGACAGCCACAGCACTCTACCTTGGGGTTCTTATGCTATTATGGATGTTTAATTATTATTCTTATGTATATTATGCTTTCTTCACATATTCTTTATATGTAAAATAAAAAATGTTATATATTTTATGTATCTTTTATTACCCTTTCAATATATATAAATAAACATGCTTAGAAATTTATTGATGACGTAAAGCACGTACACAAAAACTACTATCTTGTGGTGAACCTGGACTATCCGAGTCAGTTTTCCGGTCTGAACTATTGTAGTGCACAAAGCAGGGCAACTTAATTTTAAAATTAAAGTCACTTTGGTAACTTGCTGGAAATTTGGCAATATATCTAATAATTCAGTTGGTTGTATATATTTAACAATATATTCTAGTGGAACATGGTGCAGTTCATATGAAGTAAAATCACTAAAAGACTTTATTTTCTCACGATGAAGTAGCGTCTTAATTTTACTTTTGCAACATAAACAACTACTTGTTTTCTCATTGCAACTGACAGGCCCAGACATTGTGAAAAACTGATTAAAATAAAAGAAGCAGTTTACTTAACCGTTTGTATTTATTATTTAAATCATATCGTACATTATCTTTATAATAATGTAGATATTCACACAGGGCATTACTTAACAAACTATCATTGGATACATCACAAAACGCTAATAATATTTCCTCTACATTTAACTTTACTCTATTCGATTTAAGCCACAAATCTATTAATTCTAAAATATTATGATAATATGAACAAAATTTAACGAGTCTAACATAGCAATATGCGATGATAATACACATGAGTCCATTATTAAGATTTCCTTTATATTTTGATCAAACAGTTCAAAGCTGACGTCAAACTTTTTTATATTCACTACTTTGACATCTTCATAGAAGAGATTGGATATGTAAATATAATCCCCACACTTGTCGGTTACTGCTTCTGATTCATCGGGATGACCTTCTTGTGTTTGCGAGAAGAAATTTTCTTGAAATCGTCGCAAAATGTCCGTGAATATATACCAAGCAATTTCATATGTGCTGAAGGCTATTTTCATTGGCTTATAATTGTCTTCTATAATAACAGCAGGACAAAAGCTTCTTGCCAGACTCAAGTCACACTGGATTTGAATGGAGTTAGTCATCAAAGGGAACATTCCGGGTAACAAATACACATTTTCCTTATTTGCTGCATGCTCGTAACTTGCCAATATTTCATCGAGCTTCTTACTGTAATCAACACTACTATTTATAGAGTCCATGGAATCCTCATTCATATTTTCACCTTCACTTAGATGAGCACTGTTTGTTTGAATCCTTCCATTCCTGATGATGTCTAATGGTTTACTGAGATTATAATATTTTAAAATTAGGCTCGAAGATTCTCCCACCAACAACATCAACTCCACTACCGCCCTCTCTCAGACTATGTCGAAATTATTAATTCAACTGTTATGGCTTTTCTCTAAACCCAACCATTTAACGACTACTTTCTTTCCTTTTCTTCTAAGTACCTTTTCCACAAGGTAGATCTCGGGGTTAACAGTTTTCTATAGTTCTTAGATGTAAAAGGCACTTTGTTTATTATTATCATTATTATCCTCATGTATCCTGACGCAATACGAGTCGTGTTGGCGGGCACGCGTGACTTGTTTGGGGGTACGCGTCACGTGTTTTGCGTGTATGAAGTGCCAGCTTAGAACTGTATGATCAAGAAATAAAGGAAATCTTAATACTGGACTCATGTGTATTATCATCTCGTGTTGCTATGTTAGATTCGTTAAATTTTTGTTCATATTATCATAATATTTTAGAATTAATAAATTTGTAGCTTAAATCCAATAGAGTAATGTTAAATGCAGAGGAAATATTATTAGCGTTTTGTGATGTATCCCATGATAGTTTGTTAAGTAATGCCCTGCGTGAATATCTTCATTATCATAAAGATAACGTACTATATGATTTAAATAATAAATAAAAACGGTTAAGTAAGCTGCTTCTTTTATTTTAATCAGTTTTTCACAATGTCTAGTCCTGCCAGCTGCAATAAGAAAACAAGTAGTAGTTTATGTTGCAAAAGTAAAATTATGACGTTATTTCATCGTGAGAAAATAAAGTCTTTTAGTGATTTTACTTCATATTATGAACTGCACCATGTTCCACTAGAATATATTGTTAAATATATACAACTAACTGAATTATTAAATATATTGCCAAATTTCCAGCAAGTTATCAAAGTGACTTTAATTTTAAAATTAAGTTGCCCTGCTTTGTGCACAACAATAGACCACACCGGAAAACTCACTGGGATAGTCCAGTTTCACCACAAGATGGTAGCTTTTGTGTACGTGCTTTATGTCATTAATAAATTTCTAAGCATGTTTATTTATATATATTGAAAGGGTAATAAAAGATACATAAAATATATAACATTTTTGATTTTACACATAAAGAATATGTGAACAAAGCATAATATACATAAGAATAATAATTAAACATCCATAATAGCATAAGAACCCCAAGATAAAGTGCTGTGGCTGTCATTTAAAAGAAATCGTTTATCATCATGAGGACTTAGCGCAATTTTTTATTGTTCCACGCTATAGACATTGTGCAAATGGGTTGAATAGTTCATTGGGTTCTAAAGATTTCATTACTATTTTTTAAACATTTATCATGGTCTGCAAAAGTTCTAGACTTTTTCACAACAGTTGACTTTACTTACGCCTTTGGATTTTTTAATGTATGATTTACCATCTATCAAACTACTGTACATTTTGGAGCGAAGGCCCACAAAATGTATCATTATGGCCCCATTGCATTCGTCCTTCATTAGTCCCAGAACTTCTTTGTTGACCAAAGGCAACTGGTACGGATTGTCTGGGGCATAGTCGCTAGTGTCAAATTTTTCCAAATTATTTTTTATAACTTGCGCATAAACATTGTCACATTGGACTTCGTAAATAAGACTGTCCATATCAGTGTAAAGTAATTTGCAAGTGTTGTTTAAATTTTTAAGCATAAAATTATAATGAAAATCGTACACGCAAATTTTTGACAATTCTAAAATACACATTCCAACATATAAAGGTTTATTGAAGTAAATTTTTGATTTATTTAATTCTATTGCTATCTCATCCTCGCCGAAAATGGCTCTACTATGAAAATTCGGGCTAGCTATGTAATTACCAGCCCCAAAGCGGCCCTCCCAATGATTTTTTAGTTTCACCAGACGATGTTTCCGAATATTTTCCATCGTTTTGCAGAAAACGGTATTATTCATTAGTTTGTATAAATTTTTATCAAAATCGTTTATTGACTGTTCTCGCAATTTTGTATTCAAATCAATGTATTCTTTCCGCCATGGAGACTCGTTAAATTTAAGTATGCGGTGAATTTTAGTAGGTTTTACGCCTAAAGAAAGAGCCTGCTTGAAATTCCTATAATGTATATATAATATATTTTTCCTTATTATACAGGGTGGTCATAAACTTGGGTAATTTAGAATTTTGGAGGTACACGGTGTTCTGGGCATATAGGCAGGTCTTTATGAGCGTCATGGAGCTGCTGGAAATATTCGAGGTCAACTTCCAGAATGTACCCTTCAGGTGATTCATCAGAAACTTTTGTAACGTCAAATGAGTCGTCAAAATTTTCCAACCAATTGAAGCCGCCATACGGGCGATATTGAGATATTGCCAAACCATACAAATTGTTTACGTTAAAGTATGTGAGGTACTTTGTTAGTTGGGATCGGTTAAAATCAGCCATAAACTTGTTGTTTGCTTTAGCGTATCGATTTGAGCATTGACTAACACCCCCACGTATGGCGCATTCAACAAACATCAGCATATCGATATCTTTCAAGTAATCCAAGTCAACTTTTGTATATTTTAGCATACAATCCCACGTATATCCTGGCAGAGTGTAATAATGCGCAGTATCGAGTTTATATGTATTCAAACATTTCTGCCTAAAATTCTCAAATACATCCGCCAACAGGAGAACGTCGGTCTTTAATTACAAATCTGAATAATCACCTAAATTTTGATAACTGAAAGAATTCCAAACATTGTTGGCATGCGTATAATCTTACCATCAGTTAATTTATTGTGAAATTGGTCTATCGGTGGTAGAGAGGTTGCAATCAATTTTTTCAAATTATCTACATAGTCATAACAAAATACGCCTTCTCGTGTAAGCAAATTAAATTTATCCAGTTCCAAATGATTAAATTCTTTCTGTAAATTTGTTAGTTCATCATTAGTCAAGTATGATGATAGCTTATCCAATGATTCAGCTAAAAATCTAAAAGAATCAATAAACCGAAATTTAACATTGGAGTCAGGCATTGTTTTGGTGAATGAAATGTAGCGCTCTTTATTTATCGATTGCAAACTAATGGTGCCAGTTTTTGCAATTTCACGAATGATAAAATGGCCTTCGTAATTAATTAAATTGTGAAATACTAGGGGCACAACGAATGAATTTTTGAAATTTAGATTGCATTTATTATGCGCTGGTCCTCTATATAAACCCGTGAAGTGGCAGTGGTGTCTGACCCTATGATCATCTGTCGTTAACGGTTTCTCACAAATATGACAGTGCGTAGATACCTGAAATTTAAACTCCTGTACTTGTGACAACATATCCATGGGCACAACTATAGTTAATTTTGAATCAATAAATATAGAAATATTATCATGTCCCCGGAAGAACCATTGAACACAATCGGCGCCTCGGTAGCTTTTATAAAAGGATAAACTTTCATCGAACGAACATTTGAAGTAATAACCAACACTAAATGCTTTATGTTTTTGATATTTCTTGGTTTTATTTGTACTCATCTCAGAGAGTGGTTCTAGCATTGCCTCAAAATCAGAATAAATAACAACAGGCGATGAAATTTTGCACTTGTGATTCTTAAAATATAAAGTTTTCTCATCGGAAAAAGTGATTTTACATTTATTTAATTTTTCGCAATCTGTAACATAATCATTTAATTTTTCCTCAGAACTAAAATACTTAATTGAGGCAAATACCACAAATATGTTTTTTGTGAGATTTTTTACTTAATTGAGATGTCCATGATTTGCTTTAGTCCAGCAAAAGTGATATTTAATTGCGCAATCAATTTCCTAGTCACACTAGCCCGTCTGACTTTCATTGAAATATTTATCTTGAATCATGAACAAGTTATTGTCTCCCTACTTTATTTTTTGTTAAACGGGCAGGTACAATATTAAAAGTTTTATCACGTTTTTGTAAGATGTAAACGTTGACAAACGTATCATTAAGTTTTTCAAACTTAACAATTTGGCCTAATATCATGGGAAATATTAAATCTTTTAAATTTAGTACCGTTGCAGGGTGATGGTGCGATGAGGTTCTATCGCAGGATGTACTAGTTGGTTTATGTAAAGCCGAAACAATAGACCACGCAAAACACAAGTCATCGATGTAATTTTTTACGTTAACGCAAGCATGTTTACAGGTAATTTGCTCTGGCAATCTAATATAGGAAGAGGCGTCATTACCCATTTTCAATTTATTTATATTTACTTCTAAACTGAGAATTTTAAGAAGGACTGTCATTCACTGTCTTTTTCACTGAACTCCTCCAATTTGTTTTGCATTTTATCAGCGACGTTCTCCTGGAACCATAACTTTAAATTGGTTCCCAAATCAATAACTACATCTTTAGTGTTAAAATACTTAAAGTCTCGTATTTCCTATACTTTCGATGTCTTGAATAGATTAGCCATTCTAGTCTTGCATCATTTAGAAATTCAACAACATCGATATGTTTTTTGTTGATGATGATACCTGTACGGATACGCCCCGAAGAAACTGACTGAATGTCCTTCCATTTAACCCTATGACTTCTATTATCCCTAATCCCAGCTCCTACATGTGTTGAATGTATGAGGGTTTTGATTCGCTTTAAATGACCCAACTGAGTATGAAGTTTACGTAAAACTCCGACAAAGCCACTATTTCGTGAGACCTGGTATGTCAATTTAAGTTGTTTGTTGATCAATTTTATATAATTATCCACATTAGGTGGTGTACGACTTTCCTCCAAAAGTTTAGCTACCTTCTCCAATTTTTTGAACTTATCACCCTCGTTGCGCAATGTTATCAATAGTTCCTATAAATACTACTGCCACAAACACTAAAACAATGGGATACTTACACATAAAGAAAGCTTCTAGTTTGGATGATGCTATCTTCTAGAATGATGGCTTCTTATGATGATGATGAGACCTTTTGAATTTTAAACTAGCGGCAGCATTAAGTCTACCGCAGTCTTTTAACCCTCTCAATATCTTGGTGTATTTTCGATGACCTCTGGGCACCCTTCTGGACAAAAACACCAGATGTTCTTCTAGCTCCACCAATGTACCTTGTACTAACAATTTTTATATTTAAAATTGTTGATGGTACATCCTTAGGTAGGTCCTGAAGTTTTATTGTTGCTTTGCTGTGAAAATTTTTATGGAATTAATTTCATATAGATCCATTCTACAAATAAAATATAAAAAATCTAATATAATAATCTTTGCTGTAAAAAAGTTCTTGATGTCTAAATATTAATAATAATTACTCACTCTAATGCGTTGAAGATGTTTATCTATGTTGCTTTTTTGTTATGTTGCTTTAATAATACCAGCGTTGAGTATGGTAATACCACTTTTACTAGCGTTAATTATATCACACACTTGGTAAACTACTTTGTACTATTAACAATGCTGAGCGTGATGTAACTGTTGCTGCTGCTGCTAGACAATTGTGTGCTAAACTGATATTTTCAGCACCAATTTGACTATTTATAGGAACTCTCTGCTTCCCGTGATAACAAAGCCGTACCATGTACGTGTGCGGCGAGTGATAATAATTACTATTCCAAGAAACGCATCTTGAACAAATAAATCTTATCGCATTTTGCATATTTCCTGTTATTATACTTTATTTTTGTCTTATCGTTTGCTTTGTTTATTCGTACAGTGAAGACCATTGTCTATTGTATTAAAAATACCACGTGTGCGGCGAGTGATAATAATTAATATTCCAAGAAACGCGGCTTCCGCGAATAAATTTATTACATTTTACATATTTCCTGTTATTGTACTTTATTTTTATCTTATCGTTTGCTTTGTTTATTCATATAATGAGACCATTGTCTATTGTATTAAATAAATGCTGAGCTTTGATAAAATAACATTACCGCCAGACAGTAGCAGAGACCTCTTGCGCCAATGGCAGCTCTTGATTTTGCTGCATTTGAATTTACCCGCTAATTTCTCAGATATTTGAATTTGCCGCTAGGCTGCCACGCCCTCTCGTGGTTGCCTGGCGCAGACAGAATCCTGCTTTCGCTATTAGATTGAAAATAGGTTGAAATTAATATCACGGAGTCGCTACGAGTCATTTGATATATATGAATATATACTTTTTTGTTTTTTGACGTACGAGCTTGAGACTTTTTTCTATTGATAGAAGGCTACCAATCAGAACCAAGGGTCTAGGGGCAGAGGGGGAGATTTTTTCAGTTGTTTTTTCGATATTTGCACACGTGTACGTGTTATAAGAATTTTATGTTGTAAGACAATGCCCATACCTAATTTCAGATATTTGAATTTGTCGCCATCAAACAGACTGCAGCAACCAATTAGGCGCTGCTACATATCACGTGTGACTTAAGACCTAAGACCTAAGCTTTTAAATTTACCCGTTAAATTCTCAGATATTTGACATTCACCATACCTAATTTCACGCATTTGGCACCAGACACCTGCAATCCCCATATCAAATTTCAGGCCGCCATCTTGACGATAGCAACCTACTGCGCATTTTTTTTCTATCTGCAGTCACGACCAGTTACGTCATTGTTTTTTCTATACATTCTTATTTTGCTCATCCTGTATATAACTTTTAATTCACCCTGTATACTAAATATTTGAATTTGCCGCCAGACTGCAGCAGCAGAGACCTCTTGCGCCCATGGCAGCAGCTCTTGCTTTTGCTGCGTTTGAAATTCCCCTCTAATTTCTCAGTTATTTGAATTTGCCGCCAGACTGTCGCGCGCTCTCGTGGCCGCCTGAGTTACTACCTTGGGCGCGGCTCGTGACATCAGGCCGCCATCTTTACGAACCTACGTCACACGCTCTTGGGGTGCTCTTCTGCAGCCCCGGGGGCTCGTACACCTACGGGAATGCTACAGGAACATGCGGGGATGGCACAAGAAGTCTCGCTCTTCACCCTGTTGACAATGACCAGCGGCTCGGTGGTCTAGCTCGATGGCAGCTGGCCATCCAGGTCGCTATGACGTCACTTCCGCTGGAGAACCAGCCTACCTTATCTACTACTCAGACTCTGTCACCGAGCTGGGACCCGTTCAGCTGAAAGTCCAAGTTAAAGCTGCAGAAGGCCGTAATCTTCTGCAGCTGCATTAGGATAAGCCATGGCACGGTGTCTTCTATAAGAGCCTTGAAGACCGTGGTTTATCTGAAAGGCTGACCTTTGCCTTTTTTAAGGTCAGCGGGGCTTAAGTGGGAGACTGAAGGATCTATAAATGACTTGACAGGATGTTGTATTTAACACCCTCGTCTATCAAAGCCGTGTCATGGTTATGGAGGTTCCTGATGTCAACTGCAGGGTCTGCTATAGGGCGCCAGAGACAATTTTTCATCTGCTCTCCACTTGTTCGGGATATGCAGTCTCGGCCTATATCCATATAGTCCAGTAACATAAGGATTCATCTAGTAAAAAAATCCAAGTGAGCGGGAATTTTGCATACACCTTTACTTTTAAATTACTAATAATGTGTCAAAAGTCCCCACCGATATGTTGCTTGGGTTTCAAGTTATTTAAGGTCAAATGTCACAGAAATCGATATTTCGCAAATATTTTGCTTCCTGTATGTCCTTTGACTTTTTTGGTTATTATAAAAAATAAAGATTAAAAAATGCTCTTCAAAAAAGGTTACATACATATTTTACGTAAAACAATCGTTTTCATACTATACGTCAGGAAAGTACATGGTAACGCTGCATCCGGTCGGATGCAAGGCGCGTTTTTTTTGCATAGTTTCCCCAAATCCATGATTTTGCTTGCTTTAGTGACTTCTACAGCTTATCCTCGTTCTCGTTCTCTGTCCCGCAATCTATAACATAATCATTTAATTTTTCCTCAGAACTAAAATACTTAATTGAGGCAAATATCACAAATATGTTTTTTGTGAGATTTTTTACTTAATTGAGATGTCCATGATTTGCTTTAGTCCAGCAAAAGTGATATTTAATTGCGCAATCCATGATTTTGCTTGTTTTAGTGACTTCTACAGCTTATCCTCGTTCTCGTTCTCTGACCCCTCTTGCACGTCTTCTTGCTCTGTCATCTCCTCCAAGATCTCGTCCTTCGACCCATACTTCAAGTTCTCATCGTCTGTCCCCTCCAATACCTGTTCGTTCTCTTCTTTGTCGTGGTTACTTTCGACCTGAACAGTAGATAAACCAGGTTCCTCCTCCACCAGAAGGGAGCTCTGGGGTACGTTTGGACAGCTGTTGATGGCGGCCTGCACCACGGAGCTGCTGGTCATTGTCGTAGGGGCTGAAGACGAAGACTTTAGGTAGCAGGGTGCAGCCGCAGGTGTCCCAGGGGCTGTAGATGTCCCAGCCTTCAAATCGCGGCCATATTGACAAACAATTATATTGCAGCATTCAGACCGCACCGCCCAACCAATCACATTGGGCATTCAGATCCGGTTCCCGCAGCCATTACAGCTTAAGACCACGCCCCCAGCCAATTATATTACAGATCCCCGCCATTGTGGTGGATAACGACCAATCAGCTTTCAGACTCCGGCCTACGACCATTGAAGCTTTATTGCAGCATTCAGACCACACCAATCAGATTGCGCCATTCAGATTGCGCCATTCAGATCATGTTCCTCGTATCCGGCCATCAGACCACGACCAATCTGCCTTCAGATCGCGGCCATTGGGGCTTTATTGCAACATTCAGACCACACCAATCAGATTGCGCCATTCAGATCGTGATCCTGCCATCAGATCACACCACCCCGCTTTCAGACTGGCCGCGACCAAAATGACGAGGTGCCAATAGTTATTGAACGCCTGGTTATTGGGCAGACCCAGTTGTCAACCGCCAAAAGGCGTATCGCTGTGGAAGGTCTTTTTGGCAGATCACGTGACGCAGGTGACAGCACCTTATTGGCTGCCATCTATAAATTACGTATGGCCGCTGTCTGGGCACCTAATGACGTCAAGTTCATTGGAGAACCACTGTATACAATCAACACCTCGATAGCTTTTATAAAAGGATAAACTATCATCATATAAAGAACATTTGAAATAATACCCGACACTAAATGCTTTATTTTTTTATATCTCTCGGTTTTGGTATTACTATGTTCAGAGAGAGGTTCTAGCTTCGCTTCAAAGTCAGAATAAATAACGAAAGGTGTTGGAATCTTGTACTTGTGATTCTTAAAAGATAGAGATTCTTCATCGGGAAAAGTGATTTTGCATTTGTTTAATTTTTCACAATCTATGACGTGATTATTTAATTTTTCTTCTGTACCGAAATAATTGAGACAAATATCGCAGATACGTTTTCTTCCACGGTGTTTACTTAATTGTGAGGAAACAAGCCGTGATAAATTCTTTATCCAACAAAAGTGATATTTAATTTCACAATCAATTTCCTCAACCCCGCTCCCGCCACGATTTTCATCAAAATATTTATATTGAATCATTAACAAGTTAACGTGCCTCTCTACTTTATTTTTTGTTAAACGGGCAGGTGCAACATTAAACGCCGTTTTTTTAGGATGTAAACGTACTATAATGAAGCAATTATATACTTCTACAGCTGTTGTCCTATGTACTACAATCTACATTAATAATAAAGCTTATTTTCATTTAAGAAATTTTATATAATATTCTCTTGTTGCTCAGCTAATACACTGATTATTGTAGTATGTGTTCATCTATTTATATTATACATTCGCCCAACCTTTTCTCCCCCACCACCACCTCATTAGAAAAAATCACAACGAATGACAATATTACTATAAATTTAAATTATTTTACTGTGGCATATAAATATAGTGCGGGCATAAGATAAGTTTTAATTATTTTTTTAATCATTCGCACTTCCTGTAAATGTTTACACTTGCGGTTCAAGATAAGAATTATCAAATCACAGCATTCTTGTAGTCGACAACAACAGGAGATGCCATATCAACTCGCTAATGAGTCCTGTAGGAAATGAAATAAGCGTCTACATTAGCAAATTGAAATTTTATTTATATTATATTTTTAAATAAAACATGTTTCTCTTTACAATATATTTATTACATAAAAAATATTTTTATAAATTTATTGTTGGTACTAAGCCACGTATACAAAAGCTGCAATCTTGTTGTGATGATACAGGGCCGTCCCAGTGTTTGCCCAATCAGGTCGATTATAGTGGACAAAGCAGGGTAGCCTAATTTGCAAATTAAAACCGCTTAAATCACTTGTCGGCAATTTTGACCGAATATCTAATAATTCAGTTGGTTGTATATATTTAAGAATAGTGTCTAGTCTAGTGTCTTTAAGAATAGTCTAGTGGAATATGTTGCAGTTCATCTTTAGTAAAATCACTAAAAGATTTTATTTTTTCACGATGAAGTGACATCATAATTTTACTTTGATAACAATCACAGCTCTGCTGCTGCTCAGGTTGTGTGAAAAACTGTATAAATAAAAGATGCAACTTACTTAAAATTGTTTTATTTATGATTTAAATCAGATAGTACATTTTCTTTATAATAAAATATATATTTGCGTAAAGCATTACACACCAGGCTACCATTGGATATATCACAAAATGTTGAAAATATTTCGTCTACATTTAACGTTATTTTATTGGATTTAAGCCACGAACTAATAAATTCTAAAATATTATGATATGCACTAAAATTTAAAGAGTCTATCATGTTTATTCGATGTGAAATTAAGTTAGCATCCAGATCCAAAATTTCATCCAAGTCGTCTTCATAGATATCAATGGAGATGTCATGTTTGATTATTACCAGCATTTTAACATGTTCAATGATATGTTGGGAGACCATGATGTAATCGCCATCATCGGCAGATTTGACATTAAAAAAATCTGTTTGCTCCTCACGTAATAACTTGATGAAAGAACCCCATTCACATGTATCGAATGATATTTTGAAAAACACATTTGAAAAACTGTTTGTAAAAGATACGTGTTTTCTCTGTGTGCGATTTCTTCGTAAACAGCAAGGACTATCAATTTCGGCGTAATAGTCCATATCTTCGTCCATATTTTCAACGTCACTTTGATTGTCGCACTCGTTTGCTTTTTCAATACTTTCACTCATGATGATGTCTGATGGTTTAGTGAGAGCTATTTAAACATTTTAAATTAAGCTAGATGAATCTCCCACCACCAACACTAGCACCACTACCGCCCTCTATCAAATTATGTTGAAATTATCAATCCGACTGATGTGACTTTTATCGAAACCCAACCACTTGACAAATCCTTTCTTTCCTTTTCTTCTAAGTACCTTTTCCACAAGATAGATGTCGGGGTTGGCAGTTTTCTGTTGTTCTTCATTGTAAAAGGGGCTTTTGATGGGTCGCCCCTATAAATCTTCCAAAAGATATGTGGTGGGGTTTGTTATGTTAACCGATCTAATTTTAAAAGAGTTCAGTTGTCCAATTGAGGGTGTAGCCTTTATCAAATACATATTTATTTTTACTTATGCGCACAACGTTACCAACTTTGAATTTTCGCGCGCCGCTAATCTTGATGTGACTATAGATGGATTTTAGTACAGCTTTTTCATTAGTTTTATTTGCTTCAACAGGTTTATACCTCGTAGTACTATGTTTTGTTCGTAATTTTTTATGATTTGAGGTAAAACATCTATCCATTTGTAGGTGCCATTTAAGCATGTATTTGTACAGTTTAGATTTTATAGTACGTATTGCGCGCTCAGCAATAGCGGCTTTCTTGATGCTATACGTGCTGTCATGATTTATATGGAATTTCCTCATTACACTTTGAAATATTTTATTGTAGTATTCGGTCCCCTGATCGGTTTGCAGATTTTTCGGGACTCTATTTGTATTGTGTAATAGAATATCTTCAAAAGTGGCGGTTATTTCTTTACCGGTCTTAGTTTTCAGCGGACGAGTCCAAACAAATTTCGAGAAAGAATCTATAACCACCAAAATCATGGTGAAATTTTGGTTGTAGCGCGCATACTGAAGCATATCAGCCAGATCTAATTGCCAGGATTCATCTAAACCTTTTAAGATGGTACGCCTGCGTCCGTAATTCTTTCTTCTACATGATAATATACTTGCGTCATTTGCTTTTCAATATTTTCTTTATACTGTTTAAATTCACGCTCAATATTTTGTATGGCATTTTTCAAGTCTTTTAGGTTTTGTGTCACAAGCTGTTGTGAAATGTCAACCACACTTGGAATAATAGCAACTTTTTCATTTAGCACATCAACTGCCAGCGCTAAATCAGTGAATGAATTTATTTCTCTCGTCTACAGCCTGCTTAATCTTATTATTCGTATGCACTATTCGACTCAAATCGTGCTGAAAGGTTTTTAATTGATCAAAAAGGCACTATAATCTACATATTTTTTGTTAGCAGCATCATTATCGCTAGTAGGTGGTTTGAGGTTGTTCAGTTTTAAATGATCCACATCGTTATTTCCATATTTCCATCGCTTGTAAAGGTAAACCCATGACACTGTTGTTGTAACATTTATATTGGGAAATAACGGTTTAATAATTTCACGATATTTAAACAAACTGGACAAATTCGTCCTAGAGTGTATTGATGGGAACCACTTAGCTCTAGAATCTGCTTATGTGATAGCTTACCCTCCTCGTTGAAAGATGCATCGCGAATCGCGATAGAAAATTAGTTGATATAGGTCAAGGGTGCCTTTGAATTATTGTCCGTCTATTATTATGTTTCCGGTACGTCTCTCTAAATCTTTTATTTTACGTCCAAATAACCACTTTAATGATGTGGAATCATATACCAGACCATAATTCTTGTCAAAATTGATTCGCTCCCAGTCCAATGTTCAGTTACATACTTTTGAGCCATTTCGGGATATTGATCTAAATATTCCTCCATCATGTCAGTATCCTCTATACTACGATGCTGCTCCTGCCCTATTGATTCCTCACATTCGTTACTTTCTCTGGACGTCGATGCCAAATGTTCAGTGGGTAGAAACCTTTTTTGGCTTCTGCTTCTTTCTTCAACTCCATCTTGATACGTTTATTGGTATTTATCTTTTCATTCAAATTACGTATGTTGGCGGCTATTGATTTCAATGGATCGGAAATTGAGTTAAACAGTTTTTGTATAGCTTCATCCTCCTCTGATTTGCCCAACTTCAAAGCCAGATACTTTTTCCTGATTACCTTTGGCAAGTTGTTTATTTTTTTCTTGCGCTTGGTAGCATTTATTATATAATTAAGTGATGAACTCATGCTCATTGATGATGCATGTTAGCAGAGCTATACCATTATAAAGTACCATAATTATCGGTCCAGCAATCGCTACACATTTGTTTGAAATGATCGAGGGAAACGTCTGGCGATACATGTTCGTCGTCGATGTGTTTGAGATTAAGATCGTCTTGTCTGAAGAGAACAATGATATTACAATTGTCCCTAAGCAACTGTTTCGGTATTTTCGAATAAGTTTGACAGAGATAGGTAGCATAGATGTTTTTATGTCTGCACATGGAATAATATTCGCGTAACACTACATCATTCCTCATGCCGCTCTGCTACGGTGAGGGTGTACTAAATTCTATAATTGATAAACTGCCTTTTGAATTACTTTTAGATATTGTCTGTAACTTATTTGTGATGCATTTTGACGATTCATAGTTTGTTTCTTTTGGGATTACACCACCTGTAAAATAACAAAAAGGAAGAAAACCAGAAGCATTCAAATTTGCTTTGCTTGCCTTGCTACTACACTTTTAATGTTTAATTTGTATGCTTCTGGTTTTCTGCTTTTTGTTATTTTATAGGTGCTGTAATCCCAAAAGAAACAAACTATGAAACATTTACAGACATTTTTATTTTTTTATTTAATTAGTTTTTCAAAAATGAATAAGTTGTCTATAGTTGGGGGCAATACTAGTTTTAGTCCGTGTAGATGGTTTTCAATTAATATCAATTCCCGCAGGATATTTTCAGATGTGATTATACTATGTAGTTCCGAATGTCTAGCAAACGTTTGTGCCGTTTGTATTTTTGTCAAGAACGTATTTAGTTCGTTTGTTGTTTCCGACAGAATTAATAATACGTCACGTATCCAGATACTCCAATCGCATAGTCTTGATTGTTGAATTAACGTCTGTAAATCGTCAATTTGTTTCACTATTTTATTCTAACTTGATACTAATTTAAATATAGATTGGTAAAATCAATCTGTTCGTTTGTGATTGATATTTGATTTTAAGATCAGCTTGAAGTGTTTCTTGATTTTCAGTGCGAAAGGTTTTTAAAGTTTTGGTCGTTGCCTCCATCGTCAACATTTAATATGCCTGTAAAAGATTTTTGTATGGTTCCAATAAAATTAAACAGCCCTCGTTTATATCGTCTGTTCTTTTGTTCTGTCATGTTTATTTGTCTGTCAATTAGATAAAGGGATTGCGAGTCAACACGTTTTTCTCTGGTTTTTACTAACTTTTAAATCGTCCAAAAATTTTTGTTTTTGTACTTCAACTGATTTTAGGTTATCTATTATTGGTAATAGGTCGATACTGTGTATCAATTCCCATTCTAAAATAATGTTCTTCGCGTATCCGATTTTAAAGGCACCAAGCCCAGGATTATTGGTTACGGTGTGTAAGGCTATTTGCGTTTTCTGCTGGTTGGTCAGCGGCGTCCATATTCTGAAAGAGAGGTTTTAAATTACTCAAGTGAACTCTTTTTTCTTGGTTATTAATTGATTTAACTATATCAGTGTTATCGTCATTTATTTGTAAAATAGTAAATGGGCCTGTGAATTTGGGTTTAGTTTTATTACAGAGGTTTCCTTAATATACTCTGTGATTCAAATTTTAAACTTACTTTTGGAATCTATAGAGTTTTTTGTTATAATTTATATCTTTTTGTTTATTATTCTAATAAATTCGTCGGATCTAATCGTGTATTGTTCTCATTTGATTATGATAATCCATATATTTTAAAACGCGTCGATTCTATCTCGCTCTAAATTCCGTCGCCGAATGGACCAACTTTCTAAGCTATCTCTTCCGAGCGGGGATCGCGGAGCGAGCGATCCCCGCGGACGACCGAAGGTTGCCCCGAGCCTTTTCCGTAGGGGCATTTTCGTCCCGTTTCCTACGCGTTTTCCCAATTTAAACGCCTTTTCAAAAAACGTGTGCAATATTTTCGTCAATCACCGTTCGGGAGAGAGATGCGCCTGCACCGGCGTTTGTTCACGCACATAATGATACCGTCATACATGCCGAAATCCCGACTTTTCGCGGGACCCCCTCGACCCTTCTTTTAATTTTTACGGCTTCGAGTATCGCTTCATGCGAAAGTTCCGTCCTTTTCTCTAATTCTTTGAGATTTTTTTGAGGCCGTACGTCAAGTTCTCCTACGTCTATTTCGTCTTCCAAAATCTCGAGTCGCATCCGTCTCAACTTCTTTCTCATTTTATCTGTTGATGTGAGATAACACTAACGAGACAAGCACCTCCCACGAAAGCTGTTAAATTAATTACACTAGGTTATTTTCCTATGAGAAATATTGCTAACGTAATCGATAGTACTAACTGCCAAATACTTCTGATTACCAAAGTACTGAAGCGAAATGCTTTTCCAATTAGGATATCGGTAAAAATTAATCGTTCAGGTTAACACGTACAGTTTACGTACGTACTGAAGTGTCTCAGGGTTAATTTATCACGAGTGGACGCGGTAGCCTTATGGTTTAGTGGAAGGATTTCAAACGTAATGCTAATTTCGCGAGTTCGAATCACGTTGGATGCAAATTTTTTTATTTTTTAATTCCAGTTATTTATTAGTATTAGTGTTTAATTATTCTGTTTCATTGTCCGTAGTTTTTATTCTTTCTGCAGGTTCATTTTGGCAGTCTGTAAAATTCATCATTTTAACTTACAAAAGTAAATATCTACAATAATGCTGCAACAATTATGACAGCAATATATTTTTGGTCCTATTGATAAAATTGATAAAACTGTTTCCTAGAAAATAAATTCTACTTTCAGTACTTAAACAATTATGATGGTTTACCATCAAGACCCTTCCAATTCATCAAAAGATTAAGAAAAATCGTTTAGTATAATTACATCATTCCAGATACAAAATGTATTTTCTTAAAAATAATATGTCACCCAAAGATTGACCGCGGGTCGCAGGCCTGGAACCCCGGTAGGGCTAGAAATGGGAACGAAAACCGCGACAGCGATATTCTCCCATTTCTAGTTAGAGATTAAATTACTATCAAAATTAACATTTTCTATAGATCTTAAATTTACTAATTCCGGAACGCTCAAATTTTTGTTTCTTCTTTTAACTTAAATAGTCGAATGTCTTCTAGAATGGCGGAATGTAATCGGTCTACAATTCCATTACAGTCAGGATGACTGGCTGTTATAAAATGGACATTGATATGATGGGTGCTCAATAAAGATTTAATGGCATAATTTTTAAATTCGGTACCGTTATCAAAAGCACAGCATATAAAATAATCAGCAGTCTAGCTCTCGGGCGGCACCTTTGATCTATTGAAATTCAATGTGTGACGTCACGGCCCGCCATTTGAGGAGAGAAGTCAGGGCCTCATTAGGGATATTTGCAATGTTTACTCTCCTCGTCCAGGACGGTATTATCGATATTTATCTAAACATATTTTCTAAAAATTAATGATGTAAGCCGCTTAACAAACATACAATTAAGGAAACGTAATTACATACGAGCGTTGTCATTTATTTATCTAAATCCAAATATATACATAGCATTGGTATGTAGATAAAAGAAGCAATAAATACACACAAAATGCCCACAAAACAAAAGTAATATAATTCAGCCAAAGCTATGCAAAGAATGCATAAAAAAAATAACAAAAATAAGCAAGCATCTTTTAATGAAATAACAATTTAACAATAATAACAAGAATATGAAAATATGTTTCCAATACACACAATTTTAAAATTCTAAAAAATTATTTTTAGTAACATTTTTTATATTATTAAAAATAAAAGTATGTAGTTAATACTCTTGTACTTTTTATATTTTTGAATATTATGAACACGTATAATGTTACTAAAGTACAATATAGCAATGTATATTTCGGACTTTGTTTTATAGCCACCCTTCCTACTTTGAAACGATGCAGTCAAATCATATAACTCAAGTTTGCCATGAAACGGAGACGGATATTAAAAATATGAAAAGTAATTTTTTATTGGATTTTAAATTGTAGAGGCTAAAAAACTCTTGTTTTTTTTTTGTCATATAGGGTTGATCATTTTTTAAATATAATTTTTTTATTCAACTTTTTCCCATTGGTCGATTTAAAAACCTGATATTGTCACATCTTATAATACCATCAGCTGCTCACAAATAAAACAAATATGGTGTTATCTTTTCATAAACTATCATGATTTTTATGTATTTAAAAAATAAAGGCCTTTCACGAAAAAAATGAATACCTACTACAAAAGTCTTAAGTCGAGACTTAGCAGTCCCTGAAATCCGAAACGTATTAAATAGTGTTGACAAATGTCCGGATATTTAAAAATTGGACAAATCCAGACAACTGTCTGGACATTTTAGACACTTATAAGGACATTTTAGAAAATGAAATATAACAGGTTTACTGTAGTACAGTACATGTCATAAGCTTGAAGATGATACCATCTACTAATACATATATTCTCTGAAATACAAGCATTAGGTGAAAAATCAATATTTTCGTAACAATGTTCAATTTTCGTCTACCTTTTACCAGCTTATGGTTAACATGGTAAAAATGAATAGTGTTAATTACGAAATTATAATTTTATTTGAAGTTTAAATTTTTACTGTGTACATGTGAAATGAAATGAAATAAATAAATTATAGAAAAAAGAAAACTAAAAAAAAATTAAATTTTTATTTGGAGTAACAAGTACAATCTTTGTTATTTAAAGATATACAAAGTTGGTTAAATTAGAGAACAGTTGAGCAATTACTAGCACTAAAAAGTGGTCCCAGAAAATTGTTGTAAAAACCAGCGGTTCTCAAAATATTTAGCAAAGCAATAAATTTCCAAAAAACTTAAATTAGCTCTAGCTCCGTTATTTATAGAAATTTTCAAATAAAAATTTATTTCGGACATACATGCATAATTATCTTTGTTTTAATGCTACCAGAATTTTTTTCGCCTACTAGATTCTGATTTATGAATATCATCTTTTGTTTTTCTTATGGACGCCATATTAGAATTTGACGTGGTTAGAAAGAGAAAAAATCAAGGAATGCGGCAATGTGTAATACTTAGGGTTTTGAATGTAATTAAGAATTAATTGATTAAAAAAGGTGGTAAGTATATGATGTTTGATGCTAGATGCAAAGATGAAGAAACATTATTTTTACAGATTTGGTAAATTGATTGTTTTTATTAATATTTTTAAAATTTCTATTAATGTTCTTTAGGGTATATTAAATTCTTACACGTATGTATAGTCTTAATACATATTCTTGTGGAAATTGGGGGCAAGGGTGGTTAAATGGCAGCTCAATGCAAATATTTAGATAATTACTGCAAAAATTTGATTTTAAAATGAGTGTTCCAAAATTATCCTGAAAGAAGTGCTCAATCTTTGTGATTAAATTGACTAAATCGTGATGTGGATTTCTTAAATTGTCGAACACATCTCCATGTGCATTTTCGTAAGCTTTAAAATAACAGAAAAGAGAGGAGTCGTCCAACTCTTCATGTGCCTTAGAGTACCGGATACATATTTCACAACTGTAAATTTCCAAACATTTTTTTAACAAGTATCCACAAACATATCGCGTAAAATTTTGTTCCAATATATCATTTTCTTGATAATCAGTAGTAATTGTTATATTTACTCCGTGAGGATTTGTTGTTGACTGTTCTTCATATACAGGTATGCCATTTAGTTTTAATAATATTGGATCAGCATCCGCCTCACAATTTTCTGTACCATTATGGAATAGATCTAAACATAGCAATTTTCTAAACGTCCTTTGAAATTGGATTGATGTAGGATTTACACAATTTCCATTCTGTTGCTTAATTTTTCCAAAAAAATTTTCAAGGGCATCTTGATTTAACTTCCTGGTACATAAATAATCGAATTTATGAAAACTTGTTAGGTCACTCCAAAGCTGTAATAGGCTGTTAATAGATATTTTTAATGATTTGATCCATTTAATTTTGTTTACTACGTTCCTGTTATTTTTATCTCGAACTTCTAATTTGCAAAAAAAATGTAAACAGTCTTGTAAAAATTAGATTTGGTAACCAAGGCCTTTGAATGCTCTATTATATTTTTTTTCTGCCGAGGTTTGACTTGAGTTTAATATATCAAATAGTTTGTCCATTCGTTCAATAAATGCTGATATTTGAGCAGCTTCTGAAGGAAGATATCCAAATCGAATGTATAAATTCATACTTGCTGATACACTAGCACTAAACACTTGACTTGCATATTTTACTTTCATCTTTTCGAAGTTGGAAGGGTTTATATGTGAATTGCACAATTTAGGAGCTGCTCTAATTAGATAATTCTTATCGTGGTCATAGAACATTTTTATGAACTTCCATGAAATAATAAAAAAAAAATTACAAAGTGTTACTGTTTTTTATATATACCCAGTGTCCCATATAAGACGGTTTCTTCGATACCTCTGTTATAAATTTAGGAAAAAAATGTTTCAACTCAAAGTTGCTACGAATCATGGGGTGCATATGCTGAAAATATTTTTGATTATGCAGGGTGCTCAGTTTCACCTGGACACTAGTTTTATTATTTTAAATATAAGGCCCTGTATGTTTATATCATTTTTGGAATGAATACCCTATACCTACCTAATATCCATAGTTTTTTAAATATTTAACATTTTCATAAAAAACTTACAGTTGCAAAGAGATGGAGTACTATGTATAATCAAACATATTTTCCATATACACACCCCATAACAGCTACCAACTTTTTTCAAAACAGTTTTTTTCTTAAATCTATAATAACAGTTATCCAAGAAACTGCCTTAGATGGAACACCCGATATATCAAAAAAATGGTAACACTTTGAATATAAGTATATGAGGTCTAATCTCCGATCAAATATGTATTGGTCGTATGGTCTAATATAATCCAAATAACTCCAGCTATCGTACCTCTAAAACTTTCTCTATACCTACCAAACACCCTGGATATATTTTTTAATTTACCTTGTCCAGTCTCTTGGGATTGTGGCGAAAAATTATCCCCTGTGTCTTCACAACCTGAAATGAGTAAATATCTGTCACATTGGCCGGGATTATGTAGGTATTTAAAATAGATAAGACAGATAGATAAATAGGTAGGTATTTAAAACATTCAGAAAGTGTAAATCACCTGGAATGATGATATTTTGCAAGACTTTAATTTTTTTTTGCAGGCACTCCTCTAAACAGATTTGGCGTGGAAGGCTATAGCAGCCATGATCGGTTGGCGCTTCTGAAAAGTTTCTGGAAGAACCTTCCTGTTCAGGAAATATTGTAGGAATGGCGTTATGCGCCATTCCTACAATAGCGCGGTTGCAGTACATATTGGTAAACATTTTTATATCAAAATGATCTCCACACAGTCGATGGGTTTTATGTACTAGGATATTAACTTTGATAACCAATAATATAGATCAAACTAAACATAATGGGACAGAACAGAAATATTACCTATATAAGCTTTGTCTTTGCGCTTGTGAACTGTCTGCAAACTATATCAGATATAGAGAGGTCCAATTACTTCATAAACAGCCGACCGCTGTTGAGTTCGCAATAGTGTGTCGTATGACTACTTCTGATGGTTTGTAAACGGTTTGCAGTGCTGCAGAAACAAAGCTATACCTTATAATCATAAATGACTGTTTGCATAACTTTTAACTTTTACAGCAAACATTTTATATCATTATATTTATAAGGGCAAGTGTAAGTATTAAAAAAAAACATTTAAATTTACCTTACAAGGTCCTTAGGGAAGCTAAAGAAACTTTTTGAGAAGTTGTAACGTTTATTACGACAGTTTCTGGCCGCACACACATGTCCAATTTTTTTATCCATTTCTAGGTATAGGTAGTACTAGATGTTCACAGACCTAAATAAAATTTCTTATGTACCGTAGGTATGTACAAAATTGCAAGTTTGACTTGCTTAAATAGAGAGTAGATATGTTATAATAAAATGATAAAATACATACCCACAATACAAAATTCAGCATACACAGAATACAACCTATACTATAACAGTTTAATAGTCTAAACTTTCAACACACAAGACAAATAAGAGTTTAATAGTAACACACACACACAATTTATAGTTTTAACACAGAATAAGTAAGAGTTTAATAATAATAACAAATATATAAATCACTCGGAGACTATGAACACAGGGAACGGCAAATGATAAAACTTAACACGCCACTCCCGTTTCTGACAGGTTCTCTCCTCAAATGGCGGCCTGCGCGAAGGGATGCGCGTACCGTTCCCGCCAACTAGAGCTAGACTGCTGATTGTTTTATATGCTGTGTCAAAAGTAAGTACCCTGTGTAGTGCATATTGAAAAATATTTAATTAATTCAGTAGCTATAATAGCACTTTCTTTAGCCTGCATTTCTACAATATTTCCGAATCTTGAGAACGAAACTATTATAGTGAGAATTTGTTTGTTTCTATTTGTATTGTGTCGATAATAAATGTTCAAAAGGTTTTGATGAGCTTGGGGTTACATTCAATGGTATTTTTAAGGGATGCCTATTGTATTTTGCTTTCTGGCAGATTTCGCACTCTGCAATATAGGTTTGTACAGATTTGATCATATTGGGAAAATACACTTTTTGTCGTAATTTTAGAACTCTGTCATGAATGAATTCCACGATGATTAGTTTTGCCTTCATGATAAGTTTTTATGGAATGTTTTATTTTTTCAGGTATTTTTAGTGTTTTTGACATCGTGTTGTGCCAAATTAGTTTAAAGCCGTTATTATTGAACAATTTGACATATATGTTACATAATCTTTTATATATTTCGCGATGTTGCAAATAAATGTGAAAGGTATCTTTGGCTGTCGTATAATCTTTAAGTAGGTATGTTTATTAAATGTTGGCCCGATTAATCATTAGGTATATATAACACTTGATTATTTGGCTGTTATACACCTTGTTACTTTTATTCTTGTTAGAGGAATTGAATTTTATTATTATTTGTTTTCTGTCTTTATTTATATGTTCGTCAGAGATTAATATAGTATTCGTTGGTTCATCGGATTGATTGGAATGTACCGTGTCATTGTTTTGGTCGTTTGGTGGCAATAGGCTCTCATCCAAATCCAAAGGTGAATTTCGTCTTTCTAAATTGTCGTTTAAATTTGGAATGGGAGTATTAAGATGTTCAGAATCATTTAATGTCCGTGAAGCGTAAGCTATGGGGTGATCTGAGCCAGGAGGTCCTTGGGATAATACCGCACCTAAAGCCTCGTTCGATGCGTCTGTCGTTATGTTAAATGGTTGAGAGAAATCCGGGTATCTTAAAAAGGAGCTATTGGTCAATATCTTTTACATTTTTCAAAAGAGTTTATAAATTCAGGTGTATGGTTTTTTCTTTTCCTTTTTTGAGACAAGATGTCAAGAGTCAATGACTGCTTTCATTTTATCAGGGTTAGGTAGTATATCCTTGCCAGTGATTACACGTGTCCCAAAAATTTTGTTTCGTATCTTAATTCACGTTTGTCTAGCTGTATTTTGAAATTTGTCTGTCTTAAACGGTCAAATACCTTTCTTAAATTTTGAATATGTTCTGGTAGACGTGTAGAAAAAATAATGATGTCATCTAAATATACTGTACAAATGTCGTCTAGTCCTTGTTATGACATTATTCATTGCTCTCTGGAAACTCGCCGGAGCATTTTTGAGCCCGAACGGCTTTCGAATATATTCCAAATGTCCTTTGTCCGTTGAAAATGCGGCCTTTTCAATGTCATCAGGTGAAATTTCAATTTGATGAAACTCTGATGCAAGGTCAGGGGTAGTAAAATAATTACATTTACCCAGTCAACAATTTGTTAATAGTTTTCTCGTTTAGTTTCCTATGGTCAACAACTACGCGCCATTTCTTTCTACCAGAAGCATCTTGCTTCTTAGGAACTATCCAAAGATTGGCGGCCATGGATACGTAGGTGGTCTAATTTATACCCTGAGATAACATAGTCAATTTGATTGTGGACTTCCATTCTTAGACAATGCGGGGATCTATACGATTTAGTATATATAGGGATATTACCTTTAGTCCGAATATGATGCTTAATTTGATTAGTACACGTTAAAGGAATACCTTCACAGTACATAATGTCACGATAATCATAACATAACTGCCTAATAGCTTTATATTCTTCGGTATTTAAATGTTCTAGTCGTAAATTTTTTAAATTCTGTTTTTGTAAATCATCGAAAGTTGTATCTGAATTTTGCCATTCCATCGGTTCGTCTAGATTATTTAGATCAAATGTAGTAGGAACAGGGTATAGTTTTTACATTTGGAATATCAATTTCTTATTCATGTAATAAAAATGAGTTGCTTAATAGCCAATACTATAATTTTATAATCAATAACTTTACAAATTCCAGCTGGTTTCTCGACTTCGTTATCGAAAATAGAATTTTGAATAATGCTTTCAGAAATATCAATATTATTTATTGGTACACTAATAAGTTTTTTCGGTTTGTGGTACGATTTTCAATTTTGAAAAATTGTTTCTATTTAAAGTTCTGTTTATATTAGGTTCATGTTTAATTTTCTGAATTTTAATGTCTATATTGGATAGTTTTAATAATCCATTTTCAAAGTCTAAATTGGCATCTAATTTTAATAATAAATCCTATAAGTATTTATAATAAGTCCTATTAGTCCCTCATAATTTGGATTAAACTTAAATATGTATATAGTGTTTATGTAAAATATCAGGACGTTTAAAAATTTTCGAAAGATTAATTTCCATTGAATAATGTACTGAAATATTGTGTGGTATTTTAATTTGGAAAGGGTCTTTTTCGATAATATCTGAAAAATGTTCTAAAGCGATTTCTTCATTAACTAAAGTTTTTGTAGATCCTGTTTCAATCATAAATTTAGCATTAATTTCGGGGATGATAATGTATGGAAGACGATTATTTGAGAAAGTATTAATTTCTATTTGCTCTTCGGATTCAATTCCGAGGCTGGTATTGATCTTGTAAAACGTCTGCTTCAGTTTCTAAAGATTCTGGAATTTCGGAGTATTCGGTATAGTCGGAATATTTAGGATATTCAGAATAATTAGGGTATTCCCGATTAGGAATATCATAAACACTAGATTGATTTTCTTGAGCGTAAAGTTCTTCGAAGTTAAATTATCTCTGTTGCTCTTGAAGGGGTTTAAAATTTTTTGAAGGAGCTTTGAATGATTACATGGTACCAGAGGTTTCCATAGGAATCGGTTTGTTTTGGGGAACTGGTGCATTTTGTGGTCCAAAAACATTATGAGAAGGTCTTTGCATGAATGGTTTAGGATGTTGTGTTTGAAATGTGTTGGGATAATTTGGTTTGGTATTAATTGGTTGTGAGAATTGTCGTTGGGTTGGACCATGTGATTTGTTTGGAAAAGGGCTTTGTGTATAATAAACAGGCTGTGTTCTAATAAGGGGTTTTTGATTGGTAATTTTGGGTTTATTTTATGTGGTTGATTAATTTACGGATTATTGGACTTTTTTATCTTTAATATCTGTGATAGTCTATGTTTTTTTCGTCAGTGGTAAATTGTATAGCTTGTTCTAAGTTTGCAGGGATTTTACATCGTAATAAATGACTCATATTGGAATTTAGTTGAGTTAAACGTGCCCTAAATGCTGAATGCCCTAAGTCTGAATATATTTATTCTACTTTAATGAGAAGTAGACATCGCAGATCTACACAACGATCTGCGAATCGAAGTGATGTTCGTTATGTATATAAATTTAAATCTGATAACAAGGATTCTTCGTTTCTTTGATCACCGTCTGAAATACTGAAATTAATATCTCTTTTAATTCTAGAAATGTTAAATGTGTTCGAGCAGCTAAAACTGCAGCACCTCTCTCTGCCTACAATTTTGTTACGTATACAGGGTCCTGCGCCACAGCTCCCTTCTTTTGTAGCTCATGAACCGGTGCCTTTATAAATTTCGTTCAAATTTGACTACAAACTATTCGTAGAGAGGCACATTTTGAAAATATTTTCAAATATACAGGGTGCTCTAAAAACATGTACCATACTAAAGTTATGTTTTTTTAATGGAACACCCTGTATATTTTTTCATTTTTGGATTCTACAGAAAATTCTAAACACATTTCATGTAGGATGTCCTATACCTATCTTCAACATTTTTTTGAAATATTGACAGGTGAATATTGACATTTTTGCAACTTTGACACCCTGTAAAATCTAAGCGGTTTGAGATCAAGCAAAACGGTTTCCACATTCCTATCTTAACTTTTCATAAGCTATCGTTTGGTACTAATTTCAAATTTATACAGGAATAAAAAATTTTAAAAATTTTCAGAAAATTTAAAATTTTTGGATAATTCTGAAATTAGTACCAAACGATAGCTTATGAAAAGTTAAGATAGGAATGTGCAAACCGTTTTGCTTGATCTCAAACCGCTTAGATTTTACAGGATGTCAAAGTTGCAAAAATGTCAATATTCACCTGTCAATATTTCAAAAACAGTTGAAGATAGGTATAGGACATCCTAAATGAAATGTGTTTAGAATTTCAGGTAGAATCCAAAAATGCAAAAATATATAGTGTGTTCCATTTAAAAAAACATAACTTTAGTATGGTACATGTTTTTAGAGCACTCTGTATATTTGAAAATATATTCAAAATGTGCCTCTCTACGAATAGTTTGCAGTCAAATTTGAACGAAATTTATAAAGGCACCGGTTCATGAGCTACAAAAGAAGGGAGCTGTGGTGCAGGACCCTGTATACATCAGAGTGAAAATTATTCAGGTGCCATCAGTGTCAAAACTGACTCGCATGATTTTATAAATGTAGACAATTGAGCAGGATCTCCATGAAAACGTGGGATCAGCTCCATATAGTATTTTACTGAAATTTGAGGTAAAGCCATATTTCTATTTAAGTTGTGTGTTCTAGGTAAGGGTCGAACATTAAGATTTTCGTTTAATCTAAGACTGTTATTTAATATTTCAGTTAAATCTGAAACTTCATCAGAATATGTCATAAAAATGTTTACATATTATTATTCTATTATATTGATTTCATTATTAAAAGTGATGTTGAGACTTATTTCACTTACATGAATAAAAGAAACAGGAATCTCGATTCCTGACCCGCGGAGGCGATTCTCCTCGAATTGTTGATGAACACGGATAGTGGGTTGATTAATACTATATCTTGTACTCACGGTTTTTGCTTGAATTGTTCGTGTTTGCGGTTTGATGGGACATTGGTTCTTCTTACTTAGGCTGGTCAATCCACCTAAGATTTCTCGATGATTAATTGTTCAAACAAAAGATTTTTTGATGCCAAAAATGTATTTTTGGTTGCCAAAAATCTTCACCATATCTTATCGGCTTCGCTATAGATGAGCTCCTGAAGAGCCAATTTTTAAAAATAACTTTTAGACAAAAACTGTTAAATTTTATTTTAAACACTTTCACTGGTTACACAACAGTTAAAACTTGTAGTTTTAACTGTTGTGTACAGGGACTAGTAATTAATGCCTTAAACAAAGAGATTATCTCATATTTATAAACTGGCTGTGCTGAGCTTGCATTGCGTCTCCCGTAGGCGCCAGGCTGATGGTAACTTAATTCTTACCGATATTTTCGAAGACGAAATAGACGTAGAAGGCATCAACGTACGGTCTCAGAAAAAAATCTCAAGGGATTAAAGAAAGGACGGAAGTTTCGATGAAGCGGTTCTCGAAGCCGTAAAAATTAGAAAAGGGGTCAAGAGGGTTCCGCGAAAAGTCGGGATTTAGGCAGGCGTAACGGGGCCATTAGGCTCAAGAACAAATTCCGGTGCTAGCCGCATCTCTCTCGCCGAACGGCGATCGACAAAAATTTTGGAGAGGTTTTTGGAAAGACGTTTAAATTGGGGAAACGCATCGGAAACGGGACGAAAATACGCCTAGGAATAGGATAAAGGGTTCGGTCGCCCGCAAAGATCGTTTCGCGATCCCCGGTCAGCGGTGATAGCTTAGAAACTTTGTCGATTAGGCGACGAAATTTAGAGCGAGACATAATCGACGCGTTTTAATATACAGGGTGAGTCGGTTTTTTGTAGACAAACTTTAAGGGAAGATAGAACAAATGTTTTTAAAAAGAAATGTTCCTATAAACATACAGGGTGTCCACCTAGTGCGCGTAAGTCCAATATCTGGGTTAATAAAAGAGATAACTTAATTTTTTTTCTACAGGGTAGATCTAATATCCCGAGCTGCCCAAAATGAAAATATATTTACATATTCAGGGTGTTCAGTTTTTCCTGGACAGGTACCAACTTCATTTTTTTAAATGGAAACCTATATTTTTTATGGCATCATCGAATTCTACGTAAAAAATTAGTGGGACTTTGTGCATAACACTGCTATTGAAATATTGATAGTTTTCGAGATATTTGACTTTTAATTTTTTTTTCTTATGTTTCGTCACTTCTAATAGTTGACATAATTATGGTTGTATGACAGCTAGAAATTATTTTTTTTCAGAAACTGTAGAGTGAAGATGGCTCTTTCGAAAAACGTATCAAAAGTTGACCTGCGATATACAGGGGGCAACAGAAATCGTGCCAAACCTGATGGTTTAAAATTTAAAAAATCTCGACTTTTTCAAATGGAACACCCTGTGTTTTATGATTTCATTAGATGCCTTTCTGTAGACTCTACAATTTTATAATAGCTTTCCCTATACCTAAGTTGCGTAGTTTTTGCAAAAAACCCACTTTTATGAAAAATACCCGATTTGCGCACGTTCCTTTCTCGGGAAAAACGCAGTGAGCGTTTGTCACGCAATAAAATTTGTGACAATCAGTTTACATGTCATTTCTTCTTTTACTGAATATTCACGTACAAGTTTAGAGTAAGTACTAAGCGTGCATACAATGAACTATTCAAAAGAAGAATTAGTGAAAATGGTTTATGCCTTAGGAGAAGCTCATGGAAATTGTTTGCTAGCAGCACGTATTTACAAAGCAAATAATCCAGATTTACAGAGATTTCCACGTGCTGACTGTTTTGAAAATGTGAAAGAAAGATTTGAAAGAACAGCAAATGCGAATTATGAGAAAACTACCAGGAGACATGACGGTAACAATGACGATATTCAGTTAAATGTTGTGGCGTCTGCTGTTGAAAATCCAAATATTAGTGTCAGGAAAATCAGTAATAATCTTGGAGTTTCCAAAAGCTTGACAAACAAGATACTGAAGAAGAATAATTTTCATTCGTATCATATTAAAAACCATCAAGCACTGTTACCTCAAGATCACCTAAACCGCCTGCAATTTTGCCACTGGGCATTGGATAAAATTCAGGAAAGTCCAAACTTTTTTATGAATGTCTTGTTTACTGACGAATCAACATTTTCAAACACATGCTTACCCAATCGTCGCAACTTTCATTACTACGCTGACAATAATCCAAGATTATTGAGGTTACTAGATAATCAGCATCGTTTCAAAGTGAATGTGTGGGCTGGAATTTGTGGAGAACATATTGTTGGACCGTACTTTTTTGAAGGCAATTTAAATGCCAATGTGTGTTTGCATTTTTTGCAAAACGAACTTCCCCTTCTACAGCTACAGAATATGCCCGCTGATTATTTGGTTCAACAATGGTTTCAGCATGATGGTGCCCCTCCACATTCCACGTTGGCGGTACTGTGATTATTTTATTGTTGTAGTACTTTTCCTATTATCTATTCATATTTCAGATTAGAGAACACCTAAACCACGTATATCCAAATAAGTGGTTAGGTCGTGGTGGTCCAGTTCCTTGGCCTGCACGTTCGCCTGATTTAAATATTCTGGACGTTTTCTTGTGGGGTTATATCAAGGAGCGAGTATACGAAGTACCACCAACGGATATGCAAGACTTGAAAGAAAAGATCCAAAATGAGTTTCTAACCATAACGCCCGAAATGTTAAGAAATGTTCACATTCATTTTCGTCGTAGATTAATGCTTTGTGTTGAAAACAACGGTGGACATTTTGAGCATTTACTTTAGGTTAGCTTGCTTGTATGAGTATTGCGTATTTTTTTTTCAATACTCTATGTATATTCATCCATTTCACTAATAATGTTTCTAACTACGGTAACACCGTTTGGTTTTCAATATGATACGTATGAAACTTCTTCTTCAATATCTTATTTGTCGAGCTTTTGAAAACTCCAGATTTCTACTGATTTTCTGATACTAATATTTTTGGATTTTCAACAGCAGAAACCACAACATTAAACTAAATATTATCGTTGTTACTCCCATGTCTCCTGGTAGTTTTCTCATAATTCCCATTTGCTGTTCTTTCAAATCTTTCTTTCACATTTTCAAAACAGTCAGCACGTGGGAATCTCTATAAATACGTGCTGCTAGCAAATAATTCCCATGAACTTCTTCTAAAGCATACGCCAGTTTTGCTAATTCTTAATTACATGTAGAGCTTTTATGATTTTTTACTTTTATTTACAAATAAATGGTAACTTTCCATTAAGACTTGTTTATTAAACTGAAATTATCTAAATTTTTCAGTTATTTTTATTTTAAGAAGTGTAAACTAATACATTTTATAAAAATAAATAGCCTTACAATATTTTTTCCGTCAAAGGAGTGCGCAAATCGGGTATTTTTCATAAAAGTGGGTTTTTTGCAAAAACTACGCAACTTAGGTATAGGGAAAGCTATTATAAAATTGTAGAGTCTACAGAAAGGCATCTAATGAAATCATAAAACACAGGGTGTTCCATTTGAAAAAGTCGAGATTTTTTAAATTTTAAACCATCAGGTTTGGCACGATTTCTGTTGCTCCCTGTATATCGCAGGTCAACTTTTGATACGTTTTTCGAAAGAGCCATCTTCACTCTACAGTTTCTGAAAAAAAATAATTTCTAGCTGTCATACAACCATAATTATGTCAACTATTAGAAGTGACGAAACATAAGAAAAAAAAATTAAAAGTCAAATATCTCGAAAACTATCAATATTTCAATAGCAGTGTTATGCACAAAGTCCCACTAATTTTTTACGTAGAATTCGATAATGCCATAAAAAATATAGGTTTCCATTTAAAAAAATGAAGTTGGTACCTGTCCAGGAAAAACTGAACACCCTGAATATGTAAATATATTTTCATTTTGTGCAGCTCGGGATATTAGACAACCCTGTTGAAAAAAAAATTAAGTTATCTCTTTTATTAACCCAGATATTGGACTTACGCGCACTAAGTGGACACCCCGTATATGTCCTAGAAGACTTCGTTTCCGAGGTACAGGATGTTGAATATAATTTTTTTTCTCGAATTTTCATTATAACTTATAAACGAATGCTTATATTTCTTTCATGTTTGGGGGATATTGCCTATTAATTAAGGGGCATAAAACAAGCGATAAGAATGTTTAAAAACTAGCACAGTGGCGGAGTATAGGGGGTGCTTAACCCCTTTCTTAAACAGAACTTCTACGCCAATGACTATTTTAAAAAAAACTGTTATTTTCATTATTTGCATACAGTTTACCAAAAATAATGTCCCTTCTTCTGTTTCGAAATTCCTGTGCGTTTCCGAGTTATTTTGATTTTTAATGTTTGATGCGGTTCTAAATTAAGTAATTTATTTATTATCAATTATCGCCTAAATATTTAATTCTTTCAACGAAACCTACCTAAATATGGTTTGTTAAGGATTCTAAAAATCCGAAATATCTTATTCTTTATCTCTTTCCAATGTAGTCAAAATAAATTGTTTGTTATCACAACACCCTGTTGTATATTCAACACCCTGTATCTCGGAAACGAAGCCTTCTAGGACATATGTTTATAAGAACTTTTCTTTTTAAAAACATGTGTTCTATCTTCCCTTAAAGTTTGTCTACAAAAAACTGACTCACCCTGTATACGGATATCAGATTTGATTTCGTTCTTCCTATTCTGTGAAATCATATGAAGTAATAAACTTTTAAAAAATAGTAAATTCGCATTGTCTTCTTTAAAATCCTTTTGTAAACTTTCAAGATTTCCATTTTCCAATTTCAAAAATTCTTGCAATTCTGTTTTGTTTTTCTTACATCGATAAGAAATTGACCCGCATCTTTATGGTGTGTGTGATGGCCCTGAGGAATGTGAGGGTTGAGGAGACATTGCATCATCATATTCAGCTTGTTTACTCATATCATCATATTCACTACACTGTCCATCTTCAGGTTAAGTTGAATTTTCATTTAAGTTCGGTAAATTCCCTTGCGTTTGCGAAGGAACGACAAAATCTTTTAAAAAGTAGTACATATGTTCAAAATACTGTCATTAGGTTCCCAGGTGGCGTGGCGTCTCCAGATTTCGAAACTGGTATTTTTTTAATCACCTTTAAAAGACCTTCCACCACTAACCACCTTCACACTTTTCCATTTACTTTTAGCATCAGAAACTTTGGCTTTTATTTATTTTTTAGGCACTTGGCAACTGGCTCTTCATTTAGATCTTTGGCGTTTTCCTTCAGAATATGGAAATCCACAATTAGCAACACAGATTTTGAGACGTGTGCGGTTATATGAGAAGAACTTGTTGAAGAATTTATGCCAGTTCCTACTGAAATACATGTAAACAAAGTTATAGCCGACTATGATAATCGGTGGAAATTTTTAAATTGTTTTAGTTCCATAGATGGAAAACATTGTCAAATTAAATGTTCAACGAATTCTGGATCACATTATTTTAACTATCTGCACTACTTTTCTGTGGTTTTACAAGCTGTCACTGATGCATATAGCAAATTTTCGATAACAGAAGTTGGAGGACGAGGTAACGAGTTGGAAAGTGACGATAGAACTTTTGCAGGATCAACACTATTCAATTTCTTGGAAAGTAATATGTTCAACATGCCTCCGTCAAGCAACATACCAAACACAAATATTAAACTACCGAACTTTTAAATAGGAGCTGAAGCATATCCTTTGATCCTTTGAAGTCATACTTGATGAGGCCCTACCCAAGAAGAGTCCTTAGTCCTTAGTCCTAGTGTTAGGATATGTATAGGAGTGTATATTTGGAATAATTATGTGTACCAAGCGGTGTTTTTTAAATAAAGATATAGAAAGTACCTGACAAAACTTGCCTACTTAATTAAGTGCGGCTGTATATTACACAACTTAATAAGGGAAAAAGACGGTTACAGTGATCTTCATTATTATCAAGTAATGCAACAATTATTACTATTATCATTAGACTGTAATGATCGACCTGCTTGCTCATGGAGGCAAAACTATTAATAGAGGAAGTACAACAGCCATCTAAATTCGCAAAGGACTTGCAAATTACTTATTCCATTTGCCTCAATAATTACAATTATATTCACATTCTTAATAAATAATATGAATATAAATATTAATAATATAATTAATATATCTTACCACTACAATTACATGCCTCAGCAACCTCTTGCCATAATTTTTGAATAGCATTTTTGTTTTTATAGTGAGAATGACTATCTTGCCACAAAGGTCTCTTTATTTGCACTTCGGATATAAATAGCTCTTTATTTACGTTATTGCTACTGCTCCACATTTTCATACGCTAACTGTTCTCAATAATAATTGAAATAATACTGGCTAAATAAGCAAAAAGCTCACAACATATTTACTTGTGTTATTACCTTCGGCAGTATTCAATAAAATTCGGTGACCCGATGACGAAATTCGCATGCTCTAAATTCAAAAAGATTTGTTTTTTAATAAATCGCCCGCTGTACGCTTAAATGTCGCCCGCCTGCGGAAGGTTAGTGTGGCCACTTGTATTGTAATCGAGAGTTTAAAAAATTCGGTCGCTATTCAGTGTGGTCGAGACCTTAGTCTTCATTTTAGTGTGACGTCGATAGCATCGTGCCGAGACAAATATGGTTATCGGAAGTTAAAAGTAAATATTATGCTAAAGCAAAAAAGAGATGTGTAAAAAATTGGTGGTATATGTACAGTTAGAATGATACATCGCAAGGCGGAGATCCGGGTTTGTTTACTTTAATTTAAGTAGACGAAATAATTTATACTATATAGAAACAATATGTAGCTATGGTAACATTTATTACGATTATTGGTAAATAAGACCAGCTAATTTAGACGTAGTCTTTTTTATTTAATACAAAACTGAATGGATATAAAAGTGGTTACAAAGGCAATATAATGTGGGTGTCCATGAACGTGTATGGATATATTAATTATGTGAATATACGTAAACATGTGCTTTTATGATACGTATATCCCACACAGCACACTCTCTCCATAGGATATCCTCCATAATCCTATCCTAATCAAGTCCTGATATCCCTGTCTGGGATTATTATCCTGAGGATGTTTTCAGGACAAATTTATAAGACAACTTCATACTCAAAATGTCCCAGTAGAGGATATCCTAGGCAAGTCCCGGATGAATATCCTGTAAATATCTTCTGAGGCTATTTATGATCCCAGTAACATCCGCAACGGAAAGTCCTATATTCATCAAGTCTGGATATCTCATAAATATTTGCTGAGGCCATTTTTGGGTAACATATTTTGAAAAATAGTTATAATTTATTGGGGGAGATAAATCTAAACAAATTAAGCAAATGCTAAAATAACGTACCTACCTCTACGTACTGACCTATATCTACATTAAAATATTTACTTTTATTTATACTAAAAACTATTTTTTTTAAATATAAAAAAAATCAAATGAATCACAGTTAAATCTGTGGTAGGTTTTATTTGTTTATTTCATGCATAATCAGCTATAGATCACGTCGTCTGTTCCCTGCTCCTTTATATGGAGCAGGTGACGTGATTTATAGCCGATTATTATGAACATTATTGCCTATTTTGTGAGTCCATCTCCGTAAGCAGGAATTTTGAGAGTAGCGTATCTTCCAAAAACACAAGCCACAGGTCGCCACCAGTGTTCAAGTATTTTTCTTTCAAGTAAGGCAAGGCTCGAGATTATTGACTTCATGATATGGTACCTAATTTCTTACTTCATTTTTCAGTTCGTTTTTTATGAAAGAACGCCATCTGTTGTGGCCGAGTTCCGCCAGATAACTATCTGCCACCGCCTCCTAGATTTACTCCGTTTTAACGTTGCTATCTGCTAATATATAATTAATATACCTAAAACCTATTAATATACCTATGTATATGTAGTATATGTATATGTAGGTACACGCTAGTATCTACTTAAATATCAACATCAGCATCACACCACTGAAATATATTTTGCAGGGCCACATAAATGGTTACTCGTATATTTTATATTTTGGGTGCTTACATCCTGTAATACATTTTTTTATTTTTGCCTATAAATATAATAATATGCCCAAGTCTGCAATTAATTACCTTTTATACTTGATTTAAAATCCTAGTTCCTTATTGGCTGATATTAAAACGTCGCTTAAATTGAACCAATAAGAAACTCAGATACTCAACCCAATTTTAAAGCGACTTCGCCGGAAGAAATCGGCTCGGATCGGAAAGAAATAACCATAGTTAACTGTTCTGTGTTCTGTGAACCATCATGATACATCTTTATAACGGCTAACGGCCATTTTTTGGCGCAATTTCGTTGTATCGTTATCGTTGTTATGTCTGCTGTGTACAAATTACTGAAATTTCTGGGTAATTTGGTAATTTGTGCTGCTGTTAGTGTGACCTGTGTTGTACTCGTTGTACTAGTTGTAAGTCATAAAGTTGTAGTAGATATAATACTTTTGTATTATGTATATGAGCTACTCGACTCGTTCTTTTTTGTGATATGGTCATGTGCTTTTAATTATTATATTAACAAATCTGTGAATATTAATTTCATAGAACAACCTTTACTATTTGCATCCCACCGAATAGGTACCACGCTCCCACGCAAAAGTCTCAGATTGTTTTAGGTATCTCTTAACGTTTAAAATACTACCTAGGTACTTCTAGTTTCATTGAAAATGTCGAAAGTTTATACGAAGAAATCTTCGTTCTATCGACGGGTTAATAAAAATACCAAGTCATTATTGTCCTCGATGTCTATTATTCACTCTGTTGTTAATGAAAATAAGGAAGAAAATGAAACGGTCGGTTTTCTAAAAAATGTATTGCATGTTCAAGCAGTAAAAATTTAACAAAAAATTACCGTTTCCCTTTAGAATCTGATATGATATATAATGACCATTTACAAGATGTCAACCTCGCTGACAGTTCTCATTCTAGTTTTGAATTTAATTCAATAGTTGAAGATTCGGAGTCGGAAGATGATATCTTTGAGTACAATTTTAATTTAACAGTTATTCCTGATAATGATAATTCTGTTGATACTGCAAACTTAGTAAATATATCTTTAAGAAATTGGTCTATTGAAAATAACATGTCATACAGCTCTAGGAAGTCTTTTGAAAATACTAAAAAATAAGGCAGGTGTATCAGGATTACCTAACGATCCTAGAACACTACTTAAAACTCCTAGACAAACATTAACTAAAACTGTAAATCCTGGAGTCTATTATCATTTTGGTTTGGAAACAAAAGTATTATTTTTACTACGGAATACAAAACACGAAACCAGTCACTGTAAAATTTTAGTTAATATTGCTGGCTTACCGCTGGCAAAAAGTTCAGGTAGTCAGTTTTATCCATAGCTACTAATATCATTATATGGGGCAGAAGATTTAGTAACAATTGTCGGTATTTATCATGGTTATGAAAAACCTAAAAGTCCAAATTTATTTTTAAAAGATTTTGTTGATGATGCCATTGCGTTAACAAACAATGGTATAGTTTTCAATGGAAGAAAATGCAATTTGAAATTAAAGGATTTATTTGCGATGCTCCAGCAAAATCTTTTATTAGGTGCACTAAAGGGCATACTAGATATAATTCATGTACCAAATGTTACCAGGAAGGTTTTTACATAAAGAACACCGTTTGATTTACAGAAATAAATTTTGTACAACGAACCGATAATGATTTTATTCTCCAGAGGCAGGAAGAACATCATTCTGGAAGAACAATATTAACCGAAATTCCCAATTTTCAACTCGTAACAGGTTTTCCACTAGACTACATGCACTTAATTTGTTGAGGCGTAGTTAAAAAATTATTAAATCTTTGGTGCTGCGGCAAGCCCCCTTACAAATTATCATTTATGCAAATGAACCAGATTTCTGAATCTTTACTTTTCCAAAAAAATAATATTCCTCTTGAATTTTGCAGAAAACCTAGATCTTTGAATGAACTAAAACGTTGGAAGGCTACAGAATTCAGATTATTTTTGTTCTATCTTGGCCCTGTTGTATAAAATCTGTTTTAAAAAATAAATATTACTTGAATTTTATGGCACTACATGTTGCCACCCTTATTTTGTCTAATCCAATTTTAAGTAATGAAAAAATTAATTATGTTCAATATTTGATGATTTACTTTGTAAAAACATTCTCCAAGCTTTATGGTAAAGAATACATTTCACATAATGTACATAATCTTCTTCACATAGCCAATGATGTGAAACATTTTGGAAATTTAGATAAATTTAGTGCATTTCGGTTTGAAAATTATATGCAGTTTTTAAAAAGGTGATTAGAAAGTCTGATAAACCTGTACAACAAGTTGCAAGAAGATTTTCTGAAATAGAAAATGCTAATATAAATTTATTAAATTCTAAACTCTTACTGAAAGTAAGCAATAAGGAACATAACTCGGGCCCATTAATAAAACATTGTTTTCTCAGTATTCCGTATTTAATTTTTCAAAATTTGTAATAAAATGTCGGGCTCCTGACAACTGGCTTAACTAATGGCACAGCAATAATTATTGATAATATTGCAAACAGCTATGATAATCAGCTAGTAGTTATAGGTAGAAAATTTACTAACATTGAAGACTATTATATTAATCCATGTAAATCATCATTTCTTAAATGCTATAAAGTTCAAAATTTAGGTAATCTTGAATACTGGCCTGTAAGATGTTGTTATTAAATATGTTAAATTGAATTTCTCAAATTCATTTATTGTTATACCTTTGATTCATATTCAAAATTAAATTGTAATACGGCTAGGCATGGACATATATAATACATGCACGTGCATTGATCAAAGCACGATTAATTTAAAAAAATTCATTACACAATTCTTTTATTACATAATGTCTGTAACTTATTTGTGGTGCATTTTCATGATTCATTGTAGTCTTTTTTTTTGGGGAGATTACACCACCCGTTAAAATAATAAAAAAAAAGGAAACCAGAAATATTCAAAGCATAGTATCGACACAGATTATTATATCGAAGCAAACTTCTAAAGTTTAAAGCCCCAAAAAACCACTGTATAAATATGCAATAAAATAAATATTTCATACCTAAATTAAATAAACTTCATCAGTGGTTTTTCAGTTTTATATAAAATTCTGTAATACTGCAAATCATATTTTGAATGTGATTTGTAATATTAATACTTATGGTTTCCTGTTCTTTTATAATTTTACAGGTGTGGTGTAATCCCAAAAAAGACTACAATGAATCTTTTATTACATGGTCCTGTAACATTTTCTCTGATAAGGTGTCAGTGTTTCTTTTGCCTTTATCTGCCTAAAGGTACGTTCAGTATGGAGCTTGGATGATAGATCATAGACTGGATGATAGAGTAAGTTTTACCAGCGCTGATAAAATGTACAATGTATTTCAATGGAGCCGTTCAGTACGGAGATGTGATTATAGCAGGGAATACATGATACACGAGTGGTTTATACTCGATTATATTTTGCGGAATAGTCAGTCAATTCTTCTGCGAGCTGAAGTAGGACTATGTATGGCGAAAAATTAATTAGAGAAGTGTTTATTAGAGAATCGTTGTGGAAATAGGAAAAAATATCAATGCTACAAGTAAAAGTAATATTTTATTTTTAAATAAAATACAATTTATTATATATTGTGAAAGAGATGTATGTAGGTCTCGAATAACAAACGAATTAATCCAATATTGAATATATTAACGTAAAATACATTAAGAGACTTTAGCAAAAATAAAATACTTGTATTAGGAAAACCGGGCGTTCACTTTAACTAGTGGTTCCCGTTCATCGGATCTATGATGAGTTGCTATTTTAATTTATTTTTATCATTTTAACAATATTGTAAGCGATTTCTATAAACATAACTTTTAAATGTATCTAACAAATTTTGCTGTATCTGAAATATGCGTAAAACTCCTGGGAATATTTCCGTAGTTGAGGATATAAATGCTGAAATTCTCCCAGTCGGTGCCTTTCCCTGTTTATGGGATGCACATGATACTTTCATAATTCTTGTTTCCTTTTGGTGAAAATGTAATATTTCGTTCTTGCCGAACAAAATTAACCTTCTTTGCTAGACATTTTGAAGTATACTAGCTGTTAAAAGCGTTTATGCACATCTCCGTTGTGAACGCCTATCAGCGCTTATATTTTTTTACTATTATTCTATCATCATTCATCTATCATCTATATCCTATCATCCAAGCTCCGTACTGAACGTACCTTAAGATGGCTTATCTTCCTAAATTGTCAGCAGTTTTTTCAGTTGTATGATATTTGCTGCTGTTTGGTTATTTTGTTTGAGCAATAATGTGGACTGTCGTCGTGTTCATAGAGGAAGAGTTAATAGAAGCCATACCAAATAATTGGAAATTAAGGGCAAACAGCCCCCTGCAAGCACTATGGCCCCCGTTTAGGGGCACTAAATTAAAAAACTTCATTATAAAATGCGAGACTCCTGATCGTACTTGATGCACATGCACTATAAGAATATTAGGTGACAACATTTATGGTAAGTGCTTGTTTTATGTACCCGAGTATCCAGCCTTTCACCAGTTAATCATAATATGGAAAAAAGTTAGCGGTATTAAAAATTAAATTATTTCAGTTGGATTTAACATAATCATGATTTCGATGACTGTGTTTTATTATTATAGATTTTAATCATTTTAAAAATATTTAAGGTGACTATGGGGAGGCATGTAAACATGCCACTAGAGGCACTTATACCTCAGATTTAAATAGTAGTGATACCAATGCTCCTAGAAAGAGAATCCATAAGAGGGTTAGCACATCGGAGGAGGAAAGTTCTGAAGAAATGGTAGATGTGGATATACCTCCACACCCATTTCCCATACCGAAAAAGAAGTCTTTAAAAATTCTTCCTGCAAGGAATAATTTTGAGCTTGCTTCGAGTATCCAAGGTATAAGTTTATAGATATAAACCTCGGCCAAACCGGTCGGTTGCTGTTAGCTTCCCATATTTACACGATTCAAATATGTGGCAATAGCGGTCAAGCAAATCTATGTAGCGTGTAAAGGTAGCACCATCTGCAGCGAAAGGGTTACAGACTGGTTAATAAAATATCGTTACTACTATTTTTAAATTATTTTTTGCCAAAAAAGAAAAATATAGATATTTCTATTTACTTTTCTTCACATATGTACCTATAGGTGACATACTTATTCTTATTTTTTTAGATAAACTTTGTTACTAAAATTGGAGGAATGTCTCCCTACGACTGTGTTAAGAGAAGTTTATCTCGAATAATAAGTAACAAATTGGCCAATGAATATAGTTGGATGGGGGCCAAAGGCAAGAAGCCTTTTCGAGATTTATACATGGCAAAGGCCTTAATAAGTAAGTATAAAAAATTTTTGATCATGAATTCTTCGCACGAAACTTTAAAATTGATATATAGTTAGCCATAGAGTAGATTCTGATTTTGCAAATAAAATTTGTGGCAATTTTGAACAATACAATTAAATTATATTAGAATTATAAAGTATTTTTATGTAAATTGCTGGAATGTGAAATATTGAGGACTCCAAAGATAGAAATACTCTCTAGGGCAAGCTTTTAACATATGTTATTTTATTATTTGTGGATGTGAACTGTTTTAGCGCTTTTGAGTTAAATTCGTAGTGTCTAGTACTTATACTTTTTTAGGCTTACCAACTTCCATTGAAGATGTGTTACTTATTTTCTTCATATTTGAGTCGGTTTGAGTTGTCCATATGAACTCTCCTTTATACTATTTTATCACGTATGTAAGTTAAAGAGTATTGTCAAATATATACTACATTCACTACTAAGAGTACACGAAGAAAAATTAAATGTTTTTTAAATAAACTTTATATTTTAGGTTTGAAAATAATTGACAGTGACTCATAAATAATTTACTCGGTTGTTATAAAGCATCTCATCAAATTCCTATACAGTATTTCCTATAATTGTCTTTAAAAATATCTGTAGTTTAAGATGTTTTAACAATTTTTTATTATTAGAGACACATGTTCATTTCCCTCAGTCAAACCCATCATCATTACCTGCTTTTGGCACATTATGTAATGATGATGGTCTTCATTCTTTATCATACCTAAATATTTGTAATAAGATATCTTGAATATTGGCTTTTTATAATTTTTATTTGTAGAAAGTATTCAAAAAAATCAACATGCCACAACCGAGTCGGACATTGAAAATGCCATTAAAACGTGGCTTCGTCATGCCAAAGAAAGACTGATAAAAGACACACAAAGGACAACCGAGAGGATTACACAGGAGCAAATGAATTAGCTGCAATATTTTATAATATATTATTTTCAGTAATAAAATGTTTTATTTTCCAGTTCCATCTTGCAAAAACTGAATGATCGAAGTGCATTTTCAAAGTGATTCTATTTAAAAAATTATCTCATGTTTATACAGAGTTGGCCATGTCACAATTACAAAGCTTGTTATAGTGGAAAAAAAGAAATGGATAATGCAAATCGTTGAAGATAAACAAAAACAATTAGACAGCACGTTGACATAGAAATTTACGTAAGCAGCAGGCAGCTGACCCTACCAGTGGCATTTGCGGATATGTTACTTCTCTATCTAACATTACTAAAAATATCTCTATTCTTGTCTTGTGCAGTGCACTGTACTTTGTAATCGTAGAATGGCCAAATAAATAATTTAGATTTTCAGGGTGCGATCAGTTCAAAAGTTCAATCAAGCTAAAAGGTGCATTACAATCCCAATAGACGGCCTGAAGAGAGACACGTCAACGTGCCCTTATAGAACAGATAGGTGTGAGTTGGTTGGGGTTATATTATATACACTGATTTGCAGAAAGGCCTTGCGAATATCAGAACGAAGAGGCTGATCCTATCAATTACTCAGAGTGTCTTTTATCCCATTGGATTTACCTGTCCAGCAACTTTGAGTCCAACATTATTATTGCAGAGGACATGGCAACAACGGCTAGGGTGGGATGTGCCTGTAGATGCTCAGACTGAAAAAGCCTATCGCAAGTGGATTGAGGAGCTTCCGTTTTTGTTATCTATTGAGATACCCAGATGGATTCGACGAGCAGAAGACTGGGCACCTTTTGTTGGAAACGGAGTAGCAGAAATCCGTTCATTAACGTCAATTGAGTCTTGGAGGCATATAGTTGGCACAATGAATCCAGCCGACCTTCCATCTCGTGGCTGTTCTCCTAAACAGCTAATGCCATCTAAATGGAGGGAGGGGCCAAAGTGGCTTTACCAACCTCAAAACTTGTGGTGTCAAGAAGATTTAAAATGCATTGATTCCAAAGGAACTGTAGACCGTGAAGATAGTGAGAAGTCTGACGCACCGCTAATCAGAGGAACTGATAGTGTTGGAGCGTCTAAGGACGATTCTGACGTTGGAAAAAACGTACCGGATTCTCACGGTCCGAGTATTAGAAGTGACCGAATATCTAGTTACCTAGTAAATTTATTGATTTTGTTATTTAAATGTTCCTGTGTTGTTAAATGAGTAAATTGTTAGATAGTATCTAAAAATTCCTCAGGTGGGAGTATGTTAGGAACACATATTGTAAAAAGAAAATATCTAGTTTGTAAATGTCATATATAAAAATAACGAGAGAAAAAATAGAATATTGTGTGTGACAGTCAATTTGTGTAAAATTAGTTAAAAAGAAGTTGAATAGGTAGCTCGCAGAGAATAAAAGTGTTTTTCCACGAAGTACAATATTTATTCTCATCGAACCGTCGTAGACAGAGAAAGCGGGTAGCTTCTGCTGGACACGAGATATTAGCTATGTTAGGAACACATATTGTAAAAAGAAAATATCTAGTTGGTAAATGTCATATATAAAAATAACGAGAGAAAAAATAGAATATTGTGTGTGACAGTCAATTTGTGTAAAATTAGTTAAAAAGAAGTTGAATAGGTAGCTCGCAGAGAATAAAAGTGTTTTTCCACAAAGTACAATATTTATTCTCATCGAACCGTCGTAGACAGAGAAAGCGGGTAGCTTCTGCTGGACACGACATATTAGTGGCGACCGTGACAGGACTGTTGGCGAGTTATCTGGAAAAGGACCTCTGTGTGCAAAGCAAGTACAAACTTAGACACTGTTTATAATTCCGTTTCATATCCATAAACACGTGTGGTTTTGAACCAAGTTTGTTGACTTGATATGGAGATATAAAAGAAACACAGAAGAGTTCTTCGTACGATTTTTCCAAAAGGAGTAAATGAACTTGATCAACTTTTAATGGCAAGTCTAGGTGGTACCGACAATTTACGTGAAATTCAAGTACGTTTTGAATTGTTACTTAATAAACACGACGACTTGAAACGAATAGATGGTGAAATTTATGAAGCTCTTCTTGCGGCGGACACAGGTGAGGAGGATTTATTGGCGGAGATGGAATCATGTGATAATTACGACAAGAAATTTTCGGATTTAAAATTTCGCCAGGAGAGTTTGATTGCAACTTCAAAGGCGGTACCTGGAGATCTGGATGGTGCTACCTCTATATACTCAGATGCAGTTAGCGTCAACGGTGCCACAGGTAGGCGCAAATATAAATTACCCATCATAGAGTTTAATAAATTTGATGGTAATATTCGGGATTGGCTACCGTTTTGGGCACAATTCAGGAAAATACACGAGGATTCCGATATTGACCAGGCAGATAAAATACAGTATTTAACTCAGGCTACTCTGCCAGGTAGCAGGGCCAGGCAATTGGTAGAAAGTTATCCAGCTGTTGGTGAAAACTATGATAAGATTATTACCGCTTTAAAATCTCGATTTGGTAAAGATGATTTACAGATAGAAGTATATGTGAGAGAACTACTAAAACTTATCATAGGTAGTGCTACGTCCCAAAATAAAATGGATCTTTCAACACTCTATGATAAGTTAGAAACGCAATTACGAGTTCTCGAAACTCTTGGAGTTACTTCAGAAAAATGTTCTGCCATGCTGTTTCCTTTAATAGAGTCTTGTTTATCGAATGATTTGTTAAGAGTGTGGCAACGTGTGGGGCATAGAAAAGAACCTACTGATGACTCGGATTCCCAGGAAAAATCGTTTGAGAGTCATCTAAAAAATTTGATGTCTTTTCTTAAACATGAAGTGGATAATGAACAACGCATTACTTTAGCTGCTGAAGGTTTTGGATTGTGCTCAAATAGTTCTGTTTCGACGAAGGAGAATCTAAGAAATCGAAAGCTAAAAAATATGCATACTCTACCAACTGCAACCGATTTAATAAACTATGATGTTGTCCGCTGTGTGTTTTGGGAAGGTACTCATAGTAGCGAAACCTGTTTTAAGGCATCGAAATATGGTCCTTGGACAGAAGAGCTGAAGACTCTGAATATTAAATTAGAAGATACGCGTGGCCCAGGTCCTATTGAACTATTAATTGGTGCTGATGTTTATGAGAAACTTTACACAGGCAGAAGGCACGTTTTGCAAAGTGGTTTAGTAGCGGTTGAGACACTTCTGGGGTGGACCCTTTCAGGGCGGATGCCTGTAGTAAATTCCACTAGCAGTGCTACATTGTCTGTGATTTCACTTTTGATAAAGAATTCATGTGTAGCTGATTTGTTGGAGTTGGATGTATTAGGTATTACCGAACCATTTGAGAAAAGGTCTCGTGACGAAATGGCCTTAATTGCGAAGGAACTTTTTCAACAAACTGTGAGACTGGATGAGGAAAATCGATACGAGGTAAAATTACCCTGGTTAGAAGGACATCCACCATTGCCTAACAATTATGGAATTGCTAAGAAGAGATTAGAGTCTACAGTGAAGAAGCTTAAAACTCAAGGATGTTTTGAATCGTATGATCTCATATTTAAAGAATGGTTGAATGAGAAAATTATTGAGGAAGTTCCCGAAGAAGAAATAGACAACAAAGGTCACTATCTACCTCACAGACCTGTTTTCAAGGAGAGTAGTTTGACTACAAAGATTAGACCCGTTTTTGATGCCTCCTGTCGAACGAAAGATCACCCATCACTAAACCATTGTTTAGAAAAGGGCGTGAACCTGATAGAACTCATTCCATCCATTTTACTGAGATTTAGAGCAAATAGATTTGGAGTTGTATCTGATATTCGCAAGGCCTTTCTGCAAATCAGTGTATATAAAGGGGACAGAGATCACCTTAGATTTCTATGGCTTGATTCAGATAATATGGTGAAAGTATACCGTCATCGTCGTGTTGTAGTGAGAAGTCTGTTGGAAAAAACGTACCTGATTCTCATGGTCCGAGTAAACGGACCGTGCCTGATTCCAAAGTGACACTTACTAGAAGTGAACGAATATCTAGTTACCTAGTAAATTTATTGATTTTGATATTTAAATGTTATTTTGTTGTTAAATGAGTCAATTGTTAGATAGTATCTACAAATTCCTCAAGTGGGAGTATGTTAGGAACACACGTATTGTAAAAAAAATATCTAGTTTGTAAATGTCATATATATAAATATCGAGAGAAAAAATAGAATATTGTGTGTGACAGTCAATTTGTGTAAAATTAGTTAAAAAGAAGTTGAATAGGTAGCTCGCAGAGAATAAAAGTGTTTTTCCACGAAGTACAATATTTATTCTCATCGAACCGTCGTAGACAGAGAAAGCGGGTAGCTTCTGCTGGACACGACAAGTCATTTACATATATGTAACCTCTACTTTTCGTAAGTACCATGTTTCATTGATAGTATTATTAGTAATTAAATTAATTTGTAGTATTCCTGAAGAAGAAGCAATAAATGCCTTCAAAAGCTTGAATTTGGAAAAAAGAGTACTCTTCTTTTCTGCTTTATTTGACTGCAGTCCCGTTTTAGATTAGTTCTTATCATATATATACATATATATTTACTTAAAGTTTGTGCATCTTCAATATTTATTATCTTGTAATCTTTATTAATATTCAATATTTTCTGATATTCAAATCATAACCCGACACCTATTGAATAAGAAATATTTTTTGAACAAGGTCATTGGTTTTGTTCACAAGTTTTTTCTGAATTGAAAAAATAATTTCTAATAATTTTTTTATTGAACTAATTGTTCATTTACTTCAGTAACTAAATTATCTATGATTAATTTATAATAATCTTTTTAAAAATGTGCAAATTTTGGATAATTTTATTGCATGTTCATATACAGGGTGATTCCTTTTTGTTTGTAAATTTTATATTTTGTTTTAGTTAAATTTTTCATTAAATCAATTTCCATATCACAAGTTGTAATTCTTAACACCGCAAGATTGTCTATTGATATTCTAATTTGTGACAGTAGTACTTGTAATTTATTTTATGAGTATGGTTTAACACATTTACTGTATTTCATGAGAAACACCTTGGCTTCCTGGAAGAGAAGAACATCCAGAACTTTCCACTCCACCATTAGACAAGGACAAGGACAAAGTTGCTGATGTTCAACTTAACAGAGTCCTCTCACCCAGAACCTAGCTAGCACTTCGATCTTATTGCAGACTTCAGAAGGTTCATGGTTGCTGTGTGGCATCACCCTGTATTACATATTTTATTAATAGCCGGACTGCAGCGAGCGGATGCACCGGCGATAAGATTTTGCCGAGTCGCGTCTTGAGACGCGGACGGTGAGATCACGATCGAATGAAAGGAGGACTTCGGTGACCGGACATCGAGGGAGAATAGTGCGAGACGTAGAACAGTTAACATCGACCGAAAAAGAATTTAACTAAATTTTATTAAAATACTTTTGTCTATAACAGTTTGGTGAAATTGTAAAAAAAAACTTAAATAAATTCAAATAATTTCCAAATATAAAATATAGTGTGGTGCACCGGCAGAGTTGATAAGTATAATTTTGAGTATTTTGAGTACTAGAGATTCTCTGGGGAGAGAGATAGTCAAATATCAAACTTTATTAATGTAAAAATTATAAAAAAATCGGAAAGTTCGTAATACATTTTGGTTTTTTTTGTTAAATCGGAATTTTTAATCATCTTCTTCAATTTTCAAAAAAAGGGAAAAAATAATACATGTCCCCAAAAAGGTCTCCAGTACAGTCGACACCGCGACCAAGGATCCTAACCAGAAATTTCTTGGGCTACGAGCACCGGCTTTGCAGGTTTCTCGGTCCACGTTACCCAAGCCGCTCTGTAGAGTTCTTCAGAGGGTTTGTAACAAAAATTTGGTGGCAGCTAAAGGGATTTTTCTTTAATTTTTGTTTTGGTTAGGAGCTTTTGTCTAGTGTCTATACATATATATATATTTTTTTATTATATTTTGGTTGGTATAAACAAATTATATAAAAGAAATCATGGCAAAGGAAGGAGAATCAAGTAAGCAAAGTCTCTCCTATAATTACAGTTTTATGCCTCTTGGCATGATTGTAAATATAGTAGTCATTCTCCGGCAAGGAGGATGTCAGGGATTATTTCGAAAAATTAGAAAAGCGGGCAAAATTAGATAATTGCAAAGAGGAGGATACGTTAAATATAATTAAATATAGACTAAGTGGGGAGGCCTATAAATATTTTAAATCGTGCAAACAATTAGACGCATTAAATTACGCCGATTTTAAATCATAAATTATTGCAAAATTTGTACCAAAAAAAATACCAGGGCAGGCTTTAACAAATTTAGGACGATGTTACCAAAGGTACGATGAAACAGTGGATAATTGAGCAACTAGAATAAAATTACTCGGTCGAAAAATATTAGAAGAAGATTTAGAAAAGGCAGCCGAAGGGGAAACCCTAGGCTTAGAAAAAAAATGTAGTCAGTTAGTTTTGAATCAGTTTAAGTTGGGATTAAGAAGGGAGGTTTTAGAAAAAGTGGGAACTATTTTTATGAGAGAAACCGACCTAGATATAGATAAAGCCATAGAAATTGCCAATTTCGAGGAATTGAATCAACTCACTTTAAAATCTAGAAATAAAATAGCAATGGTAAATGAAAGCAACAATGATAGGTTTTGTACAATTTGTAGAAAAAATAATCACGATACTCATGATTGTTATTTTAAGGGTAAACAAATAGGGTGCAAGTTCTGCGGGAAATCAAACCACGCTGAAAGAAATTGTTTTTTAAAAAATAAAAATCCTAAAGGTCCTCAAAATTCATACTTACAAGCTCAAGGTTTTACAAAAATGTGCAACTTTTGTAATAAAAAGGGACACTCAGAAACGGAGTGTTGGTTCAAAAATAAAAATAAAATAAGTCAAGGGTCCCAGAATTTTACAAGACATCCACAAAAAATTATAAGGGATGCTCAAAATAATACTGAAAATTTCGAAGAAACTTTCGGCGAGAATAATTTTTTAAACACGTTTGCTCCTCCAGTGGCACCTCGACGGGAGGAAAGACATCAATCACACCAGTCATAAATTTTGAAAATAAAAATCCTCAAAAACTAAAGTTATTGCAGATTCCCACAGTAAATGTAAATTTGAATAATGATCCCAGATGGGTCAAATTATTAATTAATGAAAAATGGGTTACTTTTCTATTAGATACAGGGTCGGCTGTTACTTTATTACGTGCCGATGTATGTCCCAAAGAGGTGATAATTCGCGAAGGTAACGAAAATAAGAATTTAGTAGCAGTAACGGGGCATACATTACCAATTGTAGGCACAGCGAAATTAAATTTTAGTCTAGGAAAATTCTCAAAAACTTGTAATTTTGAAGTAATCATTTGCGATGATGATTTACCGATTGATGCGCAGGCAATTCTTGAAAGAGATTTTTTGGTAAGCAACCGAGCAAGTATTTGCTATAATAAAAATGTTTTAAAATTATGGGGATCTGAAATAACTATTCTTGATAATCAAGATGTATTATTATCAGCTGATGTGTGCGAAAGAGGTGAGAATATTTTAGAAAATGAGGGAAATAATAGTAATAATTCAGAGTGTTTAGTAACGAGTAAAGATGAGTTTGATAAAAACCTAAAAAGATTAGATCAAGTAAGGAAAAATGTTAACAGTAATTTTAAAATATTTCTCTACACGTTAATAAATATAATTCTTAGAATATTTCTTTTTACTCTAGAATTTTACAGCAAAATAGGTAATTGTATAGAGTGTTTTAGTTTAGGTGAAATAAGATATAAAACTAAAAATTTTCTGACGCTTTAATATACAGGGTGTTGGTCAAACCAAATAAAGGTGTATGAGGAAATAAATAAATTCATTTCAAATATAAAATCTCATTGCCAGGGAATAATTGTTAAAAATAACCATACAGTAAGTAAAATAAATCAAGCCGAAATAAATCACGGAAATAGATATTCAACTTTATACTCAAAGATGGATATTATTTGTCATGGGGAACTTAGTAGCGACAGTGAGGACGATTTTTCTAGTAATAGGCGAGTATATACATGTCGAAATAAAATAAAACAAAACCAAAATAAATATAATCAAAATAAAGAGATATCGTTATATACGGGGAAACCCAAAAGTAGTGTCAACCGCTCAACATCAAATGATACGAGGGTTACACCAAAAGAAGATATAATTACCAACAACCCTTCAATATCGTGTGATACGGGGGGGCAATGTAAAGGTAAATAAAAATAATAATGCTAAAGTAAATGTTCTGCCAAATAGAAATAAATTAAAAGATAGACTCTTCCCAACATCTAATGATACGGGGGGAGGTATAAAAGTAGAAAAAGAAAATTATAATCTTAAAGTAAATAAACGGAAACAAGGTGTAAATAAGAAAATAAGTGAAACAAATGATGTTGAAAATATAGATAATATAAACGAATTAGAAGTATGTGAAGAAATGAGTGAACCATATCAGTACGCAAATGACGATATAATAGTAAATAAAAAAGATATGCACGGAGAAGTTCATATAATGAATGACATAAAGATACCTCCAAGGTGTGAAGCATTAGTACAGTGTAGTATAGGTAAAAATCTACAGGGGCGGTCATTATTGGTCGAACCATACGAAGTTGGTATAAATGGAGTTTCTGTTGCCACATCGCTGGTGGATAATATGAATATATGTACGGTGCGAATAATAAACGTAAATGAATTTGAGATAAATATAAATAAGAATCAAACTATAGGGAAAGTTAGTGAAAATTTTGAAATACATTCAACACATACTAATACAAAGAAAGGGGAAATTAACGTTATATCGAGAAGTGACGTTGATTTCTTGGATGGATTTGAAGTTTCACATTTAGATGATGAGTCGCGGTATTTACTATTTAAATTTCTAGTACGTTATAAAGATATTTTTTGCGACGATGCAGATGTTCTTACTAGAACAAATAAAGTAAAACATAAAATAATTACCGAAAATGTACCACCCATCGCGAAAGCGCCGTATCGGGTACCGTTTCATCTTAGGCCAAAATTACAGACGGAAATAGATAGGTTATTAAAATCGGGAGTAATTAGATCAAGTAGCTCTCCATGGTCTGCGCCAGTAGTTATCGTAATAAAAAAATTACCAAATGGGGAAGATAAAATACGAGTGTGTATAGACTATCGTGGTCTGAACGCAATTACGAAAAGGGATTTTTATCTATTGCCAAACCTTCAGGAAACATTAGAACATTTCGGAAATGCAACATTATTTAGTTTGTTCGATGTCACAGCGGCATATCATCAAATCGAAGTTGACGAGTCCGATAAAGAAAAAACAGTTTTTAGTACATTAGGTCAACACTATGAGTTTAACGCAATGCCTTTCGGTTTAGTTAACGCTCCGAGCACTTTTCAGAGGGCTATAAATTTAATTCTAGCAGGTTTAGCTCTGGAAATTTGTATGGCGTACCTTGATGATATTCTAGTATTTAGTTCAGAGGGACTAGACGATCACATTCAAAAGTTAGCAACGGTATTTGATCGTCTTAGGGATGCTAATATTAAACTTAAACCTAGTAAATGTAAATTTTTAATATCGGAATTAAAATATTTAGGGCACGTGATCACTAGGACAGGTATTAAACCTGATCCAGGAAAAATTGAATGCATAGTAAATTACCCTATTCCAAAAACAGTACGTGACATTAGGGGATTTTTAGGACTAGTTGGATGGTATAGAAAGTTTATACCTCATTTTTCGGAAATTGCAAATCCTTTAATAAATTTGACGAAGAAAGATGTAGAATTTAATTTTGATTCGAATTGTCACAATGCTATGGATGTACTGAAGCACGCAATTACCTCTGATTCAGTTCTAGTGTATCCAAATTTTAACGAACCTTTTATATTGTCGACTGATGCGAGTGGTGTCGGATTAGGAGCGATCCTGAGTCAAGTGAAGGATGGGTTCGAAAGACCAATTGCATATTCAAGTCGTAAATTAAATAAAGCTGAGAAAACTATTCAGTGACAGAATTAGAATGTTTAGCAGTTGTTTACGGAGTGAAACAGTATCGTTGTTATCTGTACGGACGTAAATTCACTGTGGTCACCGACCATAGATCTTTGAAATGGCTTTTATCTTTAAAATATTGTAATTCACGACTAGCTAGGTGGTCAATGCTTCTTTCAGAATATGATTTTGATGTTAAGTATAGGCCTGGAAAGAAACATGGAAATGTAGATGCGTTAAGTAGAATATATTCTATTCACCAAAATTGTGATACGTTTGAGTCATTCATGAATAAAATTAATAATGGTGAAGACATTCTAAATTCAAAATTAAGTCTAGTTGATGGGGATGTATTTGATGCACCCAGTAATTTCTCTTTAGTCCATTGTGTTTCTTCTGATTTAGTTATGAGTAAAGGAATTGCGGTAGAATTTAGAAGACGTTACGGATCAATTACAGAATTACAAGCTCAGGAGAAAAAGATAGGCGAAGTAGCAACTTTGAATCTACCAGAGAAAAATATACACTATTTAATTACCAAAAGTAAATATTTTTATAAACCTTCATATGAAACATTATGGCAGTGCTTAATGTGTCTCAAAGAATATTGTTTAAATAATAATGATTATTTCTTAGCCATGCCAAAAATCTCCTACGGTTTAGATATGTTAAGTTGGGATATAGTATGCTCTATGATAAAGTATATTTTTCAAAATTCCCCAATAAATATTCGTATTTACTGTCTAAAATTAAGTCATAAAAGAATAAACAATATAAATAATGAGCAATCTTTTGTACCTGTTTGGGACAGGGAAGTAGTTAGAAATGAGCAAAGTAAGGATAATTTCTGCATAAAAATAGTAGACCAGTTAAATGCAGACGACGAGTCAATAAAAGAGAACTATTTTCTGGATGATGATAAAATTTTATTTAAAGTTGACTGTAAAGACAAGAGGGATAAGATTGTTATACCTAAAACATTTATATCTAAAACCTTGTACGACTATCATGCGTTACCATTTGCAGGACACGCGGGTCAAGCGAAAACATTTGCTCTGATAAACAGCCGTTTCTATTGGCCAAATATGCGGAAAGATATAAATTCGTATTGTCAAAATTGTCATCCATGCAATCAGCGGAAAACTTCACATCATTTAAGACCAGCTCCATTACAACGATTTTAAGAAGTAACCGAACCGTTTGAGCGTACATCAATCGATATAGTAGGTCCACTAACCACCACCTTTAAGGGAAATAAATACCTATTAACATTTCAAGACTATTTTTCCAAATATGTAGAAGCAATCCCATTACAAAATCAAAAAGCGGAAACCGTAGCTAGAGCGTTAGTTGATAATATTATTGCTCGGCACGGCACGCCTAAACAACTATTGTCAGATCAGGGTGCAAACTTTCTATCAACCGTTATGAAAGAAACATGTAATATATTGCAAATAACCAAAATTCAAACCACACCGTTTCATGCGCAGTGCAACGGAATGCTTGAACGCAGTCACCGTGTATTCAAAGATATCTTGTCGCAGTATATATCAAACCATCAACAAGATTGGGATGATTGGATACCACTAGTATTATTTGCTTATCGCACGAGTATACATAGCGCAACTGGGTACAGCCCTTATTTTATAATACACGGCCGAGACCCGGTATTACCTTTAGATGATTTTATAAAAGCAAAGAGAGTTAGGTATGATTGTGATCAAAATTTTGTTTCTGAATTACTAGCTAGGTTGAATAATGTTTTCTTAAATGTAAGGCGAAATTTGGCGCTTGCAGCTGAAAGTATGGTCAAACAATATAACAAGAAAACCAAAGAACGGGATTTCGAATTAGGAGATCTTGTATATCTATATGATCCTAGTAGTAAATTAGGCATCTCAAAAAAATTATCAAAACCTTGGTTAGGGCCATATAGAATCTTAGAAAGAAAAGGTCCGGTAAATTGTAAAATTAGAGAGGTAGGCAAACGAAAAGACCAGATTGTACACGTAAATAGACTTAAACCATTTAAAGCGGAATTTTCCACCGAACACGAAATCGATTTTGACACTGTTGCTAGAAATGAAACTAAACACATGCCCTCAAAGTAGGCCACCCAGAAAATCTCATAGGATAAGACGACCACCGAATAGATATGGGTATTCAGACTAGCTGAATGACCATATGATGAATTTAAATTAAGATATATTAAATATTAAGATGTATTCATTTAATTTATGTGAGTATGTATATAATTTTATGATATTAATGCATTTTCAAAATGCGCGTAGGTAGAATAGGTAAATAAGCGAACGATAAGGGTAATATTTTAAAACTATCTCATTTAAACCAATGAGCCAATGTATAAGGGAGTTTATTTCTCCAGGTTTCCGAACTAAATAGAGATATTCTCCTGGACATTCCTTTCATTTCTACTGTGTATCCTGGGAACGACTACTGCGTTAATTGCGTATGATTGCGAAAACCCCAATTCCACTATTTCCTCCATTTCAATAAAAGACATAGCGCCATGTGTAGAACCCGAGGTTGGGTATACTAGTAAAATGATAGATATTAAAGTCATTCAAAGAAATATTGTTAAATTACAACATGTTGAAACATGTCTGATAGAAGTAACTCGACATATATATCATTGTGGTATGCATAGCCACTCTTCCATTGTAGCAGGAGGAGTTGACGAATATATATACCAAATTGGGCAAGAAGGTTGCAGAAATATGCACAGGTACAAAACTTTGAGAAGTATAACCAAGATGTGGGAAATATTATTATAAATGATACAACAACAGCATCCATTACGATGTTGGGAAGCTTAAGCAACTCTGGATCATGTAAAGGTGCGATTTATCATGAAAATGGGCACACTTGGCAGGAGGTTGTAACTGTAGCCTCCTTGAAAATAACTGCAAAAAGCTATATTGCTAAAGTGAAACAAGACACCAATGAGATAAGCCTTTCGGAAGGATATTCATGTCCTTACCTGCAACAGTACTGCATGGATAGTATGTTTGGAGAAACCACCTGGGAAATCGTCGCGCAAACTGCTTATGAAGACAATAAGCCTTATATACGAAGGACGTGCGAGCCTCATCCAGAACAAGAAATTTGAGAAATTTATAGTTGTTGAAGAAGAAAGTAAACTTTTTGCGTTAAGCATAATTAAGACGGTGAATCTATGTGCACAAGAAGTGTGGCAGACAGAACACCCTAATTTGATGATTTTAGAAGTGAAAACAAGGCTAAACATAAACCCTAAAATGGAACTAATTACAGAAAACACGGATTTGACGAGCTATGTTAACAGTAAATTTTTGTATATAGAGCAAAGTTATAAAAGAGCTATGGATAAACTTTATACAGATACAGTATATAGAAGATGCTTACTGCACAGGGAAATACTAAATCGACTACTGCTAGCACCCTTGGCGCCAAATGCCGTTATACCTCTTCTACAAAATAAATTGGGATATGTAGGTAGAGTTCTTGGAGAAGTCCTCTATATAATGAAGTGTCAACCAAAAGTTGTAAAAGTAAGAAGATCTGAATATTGTTATCAAGAATTACCAATCACAGTAGAAAATCGTTCCATATTCATGGCACCCCAGACCCACATAATTCAGGGACATGCTGAACAAATTACTTGTAGTCCACTTACTCCCCCTCTCTATCAGATCGATAGAAGCTGGATAGGTCTTTCTCCTGACCCAATCCTGCATGATCCGCCAAAAATATTGAAAGCTCAACAAGAACCAAAGCTAACGTTTTCACCTATACAACCTGTGGGTTCTGCCGGACTGTACACCCAAGAGGAAATCAGTAAGGTACAGAAAAGTTTGATATTCGGGATGGAGCGAGCAGCTGTAGAAAATATACTCACTCGAAAGATGGCTGGACTAGGTACAGATAACCAAGGATACAGTACCTTGGGGTCTTTTTGACGTTGAAGAAATGAAGAAGTTAGCTCGATCAACATTTGAGCAAGTATGGGATTGGTTTACCGACATTGGAATGGTTACCAGTGGAATCATGGGCGTCTACTTTATATTTCGTAGACTTTCGTGGTTAAGTATTTTATCGGAGTTATATTATATGCTTTTACAATTTACAAAACAAGAGGATGTGGATTGATAATTCTTGCCAGTTTGTGGAATACTTTGGCCACATGGATATTACATGAAGATAAAAGGAAAGATACTGTTACAGTGTCACCGGATTATACCTTAAATGAAATTGACCATGTTGAGCCAAGACAACCAGTTGAAAATCCGAGACCTTCTACGGCCTCTATTTATCCAAAAATTGAAACAAAGCCTCATTGGACTGACGATAAAAATTTAAATTAACTATCTTTTAAACATAAAATATATTAAAATGTAACTGATATATTTTTATAAACACATGGTACCTATTAAGAAAGATAAAGGGAAATGGGAAGGAAAATCCTAATGTTAAACCAATCTCAAACATTTTTACTCATTATCCGTGGTATACCCTTAAACCAAAATGATCCTTATAGAGCGTGATATACCCCCCGCTAGAAATTATCCTTTGTTAAACTCCTTACCATCCCTACCTTTATATAAATCGCAAAACGCAAACAAAGATTGACCCTCAGAAATGGGCGCAGTCGGGTGAAGATGGAAGCTGTACCTGTGTGAAGTTCAAGGATTGTTAACTGTTTACAGGATTGCTCGATCGCTCAATTTTGTCATCCGCCTTTGTGACGTCATCGAAGATATATGTAATCGAATTGTAAAAATATACCTATTCTGTGTTTGTTATATTTCACATTTGCAAGAGAATTTTCGTATTTGAATGATTATTAATATTATTATTTATTAAAGTTTGTAATAACAGTATAAAGTGTACCTATTTCTACAAGTTCGAGATCTTTGGATCTTTGATGACGTCACAATTATGGATTACATTGTAGTATAGGGATCGAGCAATCCTGTAAACAGTTAACAATCCTTGGGTGAAGTCAACCCAATAGGCAGACCTCGGAACCACATATTATTGCTGTCAAATGTTCCAAATTTAATTTACTTATCAAATTTCTTTATTCATTTATTTTCCATATATACATGTCATATATAACTCGAAATGTATTTAGGTTATAGATTTTACACCAATTAAAATAGGTAGATAATTACCATAGTAAGCAACTCTCAATTGTGTACAGAGAATCTCTAAACTCCAAGGTGAAAAAAAAGGAAAGATGCTTGTAGAAGCATCTTTCTTTTTCAAAGAGGAGAGTATTTGTGGCATCACCCTGTATTACATATTTTATTAACAGCCGGACTGCAGCGAGCGGATGTACCGGCGACAAGATTTTGCCGAGTCGCGTCTGGAGACGCGGACGGTGAGATCACGATCGAATGAAAGGAGGACTTCGGTGACCGGACATCGAGGGAGAATACTGCGAGACGTAGAACAGTTAACATCGACCGAAAAAGAATTTAACTAAATTTTATTAAAATACTTTTGTCTATAACAGTTTGGTGAAATTGTAAAAAAAAAACTTAAATAAATTCAAATAATTTCCAAATATAAAATATAGTGTGGTGCACCGGCAGAGTTGATAAGTATAATTTTGAGTATTTTGAGTACTAGAGATTCTCTGGGGAGAGAGATAGTCAAATATCAAACTTTATTAATGTAAAAATTATAAAAATCGGAAAGTTCGTAATACATTTTGTTTTTTTTTTGTTAAATCGGAATTTTTAATCATCTCCTTCAATTTTCAAAAAAGGGAAAAAATAATACATCTCCCCAAAAAGCTCTCCAGTACAGTCGACACCGCGACCAAGGATCCTAACCAGAAATTTCTTGGGCTACGAGCACCGGCTTTGCAGGTTTCTCGGCCCACGTTACCCAAGCCGCTCTGTAGAGTTCTTCAGAGGGTTTGTAACAGCTGCACTTTGGCAAGTCCCACTCCGAACTACATTTTCTAAGGGGATCTTTTGGTGAGAGTCTGATTGCTTAAAGGCCAGAGGAAAATGTCTGTTGTTTTTTTGTGTAAACCAAATCATTGCCATTAAATCATCTTTTTGTAAAGTCAATTTTGTGTGGTATATTAATTAACTTGTACATATTAATGAATCATGGTTAATTATTGTTGTAGATTGTAATATATAATTATTTTAATTGCTTGTTTTACTTCATCAAACATTCCCTGTTGTATATAGTTTATATATCAAATTATTATTTTTACTTTAAAATTATACTGGCGTCCGTAAGAAATATAAAACATAACATTTCTTTCTGCGAATCTGCTTCCCAACGGACGAGTTTAGCCGGAGCTAATGTCAGTAGGTCCTAGTAGATAAGCGCCAATTAAGCGGTTGTAGTATCACGAAGATGTTCTCCGTATGTCCACAAAATCGCCTTTCGAGTAATCGCTCGTTTGACGCCCGCCCGCTCTTCAGAGAGGTCGAGACTTGTAATCTGTAGGCAGTAGAGTTAGTAACCTGTACTACAGGAGAAACGCGGAAGTTTAAAATATGTGATGACTTACCGTAAATAGAGGTAATACAATAATTGACGAGGCTGAATATAATTCTAAATCATATTGAACATAATATTGTGGTGACATGGCATCCAAAATCAAGGAATATTTACAAGTATAATTAGTTTATATTCTGTGGCATCAATACTGCTCACGCCATTGTTGAACGAGGAAGTCACTAGAACGTAAGGTTGGCAGTCAAAGTAGTTATCTGTAGGAGGTATTCAGTAGGAAATGCGATTGTCAATAGGGGAACAAAGTTGGCGGGGTTGTGGGAGAGTCCATAGATAGTTTGAAAAAAAAGAAGGAAGGTAGAAAAATAATGTAGACGCGGAGATTTGAAAAAGAAGTTTGGGAAGCAAAAATTAAGGAAGAAAAAGTGGTTTAAAGTGAAAATTAACAGGTAATCTGTTCTCTATGAATTATATATATTTATTATTGTCCAGTTTTACTATGTAATATTGTGGTTATTCCATATTAAAATAATGTTTTGTTTCAATGATACGACGCCAAAATTGTGTTTGTTAATTTTGCTATTTAAAGGTTTTTACTATAACTAGTTAATATTTTACTTGTCCATAATAGTTTTAACATTCATTTAAATGTAAATTTGTAAAATTGGTAATTATTATCAAATTTTGTTATGTTGGTTGTATAACATATTTTGGGTAGTCAAGAGTAAAGATCGTGGGTTTCTCTGCCATGCTTTTTCCCTACAGGAGCTCTAGGGGAGCCTGGCACTCTCATTTCCTTGTAATTCTAATTTTTTTTCTGTCATATCTGTTATTAAAACTGTGAGTACAAATTTAATAAAGTTAGGTGTATTTACAATGTGCCTTTTTTTTAAATTAAAACATTCCCCAAGTAAAACGTTAGTAGCTAGTGCTTTCTTTCATTTATTCAAATATAGAAAATATATTTATATACAACCTGGGTCCTATTTGAGTTTACAATTTAAAGAATCTGGTAAGTTATACTACAATATTTTTTTCAGAATTATGCTAAAGGAAACAATTGTTTTTTATGTGCATGTTTTTGCTATAAAAAATGTACGATATTTTTCATTTAGGTCTCTAGTGACCTCTTTTAAGTGTCTTTAAGACTAATATAAATTATTAAAAAATGCGTGCATTTTTTTGTAAAATAAATTTTTGAATTCCGGGAATTAAAATTTCATTTCGCCAAAATTCAGATTTTGTCTAGAAATTCAGTTTAAATGACTACTTTTTTTAATTTTTTTGTGCATTTTAATTTATTTTATATTCAATATATAACTATTATTTATCATTTAAACCAAAATAAATTTTAACGATAGATGCAAAATATAATAAAAACATTTTTTTTAATTTTTTCCTTGAATTAGGTACTAAGAAATTATAGAATGTAATTATTATTAGGTATATATGGTATGGTATATTAGGTATCAAACATGTCATAGAGTATAATTTAACATTTTCGAGAAAAATTAAACTGGTATTACCTTGTATATCGAGAAAATCTGTCCGTAATTGATTCTTGTACTATGAAATTGTAATGGTGTATTATAAACATAAAAAATATAATCAAGTAGGCCACATGTTCATGTAAAATTTAGGTTTTTATATTCATTGAAAATCTTGAAAATCACAAGTCATATATATGGATAGGGCTACCCCTAGATAATGATAGCCTGCTGAAAAATGTTATGATACCTTCTTTTGTGAATACTTCAGATTTATTGCCTCGAAATTATCCTGCCCATCAATTACCAGTTTAGAGGTCATAGAATTACCTGATATTATTAAACCGAGGAGGCAGAACAGGTTGAGGAATCATGTGAGTCACTTAACTCAGAGCATTCCCCAAGGAGATAGGTACAGAATCTTGAAAAATACTACTTTAGTTGATGTACATAATAACTAAAATCCTCTTGTATATTCGGCAACATTTTAAAATACAGAATAAATATATAATGAAACTTTTCTTTATAATCTTATAATTGTCTATATCGAAAACAATGATACTATGTATATTAATTATCTACTACTAACCTCTGGATTACTGCAAAAACTAGTTAAAGCTTCTTGTGCCTGACGTCGAGGTGCTTTCCGAATTCCTCTTCTAGCGCGAGCTTTTGCAGCATAATATATTCGAATATATACAAACACCATAATGCAAGAAGGAATATAAAACGATCCTAGAGCTGAATACAAAACATAGCCTAATTCCTCGCTGAGCTGAAACAGAAAAATAAATTATTATTTTTTCCAACCATACGAATGACACTATAACATTAAATTATTATTTTGTATAAAAAGAGGGTTATTTCGGGACTGTTTGAGATCGCCATATCAACTGTACAAAAAAGAGATTATTGTACAGTTGTACAGTACCGAAAAGTAATTTGACATTGACATTGCATGTCACATAATATATTGAAGTTTAGTTAGAAAAATAGAAACAGATAGTGACTCCGATAAATCGGTAAACTGGAGGTGCTAATTAGAAGCGGTTGGAAAAAAATATTATGTTAAACTCGTACAAAACGTATTACTCGTATTACGTAACGTAACGTTTTTGTACGAGTCTAGATAAAAATCCGTAAAATCGTATCATATATAAATTTACATATTACGTAAAAATAAAATACGTAAAATTACCGGATCCCGTCCCAACAACGTCGTGTATTTTTTGTACTAGTTAAACAAATAACTATTGTTATATACTTAGACATTAATAGTTACTGATGAAAACCAAAATGTTTTATATATACTTGTATTAAAATACTCAAACAAAACAGTTTCGTGTATACAGCATCTGTTGGGAAACTTCAACGACTATAAAAATTAATATTTCAGCATTAAAATATATTAAGAGTAATGGTTTGATTATTACACACTACACACATTACATCAGTACTGAATGGGGTTAAAAGACATTGCGTTTCATTAAAAAATAATATGCAACATGGTTACCTTATGTATCCGTGAATTAAAGGTCAATCAATGGGCTGATAAAACTATATACATAGAAAGACGATACTTGGGAAAGTACGGCGTATTCACTTTCGCACTTTATGTAAGCAGATATGTTTTATTTCGCCAGAGGTGTGCTGTCTTGTAATTATTAAAAATAACTATGTAGACTTTACTAAACTAAAATAAAATTACTACGCTGTGAACTTTAACAATATAAAGTTAATGAAAAATCCTTTTAGTACCGCCGCGAAGTAGTAACAGTGATCTAGATCTATTGAAGTTACATCTTGATTTATAAAATTGTACATTTGTTGAACAGTGTCCCCTGAGATATACAGTGCGGATGAGTTTGCATTACACACCTAGTAGCTTCATAAATGTCAAGATATTAAAATTTTTCAAAAAGTACTTCTGTACACAAAAATGATTTTTTGAGCTCTTTCCAACCCTCTGATTAAAAACGCTCACATTAAAAAACAAAAGAGCAGGGACATGTACTTACAGTGATTTTTTTAAATGGAACACCCTGTATTTTATTTCATAATTTGAAATCTTATCAAATTCTGAATATGACACCGTTTTTATTTTTTCTTAAAAGTGATAATATGTAAATAAGGAACAATACAAGAAATTATCGGTAGTAGGCCATGGATTGCACAATTATTGAAAACAAAGCATGCTTATGAAGGCAAAAGTTATGCAAATAACTCATAACTTTGTTGATGATATTATTTTCATTTATTTCAATAAATATTTTGTTTCAATTGTACAATCCATGACAGTACCAAAGTTTACAGAATAAATATTCTATAAACATCGTTAGTTCCGATAATTTCTTTTATTGTTTCTAACTTACATATCACAACTTTTAGGGTAAAATAAAAACGGTATCATACCTATTCAGAATTTGGTAGGATTTCAAATTATGAAATAAAATACAGGGTGTTCCATTTATGTTTTTTTAATGAGAGCGTTTCTAATTAGAAGGTTGAAAAGAGCACAAAAAATCACTTAGAAGTACTTCTTGAAAAATTTTAATATCTTGATATTTACAAAGTTACTGAGTGTGTAATGCACCCACACTGTATATCATTGTATCATGTGCGACCATGGTTGTTTTAGAACATGTAATTCTGTATTATATCATATCATACAAGTTTAAAAGAATCGGACATAGGACCATGCCTTGTGGTACTCCGTTTCTCTTTTTATTCTATGTGATATTTAATTGTATTTTACTCTCTAGTAGTATAAAATCTAACAACTTGGCCTTCCTTCCACTATCAAATCTATCCTCCACTAAAGCCAGATTTTTCAATATAGAGTTAACTCACAAGTTAAAGTTAACTCTGGGTTATTTATTAAAATCTGTTTTTCAAGTGCAAGTTACCTTCCAGCTTAAAGTTAGCTCAGAGTTACCACATACCATAACCCAATAGGTCTTGTGTTTTATGTTCAGTAAATATGTGTATTTTCTATATAAAATTCTTATAATGAATTATGAAATAAATGCATACAGTATAGTGATGACAATGCTAGAAGACTGGAAAGATTTAAACATATATCAGACTATTTTGAAGAATGGGTTCTGTATGATTTTGTGTTCGCTTTTATACTGCTGAAAATTTTATAGAAAATATTTTTTTTTATTTATTGTACTACCAACATTTCTTTATTTGAATAATTGCAATTCGTGATTAAAACTGGATTCTTTTTGTTTCCAGCATACCATTCCACTTATTGGGTTCTATAGCTTTCTTTTCGACGACCTACCTATAGTCTATTAATTTACTGTTTTGAAACATAAAATTATTTTCAACGTTTTTTTGAAATACATGCCAAATTTATTTTTAGTAATAAATCATTAAATATCACAATGTATCTATTAATCCTTACACAAAGACAATATTGAACATTATTCAAATAGAAAATCATGTTATACTGCTTTTAATTTAACATTTTTCTGCAAATCACAGATGACAAACTGAAAAAATCATAAGAGAATCCCGAAAATACTACAAAATCCCGAAAAACTTAAACTCAAAACTTATTAAATTTTTTCGCAAACTTGAAGTTTATTAACTAAAACAGATATTGTTGTTGAAAAACACTTTCAAATATATCTTAGAGTTAACACATAGGTATGAGTTACTTAAATCGTAGTTTAACTTCCAATTGAAAAACCGGGCCTTTGATCAGCAACCCCTCCACCTCTTGCTTGGAGTGGTTGCCAGGATAGCAACCACTCCATGGTTTGGCATGCGGGGTGCCAAACTGTGGGGTTTCTCATCTCAAATGCGTTGCAGCTTAATTTCTGCAATAATTGCCAAAAAACAGCAAGGACCAGACCACTCCTCCAAAATGTCGGTTGGAGAAGAAGACAAAACTAGTAATGGCATCTACAAATTACTTTGCCAATGCCCCTAACATTGTACCATTGTCGTCGCGATACCACAAATAATACCCCACAAATCTACATGATGCTGCAAATCATGTAACATATGCATTATGCAAGTGCGTTGAGCAAATATGTCTAAAAACAACAAACAGGATGTTACGGGTCAAAAATAAACATTAATCATATATTAATATAAACTAAAATAAACATTAACTTTATTTATAAATTAAATCAACAGACATAGTTAAGTGTATTAGCAGGCACAGCAGCGGTACTTTTAGATGGTCCCCTGGTAGCTTCGGTTAGTACCTAAAAAGTATTTTGTTAGTCCCCGCAAAAGAACAATATGAATGTCTTGATTATTACAGTACCTTCAACGATGGGTCCTCCAGACCAAGGAAATTCTAAGAATCGCATTATCATATATTCCAAACAATATATTTGCCCTGTCGCACATAAAGTACAACCATAAATATGTAAACAAACCATGTGGCAAGTTGAGGTTAAGTGGTTTGGAAAACTAAACCATCTGTTGCATAAAGGTACCTAAAACAAAAACCAGATTAATCCAGTCCAGATAATTTTCACTAAAATAGCTATATTGTACCTTAAACATGTTAATTTTTCTTAAAAATATTGAATTGACATCTGTCATTGTAAATTTTAAAAACCAGGCTGGCTTTAAGTAAATTCCCTAGTAGAGATTTTTGACATGATTTCCGTCGCGTGCTTTTCCGCTTTTTTTGTATTCCCATGCTTGACTTTTGACAAGTTTAAGACGCTCTCGCGGATTTTTGGGGTCAAATTTATAGAAATTTTGGAATCATTTTTTTGGGACACAGTCCAGGGTGACTGGTGCTCTGTGTTACAGCTTTGGCTGGATTTTCCAAATTTCAATAAAGAAAATAGCTTCACGCTTTCACTTTGAGGCCATCCGCCATCCGAGGTAAGTAAACTCAGTACTTCATTTTAAAATTCTCTACTTTGATGCAACCTTCATATTTTAGGCCTCTTCGTCTTCTTTCTCTTCTTCGCTTTGTTCTCCATTCTACCATAGCTACTCATCTCCGCTCTTCCTAAAAGCTTGTAGTATGCATGTACCTGCTTGATTCACCTCTCCGCTTGGCATTGACCGCATGTGGTTTATTCACGAGACTGCGATATCTCAGGCAGCCCGTAATTAATAGTCTAGGAGGACCTATCGCTAATCCAGAACCAGGACCAGGATCTGACTCAAACACCGAGGCAGCCAAAACCAGATAAGCTTAGAATAAGTTCAACCGTCGCCTGCTTGTGCAGGGCTTAACCCATAGTTTAACTTTTAACTGTTCTCATGGATGCATCTATCAACCACTATTTGCTTAGTTGTTCTTGCACAAACTTTAAGGCTTTATAGCTCTAATTATAATATTTAAAGCTCTTTTACTAATTTTAATTTAAACAGCTAGTTTGATTGCTTCGGCCCAAACTATAATAACTTGATTTCTGCACCTAACACTACTTATCTACACTCTAATCCTTATATCACCGTACGTGCCTCCCTCTAAAACCAAGAATTTAATAACACTCGTTCTATGTTATATATTAAGGACATACATACCTAAAATTTATACTTGCAGGATTAATAACAAAGCGTGTAAACCAACCAATAGCGCTGCTGGGTGGGATTTCTCGTCTATGTATCTAGTTATTAAGATAATTCCCCCGAGTAAACCGTTTACACAACTATTATTGTTTATTATTTTTGGTGGGTGAGGTAATTTACCACACAAAACGTAAATAGGAAATAGTTAACCATAGAGTGGAAATAAGTAGTTCTGACCACAGAATATCTAGTTTTGACAGTAGTCAAAATATATATAAGCAGTGCCATGGGCCATAGACCCATAGAGTAAGCAGATAGGTAAGTGAGCTTCTTCGGGAACTGAGCGGATCACTCTGGCCGTTCAGCTTATTGATACTCAGACTTTCAGACTGGTAATCAAGATATTGTTCTATTGTTTTTTTCTTTCGGTGCTTTGTCTTATACCCGCGACCATCTCCACAGCAGCTAGCCCCGACCTTTAAACAAAAAGAGGCAGCAGCCCCTCTCTTTTAGCGTAAGGCAGAGCTAAATAGTAGCGGCTAGGAAAGGAGGGGTTGCAAATTGGCGCCCAACGTGATTAGGTTAAATAATTTATTATTGATATAATTAGTACGGTATATTAGTGTCGCTTTTTGATAATTTTTTATTTTTTTTTGAAAATCAGAGCAATCATGCAAGTGTGATTGCACACTTGAGATAGCTTAGTTTTTTAGATTAATAGTCTACTGACTAATACAAAATTTATTTGTGCTTCCTAATTTTCTTTCCTGCATATACACACGGTTACGTCTTTTTTTTTTAGAAAAGGGGGGGGGAGTACAAGTACTGCAAAAGGAAGCAAAAAAAGAGAACGGATATTAGTAGCTAGGGACTTTAGTTGCAATTATAAGTTTAAATAAATGGTATAAAACTATTATTAGTGAGTACTAATTGGTAGTATTGATTTCATTTTCTTATATACGTGTTGGGAAAACTTATAATCTATTAGTTATTATTATTATATTAGTTAAGTATTACGAAGAGGAAAATAAATATATAGGTATATATATTCGGTTTTGTGTTTTTATCACCAAGATTTTTTTTATTAGGGAAACAGAAAGTGAGGTTTTGTTTTTTTACTTTTTCATGGTTTTTTAACCGTATTGGGTAAATGAAAGTATTTCATAATTTCTTCTAATTATCTATTTTTTTTTTATATACTTTCTTTGTTAGCAAAGTAGGGAAATAGTTAAAAATATGGAAGTTAACCGTTTATTAGGGGATGAAGTTGTATATGAACTCGGTATTAGGGGTCTTCCTATACAATGCACTGTTGCAGAGAATCGAACCACGTTAAGGGGAACCTTACGCTCAGAACGCGAAGGTGGTACTCCGACATACTCCAATATCATAAAATTAGATTACGAACGAGAGTTAGTTATATGTAACGATAAACTAATAGACTTGCATAACGATGTTCAAAATTTTAATGTGGAAAATCGGGAAAATGAATACAGACGCATTTCTTCGCGACTATGCCATATTAACCAGAGGCTAAGTAGATTGCCCCGTGGCAGCGACGTCGTGGAAGAACAAAGGAAGTCACTGATATGTCGTTGTATGCATCTAGTGGATTCAGTAGGAACCCTCTACGACAACTTAGCATCAATAGGCACAAATCGAACCGAAATTTCACTCGATCAAGATCCAAATAGAGAAGTATCTATACTGGACGACCCAAATCCGTTAATTCCAGAAATTCACTATTCAGCAGCATCAAACCGTGAGGACCCACAGACTTCTCATGAGTATGGTGCTACAGTACAGCCATCGACCTCCCCGATGGAGACTAAGGCTCCGATTTGATCGATTTTGGGGGGCAAGGCCGTGAAACAAAAGGAATATTGCAAGGGCCAGAAAATCGGATTACATCAGTAGAAACTGGTCGATCGACTGTTCGATTTTCGGAGCACGTTTCTGACCATAACGTAACGTCTCCTCGACGAGTTGTCTGTGCCGACTACGCGTGTTCGAGCATGCGAGCACCTGAACCTAATTTGATGAGAAATCCATATTATCCCTATATTATTTTGCAGAGTTTAGAGTAATTTGTATTTTCCGAAATGATTTAAATAAGTTGATATTATTTATTTATTATTATTTGGTATTGCAAAATAGATTTAACATATTTAGGATTTGTTATAATATGAAATTTAGTTATTTGTTTGAGTTTTAAAACCATTATTTTTGGTAATGCTATTTAAAATAAGTGTAGAAGCCCGTAAATCTATCAAAATGTTATTTTGTAATTTGTTTATATTATTTAACGCCGTGACTAGACAAGCAATAATAAATTGACAATATTAGTACCATGTACCACTAGGTTGACCGAATTTGAAGCAAAACTTAAAATATCCGCGCACTCAGAGTCAGAAAGAAATTATCTGTCGTTTCGGCTGCCCCCGTAGGATTTTCAGTAATCGTGGCACCCAGTACGATAGCTGTCAGTTCTGTCAACTTCTAGAGGACTTCGAGATACAGCATAGTTGGGGCACATGAAAGCACCTCCTACTGAAGAAAGAATGGCTACTTTCAATACCACGCGGGATTTTGCAGACAGGCTGAGAGATCTCAGACTATCTCCTGTTGTCTACCCTCATGAACATCCACCAGAGGAGTATTCTCGATATGTCGACGTATTTTGTTGGAATCTTCGTTATGATGGAGAAACCAGTGTAACCGACTTCCTGGAACGACTGGATGAGTTAAGGCAGTCGCGAGGCATAAGTTATGAACGACTTCTGAGATCAGCTCCTGAACTTTTCAAAGGACAAGCTTTATTATGGTACCGGATGCAGCAATTTAGAACTTGGGAAGAGTTAGTTAGGAAACTTAAGGAAGATTTCCAACCATATGACTATGTCAACGCTCTGTGGGAAGAGATCCGCAAGCGGACCCAAGGTTCCCGGGAGCGTGTGATTACGTATGTTGCTGCAATGGAGAACCTGTTTAATAAGCTGGGACCCGAGAAACCTCCAGAAGTCGCAAGAGTAAATCAGATACGGAGGAACTTACTCCCATATGTCCAGACTCAACTGGTCTTGACTACTATTGGTAGTATTGCGAAGTTGATTCGGCTGGGAAAAGCCATAGAGGAAACTGCCTTAAGGACTCAACAATTCTGTCCGCCACCAGTCAACTACAAATATTTGGTAGAGCCTGAGTTGGCCTACCACAAGCCTAGTGGGAATGTTGGACCTCATGTAAATGTAGTTGAGGCTACGACTCAGGAAGCATTGCTAGGTCATCAGCACACCAATATTTCTACATTAATGGAGCTAAATGCCGCCGCATCAGGGACGGTACCGGTGACGACAATCACTAGTCCGCCCGTGGCCTGCTGGAACTGCAAGAAAACTGGGCATCGGTTTCGAAAATGTTCTGAACCACGCAGAGTTTTTTGTTTTAGATGTGGAAGAGATAGAGTTTACACTAACGCGTGTCCAAACTGTCGAAAAAACTCGACAGGGGGTCAATAGAAGACCGGCCTTCGACCTCCCCCACTACCAGTCCGGTCGTTAGAAATAATCAGGCTGAGCACAGAATACTTTTAGATTATGTGTTAGCCCATGCTCAAAATGATACCCGACCTTACTTGAGAGTACACATATATGGCCTTGACTTCCTTGGATTGCTGGATTCTGGTTGCTCAACTACGGTTTTAGGCAAAGCGGGATGGGAACTGCTAATGGGTTGTTACCGATTAGAAAAGTCTCAAACAAAAAAGTGTTCTATCGCCAATGGAGACTCTTGTGAGGTAATTGGATCAATTCAATTACCGATTCAACTATCTGGTCGCGTTAAGGTTCTAAGGGTACTCGTCGTTCCCTCAGTACCGTACCACTAATCCTGGAAATGGATTTCTGGGTAAAAATGGAAATTATCCCAGACATGTTCTCTGGTCAATGGGCGTTTAGGAAGGACAATGTCGTGGGTTCTCCAGAGATCCACTCCATAGAAGCAGTGGAGCATCTGACTAAGGAACAACGAGACGAGCTGGAAAGCTTACTTGAGACGACCTTTCAAGAAATGGGAGATAAATTGGGCTGTACCAACCTAGTCGAACACCAGATTCTAACCAACTCACCACCCATTAAACAAAGGCACTACCCAATTTCACCAGCTCTTTAAAAGAAGGTCAATGAAGAAATCGAGCAAATGCTGGCTGATGGGATTATCGAACCGTCGTCATCACCTTGGGCGTCACCCATTGTGCTAGTACGTAAACAAGATGGACGTTACAGGTTTTGCGTAAATTATAAGAAGCTGAATGAGGTCAGTCTTCCTGACGCATATCCCCTACCTTTCGTTAACGCTACTCTAGACAAGTTGAGGGATGCTCGCTACCTCAGCACTTTGGACATAAAATCTGCCTACTGGCAAATACCAGTGGCTGAAGCTTCAAGACCACTCACAGCTTTCGTCGTACCTACGAGGGGTTTATTTCAGTTCCGGAGGATGCCCTTCGGCTTGCACAATGCGCCAGCCACTTGGCAACGTTTTATAGACCGAGTGGTCGGTGTCGACCTTGAGACCTACACCTTTGTGTACCTCGACGACATAATTATTTGTACGCCGACTTTTGCCAAACATGTTGAAGTACTGGGAGAGGTACTTTCCCGAGTTAAGAGAGCAGGCCTCACACTCAATCGAGAAAAGTGCAACTTTTGTAAGCCTGCGATATCTAGGCTATATCGTCAACGCCTGTGGACTAATGGTTGACCCTGGAAAAGTTACAGCGATCCTGCAAATCCCCACTACTGGTAGTGTGTCTGAGGTACGTAGAATCGTAGGTATGGCATCATGGTATCGTCGTTTTGTACCCAATTTTTCAACTGTCGTTGCTCCACTCACAGCCTTATTGAAGAAGAACCAGCGGTTTGAATGGACCGAGAGCTGCGAAGTTGCTTTAGATACTATCAAGAGTTACTTAATATCAGCACCAGTGCTATCATGTCCCGATTTTGAATTACCGTTTGTCATTCAAACGGATGCATCTGACTATGGTTTGGGGGCAGTTCTCTCCCAGATGCATGAAAATGGGGAAAAGGTAATATGCTACCTTAGTCGACCGTTAGCCAAAAACGAACGAAAATACAGCACGACAGAGAAAGAGTGTCTTGCTGTTCTGTTCGCGATCGAGAAACTAAGACCGTATATAGAAGGTTCCCGGTTCACGGTAATAACAGATCACTATAGTTTGAAATGGCTATACAATATAAAAGATCCAGTAGGTCGTATTGCTCGCTGCGCAGTACGCTTACAGCAGTACGACTTTGAGATAGTGCACAGAAAGGGTAAACAACATGTTGTGCCAGACACCCTTTCTAGAGCGGTTCCGAAATTAGACGCTGTCGGACCCGGTTCAGAAACACCACTTGATGTCTCTGGTGACTCATGGTATACTAAAATGATAGCACGAATCAAGCAATACCCTGCACGTTACCCTCTTTGGAGGATGCAAGAGGATAAGTTATATAAACGCGCCCGAATCAAATATCCGGATCTGGCAGATCAAACGGATGGATGGCTAACAGTGGTGCCCAAGAAGAACCGAAAGGACATCATCAGTAACCACCATGATCCTCCTACTTGTGGTCATCTAGGAGTTTCTAAAACTCTTAGCAGAATTTCAGATAAATATTATTGGCCAAAGATGAAGTGTGACGTCTCCAGGTACATTCGGAATTGTGATACGTGCCTAAGAACTAAACCAGAGCAGACCCGACCTGCAGGACTTATGCTTAGCAAGACTCCTACACTGTCCCGACCTGGAGTTCTTTTTAGTGCAGACATAGTGGGTCCACTCCCTAGGACTAGCGCAGGCTATGCCTATATCTTGTCAGTATGTGACTGTTTCAGTAAATTCACCTTGCTGTTCCCTCTGAGATCAGCCACCGCATGTACAAATTAATTGGTCGAAGACCATGTTATATTAGTATTTGGTGCTCCGACTAAGATAATAGTTGATAATGGGGTCAATTTCGAAGCAATTTGTTTCGGGACAAAATGAGGGAATACGGGATTAATATTGCATACACTGCTAATTACCATCCCCAGGCGAACCCGGTGGAACGTGTTCACCGCGTGATTAAAACTATGCTAACGGCCTATGTAGCAGAACACCACAAGATCTGGGATAAGTATTTGGCAAAAGTAGCCTGGGCCCTCCGATCTGCTCGTCATGAAGCGACGGGATTAACCCCAAATTTTATTACTTTTGGAAGGGAAATTAAGGTACCCAATACATCGAACTTCATCACTGACGAACCAATCCAATTTGACCGAAAAAATGATCAAACCCGACGGGCTAAATCGTTAGAAGAAGTGTTTCGAGATGTCTCAGTACGACTATCTAAGGCATATGAAAAGAGTAAGAAGACCTATGACCTACGAAGGCGAGATGAGCGATTTACTCTAGGTCAACGTGTCTGGAGGCGTAATTATGCCATCTCCGATGCCAGCAAAGACTTCACCTCTAAGTTGGCATCCAAATTTTTGGGACCATATAAGATCAGCAAGGTTCTGTCGCCAGGGTCGTATGAGCTGGAAAATCACACCGGCAAACCAGCGGGGGTTTGGCATGCCAAAGACATTAAAGCTCATCCTCCAGATGATCAAATTGGTGACTCACCAGATGAAAATCGTGTCAATGTTCATTAGTACTTAGTACGTCGAATGTCTGTATTTGTCAATTAAAGTCTACCCTGTCGACTTTATCCGGGAAAGGGGGGTGTGTTACGGGTCAAAAATAAACATTAATCATATATTAATATAAACTAAAATAAACATTAACTTTATTTATAAATTAAATCAACAGACATAGTTAAGTGTATTAGCAGGCACAGCAGCGGTACTTTTAGATGGTCCCCTGGTAGCTTCGGTTAGTACCTAAAAATTATTTTGTTAGTCCCCGCAAAAGAACAATATGAATGTCTTGATTATTACAGTACCTTCAACGATGGGTCCTCCAGACCAAGGAAATTCTAAGAATCGCATTATCATATATTCCAATCAATATATTTGCTCTGTCGCACATAAAGTACAACCATAAATATGTAAACAAACCATGTGGCAAGTTGAGGTTAAGTGGTTTGGAAAACTAAACCATCTGTTGCATAAAGGTACCTAAAACAAAAACCAGATTAATCCAGTCCAGATAATTTTCACTAAAATAGCTATATTGTACCTTAAACATGTTAATTTTTCTTAAAAATATTGAATTGACATCTGTCATTGTAAATTTTAAAAACCAGGCTGGCTTTAAGTAAATTCCCTAGTAGAGATTTTTGACATGATTTCCGTCGCGTGCTTTTCTGCTTTTTTTGTATTCCCATGCTTGACTTTTGACAAGTTTAAGACGCTCTCGCGGATTTTTGGGGTCAAATTTATAGAAATTTTGGATTAATTTTTTTGGGACACAGTCCAGGGTGACTGGTGCTCTGTGTTACAGCTTTGGCTGGATTTTCCAAATTTCAATAAAGAAAATAGCTTCACGCTTTCACTTTGAGGCCATCCGCCATCCGAGGTAAGTAAACTCAGTACTTAAATTTAAAATTCTCTACTTTGATGCAACCTTCATATTTTAGGCCTCTTCGTCTTCTTTATCTTCTTCGCTTTCTTCTCCATTCTACCATAGCTACTCATCTCCGCTCTTCCTAAAAGCTTGTAGTTTGCATGTACCTGCTTGATTCACCTCTCCGCTTGGCATTGACTGCATGTGGTTTGTTCACGAGACTGCGATATCTCAGGCAGCCCGTAATTAATAGTCTAGGAGGACCTATCGCTAATCCAGAACCAGGACCAGGATCTGACTCAAACACCGAGGCAGCCAAAACCAGATAAGCTTAGAATAAGTTCAACCGTCGCCTGCTTGTGCAGGGCTTAACCCATAGTTTAACTTTTAACTGTTCTCATGGATGCATCGATCAACCACTATTTGCGTAGTTGTTCTTGCACAAACTTTAAGGCTTTATAGCTCTAATTATAATATTTAAAGCTCTTTTACTAATTTTAATTTAAACAGCTTGTTTGATTGCTTCGGCCCAAACTATAATAACTTGATTTCTGCACCTAACACTATTTATCTACACTCTAATCCTTATATCACCGTACGTGTCTCCCTCTAAAACCAAGAATTTAATAACACTTGTTCTATGTTATATATTAAGGACATACATACCTAAAATTTATACTTGCAGGATTAATAACAAAGCGTGTAAATCAACCAATGGCGCTGCTGGGTGGGATTTCTCGTCTATGTATCTAGTTATTAAGATAATTCCCCCGAGTAAACCGTTTACACAACTATTATTGTTTATTATTTTTGGTGGGTGAGGTAATTTACCACACAAAACGTAAATAGGAAATAGTTAACCATAGAGTGGAAATAAGTAGTTCTGACCACAGAATATCTAGTTTTGACAGTAGTCAAAATATATAAGAGCAGTGCCATGGGCCATAGACCCATAGAGTAAGCAGATAGGTAAGTGAGCTTCTTCGGGAACTGAGCGGATCACTCTGGCCGTTCAGCTTATTGATACTCAGACTTTCAGACTGGTAATCAAGATATTGTTCTATTGTTTTTTTCCTTCGGTGCTTTGTCTTATACCCGCGACCATCTCCACAGCAGCTAGCCAAGACCTTTAAACAAAAAGAGGCAGCAGCCTCTCTCTTTTAGCGTAAGGCAGAGCTAAATAGTAGCGGCTAGGAAAGGAGGGGTTGCAAGGACCATTGTGAGCTTGTCAGGATTGAAACTGGATATTTTGAACATTGGCGAAAAATCAGTTTTGTTATTGAAACGGGTAAAATCAAATGGAACAAGTGCTTAAATAAGTTAGTATTATCATTGCCACAACCTATTTATCTCAGTGGAAGATAACCCAACATAAAATATAAAACGCTATGACTGGCCGTTCATATAAATCCGGTTTTTCATTAAACGACTTCAAGCAAAATGACAACAGGTACCAATTCGTATTACAGATTTTTAAAGTAAAAATTATTTTTATGTAATATTTATTGTCTGTAACTTATTATAAGTGGCGTAGCTCATAAATTATTTTAGGAATACATCGCGTGTAAAAAAAATAAAAAAGTGTCATAATAAAGAATTTAAGAGTAGTATAAATAGGTAGTATAGGTAGTAATAGGTAGTATAAAGTTTGCACTAAATAATCACTGTATAAGTTTGGGAAAAAGAGAGTTTATAACGTTCAATTAGATTAAAACATTTTCTTAAAATTATGATTATAACAAAATATTAGGTACTGCCATGTTTAAAAACCAGGCACACATACAAACATAAAATTCAAAAGATCTCAAATAGAAACGGTGTGTTTTCTTGTGAGACGGGTTGCATAACCATGCCGAACAATTAACGAGACAATATTGACAAAACAATGATTTAAAATGCTAGTTAAGTTCAATTAAAGTACTTACATGTGTAGAATAAGTTTAGATAGTAATATCACAGACTTTATCTAGGTAAAGATAGGATAGTTGTAGAATTAAGCTTACGATGAATGTTGAAATCTTAAAATCATAAAAAAAAATGTCATAAAAATATTAATTAGCATAGGTAATTCATGTTAGGTTAAGAATATTGCACAAATACCATAAGTTTCATTATTTAACAGCACTTGAATGCTGGAATTTCACCAAAAACTTTCACATCTCCGACGAACTGTCAAACTTCTGAAAAAATCACAGATTTATACATAGATTCAGCAATTCATAATGAATAAATAGTCAGAAAATGTAGATTAGCAACTAATACAAGCAGTTTGATATTTTATTTATAACAGACAAATTGAACAATCCATAAGCACATTTGAAAAAGTAGAGTATTTTACAATGGCAGAACTGTACCCAAAGAAGGAATTTTTCACACAGCAAAGTATAAAGTCAAAATTATGTAAGAATATCATGAATTAACATACCTTGAGCAGATTACCATAACAATAACATTATTTCAGCATTAAAATTAGTTATAAAATGAAAATAGGCCGTAACCTTAGTTTAAGACACATATTTTGTTAGTTTATAAGTTGTTAAACATTACTTATCCCAGTGATATGTATGTGAGATGAAAAAGGGACTTTCAATGAACACTTGTATACATATTTCAGTTTAAATGAACCAGTGTAAATGAAGCGGTCGAAACCATAGTACCTAGAAAAGTCATAATAGTTAATATTTATTTTATATTTTGAAATAGTATAGAGTCAGAAATAGTTAGATAAACATGTTAGGAACATTTTGCTATCAAAATTCATATCAAAATCTCAAAATTAAAACCATTAAATCAAAATTAGACCAAATTTCACAACATTCATATTGCTCGGTACATCACATATTGCATATCAAAATATAGCTAATTTTACACCAAACACACATATCAAATTCAATTCAATATTCACTCATCCACATTCAATAAAAAAACATTTAAAATTTGCAATTTTTTGATTTTCAAAATTCAACAATGTAACTAGGAGACGATGCTCATTTGTTACCGAATCTATAAAAAGGCGAAACGCAGAAATTTCGATTTCGGGGAATTGCTATTTTCAAGTTCAAGTGCTTGAGTAAACATCGCTCCGTGTATCTCCAGTAAACAAGTGAACATCAAGATAGTAGCCATTTTATAAACAAATTCAATTGTTCTAAACAGTTAAAAAAGTTAGGTTAACAGCGAGTGCTGAACGTCAAAGTCTAAACGTCAAGTTTCAAGAAGAAATTAAATAAATCCAAAGTAAACAGTAGAGAAGCAGAACACAAAAGCAGAATCCCGAAAATAGAATTCCGAAAAGCTGAATCCCGAAAAGCAGAGTTCCAGCTCCTGGCGTTCCTGTTCATCAGTTCCGGCTCCTGGCGTTCCAGACTGTGGAAGTGCGTCGAGTGTTGTGAAAAAGCCGAGCTTGAAGTGATAGTGTTGTGCCTAAAGGATTACAATGTTGGATTAACTTATAAAGGATAAAAACGTACCTATGTACAATATTTAAATATCACACATTGGCGATTGTTCGCCAAGGTTAAAAATCACGAAATTTTAAAATTTAAGGGGAATATTAAATTGTCAAATTAGTTTTAGTAAAATCATTGTTAGAAGTAAAGTTAATATATATCGTTTTGTTAAATTGAGTCAAGTCTTTTAATTGAATCTAAACATAGTCAAAATCACTATATCTCAACAAAAAAAGTAAAACTAAAAGGCAAGAACTAAAACTGTGAGGCAAGAACGACCCAGAATACAGTGGTGTCTCACGATGAGGCACACCCTGAGATAAGAGTCCATATAAAGCAAAACTAAAGAGTATCAAATCAAATATAAATATTCATTCGAACATTCAAAATTTCATAAATTGCATTTGCATTATCATCAACAAAAAATTTCAAATAAAAATAAATAAATTTAATCATAATAAAATTTGTCACCTCCAACGTGGAGCATTTTCATATGACTTTAAAACATAAAATATAAAATTAAAAAAATAAATTAACACTATAGTACTTATACTTGCACCTAAACTACTTATCAATATTTTTGTTTGAGAACACCAAATTTTATTTACAAATCCTACAATCTTGTGGGGTGTCAAATAAAAAGTTTTTTTGTGGGCAATGCGGTCCACTCAAAATGTTGAATATTGGTGAAATTCCCTAAGTAGGAACCACAAATTTGATGGTTTGAATGATCCACTGGAGGAATAGGAAAACATTATTTGAAAGAGGCAAGTGCATTTGCTGCGAACTATGTGAACGGCGGCTTCGAATCTGCAACTGTACTTGTAATCGTATGCGCATTGCTCTAATGGGTTTGTTATGATAATTATTTAAATGCATAGGTAGGCTATAATAATAGATTGCCTGAAATATACATATATATATATAAACAATATACATATTTCATTGATTTATTATTAATATAAACATTTTTGTGGATTATGGTCTGTTGGAATGAACGTCTGTCCCAGAATAGATATTGAACTGAACTGGTTCTGAACAGTAAATAATAGTAGTCGTAGTAGTGTACTCGTAGAATACTTCAGTAAATTACTAGCTGACTCATTTTGACGATTCAGAACTGGTTCTAACTACTTGTTGGAAAAGAGTTAATTATATAAATTAGTCAAATTATTTTTGATTGATTAATAATTTTTTTTCCTGAAGATCCAAACCTTTTTTCCACCTTGGTGTAAATATCCAGTTTTTCTTCTTTTAACGTAGGATACATGTTGTTGTTGTTGTTGTTGTTGTTGTTCAAAGGCAGCGCGGTCACCCGCAGCACTCAGGTCTTTCGACCCATTGTGCCTGCCGCTAGTTGGGAGCTATTGGAAGAGACCCGTGCTATGCGCATAGGCCAACACCTGTTGTAGGGGAAGCTCCCTAATGTCCTGAGGCAGGAGAAATGCTACGCCCAGATGTTTGTGTCTCTTGACCATGAGGCAGGCACAACGACAGAGGATGTGAATGGAGTCCTCGTCATCGTGTCCGCAAAACCTGCACTTTCCAGTGTCACCAAGGCCGATAGTGTTAAGGTTCTTGTTAAGATGTCCGTGACCTGTCAACAGTCCTGTGGCAATCCTTATGCTGTTACGACTTAGCGCAAGTATTGATCGTCGAGTGATCGATAAGTTGAGTTGCGTTCGACCAAGGCCCTTTAATTAAGAGCCTGGCTTGTCGCAACCCAGTCCCGTTTGACCATTCTTCCTCTGATCTTTCCTTGATCCAGTTTCCAATGGACCTGGCTACATAACTAGGCGGAAGCCCCAGCACTGGTTCGGGCCCTGTAAACTGTATACTTGAGTCTCTCTTAGCCAGTGCATCGGCCTCCTCATTTCCTGTTATGTTGTGATGACCCGGTACCCAGGTCAATTTTACCCGGTTGTTCTGTCCAAATTGGGCCAGACCATTAATACACTCTAGGACCGCCCTGGAGGTGATCCTATAGGAGATCAAGGCACGTAAAGCCGCCCGACTGTGCATATCTGGATATGCTGATTGGAATATCTCCTTTTGAGATTTTCCTGAACACATGCAGAGATAGCAAACACTTCCACCTGAAAGACCGTGGCATGCTTCCTCAAGGAGAAGGATAGTCTCGCCCCCGGGCGCACGCCCTGGACTCCCGCCCCTGAGCCCTGGTCTGTCTTGGACCCATCTGTAAACCAGACAAGCCCGTTCGAGACCTGAGCATCAGGATTTACGAGTCAAGCGTCCCTGTCCGGTATCTCTATTATGTAAGGTTTGAGAAACACATAAGTGGGAGATATCCTGTCACTGGGTGCGTCCAGCAGGCTGTCTCCTCCCACAAGTTCTCCAAAAATACTTGTATGTCCACCATCGCGGCTTTTACCTAGCCACCGCCCCCACTGCTTAACCTTATAAGAGGCCCTCCTTGCCTCCCCCTCAACCACTATATGCAGTCTAGGGAGAGACAGGAGAGCCTCGAGAGCCTCTGTGGGAGCCGTGCGTATCGCTCCTGTCGTGCTTACACACGCCAGGCGTTGTAGTTGAATTAGCCGTTGCTTGATGGTAGCCCGCCGGACGGCTGGCCACCATACAATCGACGCGTATAGAAAGGAGGGTCTAATAACCGAGGTGTAGAGCCATAAGGTGGCTCTCGGATTAAGTCCCCACATTTTTCCAAAGAGCCTCTTACATGTCCAGAAGGACGCGGTGGCTCTCTGTATTTGGTTGTTGACAAACTATTTGACAACTTTTCGCCTACGATAACTCCCAGAAATTTGACCATTTTTGTACGCTGAATGGTCTTATTGAAAATGGTTGGTGCTTTAAAACCATCCAACTTCCTTTTCTTAGTGAAGAGGACTAGGTCGACCAGGAGGGGTTAACTCTCAGCCCTTGACCTATACACCATTCTTCTATACTTCTTATGGCTCTTTGAGTGAGCTCACTAACTATAGTTGCAGATTTCCCTGCGATTAAGACCGTAAGGTCGTCTACGTATGCTTGCGTCACAATCCCTTCCTCGTTAAGCTTGCGAAAAAGACCGTCGAGCACAAGGCACCATAGCAAAGGGGAAAGCACTCCCCCCGCGGGCACTCTCGGCCCACAGTTGCTCTAACTGTGACTTCATTGAGAGAGGTAGAAATTGAGCGGTTTGAAAGCATGGAATAAATAAATCCACCTAGCTATGGTAGGTGGGAATCCGTAGTCCTCAGCCGCTGTTAGAATTGAATTGTAGGAGGTATTATCCATAAATACATAATATTTACACAAAATTCACTGGTTAATTTTGTCACCACTTCTGAATGTAATTTGAGTTTTTAATGGATTATCAAAAGTACTTTTATCTTTCCTCTATTATCTTCATCAGTGACACCACCTAATTTTATATCTGTCATTTAATGTCAGCCACGATCTAGGTGCGATTCTGCTATAGGTGTTTTCTGGTATTTGACTTTTGAATCCTAAATCAATACATTTTTATTTATTTAGATTCATTTTAAAATCGATAGGAGTTTTTAAATCAAATTCAATTGATTTTTTTGTTGCTTTTATAAGACTAAATCTTTTCAAATTGGTTTTCATAAAGTTTAATCCGAAAAGTTTTATTAACTTTAAAAGTAATAATTAATTAATAAGTATTATTAAAGCAAAGGCGTGTTGTAATTTTGTGAATACCAATATTTGTGCAAAATAATTTTTCTCTCATATTTATTCGAACATGCCATGCAGTGTAAATGACGTCCGATAGGTACATCCGTTCATAATAGGTATTTAAAAACATAAAATTATGTTGAGAAAAGAGTAAAGTTTTTATACCTATGCTCTAAACAATTTTCACAGCAAAAAAATTAAGTCTTGTTTAAAACTATCAAATATGTAACAATAAATACAATTTATATTGTAATTTTTATCCTCCCAAATAATTTGGAGCATAATACAATCTTTACTCCAATTTGAATTAAATGGAAAAGTCGTTTTTCCATCAGCTGTTAGTCTTGATATTTTTTTCTTAAAATGCTTTTGTTTATTTTAAAAGTGAATTTTTTCATGTTTCCAGAAATTATTCTTAAAATTTTGTTGCAAGTCCCAGCCATTTTTCTAAAATAAGATAGATTTAAAAACATCAGTTATTATTAATTAAACTTACTAAATTTTTATAGCTTTTAACACAGATAGGCTCTTATGAAAAATAAAATTATTAAAAAAACAAAAAACATCTTTAGTTTCGTTGAAAATACAGAAATTATTTGAAAGCATATTATTTAAAATATAAGCAAATATTCCAGTAAAATAAAAAATACGACATCACTAAGTTTTAATTTTACTTTAAAACATTTAAATCATCGGGCCAAGGTACACGCTAGGTACATTACAACAATCAAAAAACATCTGCATAACTCCTTAGATTTTAGTGTTCTGGGAAAGACAGACATAAGACAACAGAGCATTAGCTTGATAGTACGTATCCCGCAAATATAAGATGACAGACATATTGTTATTTTATCTGTGCTTATGTATCCTTTGATAATTGACCTATTCTGTTCGGGAAACTGTGGTATCTAATGGTTATGTTATTTAGTTTATTACAGTTATTACTTTTTTTATTATAATACAATAAAAATTACCGGTGTGAAACTGGCGGCTAAAATTGGCGACTAATTTTTCCAAAGATAGCCGAATAATCATGGGCGTGCGGGACTTCGTGGGTATTAATAAATATAAATAAAATCGTAGTTAAAGCTCACAAATAAACGAACAAAAAAATTCCAGTCATATACTTATAAGGTTTCAAAAACTATTACTTAAAAAAATTATATCTCGACTCACAGACGGACGATTTTCTTTATATTTTATACAAAAAGCAGATTATCCATGGTTATTAACAACTTACCATTTTCACGGACTCGCACGATCCTTTAGAGTTGTTAGAAACAAGCCCAATATTGGAAAAAATCGGATCGGACTGCTCTGTCGCGGATTCGAATCCCGCTGTAACCATGGATGTTTATGTATGTTGTGGGGGGGAGCTCAATAAGCCCAAGAGGCTGCAAGTGCGGTGGTGTAAGAACAGCCCCCTCGGAAACCGAAAAAATAATATGATAGGTACACTTGCATAATTGAAAGGTACACAAACTGTAATAGATTTTTAGAAAAAGTTTTTTACGGCGAAGGCGAGTATTGTTGACAATATGGTATAAAATTGTACCAGTGAACTTCATTCCTTTCCTTCAAACTTATTTAAGGCACACTGCTAATAGCAGTTTGGAATATCCTTTTCAATGTTCAACTTGCTAAAACGTTTTTACGAATAAGTGACTTGTACTAATTAAAAACTGGTATATGTTTGACATAATTCACACATATCGTCACGTATTATAAAGCCTCGCAAATTTAAACATTGTTGGTGAAAACTTCCTTGGCAATATTTACAACCAACGTCGTTAGGACCTTTTTGTTTAACATTTCTCCCGCATAGTAAGCACAGTAAATGGATATCACGTGATTTAGATAGTATCATTTTTTTATATACTCCCTGGAATGGGGTGTTTTCCTATTTTTTTTTACATCGGCAATGGAAAGTAGTTGGAAAAATAAGAGATATATATTTCTGGAATTTTAATATTGGGTTCATTTGAGTCCATAAATATTTTTTTTTATTGTGCGCAATATCTATGTGAAGTCACTAAGCGAAAATTCAAAATTTGCGCCATTTTTTAGTGATTTCTAGGATATTTTCATTTGTGTGGTTGGTGTCACTGCGTGACAACTTTACTTTTGTTTATGTTTGAATTGTTTGGTTAGGGTAAACATCATGGTAAACATGAGACATTGTTTTTAGTTTATATTTTTACCTGTGAATTGTTGTCTCTGCCTGTGACTGATTACAAGTGTATTTATTAGTCAGACTTAGCCTCTACAAAACATTGCTCCATATTTAATAAAAGTTTACTTCACGTGAAAACAACAATACAACACGTCAAGCTATCAAGCCAAACACAAACAGGAAATTTCAAATGTCTCGTTACAAACGGAATCTAGCCACATATTATCAGTGTTGCCTCTTTATAGATGCATATTCCCTAGTTTTCGCTTAGTGACGTCACGAATATAGAATAAAATTTCAAAAATTAAAAATTTTCTACCGATTCAATCTTAATAATTTTTATCCCATTATAAAAAAAATATATTTTATAAAAATACAAGTTTCCACTTTCATTTCGATTGAAGGAAAATACCCCATTTGTTCATGTCACGAATGTCTGTTAGAGGCTGGTTCTTTACGAACTGTTCACTAAAATACACAATAAAAGCGCCGCAGTTGGAACTGTCCATTTGCTTGATGTGTTTTTTTTCTGATATTTGTATTTTATTTATGCCAATTTGAGCTAAAGCCCACACTAGGTTATATTCGATAAAAAACGTTTTTAATTTATTTAAATACTTGATATCGTAAGCGATACGGTAAGCTACTGTTGCCCGCGCTTCCTTAGGCTGGTGCTAATGATTTTTGAAATATTCTTCGTGTCTATGAATGTATCTATAAACGTTAGATGGGTAAGAATTCGCAATATTAAACGATTGTTTTAACTGAACGCATATTTCTTTATAGAAATCATCATTTTGGTTTATTGTGGTTAATTCATCAAAGCAGCAAAAAGGCCGAATAGAACGAATGCAATTAACAATGGCCTCCATTATCGAAGCCGGTGTATGTTTCTTCTTATATAACGTTGTTGGTTTTGCGACAATATAAAATAAAAAACGTAACACTACACTAGATGAAGGTAAGTACTATGTAAAACCTATTGCGCACGCAAAAAAATAAAACAAAATTCTTGATGTGGAAACTCAACTAGGTATTTAATTGAAATGAATACCTACGTATTATTGTACCAAAAACTACGGAAAATAATATTGCTTCCCTATAAGTAACGTTAATCTAGAAGTAATTAAATTAAGAAGAAAATTCGTAAATCAAAAATTATAAACTTAAATTCTATCAGAATATTATATTATCAACTTTAAAACGTGTTTACAAATAAATAAAAATTTTCTCTTGTATTTATATTCAGTTGAGGAATTTATTAAAATCGAATATGTGCCTATTATGCACAAGAAATATGTACAAAACCAAATATTTCTTCGATATTATACGTATTACCCTGTATATACAAAACAAGGGTATAACTGAACCTAACAGTATCCACGAAATTTAAGAGAAGCGCAGGGAAAACGAAACGAATTTCAGAACGATGCATTTATAGTAAGCACGCAAACAGAAGCGCTTTCGGTGGAAATAAATCTAGTTTGTCCATGGCATCGTATCGGTGCGCGCTGTGGCGTTTAAACAGGAGTAATTTTTATTATTCCTCATTGGGCTTCTAGTAGATTTCGTGTACCATAACCCGTACCCTTTCGTGAACCCTAGATCTCTAACCACCCTAAACGATCATGCGAGTCCGTGAAAATGATAAGGTATTAATAACCATGGCTAATCTTATTTTTGTATAAAATATAAAGAGAATCGTCCGTCTGTGAGTCGAGCTATAATTTTTTTAAGTATTAGGGTTGTTTTTAACCGCCCTAAATGATCATGCGAGTCCGTGAAAATGGTAAGGTATTAATGACCATGGCTAATCTGATTTTTGTATAAAATATAAAGAAAATCGTCCGCCTGTGAGTCGAACTATGATTTCTTTAAATATTAGGGTTGTTTCTAACCGCCCTAAACGATCATGCGAGTCCGTGAAAATGGTAAGGTATTAATAACCATGGCTATTCTGATTTTTGTTTGAAATATAAAGAAAATCGTCCGTCTGGGAGTCGCCCTCTGAAATTTTTAAGTATTAGGGTTGTTTGATTTGTTCTCAATTTATGGAGGTTATTCCAGCCACCCTCTTTGTCCGCGAGTTTTTGAAACCTTATAAGTATATGACTGGAATTTTTTTGTTCGTTTATTTGTGAGCTTTAACTACGATTTTATTTATATTTATTAATACCCACGAAGTACCACACGCCCATGATTATTCGGCTATCTTCGGAAAAATTAGTCGCCAAATTTAGTCGCCAGTTTCACACCGGTATAAAAATGTAGTATCAGTGTTTTAGATGTTTTTAAAACGCAGTAAGTAAGTAAAATGTAAAAAATAATAAAATAAATAATTAGATTTTTCATCATAAAATAGCAGTAAAATGAAAACCTAACCAGCAAACTTATTGGGATATTGCACAAGTGTACAACGTTTTCATTTGGTAGGACATTTACACACAAACAACATACGAGTATATTATTGGTCATTGCTTCGGAGGGACAGGAACGAATGGTCAATTATTGATAGTATGATCTCATTTAAATCACACTAGAAACTTATTTGGCATCGTTTTTATTGGTGGTGGCAACTCCTGTTAAAAAAAAGAGAATGGTACTCGATATTTTGTTTTGTATAAGTATAGATGACTAAAAAGTTACAATAAATTTTATTTGTATATATTAATCTAGGCAATTTTTTAAATTATGTGACGTTGTACTTTGGGGGGTTGGGGGGGGGTCACGACCTCCTGTCCTCTTTGGTGACGCCCATGCTATTTACTCCAGTAGGCAAGGCGAGGGTTCAGCGTGGGAACTTTTTGTCGGCGAGCATTAAGAGCGGCGTCCTTTGTCGGCATCATCAAAGGAAGCCGCCCCAAAGGACGGTCCGCCAGCTGGCCGAACGTGCCCCGCCGCTCCCAAGAGACGGGGCTCCGCCCCAGCCGTCAAAACCAAAGCTTCAAACCATAGACCTACAAAGCAGAATGAGAGCCCCCAACACCTGCCTTTGGGGCCCCACACAGGACTACCAACATAACCTCACAAAACACAAAATCACAAAGGACCTAAACGACAGAAGCAAAAATTAGCACCCCGGCGAAGTGCCACAGCGCCTTTTGGGTACAATTCTATGATCTGGGGTATCAGGAAAGCAGAAGGTTAAAGGAGGTCCCACACACATTGCTACTGCGTGTGAAATTATATAAACATTATTATTTCGAACAAAATATTTAAAAACTTACAGGCTCTAACCACACACACGCACGCACGCACGCACGCTCGCACGCACACACACACACACACACACACACACATACAAACCAACGAGGGACGTGGCGGTGGGGGTAGATCAATCCTCTTTTCGCTCGCCAACCAGAAATACTTGTGATGCAGGGAAGAGGAAGCAGATCTCACCATTGTCTCAAACGACGAACAAAAACAAGAAAAGGAGAACGAGCGATGGTGGTGAACAACAACAGCAACCAAAGGCTGACAACACCGAAGTGTCCCAAGATAGAGATTACACCAAGGTCGTCAGCAAGACGAGGAAGAGGAAGGAAAGAAAGGCAAAGGCAAGTGCAACTCATGGCCAAACTGAAGCAGTCCTGATCAAGGCAGGAGACAGCAAGGAAGGCCGAAGGCCGAGCTATCTGGAAATCCTTAAAAAGGTTAAGGATAGCACAGACAGCGATAAGCTTACTGCAAACGTCCAACGTTTTGAAATGACTAAGGACGGAGACCTTTTAATAAAACTGCAGAAAGGCAGTAAAGCAGGGCCGATGGCGGAGGCGGTTAAGCAGGCGCTAGGCGACGAGGTCATGACGAGACAGCTGAGCTCAAAAACCCTGTTGGAAATAAGGGACGTGGATGCTTCTACAACAGAGGGCGAAGTGAAGAAAGCCTTGATGGAAGCACTGGAGGGAGCAGCCGCTGAAGATGTCACCATCCGAGCAATAAAACCAGCTTATAGAGGAACGCAACTGGCGATAGCTAGCGTCCCTGAAATGGCGGCCAGAAGATTACTAATGGCTGGAAAGCTTCGCGTGGAGTACGTGTTTGCTAGAGTTCGCAAAAGAGAGGAGGTCCCAAAATGCTATAAGTGCCTTGGTTTCGGCCACGTAGCGGCGAAATGTACAGGAGAAGACAGAAGCGCAAACAAACTCTGTTTCAACTGCGGAGAAGCAGGACATCTTGTCAAGGACTGTAAGAACATATCCAAATGCTTAGCCTGCGAAGCGCTAAAACTCGACAGCAGACATAAATCCGGTGATAGAAAGTGTATAGCTTTGAGGAGGGCCAAGGAAGAGGTAGCAGGAAGACGGAAATATGCCTAGGTTCCTTCAAGCCAACCTCAACCGAAGTTACGGTGCGCACGATTTGCTGCGAAAAATCGCCGGAGACGAAAGATTAGACGTCCTGCTCGTTTCAGAGCAGAACATCAGGTTCCAGGGAGATAAGTGGTACCCGGACCTTCGAAACGATGCCGCAATCCACATCGTTGGGAACGCGACAACCGATTCACTTCGGAGGGCATCTGGTTACGTAAGGATGAGAATAAACCAGGTGATGGTGTATAGCTGCTACTTCTCGCCAAATACTGAGATAGATGAATACACCGCAGACTTAGCGAGGCTTGAGGAAGATATCAAGGCACAAAAAGGGCCAGTCCTGGTGGCTGGTGACTTTAACTCAAAGTCCCCTTCGTGGACCAATGGGGTGGAAGACAGAAGAGGCCGGATACTGACCGAGTTGATGGCGTCGCTGGAACTCGTGGTTTTGAACCAACCTGGCGTCCCAACTTTTAATAGAGGCGGGTCCGAATCGGTGCTGGACCTGACGTGGACAAGTCCTTCCCTGATTCGGAAAATCGAGAACTGGAGAATATCCGAAGAAGAGACCCTCAACGACCACAAACACATCAAGTTTGAGATGGGCAAGAAGAGCAAAAGACCAAAAATTGGAGCCTCTGGCTGGTCAATTCGGAAGCTGAACAGGGACCCTTTCCGCGAAGCTCTGAGCCAGTGCAATGGTTGCAGCGGCGATCGTCCTGCCGAGGAAGTAGTGAAGTTTGTAATGAGGAACATCTGCGAGGCCTGTGACGCGTGAAGCGCTAGAGCTCCAGGAAGAAGAATAGGAAGATGAACAAGATTAAGGCAAACAGTAGACAGGCGACCACAAAAGAGAGTTCCGAACTCCTAATCCTAAAAGTGGGAAGGGAGACGTAGGAACGACGAAGCGCGGCCGACGAGAAATCTGTGAGGGATAGTAACGAGATCATCCGAAGTAGTACCACTCCAGGCAGTCCCGGGTGATCTTGGTGTCAAAAACCCACTCAAGGGTAGCGTGCTACCCCTGACGGTTTGAAAAAAAAAACACACACACACACACACACACACACACCTTGCGCTGGGCAAATTTAAGCACGACTTATCACCAACACAGCTTACGTTGCACTGAACTCAGACACCGGCGTAATATAATAAATATCTAATTATTAAATGCAGAATTGCGTATCTCCACATTGACGACGACGACGACGAGAGCCTCAGACAGGTATACAACAACAACAAAATATTTAAAACTTAACCTAACTTGTGTGGAACAATTTAAGCACGACTGATCACCATCACAGCTTACGTTACACTGAACTCATACACCGGCGTAATAAATATCTAATTATTAAATGCATAGTTGCGTATCTCCATGACGACGACAGCTTCAGACAGGCATACGACAACAAAATATTTAAACTCTAACTTCACTTTTGCTGGGGGAATCAATCACGACCGACCACTAACACTGGGCCCCGATACACCTGCGAAATATCTAATTATTAATTGCAGAATTGCGTACCTCCATAAATTAACGAGCAGCCCGAGAGAGAGAGAGAGAGAGAGAGAGAGAGAGTAAATACCTAGACGCAAAACTGATAGATATGTGTACATAATGTGACGGATACTTCCCGATTTTCACAGGTAGGAAGTGTCACGTTAGTACCCGAGTTTCGGTTTGTCTTTTACTTTGCCTCGGGCGCCAGTTCCTGTTTACAGTGCAGAAACACCATTACTCAGGTAGCTTCAGTGAAAATACGGTACGCCAGGTCGGTCGATAGGGAAAATTAGACTTCACACAAGAGATAGTAATAATACACCAATAAACCTTTTATACATATATTGTCTCTAATACCATAAAACCTACTCGTAATCTAACTCGTGATTCGTTTAGATGATTTACCTACTTCTAAATTTTCTTGTGGTTTTCTTTTGTATTGCAATGAACTTTCGATAAGCTAGGGATGTGTAATTCCACTTCTATGTGAATTTAAGATAATGTTCACTAATGAAATTAAACATAAGATAAACAAACATAGAGAGATAACACACAAAGATAAATAGAAACAGGCAAACCACATAAGATCAACAATCACATCATAGACCTACTCTGTATATGATTGAGGGACTTATGAACATCGTAAACCATCAGATCTGAATAATCGCACCGGCAGACCTACTCTTGGGATACGAGAATTTTAATCTAATTGTCTAACACAGAAGGTTAAAATGAACCCGGAAAAAGGACATCACACAAGAAGAATGGCGACGATGTTGTTGTCAAATTTAATGGATACTGGGTGAACAAAATAACTAACTTACGACAATGCATTTATTATTTAGTTAAGATAACCAAAAATCCGATAATAAAATATTTTGAGGGTTAAGATAATACGATAATAAAGATAAGATATACCCAAAAAATATGTACTAAATAATACAATAAAATTACACTATATCTCCATCCATTGCTCTGACGCTTGCCCAGTCCATTAAATACTTAAAATAAAGTACAGTAAAGTAACGTAACCCGTCCATTTGACATCCCGAGTGTCTTAGATCAAAGAAAAGAAGAGAAGATGATACAGGAAAGGTGGCGACACTCACCAAATTTTTTGGTAAAATTAGGCCAACGTATAAGATAAATAACGATAAGATACGGCAATATTTTACAAAATACTAAATCACTACAAAATACTAACTAAATTAATTAGTAGTAAACATTTCATAAAACACCAGAATACAATAATAGTAGACGTCAACATAAGACACAATAAAAGTAGAAGGAAACAGAAGAAACTAAGAACTAAACAGCTGACGATGTTACTGGTCATATTTATCTGTACCAAAAAAATATAAAAATGGGAATGTCTAATTAACGACTAGATGCAATATCCATCAACAATCATTGTCTGAACAGATAAAAAAAACAAGATAAAGATAATATTCAGACCCCAGATTAATGATACGATACCACCCACTACTTACATATCTCAGACAATCATTAAATCTTTTAATTCAGCAATTAGAAATGGGAGTGCCTAAATAAAGACTAGATGCAATATCTATTATAAGATACCACCTACTACTAACATATCCCAAACACTCGGACCCATCCCTTTAAATTCAACTCAAATGCAAAATCAAATAAGGAGAATATACAGATAGCTAAAATAGTATAGTTTTAGTTTCCACGCTATTGCCTTTGCATTGCTAGAAAAACAGAAAGATCGAGAAACAGAACCATAGTTAAAACAGAAGACACATAAAACAGATATAGTTCCTAATATTCAGAGATAACTAATATACACCCTGTATATTACTAATATATAAAACAATACTATTTATAACTTGGTCACTCAATTTAATTAACCTAGGAATTTCTGTTATAATTTATTCCTGTGGTTTCACGGAAAACAAAAATAATCTATCAGATACAAAACATAGGCAAGATAAGATACGATAAGATACGATAAGATACGATAAGATACGATAAGATACGATAAGATACGATAAGATACGATAAGATACGATAAGATACGATAAGATACGATAAGATAAGATAAGATATGATAAATATTAAATGTTTTATTTATTCCACAAAACCCGTTCTGTAAAAACTTTAACCGATAAATACCAACAAGTATACAAAAAGTAGATATACAGTGTGTCCAAGATAAGGATGGGATAGCATTGGGATCTTGGAAACGGTAAGAGATACAAAGATGGTTAAATTATGAAAAAGTTGAGCAGTTTGAATACCTTTTACATGGACTTTGCAAAATAAGTTATCTTTTTTTGATTTCGAAATATTTGGAAAAACATTTTTTTTGCGATATTTGTTTTTATTTATTTCTGGCGTTATTTTAACAGCTATCAAAAAATAAAAAATACTTTGAGCTTAACAAGATAGCATTCACCAAGTTTTTGTCCGACGTTTCGTTTCCGAGAAACCATCATCATCTTCTTTTTTTTAAATACGGCCCTGTATTTATAAATAGAAATTTTGATACCATTTTTTATTCTCAATTCAATGATGTATCACAAGTAATGGTTTAATTACGTTTTTAGCTTGTTTTTGCCACCATTAAAAATTAACGAGGAAAAGCCTCCTGAGTTTATAACAAATAAACAAGTAAAATATTATTAATATGGGGCTACATAAAAAACTATGTATACCAACGTAATTTTCAAACAGAGGAAGAATTACGCGAATTGGTACTAGAAGCATTTCAAACTATTACGCCAGATGGACTTAACAATTGTTTGGAAGCTACAGTTAAACGGTGTTAAAAAATAATGGTCTTTTGTTCGAACATCTTTTGTAATTAACATGCTAATAAATAATTAAGATAAATTATTTTACTTGTTTATTTGTTATAAACTCAGGAGTAATTTTTAATGGTTGCAAAAACAAGCTAAAAACGTAATTAAACCATTACTTGTGATACATCATTGAATTGAGAATAAAAAATGGTATCAAAATTTCTATTTAAAAATACAGGGCCGTATTTATGAAAAAGAAGTTGATGATGGTTTCTCGGAAACGAAACGTCGGACAAAAACTTGGTGAATGTCATCTTGTTAAGCTCAAAAGGTGACAATGGAAAAGTATTTTTTATTTTTTGATAGCTGTTAAAATAACGCCAGAAATAAATAAAAACAAATATCGCAAAAAAAATGTTTTTCCAAATATTTCGAAATCAAAAAAAGATAATTTATTTTTGCAAAGTCCATGTAAAAGGTATTCAAACTGCTCAACTTTTTCATAATTTAACCAACTTTGTATCTCTTACCGTTTCCAAGATCCCAATGCTATCCCATCCTTATCTTGGACACACTGTATAAAACTACTACTAAAAAGTTTTCAAAACTCAGGTATAGAATAAATAAGTCCTATGTTTTGGTATGCTTATAAGAAATTCCTAGTTGAATATTTTACGAATATTAAATACAGTAAATAAAATATACCTAAATTTGGTTTGAAAAATCTTATCACTAAAATTGAAAACTTAAGTCACCAACAATTAGGTTGGGTGTTTACGGGGTGCATAATAGTCAACCTCATGGAATGACTTAAAAAGTACGTTACACATTGGTAGGATACCTGGCTCTCAACCAGGAGGCTTGGGTTCGATTCCCGGTATCGGAACCAATATGTAACTTACTTTTTAAGTCGTTCCATGAGGTTGACTATTATGCACCCCGTAAACATCCAACCTAATTGTTGGTGGCTTAAGTTTTCAATTTTTCAAATATTCTACGTTGGAAGACGCTGATTATTTGACAAGAACCAGATTTTCTGGTACATTCCCTTCAGGAACTTATTTATAATTTTTAATCTTGGCTACACTAGCCGTCAACGTTCATCTATACATATATTTGTAAATTTTGGGGCACTTTTAACACAAACAATTATTTGTATGTACTCTTCTGAGACGAGGCTGCTGTAACCTGACTGCAAGATCTATAACCTGCTAAAGAACTCTTGACGCTTATCATCTGCAGATCTTTAGATAAGAGGATTGGATTTAGCCAGTACGTGACCGTCATCTGGACTAGAGCTCTAGCTTCCCCACTTTGTCACGGCAAGTCCACCTGGATCCAATCATCAGCAACAGGTTAAGGGTGAGAGTACTGACTTCATAGAGAAAGAACGAGATTGTCAGAGTGTCCCCGTACCTCATAAAATTTTTGTAAATTTAGCCAACTTTAAAATTTCATTTGTCACTTTTTTTCATTTTTCCTAGTCAATATTACATCATTTTTGAATTGTTTAATAGTAACTTCACATTATTTAATTGTAAACCTATTTGCTTATTTGATTATAGTGTATTCAACTACATTTTATAGAGTTTTTTTGTCTCATATCTAAAAATTATCCCGGTGCCCAAATAAATTGTCAACACTCAAAGCCGTCCTACGAATACTACTCCCTAGTATCATAAATCTCCCTGAGCTACCGGAGTAATGTCAGTGAACTTAAGCTAGTGGAATTGCACATCCCTAGCTTATCGAAAGTTTATTGTGACAAATTGGCGCCCCACGTTGGGGGCCCATCAGCGTCTTCCAACGCAGAATATTTGAAAAATTGAAAACTTAAGCCACCAACAATTATGTTGGGTGTTTACGGGGTGCATAATAGTCAATCTCATGGAACGACATAAAAAGTACAAAAAGTACGTTACCGTATCCAGATTTTTCTTCATTTTTGAGTTCATCCCCATCGATTATGTTTCCATCGTCTGCTTCCTTTAGTTTATTTTCATGTGCTTCTAAGATTTTCTTAGGTGTTTCTCTCTTCAAATACTCAATACTAAACTCTTCTTCTCCTATCAGTAGTTTATTTTAACTTTGCATCCAGGTTGAGTTTTCTTGCCGTATTTAAGTTGGATATCAATACTTTTCTGCCAATGTAATCATGGTTACTAAAATCCTGAGAGACATATATACCGGTTCCCTTTAGTTTTTTTGATGAAGCCAGTATTTCACTTTTCAAGTGATAATTTATTGCTTCAACTAAGATGGGTCTGATCTTGCCTTCGGTTTAACTTCCTATTTTGTGAATATCTCTGAAATCACTAAATACACATTGACTTTCTAATTTTTCATTAAACAGTTTTATTATTTTCTGGAAATCTTCTATTTTTTCACCCTCCTCTTTTATTCCATAAATGATAACATTATATTTTTAGTTTTGCGTTCAAGATTATTTAATTTTTCCTTTAATTCCTGGTTCTTTTCTTGTAGGTATTTGTTTTCCTTTCTCAAGTCCTCGATTTGCCTCAAGTGCTCGATTTCTTTTAATTCACTTTTAAGTTCCTCCTTATTCTCTTTTATTTCTTTTTGAATTTCAATATTTTTATCTAGCACGCTCTGTAGCAAGGTATTGTAACGAAGTTCAGTAGTAATTTAAACAAGAAGCATATATGAACCGTTTTATTTTAACACACCGTATATAGAGGGGGAATCAAATATAAACGAGCCTTTTCAAATTGTCCGCTAGTTGACGGCGTGAGGGGTCCGCAACATTGTGGACGTAGGAGGGGGGTAACGTGGAAGTGATTCATAACATTGGCACGCCACGTGCTGTGTATTCTCAGTAGAAATCACGATGAGCGAGAGAGAGGTACACCATGCGGTTGCACAACGTGTCATTATAAAATTTCTTGTCAACGAAAATGTTAATGCTGCTGAAATTAGGCGTCGTATACTTCCACAGTTTGGGGAAAGAACCCTTTCATGGTCCCGGATTAAGCAATGGTGTAAAGAGTTTAAGGATGCACGTAATCGCGTTGAAAACATGCCCCATGCGCGCCGTCTCCGCACCAGCATCACAGAGCAGAACACGGGGGCTATTCGAGAAGTCATCGAAGGTAATCGGCGTGTAACTGTACTTGAAATCTCTCAGCAACTTCAGATAAGCTATGAAAGTGTGCAATCAATCATTCGGAATGAGTTGAGATTCCGAAAAGTATCCGCCCGGTGGGTTTCAAAGGTGCTGAAGGATGAGCAGAAAGCCAGGCGGTTTGAAATTTCTCAGCGGCTCCTAATGACGTACGAGGGGGAAGGTAACGATTTTTTGGAAAAAATCGTTACTTGCGATGAGACGTGGGTCCACCACTACACCCCGGAATCGAAGAGGGCTAGTATGGAGTGGCGGAAGCGCGGCGAGGAAGCCCCAATAAAAGCGAAGACGCGGTTGTCTGCAGGAAAAGTCTTGGCTACGGTGTTCTGGGACTGTAAAGGTGTCCTGTTAGTTGATTTTCTGCAGGAACGTCGGACAGTTAATGCAGCCCACTATTGTGAACTTCTTGGTCGAGTTCGAGCTACTTACCGGTCAAAAAGGCGAGGGACTCCCATCAGAAGTGTATTGCTCCTCCATGACAACGCCAGACCCCACACTGCAGCAATAACACAACAAAAATTGGTCGATATGCACTGGACTGTACTAGAACATCCACCTTACAGCCCAGACTTGTCACCATGTGATTTCCATATGTTTGGACCCCTCAAGGCAGCTCTTGGAGGACAACACTTCACGACGAACGAGCAAGTTCAACAGTTCGTGTGCAATTGGCTTAATACCCGTCCCAGAGTTTTTTATGAGAACGGCATTAAAAAATTACCTATTCGTTGGAGGAAGTGTGTAGATAAGATGGGAAATTATGTAGAAAAATAAGAAATGTATGAATTTGGACTGATTTTGATAAATATATGTGTTTCTGCAAAAGGCTCGTTTATATTTGATTCCCCCTCTAAGTATATAAATATTTTTATGAACAACTCATATCCAAGTAATGAATTAATGTTTTCCAGTATAGTTTTACTATTATAGTACATTTGTTAATAGATAAGACTAGAAACAATATACATTTATTGTATGGAAACCGGCCGAAATCCAAGAAATTCCAAACGCTGTTTTTACGCCGCTCCGCGGTTTTTGTCCTAGCGAAATAAATGAATATTTTCGAGTTTTAGCTACCCTAAAATATTAATATAATGCATTGGAACTGGATAATATTTGATTCATTTGCTATTTAAAAATACTTATTCAACCGCCTACTTGAAATTTGATAAAGTCATAATGTAACATATCTATTAAAGTATTTTATGACAAAGTTTGGAATACATAGCTCTCCGTATAATCATGTTATGACAATTAATTTGTTTATTTAGGTTTAATGCACTTTCCGGCAATAAATATTTACCGGAGTTGTTTAATTTACTAAGGGGAATATATCTGAGACATGTTCGATTTATTACTATACCGTATTTGCCTATTGTTACCGAATTAAATTAAGTTATGTTGAATTTAATATTAATTAATTATTAAATATATTATTTCCGTTATACCCTGTATATAGTTTTGTTAATGATAAGTATTTAAATATGTTATTTTGTCAGAAACCGATATTTAAATGCAGGTTGATGCAGTAAGGCATAAAAGTCAAAATACTTTACTAAATCTGATTAAAATATGTTCTAATTACACAGTAGATTCATATTAGTCATTTGCCGATATTGTAAATTAATTTCAAGTAACCATTCCGCAAATTTAATAAAATTTAAGACCATATTTGGCAAAGAAGCGAAATCCGCCGTTCTGATTGGTCAAGCCAGCGGCCGAGTACTATAATGCTGATTTTCGTTCAGAAGGGAGTATTTCACCGGTCTCCGAAGAGACAGTACCTGATCAATCTCCGAAACACCGACCGAAATATAATTATCACCGATTATCAATTAGAGTAAGTTCTAATAGGTAGAACTCCTGTCCGATTCCCTTAGGTAAAAGCTAATGAATAACCTGTAGCGTGTGTTCGACCCTCAGGAAAGATTTCTATAGCTGTACCTATCCCGAATCCTATATATAAGCTGATGAATAAACCTGTAGCGTGTGTTCGACCCCCAGGAAAGATTTCTACAGCTATATATATATTGCACCCTTAGATACGAGCTAATGAATAACTTGTAGCGTGTGGTCGACCCTCAGGAAAGATTTCTACAGCTATATGTACCCCGAACCCTTAGGTAAAAGCTAATGAATAACTTGTAGCGCGTGTTCGAGCCTCAGGAAAGATTTGTATAGCTATACCTGTCCCGAACCAGTTATATAAGCTAACGAATAAACCTGTAGCGCGTGTTCGACCATCAGGAAAGATTTCTATAACTATATCTATCCCGAACCTTTTATATAAGCTGTTGAATAAACCTCTAGCGCGTGTTCGACCCTCAGGAAAGACTTCTACAGCTATACCCGTCCCAAAGCCGGTATATAAGGGTTGATGAATAACCTGTAGCGTGTGTTCGACCCTCAGGAAGACTTCTACAACCCGTTCCTTTATTCCGAATCCCTACAAAGCCGTCTTATTTAGTGTAAAATAACTTGTTTAATATTTGCACCGCTTCTTCTCTTAAACTGTGATCGAAACTTTACTGCCGCTTTAATGCTTGAATAATGCACTACTGCTAATAACCTGGGTTTAATAGATTTCACATATTATATATAATATTGTTGCTTACTACCGTTTGTTTATTTTGCTGATTGTCTACTTTTGATAATTTATTTATTTTGCTGTCTGCCTATTATGTTGCTGCTTGCCTATTTAATTTTATTTTAATAAATCTTTCCGAAACCGACTTTTATTACCTGGATTTGAGAAACATTTGACCCTCTGGTAAGTTTACGTGTACACCTTCTTCACTGTAGTTACCCAGCCTCTACTCATAAGCGAGTAGAGTCCGCGTGGACAATTCACCACGTGAAACCTATGGATGCGTGGCGCCTGATGGCAAAAACCCGAGGATAAATCCGAAACCGAATTAAGAGAGCATCACAAATTGGCACCCTTGAGAAGGGACTGTCACAAATTGTCGCCCTCGAGCAGGGATCGTCACAAAATGGCGCTCTAAAGCAGGGACAGTTTTCTCAAACCTAGTGTGATATTTGGTAGTATATAAATATATTATTTTTCAGCATAGGTACCGTAGACCCTGTGGAAGGTCTGTTATTAAGTGTAGGTAGTAGTGCTTGTGAAATATTGTGTTTGCTTCTTGTAGCCTGTGAGTTTTCTAGCGAATTTTTGGTTTACTGTTTTATTTAAATGTATGTGTACTAGATAGTTGCCCAAACCGAAAAAACCATACCGATTCCAACCGATTGCTCTTAGAAAAAAAAAAATAAAAAGAGTACCTGCCGTATTTTGAGCAAATTTTAGTAACATCCGAGTTTGTATTAAATACACAGTGGTGTATTAATAGTGGTGGCTTAAGAATCTAACATAATTACAACCTACTAAAGTAATTTGATTTTGTAGAAATTTCCGTATAGTAGAGACAGACAAATATAGTTTTTTTGTGAAGTTGTTAATAGTTTTCTAAAAAGGGACAGTAGTTTTTTTTATACAAATATGGACCGTAGTTTTTTCAGATAGGGACCGTTTCTATTTGCCATACATACAAGAACTGTTTGCTTTGAGATATTAAATATTTTACAGGTATTAATAAGATTTGAAAATAACTGTTGTTACAGTTGACCGACACCGCGGCAACTGATAAAAATAACTCTTATTTTTGTAAGTTGACCGACACCGCGCACCGCGGCAACTGATAAAAACAACTCTTATTTGTATAAAGGCTAACTTGTCATAGCCTGGACAGGAAAGATAAGTGGACTTGCCACTGCCATTGAATATTGACTAAATATTGCCTTAGAATAAATTTTATTTAGACTTGAACTAGTGCACCTAGATGGAATAAAGCAAACGTATTCTTGTACAGTATCCGTTCAATAAAAGTTAAAGTAGCTTATAGTTTCCAAGAGCCGACAAAGTTAAATAAAGAAAGGTAGTTTTGATAAACCGAAAATAAGTTTGATAACTGTAACCTAAAGACCGACTTAGGTACTGATACCTACTAGTAGAGCAAGTTTTTTTTTTGAGTATTTATATGAATGTAAATAGATAAAGGAAATAAAAGTTTAGTTTGAAGTTTGCCTGGGAGTGAGCAATTGAATCCGGAATTATTTTTTTTTTAATCAAAAATTAATACGAATTCTGGTGTGTAAATTCGATTACCGAAAAAAAAATAATAAAATACATAAATACCGATTAAATACCGACCTGAAAACCGATCATATTACCGTTTTAGAAAAAATATTGAGACGTACATACCACCAGAATCCCGTCCGATTCAGAAACTAATGTAGTGCCACCCCCAGTCATGCCTCATGTAACCGACGATTCCGATGAGAATCCACAGCCAGCTAAAGTGAGCTGGATTTATACATTAAAGAAAGATGAGCTTATAATTGAGTTAGAGAAATTTCAGTTGAGTGGCAAAGGGACAATGCCAATATTACGTAAGCGTTTGGTCACTTTCTTTAGAGAAGGGCCACCGAAAAAACAAAAAGCTTGTTCTACAGTAGTAGGTCGATCTACCGTTTCCACGGCCGACAATGTACCGCCCCCTAGTACCTTTAATGAATCTAATAACTCCGGTGATGAGGTTTCACATCCGCTTATAAGAGATTGGGTTAAAACGTTAGATAGGGAAGAACTTGTAACTAAGCTAACCAAGTTCAACCTAGATATATAGGGAGAGACGTCTGTCTTAAAACAAAGACTAGCCGCTGTCCTCTGTGAACCAATTCCAAGGGCACATTCACCGCCGCCGTCACCGATTTTAACTCCATCGCCCTCTGAACCTCGCCCAGTACCGTTTCAACCAAATCACGAATCTACTTATAGAACTATACCGTACCGCCTCGGCAACGATGTATGCACTAGAGTTAGAAAGTGGGGACTTAAGTTTAATGGTAAAACCGACGCCGTAGAGTTCCTGGAAAAATTGTGTGATTTCCAGGAAAATAGCGGGACAACTACTATTGAATTATTACCGGCCTTGTACGAAATTTTTCAAGGAAATGCCCTAGCCTGGTACCGCAATAACCGATCATCTTGGACTAGTTGGCAGGATTTCCTAACCGATTTCAAACATTTCTATTTACCAGCCGAATATCAAACATTTTTAGAGGAACAGATACATAACCGCCGCCAGACACCTGGTGTACCTGGCCGCGACTACGTAGTCGCCATGCAAACGTTAATTCGAAGGTATGGTGAATTCTCGCAAGAAAGAACCTTGCGCCGTCTCTATGGAAACCTGTTACCCGATTATCGACAATATATACGGAGGAGCGATGTGCAAAATATCCGAGACCTGGTGATCCGTATCGAAGAGTTTGAAACTCTTCAAAAAGAACTCCACCCACGTGGTGGTAGTCCGTCAACTAACCAGAGTCCGGTGTTACCTGTTACCGAACACCGCTCCACGCCGCCTGTTCAAAGGATTCCTTTAAACACCCGTCCCCACCATACCGTGCCGAGTAGACCACCTGAAGGAGCCCTCCGAGGTAGTGTACCTAACCATACCTTTGGAGAGGGCATCCGGAGTAGTAACACCGTCCGTCCTGAATCTGTAAACATGCCCAGAGAGGCGCATGCGCGCCCTCCTGCGCGACAGACACGACAACCGACTACCCCTACCTATAGACCTGTCTGCTGGAGGTGTGGACAGTCCGGACATTTCCGAACTGATTGCCGAGCACCTCCAAGGCTATTTTGTTCAACTGATGTAAAAGCTAGCCTCCAAAAGATAAAGTTAAAGGGAGAAACAGAATTTGTGTTGCCACCCGACTTACCCGAACCTTCTGCCAGTAAGGATATCGAAGAACTAAGTGCCGTAGAAAGTGCACTTAGATGTTCTTGGTATCAACGCAAGAAGGTAGATGTTGAAAATAACCCAAAAGTATTTCCAGATTACTGTGAACGTAATGACTGGTTGTATCGGTACTTTTTGAATTCTAAAGGCATGTTCAGACCGAGCAATGCATGGAAACTCTGTGTGCCGAAACCGATGCGTGAAACCGTTTTAGTCAAAAATCACAGTGACCTTGCTATAGGACACATAGGGGTAGCTAAGACAACAGCACGCATGGCACTCCGCTATTACTGGCCAGGAATGTTTCGTGAAATAGCAAAATTTGTAGGAAATTGTAGGCATTGTCACCAAAAACTATCCTTGCCTCCGACTCCCACAACTTCCAAGAACTTCCGATATCAAAAACCGACACCCTCCGTTAACCACCAACAGTGGAAAAGTATCAGTATAAGTTTGGTAGGCCCCCTACCCAGTTCCGCCAATGGAAACCGTTTTCTGGCAGTTTTCCAAGACTGTGTTTCAAAAAGGGTTCAGTTAAGTCGGTTGCGTAATGCAAAAGCACAAAGTATCGTTAAAGCTCTTCAGAAAGAAGTTATCTGTCGTTTCGGCTGCCTCCGGAGGATTTTCAGTAATCGTGGCACCCAGTACGATAGCCGTCAGTTCCGTCAACTTCTAAAGGACTTTGAGATACAGCTTAGTTGCATCACACCGTATACCCCACAGACCGATTTAATGAAAAGAACAAATCGTACTTTAAAAAACAGTATAGCAAATTATTGTAGACTGAATTTAAACAACTGGGAGCAACATCTAGTTGTATTTCAGGATAACAAAAATTACTAGGCGTACAATCAGTAAAAACCATAGTTAATTACTAGGCATGCAATCAGTAAAACCGCAGTTGAGTCTTAAACTCGAAAATAAACAGTAAAAGAGAAAGAAGGATACCGCAAGACCGTATAAATATGTGGATGTCTTTTCCGATTTCTAGTGGCACCGAAACGTAAACGGTTACCAGGTGAACCGCCGCATGGAGTAGAGGTTCCTACCCTGCGGACACCTGCTCTCGACGCCGCCTTCGCTAGCCTGGAGCAGCAATTCCGGCAACATGAAGTCAAGCGCCGGGCAAGACTTCTACGTGCGCCGAGTCCCAGGTTACCGACCTCGTCCTTCCGATCCCACCGCCATCCGAGCCTACCCAGCCCAATACGCAAAGAAGCAGGAGAAAATGATATTTTTATTAAACATATAAAGGGGAATCCTTGCATTATTAAAAAAAACTAGTTGTGCCCAATGCAAATTCCAATATTGAAGTTTTATGTTATTATCAAAATACGCGTGGTTTAAACAGTAAATTAGACGTGTTATATCCTACAACTAGTGACCTAGAGTATGATATCATAGCGTTGTCGGAAACATGGTTGACTGGTAATGTTAACAGCAGCGAAATTTTTGACATCAATCAATATACAATATTCAGGAATGACAGGTCGGATCGCAAGGGTGGAGGAGTTCTACTTGCATTCAAAAATAATTGGCTGGTCAACCAACTGGATCTGCAAAACTTTTTTAGTGAAGTTCCTAGTATTAATATTGTTGGATGTTGTGTAACTATTAACTCATTTATATCTCTTTTTGTTTTTGCTATCTATATACCTCCAGCCACGTCAGTAGAAATGTACATAAAATTATTTAGTTGTTTTGAACTTTTTGAGAGGATATATGGTAAGCGTATTGTTATTTTCGGAGACTTCAATATACCCGGTTTCATTAATATGATAAATGATAACAATGTACAAACAATGTAACAAAGTAGATGAACGATCTGGAGTGATTATTAACTTCATGGATTTTTATGACTTACAACAATCTAACACTGTGTTGAACATTTCAGGTCGAATTCTCGATTTAGTCATGTCTAATGTGACGTGTTCTGTTGTGAAGGAAGACCAGCCGCTTGTAAGGGTTGATAACTATCACCCTCCTCTTAATATAACACTGAGCATAGAATCAGAGCACCGTGTTGTATTTCCTATTAATCCTTTATCTCAAATGTATAATTTTAGAAAGTGTGATTTGAGAATTGTTTATTCTGAATTATCGATTGCTGATTTTTCTTGTTTGGAGCATGTCAAAGATGTAAATGAAGCATGCGATAAATTTTATAGTATTCTATTAGATATTTTTAGACATAACATACCATTAAGGAGAAATAAGCAAAGCAAATACCCAGTCTGGTATACGAGAGAAATTATATCCGATTTAAAACATAAGAACAGGCTATTACGTAAGTACAGGACAGTTAGATCAGATGCATCCTACCATCAGTTTCAATGTCTTAGATCTCAACTTAAAACTAAAATAAATAATGCCTATAAATCTTATATAGTTTCTATTGAAAATAGTGTACAAGTGAATTCCAAACATTTTTGGGCTTTCATAAAAAACAAAAATAAAGTGTCTCGTATTCCGGGTGTCATTTCCGATGGAGATGTTCAATATTGCGAACCTAGGACAATTGTAGATTGTTTTAGCCGCTACTTTGCTAGTATATACTCTGTAAATGATGATAACCCAGTAGTTGATTTGGATCAGTTGTGGTGTGGTTCTGATATACATATTAATCTTAGTGAGGTAACTGAGGATGAAGTATTTGCTGCAATTCGCAAATTAAAACCAAAGACATGTTGCGGCCCCGATGCTGTACCTAGTTTTCTGATCAGGGATTGTGCTGTCGTTTTCTGTAAGCCACTAAGGAAAATATTTGAGCTTTCTTTAAAGACTTCTACATTCCCAAGTTGTTGGAAGATGGCTAGAATTTCTCCTATTCATAAAAAAGGTAGTCTAAATGAAGTTAGCAACTACAGACCCATTGCCTTACTATCCGGATTCTCGAAGGTATTCGAGATTTTTATACGTTCTTATATTTATAGCAAAGTTGAACATCTTATAAGCGAGCGTCAGCATGGTTTTCTTGCTAGAAGGTCTACGGTAACAAATTTATGTTGCTTCTCCGATTATGTAAGTACTGTTTTGGATGATGTTGGCCAAGTTGATGCAATTTACTCCGATTTCTCGAAAGCATTCGACAAGCTAAACCATCATGTATTATTATCAAAATTACAATCATTCGGTTTTTCCTTGCTTAAATGTTTCCACTCGTATTTAACAAATCGGAAGCAATTTGTAGAATACAATGGTTTTCACTCTGATTCAGTTATACCTACCTCTGGTGTCCCACAAGGTTCAGTCCTTGGGCCACTATTGTTCTTATTATTCATAAACGATATAGCGGAAAATTTTCAATGTGAATCATTGCTCTTTGCAGATGATCTTAAATTGTTTAGTAGAATCGACAGCTTTTCTGACACAGTGCATCTTCAGAATGATTTAAATAAACTTGATTTATGGTGTGCTGCTAATAAATTACCACTAAATGTTAACAAATGTTTCGTTATTACTTTCACAAGGAAATTTAATAAAGTTTTACACAATTATACGATAGGGCATCATCCACTGAATCGAGTATCCCATATCAAGGATTTGGACGTTACGTTGGATGAGAAACTAACTTTCTCTCCACATATAATGAATGTCGTTGCATCAGCAAATAAAACATTAGGTTTTGTTTTTAGAAACTGTTCATCTTTTACGAATTCAGCAGCTCTCATGCAACTGTTTGTATCTTTGATTCGATCCCAACTAGAATATGCAAGTTTGATCTGGGATCAACTCTATTTGAAGTACATTAATGCGGTAGAATATATTCAACGCAAATTTTTAAAGTTCATGTATTTCAAAACTGAAAGAGTATACCCGACGCAAGGTTACGATCATCAGATTTTGTTGAACATGTTCAATATGCAATCGCTAAAAAACAGAAGAACAATTGTTAATCTCAAATTCTTGTATGGTTTATACCATTATAATATAAACTGTGCTAACCTTTTAAGCAAACTAAATATAAATATTCCAAGACACTCCTGTAGGGGTCATAGGTATTTTTACTTGCAAGCCGCTAATAGTAATATTGGTCTCATGTCTCCACTAAACAGAATATGCCAGCAATATAACGAGTTTGATTACCTGACTGACATAAATTTTAATTCTTTGAATAGTTTTCTGAAACCTATTTTAGATCGGTTATAGTGTTTGTTTATTTCTGTCATTTGTACCATTAGTTTACTTATAATATCAATGTGTTTATTTGAGTATGCGTACTCGACATTATTGTTCAATTTACACTATCAGTTTTTTTTGTTGCTTTTCTTACTACCACTTATTTCTGTATCACTATTATTTGTAATGTGCTGTATTATTATTCTTTTTGTCTTTTATTGATTGTTATGTATTTTTTCTATCATTTATATAAGTATTTGTAATGCTCTGTAATCTTGTAATCTTTGTTGTAAAATTGCCCTGTAATTGGGATTTCCTGTTGGGCTTTAAATTAAAATAACCCCCGCCACTGCCCCAGCCGACGCTCCGGTAGAAGTCCGGAGTTCGGTAACGGCGGAAGACGCCACCTTGGGCGATTGGCTGTATAAGCGCCGAGATTTCCGAATGTGGGACGAGCCAACATGGACGCGGGTCCGAAACTGGGCACACTGTGGGAGGCGGCATGCCAGAATTCGGAGGTACCTCGTCACCTCCGACGGTATCAGGTTCCGCGTTTATGTGCCACCTGAGTAATTTTTTTTTTACCATAACCGTGTATCCATACCGTACCCCATATACTTAATAAATAAATGAGATTGTTTGTTAATTTGCCGTTTCTTTCGACCACCCGTTAAAATTTTTCTATTCCAGGCGTCAAAGCTAAAAAAGGAAATGGATAGCCCCGTATTGCAGCTAAGCAACAAAGACTTGCTGAGAGCGTTGGACGAGGCCATGGACGACATGCCTCAGGTCGACGAGACGCGGCCGATAGCAAAAGCGCCCAGCCCCGCCGAACCCCCGGCAAAAGCACCGAAAGCCCAGGAGGCGACGACCGCCAGTACCGTTCCCCGACTTCCCATAGGAAACCCAACGCCACGACCGTTACCCCAGCTTCCAGAGAGTCCGATATATTGGACTATCTACCGGAAATCGGAGCCAGTACCCGTCTACCTTCCGGTGGACAAATATGATTTGTGTTGGCGGTGCGGCTATCCGGGACGCGACCGTAGTACCTGCAACCGGAAGCCGTGCCTTTTCTGCTCGCAGTGCGGCCTGTACGGCACGATGACAAGGCACTGCTATTGTCAGCAAGCACGCAGACTCGTCAAGACCGCCGTCCGGACCCGGGACCAAGGGACGCAATGCTGCTTGTATCTGCGGGATGTGAAAGCCACGCAGTCCCAGGCCAGCCAAGCAGAAGACCCCCGCAGGCGACTATCAACGGAGTGGTAAAGACCAGCTAAGCGATGAGAGTGAGAATTTGTTATTTTATTTTATTTATTAAAGGCTGTACACACCCCGAATAAAGTTTAGTTGTTTTCCACATGGGGTGTGGACCTTATTCAAGTTTCATTATATTTTTTATCCGTTTGGGGTATGCACCTTGTTAGTTGTTTATGGTATAGGTTAAAGTAAGCTAAGGGTAGTTTAGAAAAAAATAAATTAAATTCTTTTATTTTTTTTTATCGAAGTAAGAGGGGGGTGTAACGAAGTTACTTTTTGTTCAGTAGTAATTTAAACAAGAAGCCTATATGAACCGTTTTATTTTAACACACCGTATATATACGGTGTGTTAAACCGTTATTACCGTATAATAATAATAATAATAATAATAATAATAATAATAATAATAATAATAATAATAATAATAATTTATTTATTAATCCAGTAGATCATAAGTATGACATAGGACAAGTCAAACAATAACAAGCAGAACATTTAAGATGCTAAAAATTCATCAATTGAATAAAAAGCATGGGAAAGTAAATAATTTTTTACAATTGACAAAAACCTCTTTACATTATTATTTCTAATATTAACATCAAGTTTATTAGAGAGCAGTGCACCAGCATAAAAAGCGTTTGATTTTAATAATTCTAATTTATGTAATGTATACTGCAAATTTTCACGAAAACGTGTATTGTACTCATAAGTATTTTGAAAATTAAACTTGTCTAAATTTTGTTTAACAAATTTTAATATTTCAAATATATAAAGACATGGTAATGTCAATATTCTTTCTTTTAAAAAAGATTGTCTACATGATTCTCTATATTTCAGTTTATACATGGAACGTATGGCTCTCTTTTGCAAAACAAAAACACGGCTAGATGTACTTGAATTACCCCAACAAATAACACCATAGCGAAGTGTTGATTCGAAATTAGAGTGATAGAAAATTTTTACTACATTTTTATTAGAAATTTGGCATAATCTTTTAAGTGCAAAACAAATACTTGCACATTTCTTACATACAAAATCTATATGCGTTTTCCAATTTAGGGACATGTCAACATGAATGCCAAGAAGCTTAAAATGAGGTACCTGAATAATTGACTTATTGTTAATTTTTATAAGTGGACTGCATGTATAATTTACTCCAACAGGATGAAACTGCATTGAACATGTTTTATCTTGATTTATAGTCAAACTATTTAAGTTAAAATATTCAGAGAGAGACAGCAGATTATCTTGTATTTGTTGAGACAACATAGTTAAATTTAAATTGTGTGATATTAAAGTTATATCATCGGCAAAAGCACAGTAATAAATGGATATGTAGTCTTCAATATCATTTGTGTATAACAAAAATAAAAGAGGACCCAATGTACTACCCTGTGGAACTCCAATATCCACATCTAATTCATGAGATATTTTTCCATAATATTCAATAAACTGCTTCCTATTTAGGAGGTATGACTCTAATATATTTTTACACTTGCCTCGTAGTCCATACGACTCAATCTTTTTTAGCAGAACATAGTGATTAACGCAGTCAAAAGCCTTAGATAAATCAATAAATAAAGCCATAACTTTGTGATTATTATCAATTTTTTGGTAAATCAAATTTAAAAAATTAATAGTGCTGTCATAGTAGAGTGATTTTCTCTAAAACCGTGTTGATTTGGTGATAAAACATTATTTAATTCAAGAAAAGAAATTATTCTATTTGCAAGCAATTTTTCAATTATCTTGGAGAATACAGACAAAAGTGATATAGGGCGATAGTTACATAATAATCTACTGTCACCTCTCTTATGAAGACATATTACCTTTGATATTTTTAGCAAGTCTGGAAAGTAACCTTCAGCAAAACATTGATTGATCATGTTGCATAAAGGTTTTGCGAGAAGTCTAGCACATTGTTTAATAATTTTTAACGAGATATTATCTGGTCCAGTTGATTTAGTATTTTTCAAGTTATGTATAACATTAATAATTTCAGATTCAGTAACATGTGTAAGTGTAATTGTTTCATTAATCTGCCTTAGAGTATGATAATTATTGCCGTTTTTTTGAATGGATGTAGTTAAAGACCGAGGTAAGTTAATAAAAAAATTATTAAATTTATTAGCAATTTCAGTTTCATCCGTAATGATAACATTGTCAACTAATATGGAAGAATTTTCATTTCTGTGTATATTATATTTATCTCTAATTTGAGAATTAATAATATTCCAGACAGATTTTGATATTGTAAAATAATATTATCAAAATACAGCTTTTTGGCATTTCTTATTACGCGTCTATATATAATTATATATATATATATATATATATATATATATATTATATATAAATATATATAATATATATATTTTTTATAATAGTTTACACTAATTAATCCTCTAGATTTTAGTCCACACAAATCGTTTAATCGCTATGAGGAAGTTTTTATACCTGTCGTCAGCCAATTTTTATTTGTGGGACCACAATTTACATTTTTGGTTATATACTTAAAGCTAATATCATAACAGTAATTTAATATTTCATAGAAGATTTTAAATTTATTTTCTGTGCTCGGTTCATTAAAGACAGTATTCCATGTCTCAATAGTTAAATACTCAGTAAACAAAAGAATATTTTTTTGAGAAAAAGATCTGAATTTATACGGTTTACATTCGCTTTTCACACTAATTTTGACAGCAATTTTTTGAGCAGTATGGTCTGATAGTCCACTATGTATTATCATTTTATCGACTAGTTCCTCATTAAAATTTGTAAAAATATAGTCATTTGCTGAGAAACCACCATTAAAAACCTGGTAGGTTCCTCAAACACTGGTATAATATGAAACGATCTAACCAAGTCCATAAGTTCATTCATATTCCTGTCATTTATCAAAAAATCAACATTTAAATCTCCACAAATGATAATCTTGCAAGAATTATTTTTGTTGAACAACAAATTTAAGCACAATTCAAACTGCGATAAAAATAGTACAACATCAGATTTTGGTGATCTATATATACATAATATATAGGTGGTGAAATTATTTAAACATAATTTTATGGCCGCACATTCAAAAATTTTATCTAAACTAAATTTGACCACATCAGACATTTCCACAGTATTTAGCGTATTTTTAACTATTATAGAAACACCTCCGTGAATATATTTTTTCCTACAGTAAAAACTTTTCATGGTATATCCTGGAAAGCATATAAACATAATAATATGTTCATTTTCCAATATCCATGTGTCAGACCCGCATAAAATGTCAACTTTTTCAGTTGATAAAAGAACCTCAAACTGATGTATTTTATTTTTTAGGGATTGAGCATTATGATGCACAATATTTAAAACTTTAGAATCTTCGTTACAGCTAAACTGTATAGACTTATGGAAATAGTTAGATTCAGTATTTATCCCACAGGGGGATTTTCCAAGGCCTGGGTTGGAAAATTTCAATTCTTAAACCTATATCTGTTTATCAGTGCACCGTCTGGCCATATTTCTGGGTTGTAGACATCCTTGACGTAGCATATTGGAAAGGACACCTTCATAGAACAAGTATTTTCAGTTTTATGGAGAGCCTCACACTTGAAAGGTATATGAGAGGCAGTTTTTAACAACTCATTTGTTAATTCTTCCGTAGTTGTAGCTGGATCAAGCCTATATACATGCAGATAACCAAGCTTTGGAACTGCTTTTACTATTGTTTCGTTTTTATTTGCGCCCACTATAGGTTTCCTTTTCCGAGTAATTATTTTGTTTGATGTAAATGTGTGTTTGTTTTCATGTTTTTGCGTTCCACTGTTATCAGTGTTATCATTTATAGGTAGGTTTTGTTTTATAGATCTTTTATGGTTTCTATAGGGAACTGTATGCCAATAACTTTCTTCATTATTTTGATTTATGCTACTACTTGTAGATGACATTTGAACTGAAGTTTGACCATCTCTATTTGATCGAGATTTATTTACCTTATCAGGGATTGGATTAGGTGGAGCCACACTTACTGTTTTCGTGTTTGTGATAATTTCGCTTTTGGGTTTTAACAAACTAACTATATATTCCAAATCCATCATTCTCTGTTGCATAAGCTGGATGTTCTTCTCAAGAAGGTTTTTTTCACACTCATAGTTTTGTAACTTAAAATAAACTTTAACACACTCGTTTTTTTCACACGTGAGAGTGCCATGTAAACAATTAACCTCACTAGTTGGTTTTAACTTAGCTTCATTCCGATTTTTTAGGAATTTAATAATTACTTCGCTGTTCACATTTTCTGGGATCTTATTATTAATGACTAATTCGATTAGTTCAGCGTTTTTCAACTTGTCAAGTTCACGAGCTAAAGATGGATCAACACAAACGTCGGCCATCTTTTTAGAATATAAATATATATATATATATATATATATATATATATATATATATATATATATATATATATATGTATGTATAATATAAGTATATAAATATTTTTATGAACAACTCATATCCAAGTAATGCATTAATGTTTTCCAGTATAGTTTTACTATTATAGTACATTTGTTAATAGATAAGACTAGAAACAATATACATTTCTTGTATGGAAACCGGCCGAAATCCAATAAATTGCAAACGCTGTTTTTACGCCGCTCCGCGGTTTTTGTCCTAGCGAAATACATGAATATTTTCGAGTTGTAGGTACCCTAAAATATTAATAAAATGCATTGGAACTGGATAATATTTGATTCATTTGCTATTTAAAAATACTTATTCAACCGCTACTTGAAATTTGATAGCCATAATGTAACATATCTATTAAAGTATTTTATGACAAAGTTTGGAATACATAGCTCTCCGTATAATCATGTTATGACAATTAATTTGTTTATTTAGGTTTAATGCACTTTCCGGCAATAAATATTTACCGGACTTGTTTAATTTACTAAGGGGAATATATCTGAGACATGTTCGATTTATTACTATACCGTATTTGCCTATTGTTACCGAATTAAATTAAGTTATGTTGAATTTAATATTAATTAATTATTAAATATATTATTTCCGTTATACCCTGTATATAGTTTTGTTAATGATAAGTATTTAAATATGTTATTTTGTTAGAAACCGATATTTAAATGCAGGTTGATGCAGTAAGGCATAAAAGTCAAAATACTTTACTAAATCTGATTAAAATATGTTCTAATTACACAGTAGATTCATATTAGTCATTTGCCGATATTGTAAATTAATTTCAAGTAACCATTCCGCAAATTTAATAAAATTTAAGGCCATATTTGGCAAAGAAGCGAAATCCGCCGTTCTGATTGGTCAAGCCAGCGGCCGAGTACTATAATGCTGATTTTCGTTCAGAAGGGAGTATTTCACCGGTCTCCGAAGAGACAGTACCTGATCAATCTCCGAAACACCGACCGAAATATAATTATCACCGATTATCAATTAGAGTAAGTTCTAATAGGTAGACCTCCTGTCTGATTCCCTTAGGTAAAAGCTAATGAATAACCTGTAGCGTGTGTTCGACCCTTAGGAAAGATTTCTATAGCTGTACCTATCCCGAACCCTATATATAAGCTGATGAATAAACCTGTAGCGTGTGTTCGACCCCCAGGAAAGATTTCTACAGCTATATATATTGCACCCTTAGATACGAGCTAATGAATAACTTGTAGCGTGTGGTCGACCCTCAGGAAAGATTTCTACAGCTATATGTACCCCGAACCCTTAGGTAAAAGCTAATGAATAACCTGTAGCGCGTGTTCGAGCCTCAGGAAAGATTTGTATAGCTATATATACTGCACCCTTAGATACAAGTTAATGAATAAATTTGTAGCGCGTGTTCGACCCTCAGGAAAGATTTCTATAACTATATCTATCCCGAACCTTTTATATAAGCTGATGAATAAACCTGTAGCGCGTTTTATATGTATGTGTTCGACCCTCAGGATAGACTTCTACAGCTATACCCGTCCCAAAACCCGGTATATAAGTGTTGATGAATAACCTGTAGCGTGTGTTCGACCCTCAGGAAGACTTCTACAACCCCGTTCCTTTATTCCGAATCCCTACAAAGCCGTCTTATTTAGTGTAAAATAACTTGTTTAATATTTGCACCGCTTCTTCTCTTAAACTGTGATTGAAACTTTACTGCCGCTTTAATGCTTGAATAATGCACTACTGCTAATAACCTGGGTTTAATAGATTTCAAATATTATATATAATATTGTTGCTTACTACCGTTTGTTGATTTTGCTGATTGTCTACTTTTGTTAATTTATTTATTTTGCTGTCTGCCTATTATGTTGCTGCTTGCCTATTTAATTTTATTTTAATAAATCTTGTAGTAACTTCCGAAACCGACTTTTATTACCTAAATTTGAGAAACATTTGACCCTCTGGCAAGTGTACGTGTACACCTTCTTCACTGTAGTTACCCAGCCTCCAGTAGGACCATTCACCACGTGAAACCTATGGATGCGTGGCGCCCGATGGCAAAAACCCGAGGATAAATCCGAAACCGAATGAAGAGAGCGTCACAAATTGGCACCCTTGAGAAGGGACTGTCACAAATTGTCGCTCTCTAGCAGGGAACGTCACAAATTGTCGCCCTCGAGCAGGGATCGTCACAGTATATAAGTCTTTATGTGTAACATCCGTAGTAACATCCTAAGTCTCAGACATTCCTTACTAAAAACACTTATTGGTCTTTAAAGTTCTCTTCGTTACTATTATTTTATGTTTAGTATCCGTACTAAAATAAAGTAAGTGTCACCTTATCTGGCCAAGACACAAAAACTTCTTAACTACTTCTTATATGTATGTTCTTTTATCTTTTGTTTCGGTCGATTTCGGGTAATTCTCGAAACTATTCTGCTTATTGTTTTAGAAATTGCACGTATATCAAGTTAGCAAACCACTTTTAGCAGACTGCAAAAAAAACTATTGGAGATTTTGTTACTTTTTTGTGGCTATTTTGTTACGCTGAAAAAAATTTTGTACCTCGACCCATTTCCGAAAAATCTACAGTCTGCTAACTTGAATCTCAAGTTAGCAGACTCCCCGATATCTCGGCTCCTAATTCACGTACGCCAATGAAAATGGTATCAGAATTTGTTACTTTAAAAGTACTTCCGGAATCCATGGTCATATTTTAGATTTGAACTGTTTCTAATCTTAAAATTCGTGAAATATTGGAGTAAAATAGGTCAAGTAAAAAAATTGTGAAAAAAACCGTGGCAGATTTTGTTTCTTTGTCTATAGCAATTTGTTACACTGAAATAAATTTTGTACCTCCATCCATTTCCAAAAAATTTACAGTCTGCTAACTTGAATCTTGCACTGAACCTCGGGAATTATTAGCTTCTTCCCTAAAGGTTCAGGGACATAGCTCCGGTTAGCTCTGGGCTCAAGGCGGGGATTGGATTTTACTGTTAAGCTTACTTATAAAAAAATTGGGCACCAGGTAATTTAAATGAGAAAAAAAATATATGAAATTGTGAATGCGTGAAAGTAAGAACAAACAAATTACGTTAAGATAAAAGTATATACTACAATTTATATTTACAACTCAATTTATGTTAAATTGAAAAAAAAACTCTACAGCCTGAAAGCGTTCATCAAAATTTTACAAAAAAATTTTACTGGGCTGGGTTCACCAGCCTTCGGCCTACTTATGGATTGATCTCACCCACTAGCCTCTCCTAGATTAATCCGGAAATCCTGAACAGGTCCCCGTCTAGCTAGACTTGCTGGGGTTGCATGGATGGAGGTAAGTAAATCCCACGTAGCTAAGTTTCAGGTTTCAGGCTCCAAAGGTGGAAACAGGCACATGTAAAAGATTGTATGATTAGCCCAGTCCCAGAGTTGTACAAAAAAATGATCCAGGAATTGGAATTTTGTAAACAATCAAACCGTAGAGCAACTATGTCTGAAGGACAGTATATAAAAATTGTAATAGAAAAAAGTAACTTATGACCAGTACTATATACTACAATAAAAATTACCAAAATTGCAGTAACAAAATTCGTAACTGTGCTACACAAAAAAACTGGTTAGCATAAAGGTGAAAATTTCTAATTCCTACATGAGATTTTAAATGCAAAATTAACAATATCAAGTACAATGAAATAGAATTAAATTGAAAATAAATTAATGTGAGACGGTCTAGAATACCAGCAAGTAATCAAAAATAAAATTCCTGGATATAATAGATTCTGTAATTAGCAGACAAAATTTATAGTATATCAAAAATAACCATATGGTTATATACAAACGCACTAACCAACCCAGGCTCTTCACAGAGAACAGACCTTTGCATACAGGGTACAATTTTCTTTAATCATATTCAATTTATTAAGAAAATGAAATGTACTCACCTGTATGCAAAGTGCAGTTCCAATCTCGTGCATCCACCTCAAATATGTCCTAAGACGTTCCACATGGAATTGGATGGTTTACGAGAATATAAAGTAGATTCCTGGGAAGATTAAGCCAGCGTCTCAACAACTCTGCAAAAAAATAAAAAAATTCGGCAGAAAAGTTGCACCACGTGTAAACTAAATTTATTATCACTTATCTCGTAACAACAAAAAAAATATACGATAATATCAATTAATGAGCTTATTACAGATAATACTCTATTAAATCAGAACACCGATCACTAACAATAGTGATAATAATTCAAGATTTAAATGAAAGTAAAATTTAAGAACATGTGCTTTCAATAAGCGTAAAAATTGTCAACTTGCTCGTACTCTGTTGAAAACCAGATTCCTCGAATTTTAAAAATGTCTTAATTTCCTGTCTGTTTTGCGTCCCTACCTTTTCATAAAAGTGACCAATCAGAAACACTTTAGAGGTAGACAACACATTACAATGTAGAGAGCATTTTGGGTTGCGGGTATTCAGGGAAAAACTATACGGATTTTTGATATTATTTTTAATCGTCCGGAAATATACTGCTCGTCATATACAAAGGAACAAAATGATTAAAATTTTGTTACAATCTCAAGTTAGCAGACTCCCCGATAGCTCGGCTCCTAATTCACGTACGCCAATGAAAATGGTATCAGAATTTGTTACCTTAACATTACTTTCAGAATCTATGGTCATATTATAGATTTGAACTGCTTCTAACCTTAAAAATCGTAAAATATTGAAGAAAAATATGTCGAGTAAAAAAAATTGTCAAAAAAAATATTGATATTTTTTATTTATTTATCTATAGCAATTTGTCACATTAAAATAAATTTTGTACCTTCACCTGTTTGCGAGAAATCTGCAGTTTGCTAACTTGAACTTCAAGTTAGTTCCGTACGGCAACGGAAATTGTGTCAGAATTTGTTACTTTAAAAGCACTTTCAAAATCCATAGTCATTTCTTATATTTCAACAATTTTTTTCCTAAAATCCATAAGACATTGGAGAAAAAATACCCAAAATATTTGAAAAACGGGTGGTGAGTAAAGAATATGCGAAAAAACAGTGGTAGATTATGTTTCTTTATCCATAACAATTTGTTACGCTGAAATAAATTTTATACCTTCACCCTTTTGCGACAAATCTGCAGTCTGCTAACTCGAACCTCAAGTTAGTAGACTCCGCGATATCTCGACCCCTAATTCACGTACGGCAATGAAAAAGATATCAGAATTTGTTACTTTAACAGTCCTTTCAGAATACATGGTAATATTTCAGGATTCATCAGTTTCAAATCTTAAAATTCGTAAAATATTGAGAAAAAATAGGTTAATTAAAAAAAATCTGAAAAAAAAAACAGTGGTAGATTTTGTTTCTTTATCCATAACAATTTGTTACAATGATATAAATTTTGTACCGTCACCCATTTGCGAAAAATCTGCAGTCTGCTAACTCGAACCTCAAGTTAGCAGACTCCGCGATATCTCGACCCCTAATTCACGTACGGCAATGAAAATGATATCAGAATTTGTTACTTTAACAGTACTTTCAGAATCCATGGTCATATTTCAGGATTCATCAGTTTCAAATCTTAAAATTCGTAAAATATTGAGAAAAAATAGGTTAATTAAAAAAAGTTTGTTGTCAGACTTTTGCGTGAAGAAATCAGTGATTTCTGCACGCATTGGACTACGGTCACCGCTGGCAATTCGTTGTTTGTCTCGAACTCCGGATAAAATAATTGATAAAAACATGCTATTTTTATTTATTAGATTACAAATGTTATTCGTTATGGCTTGTGTCTTTTAGAATTCCAGAATTTGCTTTATTTTAATGTCCGAATTTCAAAATTCTGAAAACGCCAAGTCATAAATAATAATATTTGTAATGTAATAAAAAATAGCATATTCTATCACCTTCCTATCACCTAATTGAAATTAATATTATTATTAATTAATACGAAATTATATTTTCCCTTTCCCTACCGCGTGGAAACCCCTGACATCCAGCAGGAAAGCTGGGTTGGATGTTCATTTTGAAGAAGTGAATGACAAATGTTAAAATAGTGACAAATGACGACAAATCCAGTTTGTATCCAATTTTTTATAAAAACTCTCAAGGCCACAACCGGTTATTAATCAACTTATAGAAAAAGGATTAATATATGGAGTTCTTTTGCCTTGGATGTTTTAGAATCTTAAAATTTTCTTTTATTGTCCTAATATTCCAATTCACAATTTTCTTCAATTTTCAAAATTTCTCTCGGGATAGAATAATGATAAAAATATACAGTTTTTTTATTAGATCACAAATGCTATAATTTATGCTTTCCGTCTTTTAGATTTTTTTTTAATAATTCTAAATCACACAAGGCGTAAAAAATTATTTTTGTATCATAAAGTATAAAGAGAAGGAGGTCAAACTTAATAGGATTTGCATGATAAAATACTCCTGAAAAAACTATTGTGTTATTCATGTTTTAAAAGCGCTACGGTCGGTGAGATCGGTCGTCAGGGCCGCGCCAACCCGAGGGTGCAAGGGATGCGTCGCACCCGGGCGCCACGTTCCAGGGGGCGGCAAAAGACACCCCTGATTGGTTAGTAGCAGACGTGAGTCAAGATATATCTCTTCCCCTTTTTTTACATTTTATTTTTGCCCGTTAGTTAGATCAGATCCCCTTAGTAACTAAGTAGTTTCTAATGTCTCAATTGACTTGTTATAATTTACAGTTTTAGCCAAGTTAATAGGTTTTCTTCACGGTCAATTAGACGCCGATCATCACATTTGTCGCGAGTACCAACGAAACGCCGTTTTTCCTACTCGATTAAAGAGGGCGGCCCGCGCGCGACTGACCGGGGCGGGGAGTCACTCAGCTGAATAGGCTGATTCAAAAAAAAATGTTAAAACCTAGATATGTCTGATATAGTTGAGGAGTTTTCAAGAGGGAAGGCCCGAAAAATGATTTTTTGAATAATGACTTAAGAAACTTGAAAAGACTATTGAAGTTCTTGTTCTTAGCTCTTTTTTGTTTTTCTAATATTGTTGGTTTTTTGTTAATTGATGAAGAAAATATATTTATTTTTATTATTATTAATGTTTATTTATATTTCCATATTTATATTATCGAATGCTGCTATAGGGCGGCGGCAAAACTTCCGCACCCCGGCGGCAGCTACCCTTGGCGCGGCCCTGTCGGTCGTCCATCTCTTTTATATTGTTGACTGTTTCTGTTTAACAATAATTGACGTTCGTCTTTCTAAGCATTTGACATTACTTGTCAATCACCATATTGCAACTTTGTCTACGAATTCAATCGTAATACCTACTCTGTTTTGTGGTAATCAATATTTTGTATGTTTTAAGTGAGAACTAAATAAACAGAACACAAAAACTATCAATTTTACTTTAAATGACAAGGTCGTTGCATGACAGAGAACTTTGACAGTTAGTGACATGTTTAACCTTTATTTCTGTACAGGTATCTGAAGTAAACAACGCGACTGGTTGAGCTAAATTTGTATTAATTTCATTTGTTCATTTGTTCCTTATTTTAACCATTTTCAATATACAAGGCTCGGGCACCTACCCTTTATACTTCATGATTTGTAAAATAAATTTTAATAAACAATGATTCCAGGTGTCAGATATTACTAGTTAAGTGACAAATTATTTTTTTTTCTTTTTTTTTTAACGAGGGGATGGGAAATCTTGCATGAGACCCCGGTCTGTAACCAGGAGTGTCGGATTCTTACCGACTAAAACCCCTCCCCTCCACTTCTCGCCTATCACACCGGAACCGCTTGCGCATTACTTCAGTGAGTAGGCCGTCTTTGCTGCTCATCTATTTATTTCTGTCGTCATATCTTATCTTATCATTCTTTCCTCTCCCTCCTTGCTCTCAATTATTGTTCGTATTACTTCATACGCATTTCTCCAGTCCTCCTCTGTTGATGGCTGTCCACCATGTTGCGTGCATTAAAGACCCTATTTGTAACGCTGTAAAACTCTGGCGTGTTGTATCCCATCGGCTGCATACAAACAGTGTATGCTCTGCGTCGTCCTCTGCACCACAGTATACACATGCTCCAGTGTCCGCTCTCTCCTGTTCATATAAATATTTCCTGAAGCAACCATGTTTCGACAGGGCTTGCGTCAGAAAATAATCCACTTTTCCGTGTGGTCTGCCAATCCACCTCCTTATATCCGGTATTAGATAGTACGTCCATCTCCAGTTCACCGACTGTTCCCACTTAGTCTGCCATCTGTTCATCAGTCCGTCTCTTGCTATTCTAGCATTCGTTCCTGTGTACGTCTCAGTGCGTTTATTATTATCTACAATTATCTACAATTATCTACCTAATTATTTTCTGCTGTATTTTTCCAATCTATTTTTCCTCAAGATTTTACCAATTTTAAGGTTAAAAAACAGTTTCAATCTATATGACCCTGGATTCTGAAACTACTTTTAAAGTAACAAATTCTGACACAACTTCCATAAGCGTACGTGCGTCTCCCCGCGGAGAAATCGCTGGGACTGCTAACTTGAAATTCAAGTCAGCAGACTGCACATTTCTCAGAAACAGGTGTAGGTATAAAATTTGTTTTTTTATAGCAAAGGTTAAAGTATGCTTTGTCCAACTCAAAACAACAGACCAAGTAGCATTTTAACCGAAAGGGTAGATAAAATGAAACTTTAACAGCAAGGATAGATAAAGTACTTTAATATTTTTATTTACTTTGACGTTACTTACTTTGAAATGTCACAATTGTCATTTTTGTCTGCAAAATTGTTCGAAGTTTTTCTTTAACCTTAGCTATAAAATGTTACACACGACGGTAAAATTTCATTATCGACTAGTGAACATTTTCACTCGTTGATAAAAAGTAATTTTACCGTCTTGTATAACAAATAACTATTAATGTAACAAATTGCTATAGATAAAAAACAAAAAATACCACTGTTTTTTGACAATTTTTTTACTCTACATATTTTTCTTCAATATTTTACGACTTTTAAGGTTAGACGCCGTTCTTCAAATCTTTAACATGACTGACTGACTTTAACATGAAAATACTGTTAAAGTTCAAATTCTGTATAATTTTCATTGCCGTACGTGAATTAGGGGTCGAGATATCGGGGCGTCTGCTAAGTTGAGGTTCAAGTTAGCAGACTGCAGATTTTTCGCAAATGGGTGAAGGTACAACATTTATTTCAGTTTGTTTCTTTTGGGATTACACCACCTGTAAAATAACAAAAAATTTGAATTTGAAAACATGATTTTTATGAACGATGGAGCACCCCCGCATATTTACCTACCAATTAAAGAATTTTCTGTCTCATTAACACCAATTAAGGCGACATTTTTCTCATCCTAGGCCACCGCCAGGATGGTTGCCAACCCATCCCTGCGAACAAACCTTAATCTACGACTAGACAATTTAATTAAAAATTGGGTGGTGGAATGGGGATTCGAACCCACAAACTCTGGGTTGAGTGATCGGGACACTAAACCCTGAACATTATCTCATTAATTCTTTGCCAGAACCACCCCCGCGCCGGCTCGCAATATGGTGTAAATTCTTGACTGTTTTTAATAATATATTTCCCCACCAAAACCTTCCCGTAGTTTTATTAACTTATATCTTAATTTAAGTACACTTAAATCAAATTTGACAACTATATTGACCCAATATTATGTGTTGCAGAAAACCAGAAGTATACAAATAACATTATTATTAACGTTATCCCATACATTAGTAAAACATGTATGGGATAACGGTCACCGAGTTGATTGGACACAAGATAAAGTTTTACAAAAGGAAGAAAAATCGGTTAAAAGAAAATTAAAAGAAAGTGCTTTCATTAAACTTAATGGTGATAATTGTATCTCATTGGAAACAATATTCATAGATCAAACATGGCTTCCTCTACTCCAAAAAGATGTTACCAATGGAAAATTAATAATATCATAGTGATCAGTGCATGTGATGACAATTTAAATTAAAAATGTCAATCTGACAAAAACTACTTCTCTTTTCATATAGAGTTCTTATCATAAAAATAGTCTACAGAAGAAGAGTTGAGGATCAACTCGAAACGTCTAGAAGAAAGCTAGTTAAGTGTTTAATTTCTTTTAATTTTTATTGTAACTATTTTATTTGGACATATTTTAGAATATGACATGTAATATTATAGAAGTTTGTATAAAACTGAAAAACCACTGATAAAATTTAGTCAATATATCAAATATTATTTTATCACACATTATACAGTGGTTTTTTGGGGTAAACTTTAGAAGTTTGTCTTGTTACTACACTTTGAATATTTAATTTGTATAATTCTGATTTTCTGCTTTTTGTTATTTTACAGGTGGTGTAATCCCAAAAGAAACAAATTATGAATCGTCAAAATACACCACAAATAAGTTATAGACATTATTTATTTCAGTGTTACAAATTGCTATAGATAAAGAAACAAAACATACCACGGTTTTTCTCCACAATTTTTTTAATTAACCTATTTTTTCTCAATATTTTACGAGTTTTAAGATTTCAAACTGATGAATCCTGAAATATGACCATGGATTCTGAAAGTACTGTTAAAGCAACAAATTCTGATAACATTTTCATTGCCGTACGTGAATTAGGGGTTGAGATATCGCGGAGTCTGCTAACTTGAGGTTCGAGTTAGCAGACTGCAGATTTTTCAGAAATGGGTGAAGGTACAATATTTATTTCAGTGTAACAAATTGCTATGGATAAAGAAACAAAATCTACCACTGTTTTTTTTCACAATTTTTTTAATTAACCTATTTTTTCTCAATATTTTACGAATTTTAAGATTTGAAACTGATGAATCCTGTAATAAGACCATGGATTCTGAAAGTACTGTTAAAGTAACAAATTCTGATATCATTTTCATTGCCGTACGTAAATTAGGGGTCGAGATATCGCGGAGTCTGCTAACTTGAGATTCGAGTTAGCAGACTGCAGATTTTCCGCAAATGTGTGAAGGTACAAAATTTATTTCAGTGTAACAAATTGCTATGGATAAAAAAACAAAATCTACCACTGTTTTTGTTCACAATTTTTTTAAATAAGCTATTTTTTCTCAATATTTTACGAATTTTAAGATTTGAAACTGATGAATCCTGTAATATGACCATGGATTCTGAAAGTACTGTTAAAGCAACAAATTCTGATAACATTTTCATTGCCGTAAGTGAATTAGGGGTCGAGATATCGCGGAGTCTGCTAACTTGAGGTTCGAGTTAGCAGACTGCAGATTTTTCAGAAATGGGTGAAGGTACAATATTTATTTCAGTGTAACAAATTGCTATGGATAAAGAAACAAAATCTACCACTGTTTTTTATCATAATTTTTTTAATTAACCTATTTTTTCTCAATATTTTACGAATTTTAAGATTTGAAACTGATGAATCCTGTAATATGACCATGGATTCTGAAAGTACTGTTAAAGTAACAAATTCTGATATCATTTTCATTGCCGTACGTAAATTAGGGGTCGAGATATCGCGGAGTCTGCTAACTTGAGATTCGAGTTAGTAGACTGCAGATTTTCCGCAAATGTGTGAAGGTACAAAATTTATTTCCGTGTAACAAATTGCTATGGATAAAGAAACAAAATCTACCACTCTTTTTGTTCACAATTTTTTTAAATAAGCTATTTTTTCTCAATATTTTACGAATTTTAAGATTTGAAACTGATGAATCCTGTAATATGACCATGGATTCTGAAAGTACTGTTAAGGTAACAAATTCTGATACCATTTTCATTGGCGTAGGTGAATTAGGAGCCGAGACATCGGGGAGTCTGCTAACTTGAGATTCAAGTTAGCAGACTGTAAATTTTTTGGAAATGGATGGAGGTACAAAATTTATTAAAGTGTAACAAATTGCTATAGATAAAGAAACAAAATGTGCCACGGTTTTTTTCACAATTTTTTTACTTGACCTATGTTACTCCAATATTTCACGAATTTTAAGGTTAGAAACAGTTCAAATCTAAAATATGACCATGGATTCTGAAAGTACTGTTAAAGTAACAAATTTTGATACCATTTTCATTGGTGTACGTGAATTAGGAGCCGAGATATCGAGGAGTCTGCTAACTTGAGATTCAAGTTAGCAGACTGTAGATTTTTCGGAAATGGGTCGAGGTTTAAGTAGGCATATGCATACACATAAAGACTTCTCTTTCCAGTGTGATTTATGTACTAGAACATTTAAAAGAAAAGATAACTTAAAACTACACATGAAAAGAGTACATGGCAATAGTGATAATAATATCATCATCAGTAACCATGAGATAACCTCACCCAGCAGTATGATTAAAGAACAAGATCAACCGGAATATCTTGTACCAAACCCAACGCTATATAAATAAAAATCTCTTACCGGAAGTAGAATGAAAGCAGACAGATAAATGGAAAATACATCAAGTTTATTAAACTACACGGACCGTTATCAAACTAATAATGTAGAGAAATTGAAGAATAAAGAAGTATTAGATTGGAACTGGAACCTTGAGACAGACCCTAATGATGTAGTAGAAGCAACGAGAATTTACATACGCCAGGCACTAGACTATAAAATATTTGTAAATACGCTGCGTGCAATGGATCTTATTGAATAAATTTTGATTGTATATATGATTTTTATTACCCTCCCATTTTTTTCATTAATCCTATATATCATATTGTACTTAAGATATTTCGTTATGTAGATATCCGCCTGGGTATACTAATTACATAGGTATCCTCTTAGGAGAGTGAGAGAGAATTCAAAGGCTCCTTAAACATTATTCTCGTAAGCGAGAGAGAGACAGCAGTCCTATGTTCCTTACACATAATGAAATAATTTAAAAACGGTCAATGAAATCAAAGCTTAAATTTAAAATATATAAACACATCCATGCGATATATTATTAAAAATATTTCAGTTCCTGGCCTCACGGCCTCATTCTAATCTTACCCCAAACTTTTAGTTCTCCAGATTTTTCAGCTTTATGATATTAACAACAATTCGTTTTAAATGAAAATTAAAATCTTGTATTGTAAATTGTAACAAAAAACCCCAAGTAATAGATTGTATAGAGAGTTAAAAAAACATACTTTTATTTACCTCAATGTTAAATAGACAATGGTATTCCATTATACGAATAAACAAAGCAATGGATAAGATAAAATAAAAATGTGTCAGCGGGGCGCTAATATAACTAGTTCTATAATAACAGGAAATAATATATAAAAATGCGATAAGATTTTTTGCTGAAGCCGCGTTTCTTGGAATATTAATTATCACCCGCTGCACACGTACATGGTACGGCTTTGTTATCATGTGACGCAGAGTTTCTATTATAAAATAAAAAAAATCAGTACCTTCTTTTCATTTACTCCAATGTAATAGACACTAAATATTTAAATATTATGAATATTTAAATACCAAAGCACGTTTTCTCTCCACAAGTACATACACATAAATGAAAGAATTCACAACTGGATAGGAAATGCGGTAGCAGTGCACTTATTCTAATACAATACACAATGGCCTTCCTATTTGTTTTAATACAGGAGACAATGGCATTCATTGTACGAATAAACAAAGCAAACGATAAGATAAAAATAAAGTACAATAACAGGAAATATGTAAAATGTGATAAGATTTATTCGCGGAAGCCGCGTTTTCCAGCAATTAATTATCATCACTAGCCGCACACGTGGTATTTTTAATACAATAGACAATGGTCTTACATTGTACGAATAAACAAAGCAATGGATAAGATAAAATAGAGATGCATCAGCGGGACGCTAATATAACTAGTTCTATAATAACGGGAAATAATATATAAAAATGCGAAAAGATTTATTTGCTGTAGCCGTGTTTCTTGGAATATTAATCATCACTCGCTGCACACATGCATGGTACGGCTTTGTTATCATGTGACGCAGAGAGTTCCTATAAATAGTTAAATCGATGTTGAAATATTAGTTTTGCACACAATCTTCTAGCAATAGTTACATCACGCTCAGCATTGTTAATAGTACAAAGTAGTTTTTACCAAGTGTGACATAATCAACGCAAGTAAAAGTGTATAATACTCAACGCTGGTATTATTAAAGCAACAAAGCAACATGGACATCTTCAACGCATGAGAGTGAGTAATTATTATGATTATTTAAATATTAAGATTTTTTTCATCGAAGACGTATATGTAGTATTATACGAGATTTTTTTCTATTTTATTTGTAGAATGGATCTACATGAAATTAATTCCATAGCAAATCTTCGCAGCAAAGCAACAATAAAACTTCAGGACCAACCTGAGAATGTACCATTAATAATTTTAAATATAAAAATTGTTAGTACAAGGTTTGGTAGAGCTCCATTGGTGGAACTAGAAAAAGATCTGGTGTTTTTACCCAAAAGGGCATTGGAGGTCATCGAGATAAACATTGGGAAATTTAACACTGCGGTAAACCTAGTTTTGAAATTCAAGAGGCCTTATCATCATCATCATCATCATAAGAAGCCATCATTCTAGAAAGCAACATCATCCAAACTAGACGCTTTCTTTAAGTGTAAGTATCCCATTGTTTTAGTGTTTGTGGCAGTAAAATTTAAAGGAATTATTGATACATTGTGCAACGAGGGTGATAAGTTTATCAAAAAATTAGAGGAGGTAGCTATACTTTTGGGGGAAAGTCGTACACCACCTAATGAGGATAATTATAGAAAATTCATTAACAAACAACTTAGATTGACAAAGTGTCGGAATTTCGAGAATTTAAATTTAATTCTCATAAACCAACTAGTCCACATGACTATAAACTTTTTTTTTAAATGATGACAGCCACAGCACTCTATCTTGGGGTTCTTATGCTATTATGGATGTTTAATCATATTCTTATGTATATTATGCTTTGTTCACATAAGTTATATTAGTGTCTAGATGACGCATATTTCTTTTTATCTAATCTATTGCTTTGTCTATTATAACTATTCATTATATTAGAATAGTTGCTTATTGTATTAAAAGAAGAACAATAGCTTATTATATTAAAAGCTGACCATTGTAGAAATTAAGGTATAAATACCATCAAATTTGTAATAGAAAACAGATTCAGTTAATACACGCTATAGTGAACATCGAAGTTGAGTTTTACTAAAAGTTCCAGAAACGTTCCCATCCATTTCTGGCGCAGTTGCAAACGGCTTGAGGGGAAAAATATTGTGCTAGGAAGATATTGTGCAAACATCCAGTACCAATTCCAAGCAAGAAGCAAACAGCTTGAGGGGGAAGATTTTGTACAACGTCAAGTGCCCGAATAGCAAATCCTGCATAGCATTGAACCAAAATCGAGTCGAGAATCAAAAAGGAACTAAGTAAGTACTCATTCAATCCTGTTTCATTATCCCGTTGTGTTTCCTGGATCTCAGCTGCCCGATTGGCAATTAGATTTAAGAATTGACCCGATTGGTCACTAGGTTAGGAACAAAACAATCCGATTGATCATTAATTTTAGGAATCGACCCGTTTGGTCATTAGTTTTAGAAACGATCCGATTGATCATTAGTTTTAAGAGAAGGTTTGATTAACCATTAGCTTTAAGAAACAATTTTCCAAGAGAAACAAATTTTGCAAAACAATTTTGCAATCGAAACAAATTTTGCAAGTGAACCTTGCAATTGAATTGAAATCAAAGCAAAACAAACAAACAAACAAACAATTTAATTTTAAGAAAGAGAACCAAGACTGAAAAACAATTTAATTTTAAGAAACTTTTACTTTTACTGAACCACTGTACAAATTTTTCAAATTTTATTTTTATTTTTCCAAATTTCAAACTTTGAATATTAATTTTCCAAATCAAATTATTTTACAAACTTTGACATTATACCATTCTTCAAAGCAAATTATTAATTTCAAATCTTAAATTTTATTTCAATTAAAATGGCAACAAGTAGACAACAAATTTCTGACGCAAGTATAAGCGAAACTCGATCAGAGATAAGCCAAGAGTCAAGAACAATAGCACCCACTATGCGCGAATATAGACTAGACACACAGCCGTTGAAATTATATATAGATACAGTGCCTTTGTTTGACGGTAATCAGCTCGTATTACATTCGTACATTGAATCAGTACGTAGTACATTTTTTAATTTCAAGAACGATCCGCAAAACATTACTCATAATTTAATCTTACAAGCAGTAAAAAATAAATTAAAAGGAAGAGCACAAAATTTAATAGCTAGCCGTACAGATCTTATAACTTGGGATCAGATAGAATATTTATTAAAAATTACATTTGGTGATAGGAGAGACCTTCAATATTTTACGCATCAGCTAACTTCTATGCGACCTAATAAGAATGAAAGACCATATGATTTCGGTCTCCGATTACAAGAGATAAGAGCAGTAACAATCGCGAAAATAAATGATGATTTTCCAGATCCGGTTACGAGAGATTTACAAATTAACAATTATAATAATATAGCGAAAACAAATGTTCATTACGAATTTACCAATTAATGTACAAACAATAGTGAGGATGAGAAATCCAACAACACTAGAAGACGCTTTAAATTTCGTTTTAGAATAGGAAGAATTTCAGAACTTTTCAAAATTACATAATACAAATCAAATTATACACAAACCAAATTTCAATTCAAATCAAAATTCAAATTTTAGAAATCCGAATTTTAATCAAAACTTTAATTTCAGAAATCCAAATTTCAATTCAAATTTTAGGAACCCAAATGCAAACTTTAATCAAAATACAAACGCAAACCAATTTAGAAATAACTTTCAAAAATTTCCTTCACAACCAATCAATATTCAATCAAGACCAATAAAAAATAATTTTCCAACTAACAGACAAGTTTTTGGTCCACAACACAATGTATGGAAACCAAATCCAAACAATAACTTAACAAGACCGACACCAATGTCAGGCGTAAGTCAAAATACCCGATACAAACCAACACCAATGTCAGGCATTAGCCATATAAACAATACAGAAGCAAATGAAGACTTCGATATTAACCACTATGAAGAACAACAATACGAACAACAACAATACGAATATGAACAACAACAACACGAATATGAACAACAACAATACGAATACGAACAACAACAATATGAACAAGAACAAGAAGATGAAAATTTTCAGAATATCGACCAGACAGAATACCCGACGTAAACGCAATTAACGCTTTACCTTACATTAACATTACTTTAGGAAATCAAACATACAAATTTTTAATAGATACCGGATGTTCGTTTAGTATTATCCGACCCAAAATTATAGAATAAAATTTTCCACAAACAATTTATTTAGATCCAACGACTTTACAAACATGTACCGGTAGTACAAAAGCTCTTTACAAAGCAAATATTCCAGCTTTTCGAGAATTTCAATCAGACATTCCAATCAATTGTGTTCTATACGACTTTCATAATTACTTTGATGGACTTATAGGATTACAAGAGTTAATCAATGCAGATTTAAACATTAATTTTTCAAATCAAATTTTAGAAAACAATTACGTCCAAATTCCACTCTTCTGTAGAGAAGATTTTTATTCATGTAGCTATAATTTAAATCCATTAGAAATCAGACGAATTACAATTCCAGTTGAAATAGAAAATGGCCCAATAATAATTCCAGAATTATATAGTAATCGAAAATTTTATGTACCTGAAACCCTATCTACAGCAATGAATTACCTGGCCGAAATTGAAGTTCATAATTTAACAAATCAAAATCAAATCATTCATTTTAATAGACCATTTATGTCAGAACCATTTGACGAAGAAACTACGAAATTTTTAATTATCAAATTATTAACAATCAAAAAGAAAATTCAAACTCCAAGATCAACATTGAAGATCCCATTAGAACAAATCATATGAATGAAGAAGAGAAACAAGAAATAATAAACTTATGCACAGAATATGCAGATGTTTTTCAAAATCCATCCAATAGACTACCTTTTACGAACACTATCAAACATGACATTAAGACAACTGATGAAACATCATGCTATGAAGACATATCGATACCCACACGTCTATAAAGAAGAAGTTCAAAAGCAACTAGGAAAAATGCTGAACGATGGAATCATAAGACCGAGCATCTCACCATGGAGTTCACCAATATGGGTTGTACCAAAGAAACAAGATGCCTCAGGACAAAAGAAATGGAGAATAGTAGTGGACTACAGATCTCTAAATGAAAAAACAGTGACAGACAGATATCCCATTCCCAACATTACGGATATATTAGACAAATTAGGAAGAAGTTGTTACTTTACAATATTAGGTCTAGCCTCTGGTTTCCACCAGATAGAAATGGCTTCAGAAGCAGTTCAGAAAATAGCATTCAATACTGAACATGGACATTACGAATTCCTTCGTATGCCCTTTGGTTTGAAAAATGCGCCCAGCACGTTTCAAAGAATGATAGATAATGTTCTTCGAGAACATATCAACAAAATATGCCTAGTATACCTAGATGATATAATTATTTTTTCCACATCTCTTCAAGAACACATTTCAAATTTAAAAAGAATATTTCAGACATTAAGGAAAGCTAACCTCAAAATACAATTAGACAAATCAGAATTTTTAAAGAAAAATGTTGAATTTTTAGGACATATAGTTACACCAGAAGGTATTAGACCAAACTCAGATAAGATAGAAGTAATAAAAAGATTTCCAATTCCCAGAACTCATAAAGAAATAAAATCCTTTCTCGAACTATTAGAATACTATAGAAAATTTATTAAAAACTTTGCTAAAATTACCAAGCCTCTTACAAAATGCTTGAAGAAAGATCAGAAAATAGAATTAACACCAGAATACATTTTATGCTTCGAACACTGTAAAACATTACTTTCCAATGAACCAATTTTAGCCTATCCAGATTTTCAAAAATCATTTGAGTTAACAACAGACGCATCAAACTTTGCAATAGGAGCAGTATTATCACAAGATGGTCACCCAATAGCTTATGCATCAAGAACGTTGAACCCAGCGGAAACGAATTATGCCACTGTAGAAAAAGACTATTAGCTATAGTGTGGAGTTGCAAGTTTTTTAGACCATACCTCTACGGAACCAAGTTCACAATCTTCACAGACCATAAACCATTAGAATGGCTGTCCAACCTAAAATCTCCGAACACAAGATTAATAAGATGGAGACTACATTTAGAAGAATTTGACTATGACATCAAATATAAAGAAGGGAAAACAAACTATGTAGCAGATGCCCTATCAAGAATTAAAATAGAAAACAGACCACGAGAAGTCAATGCACTAACAAAAGCATCAACCACCGCATTAGAAGACGACCTAGTCTCAATGATAAACAACGTCGACGAAATTCCAGATGTCGATGAAGCAAGCTTAAGAGAAGTTTTAGATACTTTAGTCAACGACGCTACACCAGCAGAAGAAGAATAAGTACATAACAACGACGATGAAATCGCAACAGTACATTCTGCACAAGAAAATCCAATTCAAGAATTCTCATACACGGAATAATGCATTAACCAATATGTCAACCAAATTATCATAACAGAATCCACAAACTGCCTACCAAACTTTACTATACACGAAGCTGTATTTAACAACACAAGACACAAAGTAACATTAAAATCAAATGCAATAGAAAAAGAAATAATAAAATTATTCAAGACAACCATCGACCCTAAAAGACATTACTGTCTATTTTTCAGAACGAACAAAGACGACTTATTAAAACTTAGAATCATTAGAACTTTGCAAACTCATTTTACAAAATTAAAACTGACTATTTCAAACTCATTCGTGACTGACGTAATCAACGAAGACGAACGCAATCAAAAATCAAATATCATCATGAAGGCAAAACCCAACATAAAGGTATAAATGCAACATTAACATCACTAACAAAACATTACTATTGGCCCTACATGACAAGAGACACCCAAAATTATATAAATACATGCAATGTATGCCAGACATGCAAGTATGAGGGAAAACCTCAAAACCCACCAATGGCAATTACTTACACACCATCTAAACCTTTAGAAATTATTCACATCGATCTATTCTTTATTAATAATAACACGTTCCTCATAATAATAGATCCATTTTCGAAATTCGCACAAGCTATCCCAGTTACACAAAAATCAGCAATAGAAGTAATGGAAGCTTTAATCACCTTCATATCATTTGTAGGTATTCCAAAAGAGATTATATGCGATAATGGCACCGAATTTAGAAATCACATAATTTCAGACTTTTGTAAACTACACAAAACTAAATTACATTACATAACACTACACAATTCAACTTCAAACTCTCCAGTAGAACGATTACACTCTACCTTGTTAGATCAAATCAGATGTCTCACTAGAGAAAAACCTCACGAGAATATAAAGTCATTAATGAAATTAGCTATCATGGGATATAATAATACACCCCATAGTAGTACAAAACACACGCCTTTTGAAATTTTATTCGGTCATCTTAAACAGACATTACCCTTTGACATTAACGAAGAAAACATTTTAACAGACTATGTTGACAATTATGCTAAGAACTCACAACAACTCTATCAGAGAATTCAAACAACATCATTAACGGAAAAAGAAAAACGAACCGAAAACCGTAACAAAAATCTCATTGACCCCGAAATCGTAAATCCCGGTGAAACGGTATACATAAAAAACGACCAATTAAGAAAGAAAACAAACCCGAGATTTATAGAAACAAAAGTTGACCAAGACCTTGACAAGAAAGTAAAAACCACTCGCGGTTTTAAAACATCATAAAAAACGAGTTAAAAAGAAACGAAAAATTGTTCCAAGTACACGGCCACGCGGACGACCAAGGAAAAGACAAGACGATGACGACAATGACATTCATAATATTTCTTTCCTTTTTCAAGACCTTCTGTCATATTAAAATTACTCCAATTAAAAGGACTACTAACATAAATAGGAACAAAATCAAAAGACAATTCAAAATTTCTTAAATCAAACTATTATTGAATTCAATAGACGAATGACTCATGTATTAGTCACAATATTAATTCAAAATATTCTTTCTCAGCTATTTGTCAATCTAAACAGCATCACTGAATTTTTAGACGAACTCGAGAACGCTATAACATTTGCCTCATGGAATTTAGTCCATAACTCGATATTACCAAAACAGAGCTTAGAATACATTTTAAATAAATCAAAAGAATTGTATGACAGTCAGAGTATTCTAGAGTTAGATCACTTTCAAAATTATTATTTATATTTAGGAACAACAGTTCACTTCTCAGACGGATTAATTATATTTGTAATCAAATTGCCAATATTAACATCAGAGGTTTATTCCTATTATCACCTACTTCCTGTTCCTATACATAACCTAACAATCATTCCAATTACCCCATACCTTGGGATGAGTACCGAAAATTATGTCACAACGACTCAGCTATGTCCAAAGATAGAAAGCACCTACATCTGTAACACACCCAGTCAACCTCGAGATGACAGTTGCCTAGTCCAATTACTGTCCAAAGCTGACCACAGGAATTGCCAAGTCCATTACCTGTCTATTAACAAACCAATCATTACCAGGTTGGAGGAAATAAAGTCTTTTAGTGATTTTACTACAGATGAACTGCATTATGTTCCACTAGAATATGTTGTTAAATATATACAACCAACTGAATTATTAGATATATGACCAAAATTACAAGCAAGTTATAAAAGTAACTTTAATTTAAAAATTAAATTGCCCTGCTTTGTGCACTACAATAGGCCTGACCGGAAAACTCAATGGAATAGTTCAGTTCCATCACAACAAGATTGTAGATTTTGTGTACGTGTTTTACGTCATCAATAAATTTCTAAGCATGTTTATTTATATATATTGAAAGGGTAATAAAAGATACATAAAATATATAACATTTTTTATTTTATACATAAGCATATGTGAACAAAGCATAAATATACATAAGAATAATAATTAAACATCCATAATATCATAAGAACCCCAACTGTCCGCCGAAATAACAAGACCTGACAAGATCAGATGGGCAATCAATAAATTCCATCCCTTCAAATCGCCTGGAATGGATGGAATTTACCCAGTCCTCCTTCAGAAGGGACAAGAGGTATTAATACCACATCTATGTAGGATATTCAAAGGCTGCTTGGCCTGGAGATTCATACCCGCCACATGGCAGAAGGTCAAGGTCATCTACCTACCAAAAGTAGGCAGAACTTCAGACCTAACGCCCAAGTCCTACAGGTCGTTAAGTCTATCCTCATTTCTGAGGATACAGACAGCCTACAGACTCCTCGCCTACCGGAACGGGCTTGAGCTTGAACTCAAGCGTGCGTCCTGAGAGATTAAAACGCCGTACATTCTTCACAATGTCCTTAACAACAAGGAATTTCTCCATATTAATAAACTCTGAAGCTGTCTTAAAGACGTGTGTTTACTCTTCAACTGTTGAAGTTAGATTGAATCAAGAGACTCGTCCGCTGTCATGCACTAAACGTTACATGAGACCCCTGCAAAAGTAGAAGCAGAAATAAGCCTGAAAATCCAAAGTTCATATTTAAATGAAGCCTTTAGCCAATCAGAGCGCTCCGTTTCGCATCGCGCAGTGGGCGGAGCCTAAGTCTACTGCACCTGAGAGTATAAAACGCGACCAAATTCTGCACTCGAGATCAGTCTTTTGTGCGCCGCCTTCAAGATCAGTCTTTTGTGCGTCGCCTCTGCGTCAACATACTCCACGCTCATCATTCATCGAATTTCCTTCCATTTTTATCATCCATTCATCATGTACATAACTACGACAACCAGTGAAACGAATTTCCGACCATTCTATGATCATTTACTACGACTTACAACGAATTCATCAACATACCATGATATTTCGACGATACCACTTACATTTCTACGCTTCGCATCGCTTCGAATACCTACCTACATCCATTCACCGTAATCCTACGAATCAAAAGTGCTTTTTGTGTGCAAAAACCTCCAAGATATCCTTATATCCTGTTTCATTCCAAACGCCTACCCATTTCAGTGCCAATCATCGAACCCTGCAACCAGTGCTAGTGTTTCTACCGATTAATAAGCTACGATATATCTACTGCTCAAGAAATAATAAATATGTTAATAAAAACTTGTCTAAATTCTTCTCGTCGAATTGGTAGAAACCTAGACAGAAACGCAGCCACCAATATGAACAGGACACCCCTGGATTCCCCTGGTAAGAGTATTAATTCCTTTCCTATTCCGCAGCGACAGCCAGAAGGAGAGCCGGCCCATTACCTGATCCAGTTCATACCTGAACCTTTACCGGTCCTAATGAAGTACCTTTTCAGGGACCCATAATTTGTGTTTTTATTATACCCTAAATCTCCGACAAGCCCAGGCATAAAACTTGTCTTATAAAAGTGTACCCTGTTGTATTTAAAAAACCTACCTGAACATACTCGTTCATATTATTGCATTCATTTCATATCTACCCCTTTAGTCAACTTGTACATGCATATTGCATACTTACATTCACTTCTAGGTCAAACTAACGTAACTTTAACAGTCAATATTCAGTCATACCTGCTTTTAGAATCATTTTAACGAAAACTTTACATACATTCTACTCTTTCTCATTATATAAAATAATTTTGCCATTTTACCGAATTCTTATTATATAAATACTATCAGACCTTCAGTCATTCACTTCTAGCCTATTAGTAGATAAAAAGCGCTGTTAGAAAGCAAAGAAATTAGGCAGAGTCTCTGTCAGACATATCAAAATGAAGGCAAAAGCCATCATACTAGAATTTCTAGACTATCATACTAGACCCAAGGCACAGGTGAGGTTACAAAGGGTAACACCACCAACATGCTAAGTTCACGCCGCCTCTAGGGCGTCGTCTCGATCTTCATAAGTGAGAGTCAGGCGTCTGGAGCGTCGGGACGTCCGTCCAAATAACCCTCAGGTGTACCAACCCATAGAACCTGTTTACTAGCGCCCTCTACCATCTCATGCTCTCATTTACCATAACAAAGCCCAAGTAGAGACGCTTGTAAACGGGACACCGCCGGCCCCTAACCAATATCGGTTCGTGTTGTGTCGGTGAGATGTAACGGCGCCTGAAATAGATCGCGTGATTAGGGCGTGTTCCACTGTCCTCATAGGTTGAAAATTATATGCACTCTTAGAGACAGAAATTTAAATGTACTCACCGCGCTAGTTTTTACTGGTAGAATGTCAATGGTTTTTTCGACAGCCTGAAATAGTCTATTAGTATTTTGTACAAATTTGCAAAAATTTTTCGTTGATAAAATACTTCCACGCGGTGGCGAACGTTTGTAATTATGTAGAGACAAAACTGAAAATAAACAAAATTATCGTATTTTACAAATCAGGATTGCTAAAACATTAACTCCGGTAAGAAATTTTATAATTTACAATTTTCACGCAGCATTAAAAACAATTACTTGTTATTAATAAACAACTCGCGAACTTTAATTTGATATATAACACGTTATATTTTATTAATACTTATCCAGGTGCCTAATTATTGTTGATAAAACACAGGTGATAACTGCTGGTTCGACTTAATGATGAAGCGAGCGCCAGACACTGATAATGCCCGCGGGCGGATGATGCCCGCTGGCGCATCATCCGCTTTTATACCTACGCTACTCTCGCGGGCCGTGACGCAAACTTGTTGTGACGTCGTCGACGTAAGCGCGCGCGTCATGAGAACGGTATAACAATAATTTAAGGCGCGAGATAACCAAAATACGTCGCTCAAGGCGGGTTGCTCGATATTGCGCAATATGCTGCAATAACTTACATTGAATATAATTCAGGCGTTTTACCGTTGAAATTATTACATTGTATTAATATTTATTAGTAGCTTTTATCGACGGTTGTGCTGTCTGAGGTTCTTCAGGCGCCTGGTGTAAAATTTAAGAGGCCACCACAAGGTGACATCTATTAAATATGTTTGCAATTAGGTAGTTTGTACTTGAGCCCAATTACGTACGACCGTTGGTTTTTTCGTTCGAGATTATGTGGCAGTTTGGGGCCTTATCGGCCTTATCGAGGCTCTCGATTCGTCGTCGTCAATATACGCATTAGATATTTATATTACTTATTAATTAGATATTCTATAATTCGCGCGCGCAGTACCTTTGCAAGTAACCTTCTATGCCCACCTGCGTTCCCGATACCCCAGCTCATAGGATTGTGGCAAACGGCCCTATGTAGCGCTTCGGCTGATATCTTTTTGCACACTAGATGTTCAGCCGTTTTAATATTGAAATTATTACGTTGGATTTTTATCGTCACTTGTATGGTCGGAAGTACTTATCTGAAGCCAGAGCTCTGCTTCTATATATTGAAAATTTTCAGTCTGCAACAAACAAATATGTAAATCTTGGTAGAGATTTCAGCAAGGAGTCGAATGCAACAGCATGAGCTGTTTGTGAGACCGATATATTATTATGTAAACATATCTATCACTTTTGCGTCTAGGTATTTACTGTTGGCATGCGGGGAAAGATTATGCCCTCTTATCGCTCTCTCTCTCTATCTCTCCCTCTCTCTCGGGCTGCTCGTTAATTTATGGAGATACGCAATTCTGCAATTAATAATTAGATATTTGCAGGTGTATGGGGGCCCAGTGTGAGTGGTCGGTCGTGATTGATTCCCCTAGCAAAAGTAAGGTCAGAGTTTAAATATTTTGTTGTCGTATGCCTGTCTGAAGCTGTCGTCGTCATGGAAATACGCAATTAATAATTAGATATTGTATTACGCAGGTGTACGTGAGTCCAGAGTACCAATGGGACCGATCACTAACACCGACCACGTTGGTCGGTGTTGGTGATCGGTCGTGATTAAATTTTCCCACAAAAGCTAGGTTTGAGTTGAACCTTAAATATTTTGTTGTCGTATGCCTGTCTGAAGCTCTCGTCAATGGAGATATCCAATTATGCATTAAATAACTAATTATTAAATGCATAATTGCGTATCTCCGAGAGCCTCAGACAGGCACTGTCTGGCATTACGTTACACGTTATTAAGTTACGTAACAGGCATTACGTTACACTGAACTCATATACCGGCGTAATAAATAGAGACTTAAAGCAGTGCCATGAACGTATACGTAAACGCAGAAATTGACATGTACTCATCCGCAGTGGTAATTTTGTGTACGTTTACGCTTACGTCTGATGTATACTTGCGGGCCCGTACGTTCCTAGTGAACGCAGTCGTATTAAGCCGAGGTCGACGTCAAAAATATACGATTAGTCACGAATACTGTTGTCAAATATAATTCTTAATTTTCTGTTGCGTTTTGGTTACTTTTTCATACAACATATATTTTTTTGATTTTTGTCGGGATGTTATAGTTTACCTAAAATATTTTTTAATAGATTTTAAGTGTTTACCTTTCCACATTGCAAAAAAGAATTCGTTTGACTACAAAGGACGATTTACATCTTGCAAGAGATGTCGTAGGTCACAACTCCTACGAAGATCCAGGAAGATGGAATTTAATACAAATTAATATGATGCAAGTAACAGGAAAAAATATCTCTACGTACGTCTACGTCTACGTCTTGAATGATGCTTTCAGACGGCCTTTTAATTCTATAACGTTGCATGATTTTTACGTTTACGTCAAAGCGTAACGTATACTTTTGTGTCTTTGCTTTAAGTCTCTAATATCTAAATATTTATTACGCCGGTGTATGAGTTCAGTGTAACGTAAGCTGTGTTGGTGATCAGTCGTGCTTAAATTGTTCCAGACAAGTTAAGTTAAGTTTTAAATATTTTGTTGTTGTTATATACCTGTCTGAGGCTCTCGTCGTCGTCGTCGTCGTCAATGTCGAGATACGCAATTCTGCATTTAATAATTAGATTATATTACGCCGGTATCTGTGTTTAGTGTAACTTAAGCTGTGTTGGTGATCAGTTGTGCTTAAATTTGCCCAGCGCAAGGTGTGTGTGTGTGTTTAGAGTCTGTAAGTTTTTAAATATTTTATTCGAAATAATAATGTTTATATATTTCCGCACGCAGTAGCAATGTGTGTGTGACCTCCTTTAACCTTCTGCTTTCCTGATACCCCAGATCATAGATTTGTGCCCAAACGGCGCTGTGGCGTTTCGTCGGGGTGCTAATTTTGCTTCTGTCGTTTAGGCTCTTTGTGCTTTTGTGAGGTTATGTTGGTAGTCCTGTGTTGGGCCCCAGAGGCAGGTGTTAGGGGCTCTCATTCTGCTTTGTAGGTCTATGATTTGGAGCTTTGGTTTTGACAGCTGGGATTCCGAGGCTGGTATATAAAAATTTTCGTGATCTTGTAAAATGTCTGTTTCAGTTTCTATATATTCTGGAATTTCGGAGTATTAGGTATAGTCGGAATATTCAGGATATTCAGAATAATTAGGGTATTCCCGATTAGGAATATCATAAACACTAGATTGATTTTCTGAGCGTAAAGTTCTTCGAAATTAAATTTTCTCTGTTGCAGTTGGAGGGGTTTAAAATTTTTTGAAGGAGGTTTGAATGATCGCATGGTACCCGAGGTTTCTATAGGAAACGGTTTGTTTTGGGGAACTGGTGCATTTTGTGGTGCAAAAACATTATGAGAAGGTCTTTACATGAATGGTTTAAGATGTTGTGTTTGAAATGTGTTTGGCCAATTTGGTTTGGTATTAATTGGTTGTGAGAATTTTTATTGGGTTGGACCATGTAATGTGTTTGGAAAATGGCTATGTGTATAATAAACAGGCTGAGTTCTAATAAGGGTTTTTTTTATTTGTAATTTTGATTGGTTATTTTGGGAACTATGTGGTTGATTAATTTACGGATTATTGGACTTTATTAATGATTATGATAGTTTTCTTCGTCAGTGGTAAATTGTATAGCTTGTTCTAAGTTTGCAGGGATTTTACATCGTAATAAATGACTCATATTGGAATTTAGTTTAGTTAAATATTAGGGCATATTTAACTAAACTAAATTCCAGTGCTGAATTATTATACATTTCGATTTTTACGTTTTTCATTTCCCTAGTTAAGTCTGAACATTCTACTTTATTGAGACGTAGTCATCGCAGATCTACACAACGAACTGCGAATTGTAACAAAATTTGAATCATTTTGTTTCCTTGTATATGACAAGCAGTATATTTCCGGACGACAAAAAATCCGGATATTTTATCCCTGAATACCAGCAACCCATAATACTCCACCATATGATGTGTGGTCTACGTCTAAAGTGTTTCTGATGAAAAGGTAGGAAGCCGCAAACAGCCAAGAAATTAGATTTTTAACGAAAAATCGACAGTCGGTCTTCAGATAGGTACAAGCAAGTTTGAATTTTTACGCTTATTGAAAGCACATGTTCTTAAATTTTAATTTAATTTGAATCTTGAATTATTATCACGATGGTTAGTGATCGGTGTTCTGATATAATAGATTATTATCTGTAATAATCGCATTAATCGATATTGTACTATATTTTTGTTGTTGTCACGAGATATGTGATAATAAATTTATTTTACACGTGGTGTAAATTTTCTGCCGAATTTTTATTTTTGCAGAGTTGTTAAGACGCTGGCCTAATCTTCCACACGACTCTATAATCCTCGTACACCATCAGATTCCATGTGGAACGTCTTAGGACATCTTTGAGGTGGATTCACGAGGTTGGAACCGAACTTTGTATACGGGTGAGTACATTTAATTTTCTTAATAAATTGAATATGATTTAAGAAAATTGTACCCTGTATGCAAAAGTCGGTTCTCTCTGAAGAGCCTGGGTTGATTAGTGAGTTTGTATATATAACCATAGGGTTATTTTTTTATATACTATAGTTTTTGTCTGATAATTACAGAATCTATTATATCCAGGAATTTTATTTTTGATTACTTGCTGGTATGCTAGACCGTCTCACATTATTTTTTTTCAATTTCATTCTATTTCATTGTACTTGATATTGTTAATTTTGCATTTAAAATTAATATCTCTTTTAACCTTCCGCACACGCAAAAAATACTCGCGGCAAGTACAGGTTTGCTAAACCGGAACTTCAGTCTTCACATTTTTTAATCTATCTTAACAATGGTTACGATTAAACGTTAATAAATATAAAAAAGCAATATAAGGTTTCATGAATCGGATAGGGTAATAAAACGTATACAATATTAAAGTAAAATTATTTAAATGATCAGATATTAACATCCACATCCAATTAAAAAAAAAAATCGTGAAAACCACCAGTTTGATATCTTCATTCGTTTCGGAGTTATTGGCGAAAATCATAATTATTCGTTAAAACGTTAAGTGAAGATATAATTATTTTCAAGTTCATAGGTCCAGTTTGCGTTGAATTTCTCTTAATATTGTTTATGCCCGTGTCTCCCTTTACACTTCATCCAGGCTTAAGACTGATCCAAACCATGTGAACACAAAATTTGGAGCGTGTTTAAAGGCCAACGGGTGAAAAAAATAATAAAGATAACATTAACATCAACCGCAATAACATTTATACCATGAAAAACTTGATACACAAACAGTTTATAACTGTTCTGTAACTGTAACTGTATGACCTCCGTTTTACAAAATACAATTATTAATTTTTTCTAAAGAACGAGATACAGCAGTTGCAATTTCAGCACGTGCAATCGAAGTTACAGCATTTTCAATTCGCTCAATCATGTTGTCTCGTGTTGTTGGTCGCTGTTTATAAACAATTTCTTGTATTCTGCCCCATAAGTAAAAATCTAAGACAGTTAAATCCGGAAACCTGGGTGGCATTGGAAATAAACTACCCCTTTCAATCCAGCGATTTGGGTATTTAAAATTTAAAAAATCACGGATTCCTTGAGAGAAATGTGCCCGACAACTATCATGTTGATACCACAATGATCTTCTAACATTCAAAGGAACATCTTCTAAAAGGATAGGCAACTCATTTTCCAAAAAATCTAAATATGATTCGCCATTTAGATCCCCTTTAAAAGGATCGGTCTGATAATTCTATCTCCTAAAATACCACACCACACTGATGTTCCACCTATTCTGGTGATCCACTTCCCGCATCCAATGAGGATTCGTTTTTGACCAATAGTGCATATTGTGTAAATTATCTGCCACAATTAGTGAAATTGGCTTCATCAGTCCATAAAACTCGGGAGAGGAACTGGGGATTTTCATAGCACATATCTCTTAGCCTATCACCATTAAGTTTAATGAATGGTGATAATTGTATCTCATCAGAAACAATATTCATAGATCAAACATGGCTTCTTCGACTCCAGAATTATGTTACCAATGGAAAATTAATAATATAATAGTGATCAGGGGGGGGGTGCATGTGACGACAATTTAAATTAAAAATGTCAATCTGACAAAAAGTACTTCTACCGACGAAGAGTTGAGGATCAACTCGAAACGTATAGAAGAAAATTAGTTATGTTTAATTTTTTTTTTAATTTGATTATAATAACTATTTTATTTAGACATATTTTGGAATATGACATATAATATTACAGAATTTTGTATAAAACTGAAAACAACTGATAAAATTTAGTTAATATATCAAATATTATTTTATCACAGTAACAGTGGTAACAGATACAGTGGTTTTTTGGTGCAAACTTTAGAAGTTTGCCTTGATACTACACTTTAAATATTTAATTTGTATGCTTCTAGTTTTTTGCTTTTTGTTATTTTACAGGTGGTGTAATCCCAAAAGAAAATATGAATCATCATGAAAACGCACCACAAATAAGTTACAGACATTATTTATATTGTTATATTTGAAATTACGGAGGAAAATTGAAAAACTGCGATTATTTCAAATAACGCCCTCTAGCGAGGTTTGCAAAGATCAATATGATATTTTCTTATTTTAAACAAAGAAGATTCCTTTTTTAAACGAGACCTAGTTTACAAAATTCGGTTAAGCGAAAGTAAAGTTTTAGACATTTTAATCCTTAGATCTTCCCGCCTACCTCCTGCCCTTATATGACATATAGCAGTTACGTTCCCTTGCGGTACAGTTAGGAACTTTAATTTAAAACTATTTCCAGCAATTTCTGTTGGTCACTTTTCTCAGGAAAATATTTTCCCCGAAGCTCATCGACCATTAGTTCTTGATATATAGTACCTCGCCACCCTTAATGAAACACCCTGTATATGATTTTTTTACAATTTCATTAAAGGAACTACAGGGAAAAAGCTGTTCTATGTTAGACCGATAATGATTATCTAATTATCGTAATTTAAACAGATAATATTTTTGATGATATAAAAAATATATCACTTGGTTTTAACACTGATGCAGTTTTACACATAACACCAAAACACTATATTGCACTCGACGCGCGTTTTTCTAACCAAGTTGGCATCATCTCCAGATGATGCCATCTTCTGGAGATGATACTAACTTGGTTGGCGAAACGCTCGTCGAGTGAACTATAGTGTTTTGGTATTATGTGAAAAGCCACGCCAGTGTTATCTTCTCACCAAAGGTTCCAACCCCTTTTAAGATCCCTTGGTTTGATACTTCCAATCATAAAGAACAAAATATCCACGGTATACCTAAAAATCAATCTCTTATCGGCAAAATGAAAGATGAATATGCTGGTACTCGTAATAATAGCTTTTTATGATACTGGAGCAAAAGCTTACTGTGTTGAATTACATGTTGCTGTGTTGAATTACATGAAGGCAAAATTAGAAAAGCTAAGGGAATTTCAAAACATGTAATTAAGATCAATTTACAAATTCTAGATTATAAATACATGGTAGAGAATGGTGGAACTGTCTATAAAAAAATGTATATGTTCAGATCTCATTTACACACACACACCTTCTCAAGATCACAATAGGTATGTTATCCCTGGATTAACACAATCCTTAGCTTGGGGTCCCCAGCCCCAAGTGGCCGTAGTCCAATGAAGAGGCCGTCGGCCCAGAAGGACCCAGCGGCCATGGAGGTGGAGGAGGCAGCTGCGGAGACCCAGCCTACGTTTGAACTTCCTCCCACAGTTAGGACAACAAATAACGGTCCTGCAGGTGAATCTCCATCACGCTTAGGCCGCTCGGTCATTTTGTGTAGAAGATTCGAAAAAGAAGGCATAGACGTGGCACTCCTGCTAGAACTCTGGCTTGTTAACGGAAAGCCCACAGGACTGAAGCCGATACAAGGTAAGTTAGGATGCGATACACAGGCTATGAGACCAAGGGCATGTATTGTATGTTGTAGCAGAGTTAGCTGTACATTAATCCCAGATCTTTGTTCTAATGATTTTGTTACAGCTACCCTATCCACACAGATGGAAGAAGGAAGGAAGAGTTGGGTTATATGCTCCGCCTACATCCCAGGTGAAGATATCCCTGGCGCTCCAGCATTACTAGGCGACATAGTGGCCCACTATGAGGAAAGATACGTATAGCTCATTGTCAGTTGTGTATAGCTCATTGTGATGCCCAGTACATGGCATGGGGAAGCACCGACATAAATGCAAGAGGTGAGTCTTTATTACAATTCACTTTATCAGTAGGGTTACACATTGCCAACTTAGGCAATGAACCCACATTTATCGCCTCAATACGCAGGGAGGTCCAAGGACCTCCTATCCTTATCGTTATCCTTTGTATAACGTTAGGTCAAGACCTAACGTTATACAAAGACATTGTAAGTGATGACATTAACAGCTGGCAAGTGTCAGAAGAACCGTCTGGCTCCAACCATAGGCAAATACGGTTTGATATACTAACACCACATCTGGGGACCGCCAAGTTCAGAATCGAAGTTACTGAAGGGGTTGAAAACACGAAGTCTCTCAGCAGGTCATTGCAGGCAGGAACGGCGGATGGGGTAAGTAGGTACACAACACCGTTATCACGCCACTTCAAGGTCACCATGCTCCGGATGGCATGTATCCACCAGCAGCGACCGTCAGCAGCTAACTTCAGGATAGAATCTCAGGTTAACCTCACTATAGGGGGATGTTGATGCGGTCTTCGGCTAAAGAGGGTGATCTTCAGCATGGGGGACAGTGACCAGAGGCTGTAGTTCAGAGTTCTGCCACCAGGATATTATAGGGGGCGCTGTTTAGGGGAGGTGGGGTGCAAAGGGGTTGTGGTACGTGGGGATGATCTTCAGCATGGTCGACAGTGACCAGAAGGTGTAGTTCCGAGTTCTGCCGCCCGGAAATTATAGGCGGCGCTGGTGTGCGGATGATTTATTACCTTATCCGATAGTCGGTGAAATTCCATGAAATTAGTCTAATAAAACTGTCAATTAAATGTTAACAACGAGTGATTTATTATTGTCGGATATTTTTCTTAGAACCCTGACCATGAACATAAGCTGAGTCAGCAAGTTGAGATATGTCTGTATAACTCATCGAGAGAGTCACGTGATTTACAGCTCGAGGTTAGATTACATCATGACAATAGCAGTATTTTGTTTTTAAAAGTGGCATTCGATGTCTGGATTTGATTATAATATTTCATAAGTATATAAAGATGCGCGGCATGTGTATTTATATATTGTAACTAAGAAATACGTATTTAACTATATAATTTCGTATGCTTTATCACACACCGGCACCTACCGACGTGTTTTAACAGGTTTATTCTCGCATTGGAACAAATATGTAGTACCGTATTACTCATTTAAAACGCATTTCCTTCTATTGAATTTAACTTGGATATAATAATATTGGTTTGCATCATATTCTAATAATTAATACATAAATATCGGCATATTAAATTACCGGAACTGATAAAATACCATGTTTGTTTTATAAATAAATATAATCTAATTTCTGTTGATTATGCATTATCCTCATTCAATATTATCCACCGAGATAAACGTACGTTTTGTTGTATCAAATATCATATATTAATTTAGTATAGTATAAATAACTTATTAGATACAGAGCGATTTAATTTACGTGGTATTTCATAAGTAGATATTATTATTTCTGTTGCAAAGAAATGAACAATTTAAATTGATTCATGCAGATATTTCAAGAGCAGACATGACAAATTATTGTTTACATTACTCGGTTCCTCAGTTTTAGGTATCGTAATCTTTGTAAGCAATAATAAATCTGTCAGTTAATACTAACAAATGACTATTGTAGTTTGACGCCTAAGATAACATTAATTTTAATGTCATAGTAGAAACTGCATTAAGCTGTCATCTGTAGTAGGTAGACAGTAGAATGTAATGGTGAAAGGGATCTGTAATGTGGTTGGAGACGCTATCTGTAGGTGGTAGATCGTAATCAACTTAGTAATAGAGGGAAATTTGAAGACTAAATTTGATTTATCCGGTTGGTAGCAGAAATAGGATGTTGGTAACAGCGTACCTAACCAATCAGAGTACATCATAAAACTGCGCGAAATTCAAATATTAGTATACAGGGTGTATCAAATTAAAAGCTATATAGGGTGAATCATCTTAAGGAAAAAACCAACAGTGTTTATAGAGGTCTTTAGGTAGATGAGGCATGAGCCAGACACTTAGAACCATGAGTTGGTATGGAACAGAAAACAGGTTTAATAGCAACTAAATGAAAACATGGGTTAGTATAGAATGTGTTAAATGATTGAAACAGTCCACAATAATTGTGTAGTGCCCCTTCCCCGTACAAGACAGAGTAGCCTCTGATTATGCGAGACGGATATAGTACGGTGGAGAGTAGAGGGGGTGGTGACTTCATAATGGAATATGTATTATTAAATATAAGCGATATTAACAGATAAAATACATGTGAATAATCTAAAGACATAAATTTTATATCAAAATAATTATTATGGGATCAAGCGTCCGGCTGCTGGCTGGGGATAATTTCATAAAGAAAAATATATATTGTTTTTAAATAGCACATATCATTAAGAGAATAAAGACGATTGATCATTAAAAATATTAATAATCCTTCTGTACGAGGTTGTAAGGTAGTATTTCTGAATTAAAGATGCAGGTAATTTATAGTATTAAAAATAAACAAAAAATTCTATTGGACCTAATATTGATTATTGATATGGGAGATTATGTATGTTGTGGGATAAATCATTATAGGTTGTTATGGATATCAAACTGTACATTTTAATAATGGTATCATCTTGAGATACTTCAAGTTGTTGGTAATACATATATCCAGAAACTTTAGCTACGGAGATGATGTTAAGATGTGGGGATGTTGGAGCTGGGTGTTGCTCGCTCAAAAATCAAGATGGTGGCTAGCTGTTATGTATTAATAAATAATTAAAAATATTAATTATCAATTAAGAATATTAAGTATGATCTGAAGGTATCTGCTTCTCGAGGGAGAGTTAGAGGGATGATGGTATAATATCTGAATTATTGTAATAATTATAGCGGCACCTAATTTACAGAAAAATAACCTACGTTCCATGGATATGTAAAAAATAAAATTTAAAGGTTACCATTGACTATTTATCATCTTAGACATATGCATTGAGATTAATCTTAAACAGCGTTATGGTTCTTTGTACTAAAAAGCGCTATCACTTCCAGTCACCTTGTGTGTCGGTGAGATGTAATTTGGAACACTTGTTAGATGTAATCTGTTTGGTGGATACGTTTGGTTGATATGCTTGGTGGATACGCTTTCAGAATACGCTTAGAGGATAATTATTGATGGGTCTCAAAGAATGTAGTGCAATCGATATTGTCTCATTGACTAACATAATCTTAAAAGTTAACATGTATTCATGTCAAGTGTGTGAAAAAGTATTTTTCTGGTCTAGCGGCTTAAGGCGTCATAATAATAATGTTCATTCAAATAAATCATATGTGTGATTTTTGTGGGAAAATGTTTAAAAGACATTATATATTAAAGAAACATATAATTAGAAAACATAAATCTGAACTTCCATCTAAGGAACTCGATCAAAAATACAGTGACGTATCAAGCAAACCCAAGTTGAATGCCTAGAGCTACAAGAACAGACAATAGAAAAACCATTTGCACCTATTCCAATACTTCTGGTATGATACAAACGAACTTGTAAATAGGCTAAGGCTTTTAATAGTTTCTCAAGAGGCTGGAGATACTACTCGTAGTAATGAAATCAACTTAATTATACAGGAACTTATAACTACGAAGATAATCGAGCCTCGTGACTAATTGTTAATCCATACACTGTTTAATAATTATTTTAATTTTGAATGTATGCTTATTTTTTATATATTCAATAAACGAAGTTATGCTGAATACAGCGTTTCATTTCATGATTGTGAAGTGGGAGAGAGCTGAGGAGCTGGCTAGCTTCAGTCACTTACTATTTGACAGTATATAACAACCACTCAAACCGGTATCTGAGAACCGCTCGGACCGGTATCTGAGAACCGCCCCAACCGCTCGAACCAGTATCTGAGAACCGCTCGAAGACACGAACCGCGTGGACCGGTTCGAGCGGTTGGAGAGAAGGAGGGATATTTGAAATTAGTAGAATCGAGGAATGGATTTATACAGATTAAACTTTATTAAAAACAATCTACACCTCGTTATCCCTGTTTACCCTTATCGAGGCTATGTACGGGCTTCAAGATTATGTATGACGTAATCATTGGCAGATATTGCAAAATATTATGTAATTTTATATGGTTGAGTTCGAGGGTATGTACAGGTTTCGAGATTTTGTATGGCGTAATCATTGAACGGGCCCGTTAGGTCAGATTAGATCTTTCACGTTACGTATTTGCGGACATGACCTTAACGTCCAAATTGAATATTGAATATATGAAAAATAAGCATACATTTAAAAATTAAAATTATTATTAAACAGTGTATGTATTTAACAATTAGTCACGAGGCTCGATTATTTTCGTAGTTACAAGTTCCTGTATAATTAAGTTGATTTCATTACTACGAGTAGTATTTCCAGCCTCTTGAGAAACTATTAAAAGCCTTAGCCGATTTCCAAGTTCGTTTGTATCATCCCAGATGAATTGGAATAGGTGCAAATGGTTTTTCTATTGTCTGTTCTTGTAGCTCTAGGCATTCAACTTGGGTTTGCTTGATACATCACTGATTTTTTATCGAGTTCCTTAGATGGAAGTTCAGATTTATGTTTTCTAATTATATGTTTCTTTAATATATAATGTCTTTTAAACATTTTCCCACAAAAATCACACATATGATTTATTTGAATGAACATTATTAATTATTATGACGCCTTAAGCCGCTAGACAAGGAAAATACTTTTTCACACACTTGACATGAATACATGTTAACTTTTAAGATTATTTTAGTCAATGAGACAATATCGATTGCACTACATTCTTTTAGACCCATCAATGATTATCCTCTAAGCGTATTCTGAAAGCGTATCCACCAAGCATATCAACCAAACGTATCCACTAAACAGATTACATCTAACAAGTGTTCCAAATTACATCTCACCGACACACAAGGTGACTGGAAGTGATAGCGCTTTTTAGTACAAAGAACCATAACGCTGTTTAAGATTAATATCAATGCATATGTCTAAGATGACAAATAGTCAATGGTAACCTTTAAATTTTATTTTTTACATATCCATGGAACGTAGGTTATTTTTCTGTAAATTAGGTGCCGCTATAATTATTACAATAATTCAGATATTATACCATCATCCCTCTAACTCTCCCTTGAGAAGCAGATACCTTCAGATCACACTTAATATTCTTAATTGATAATTAATATTTTTAATTAATTATTAATCCATAACAGCTAGCCACCATCTTGATTTTTGAGCGAGCAACACCCAGTTCCAACATCCCCACATATTAGCATCATCTCCGTAGCTAAAGTTTCTGGATATATGTATTACCAACAACTTGAAGCATCTCAAGATGATACCATTATTAAAATGTACAGTTTGATATCCATAACAACCTATAATGATTTATCCCACAACATACATAATTTCCCATATCAATAATCAATATTAGGTCCAATAGAATTTTTTGTTTATTTTTAATACTATAAATTACCTTCATCTCTAATTCAGAAATACTACCTTACAACCTCGTACAGAACGATTATTAATATTTTTAATGATCAATCGTCTTTATTCTCTTAATGATATGTGCTATTTAAAAACAATATATATTTTTCTTTATGAAATTACCCCAGCCAGCAGCCGCACGCTTGATCCCATAGTAATTATTTTGATATAAAATTTATGTCTTTAGATTATTCACATGTATTTAATCTCTTAATATCGCTTATATTTAATAATACATATTCCATTATGAAGTCACCACCCCCTCTACTCTCCACCATACTATATCCATCTCGCATAATCACGAGGCTACTCTGTCTTGTATGGGGAGGGGCACTACACAATTATTGTGGACTGTTTCAATCATTTAACACATTCTATACTAACTTCATTTAGTTGTTATTAAACCTGTTTTCTGTTCCATACCAACTCATGGTTCGAAGTGTCTGGCTCATGCCTCATCTACCTAAAGACTTCTATAAACACTGCTGGTTTTTTCCTTAAGATGATTCACCCTGTATAGCTTTTAATTTGATACACCCTGTATACTAATATTTGAATTTCGCGCAGTTTGATGATGTACTCTGATTGGTTAGGTACGCTGTTACCAACATCCTATTTCTGCTACCAACCGGATAAATCAAATTTAGTTTTCAAATTTCCCTCTATTACTAAGTTGATTACGTTCTACAGTTACAGATAGCGTCTCCAACCACATTACAGATCCCTTTCACCATTACATTCTACTGTCTACATACAGATGACAGCTTAATGCAGTTTCTACAACGACATTAAAATTAATGTTATCTTAGGCGTCAAACTACAATAGTCATTTGTTAGTATTAACTCACAGATTTATTATTGCTTACACAGGTGTTTCTGTTTCATACCTGTTTGCAAATACCTGTTTTTTGTTCCATACCTGTTTGAAAAATACCTGTTTTCTGTTCCATACCAGCTCATTGTTCTAAGTGTCTGGCTCATGCCTCATCTACCGAAAGACCTCTATAAACACTGCTGGTTTTTTCCTTAAGATGGTTCACCCTGTATAGCTTTTAATTTGATACACCCTGTATACTAATTGAATTTCGCGCAGTTTGATGATGTACTCTGATTGGTTAGGTACATACTCGGAATAATATAAGCTATGGAACACGTGACTACTCCCCAGAATCCGAAACTAGCAGCGTCTTAGATTTGTTTAATTATAATTTATACCAATCATATTTATTTATCATATTTGCTCCCACTGTGGTGATGTCATTTAATCTCGAGATTGTGTAGCCTCGAGTCTAAACCTGTTGAACCTGTGAATGTACGTGGGAAGGAAGCGGTGTCTAGCCGTTTTTAAATTCATATATAAAGAAATATTTTATTATATAAACAAAATTTCTTTTATACCATGCCGCTATTCCTGGAATCAAAATATCTAAAGATTACAATACCTAAAACTGAGGAACCGAGTAATGTAAACTATAATTTGTCATGTCTGCTCTTGAAGTGCCTGCATGAATCAATTTAAATTGTTCATTTCTTTGCAACACAAATAATAATATCTACTTATGAAATACCACGTAAATTAAATCGCTCTGTATGTAATAAGTTATTTATACTATACTAAATTCATATGTGATATTTGATAAAACAAAACGTACGTTTATCTCGGTGGATAAGATTGAATGAAGATAATGCATAATCGACAGAAATTAGATTATATTTATTTATAAAACAAACATGGTATTTTATCAGTTCGGGTAATTTAATATGCCGATATTTATGTATTAATTTTTAGAATATGATGTAAACCAATATTATTATATCCAAGTTAAATTCAACAGAAGGAAATGCGTTTTAAATGAGTAAAGGGTCCCCCAAACCAACGCGGATAATCGCAGCACCTGCGGAAGTTCGCACCGGTTGCAATTCGCATCATATTGTTTCCATTGCGTTAAATATGCAAGTTCAGACCAACACGATTTTTTTCGTTTAGACTACGAATTGTCTGCGTTTATTTCGTACGGAGTTTTTGTTCGCAATTGGCTGCGTTTTTTATCGGATCCGTAGTAGTTTCGCAGTGTCTTAAATAGGAAAATAATTAATAAAATGGAAAAATCATTGAATTAGTGCGAAAGTATCCTATATTATACCTTTCTTATGACGATTACAAAAATATTCGATAAAAGTAACAAAAATATAACATCGATTTTCGTCTTTTCGTTATTTGCTTCATGAATGTACGAAATATCGTGAACCCATTTTCTTTTCTTCCTAAGGTTAGATACATAATATGATCAACACATTTACTTTTAAAAAATAATAACAAAGTCTACATATAATTAGAATATATGTAGACTTTGACAATAATTTTACCTTAAATTATATTCTTCCAATGCAAGCAACACAAGTGCTTCTTCTTCATCCGATGATGTATACATATTTTGTGTATGATAGATACACGATGATAGTATGTAATTGTTTTTAGTTAGCAATCAGCCTTTTAGATATTGAAAATATCGCATATGATGCGATTACATTCGCTTTGGTATGAGGTTTTCTACGGATTCCGCCACTAATTTCGCTGCGAACTTTCCGCCACGAATCCGTTGCGAATAATTCGCGTTGGTTTGGGGGAGCCTTAATACGGTACTACATATTTGCTCCAATGCGAGAATAAACCTGTTAAAACACGTCGGTAGGTGCCGGTGTGTGATAAAGCATAGGAAATCATATAGTTAAATACATATTTCGTAGTTACAATATATAAATACACACCCCGCGCATCTTTATATACTTATAATAAAATATTATAATCAAATACAGACATGGAATGCCACTTTTAAAAACAAAATACTGCTATTGTCATGATGTAATCTAACCTCGAGCTGTGAATCACGTGACTCTCTCGGTGAGTTATACAGACATATCTCAACTTGCTTACTCAGCTTATGTTCATGATCAGGGTTCTAGGAAAAATCTCCGACATTAATAAATCACTCGTTGTTAACATTTAATTGACAGTTTTATTAGACTAATTTCATGGAATTTCACCGACTATCGAATAAGGTAATAAATCATCCGCACACCAGCGCCGCCTATAATTTCCGGGCGGCAGAACTCGAAACTACACCTTCTGGTCACTGTCGACCACGCTGAAGATCATCCCCACGTACCACAACCCCCTTGCACCCCACCTCCCCTAAACAGCGCCCCCTATAATATCCTGGTGGCAGAACTCTGAACTACAGCCTCTGGTCACTGTCCCCCATGCTGAAGATCACCCTCTTTAGCCGAAGACCGCATCAACATCCCCCTATAGTGAGGTTAACCTGAGATTCTATCCTGAAGTTAGTTGCTGATGGTCGCTGCTGATGGATACATGCCATCCGGAGCTTGGTGACCTTGAAGTGGCGTGATAGCGGTGTTGTGTACCTACTAGGATAGGATATGGTAGGTCTCGAGGTGGCAGTAGAACAGATTGGCGAGGCCATAATAACCGCCTATCAGGAAAACTGCCCTGAGAGAACAAGGAATAACCGAGGGAAGAAGATCTGGTGGAATGGGCACCTTGAAGGCCTAAGGGCCCAGGTAAGAAGGTTGTCTAATAGAGTAAAATCCAAGCAACATAGGGATTGGGCTGCTTATAAAACAAAACTGACGCAGTATAAGATAGCAATCCGTAAGGCTAAGAGGGACTCCTGGAGGAGGTTCTGCGAGGAGGTCGAGGATGACCCAGCAGCCTCAAGAATCCACAGAGTCCTGGCCAAGGGTGGTGAGACTGCAAACGAAGTAGGCCTCATCAAGAAAGATGACGCGACCTATACACGAACAGTAACCGAAAGTATGGAGGTGCTCATGGAGGCACACTTTCCGGGCTCACTAAAACCGTCGGGCTCGGCAGACGCTCGGACTTTGCAGCCAACGACAGTAAGGCCCAGCTGCGAGGACTGGAAATTATCCGCCGAAATAACAAGTACTGACCGGATCAGATTCAATAAGTTGCATCCCTTCAAATCGCCTGGAATGGATGGAATCTATCCAGTCCTCTTTCAGAAGGGAAAAGAGGTATTATAATACCACATCTATGCAGGATATTCAGAGCCTGCTTGGCCTGGAGATTCATACCCGCCACATGGCAGAAGGTCAAGGTCATCTACCTACCAAAAGTAGGGAAAACTTCATACCTAACGCCCAAGTCCTACAGGCCGTTAAGCCTATCCCCCTGCTTAAAAAGCTGGAAATATTATTGAATAGTGAGAGATAAATATTAAGAGAAAAGGTCACTAATATCAACTCTTGGAGGGTCCACCATTAAGGCGCAAACGGTCATGGGCTGTCCGCAGAGGGGGAAGTATCCCCACTTCTGTGGTCGGCCTTGTGAACGAACTCCTCAGAGAACACCAAGAGGGTGTGTACTGCTTGGGATACGCTGACGACATGGTATTAGTGGTCAGAGGAAAATATGTGAATACAATATTGGAGCGCTCACAAGAGCCATCAATATTGTCGACAGGTGGTGCAGAAGGGAGAACCTTGCAATAAACGCCCAAAAAACTACGGCGGTAATGTTTACCCGCAAGAGAACCTTAGGAAAAACTAGGCCACTAGTTCTAAATGGGGCAGACATTCCATTTGCCATTGAGGCGAAATATCTAGGAATCATCTTTGACCGGAAAATAACATGGAATGCTCGCAAGTATACAAAAAAAACACTCAGAAATCAATGGCTGCTTTTGGTAGGTGCAGAAGAATGGGTGGGAAAAATTGGGGCTTGAAACATAAAATGACTATGGCTACACTAAGGTTGTAAGACCGATGTTAACCTATGGGTCAGTAGTATTGTGGACAAAGACCACTCAGGCTAGCGCGTCGTGGGTCCTTAGTGGCGTACAAAGGCTTGCCTGCCTGTGCGTCACTGGAGCGTTGAGGCCGCTTCTACGGCTGCAATGGAGGTACTATTGGATCTGCCACCACTACATATACACATTCAAGAGGCGGCCCGGTCGGTAATGCACAGACTTATGCGAGGCCAGACACCGATTACATTGCGGCACGGGATGGAGCATCACAGGTTTTACTCAGAATTGAAGGGAGATCCTGTTTTAAGAATTGCCACTGACATAATGGTCCCTAAGTATAGCTTCCAAAGGAACTTTGTAATCAAAATACTAGATATGGAAGACTGGAACAATGTTCCCCCAATGGCCTCAATGACCAACAGCTCAAATGGTCTGGTATACAGACGGTTCCAAGACAGAACAGGGAGGTGGAGCAGGGATTTAATGGACAAGGCCAATAACCAAAATCTCAATAAGTCTAGGCAAATGTGTCTCCTATACACAAGACTAAAATATAACATGTTTCATACTATTATAGCTTAGTTATTTTACAGTTTCTCTGTTAGATTCTACAAATTTTTCTAACATCTAACGTTACACTACTGAGATTTATAAGCACATACACACTTTAGTTTTCTTTCTGAAAAAATGAATGGTCTATTAAATAAATTAATCATAGGTTTTCACCAGACAAGATGTTGCCAAACTTCAAAAGAAAAGTTTACTAGGAAAAGTTATTATTTTCAGTATTAGTGATTATTACATTTTCTACATTTTCCCTTAATTTATATAATCAGAGTAACACTGAGAGTATAATGAGAGGCAGAGTAATGCTGCCTAGTTATATAAGATATAATATTGTTATATTCGCTATAATATTGATCTAAGCTATTTGTCAGAGTAAATGGTCTGTCGACAGATAACAACCTCCTTCACAGGAACCATTGAGCAATAACTTCTTATTGTTTATGACATATTTCATGTAAAAAATTAAGAGTGAAGATCAACAGTCAAAACTTCTTTGACTGGTACGTTCCTAGAAAGGCAAAGCATAGCTTATTTATGAAGTTGTACACGAAGAACATGCACAGCTAGAAAACAAAATTTAGTAGTATTATGAGTTCACAACAGTTGGGAACTAGTATAAAATTAATAAATTGTGCTCAATAAATATGTATAACAGGGTCCGATCTGACTATTTTATATTAGATAAATATACTATTCCCATGCCTGGTAACACCTAGATTGATCCTACAAAATACTAATTAAATTCGTAATTCTTATCCATATCTCTTGGAGCTAGGCTGACCTGCTGAGCTTGAACCCGTTGGGTTCAAACCCTGATGGTTTTAAAACAATTTTTCAATGCCACAAAATATTCTGAAATCTTTCAAATAATTTAGAAAACATAGTTTGAAAAATAATCAGTCCGTATATTAAAGTAAAATGAATAAGATGGAAAAGATTAAAACCCACCTGACACTTTGGATACAGTTCTTCTGAGGCACGCTCCACTTTCCAACCCAGTAATGGAGGAATACATATAAGAGCTGACAACAACCAAACTGATCCGATCATAACAATTGCACGAATTGGTGTACGCTTCTTTAAGTATTCGACGGCTTGAGTTATGCTCCAATATCGATCCAATGATATAAGACATAAATTCATTATTGAAGCTGTGCTGAGAAGAACATCCATTGCAGAATGTACATCACACCTGTTAATATATTTCTGATTAATACATAGTACCTTATTTTCTCTAGAACCAGCTTATTTATCATTAGTGGTAGATTGCAGTTCATAATATTTACAATAATTCTGTGAAACACCTAATCGATATTATAAACTATTATTAAAAAAAAATACTGAATAAATGAAAAAGTATTAGTGCTGCTAATGATTTAACATTTTTTCGACATATTAAGAAATCCTGGTGAGCGGTTGTGGCAAAAGTGTGTAATGGGTATCTATTTCTTATTTAGATACTATATGGTTCATACCTGAACCATACAGTTTAACTATCCGGTATTTTCCCGTACAGTTCTGTTTAAAGAAATAATAAAGTTAAATACTCTGTTTTTTGACGGATCAGTTTGGTTTTTGAAAAATATGTTTGCCTAATAAAGAAATCTCATACTAAAAAGTAGATTAACAATATATAATTAAACACATCACTCAAAAACGTTTACGTTTAAAAAAATTTTCCGTTTTCGTTATCAAAACTTTATGTGTGACTGACTTACAGAAAAGTATGACAGTTTGTAATGAATTTATTTTGTTTATCTACTTCCATGAGCATATTAGATATTAATCGATTTTCATTCTATTTTGACTTACCTCGTCTTTTAAAACTGATAACCAACAGTTATCAAAATTTATAGAAATATTGGATACAAATTTGTCTTCATTTAATAAAGTTGTCGCGGATTCTTTAAGTTTTCTTTTTATATTGTTTTGTTCTTTCTCTAAAATTTTAACTGATACCCACTGTACCCTATGGTCATTTTTCCAAGAATCTTCACAAATTTTTGACTTCAAATTCTCTTCTTTTAATATAATCTTTGTGTTCTCCGATCCGAACATTTAGAGGTCTTGATGTTTAACCCACATAATGTTTGTTACACTCACATGGTACACTGTAAATGCAGTATTTTGTAAATTATTTGTAAATAATAATTGTTAATAATAATAATAATAATTGTTAATAATAATTGTTACTTATATTCAACTTTGTAAATTATTTTTTGGCAAATATTATTTGATAGCTGTTGGTTTACAGTTTTAAAAGACGAGATAAGTCAAAATAGAATGAAAATCGACTAATATCTAATATGCCCATGGAAGTAGATAAACAAAATAAATTAATTACAAACTGTCATACATTTCTGTAAGTCAGTCATAGTCACACATAAAGTTTTGATAACGAAAACGGAAAAATTAACGTTTTTGAGTGAATGTTATATATTGTTAATCTGCTTTTTAGTGCGATATTTCTTTATAAGGCAAACATATTTTTCAAAAAACCAACCTTTGACTGATCCGTCGGCGCAGAGGTTGATTGTTAATTTTTTGTATTTTTCAGTGGTAGAATAATACCCAAATAAATAAGAGTAATTAAACAATGCCACAAATAAATACTTTCATACATTAACTGTGTTTTGTGTTGCTATCTCCCGACAAATTCATTACTTTAGAAACAACTTCTCTACGAAAGCACGGAATCAGATTATTCATTTGATATCTGGCATCAAATAAATATAAGTAGTACTGTACTTTTATGAAATTTTAAGTTTAACTCCATCTACTTGTGTATTTAACACTATATAGTTGGAATCATATAGATGTCAGAGGCAAAAGCATGACTTGGTTAGGAAGTTACACGGTATTTATGCAATCTTTAAAATGAAAATTATAAAACTTCTATTATATAAATATAATCCGATTCGTATTCGAGTATGTATGGGGATACATTTCGGACTCTAAAGTATCTGAAAATTAGATTAATTAAAAAAAATCAGGTAGATAAATATTTGCAATCCTATAGATATCTTTTTGATCTTTATACTGATACGGGCTATATTATTTTACCTCTCTACCTCACTCGCTCGCTGTCAACTTTCATTGAAACTACCTCGTCGAGTATTAACTAATATTCATTTAAAATACGCGAAAACGTTGGATATACCACATTTTCGAGGTGTTTTCATGAATGATAATATACCTTTAAAAATAAGAAAAACTAATGTTAAATAATTAATTTAGATAACTCATCCGCATCGGCTGTACTCATTGAACAGCGTATGTAAAGAAAAGTGGTAAGTAATATGGCATTATATATATATATATATATATATATATATATATATATATATATATATATATATATATATATATACAGGGCGCCCTATTTCTTGACCCGTTGCATGGGTAACTTTTTTATTAGTAGAAATACAAAAACGCTTAAATGAGCAAATTAGTGCAGTTTCGTATTAGTAATTCTACGGTAAGGCGAAAAATTATATACGGGGGAAGGTTGAAAAGTTATTGACAAAAAACGAAAAATCCAACTTTTCTATTATCCCTCGTAGCTCGTTCATTTGAAGAGTTAGAGAAAAATGCTTCACATGTTTTTTGCAGTATTTATCATGTAAAATGACATGCACTTGCTACTTTTTATATATCTCTTAAAATGGTTGAGAATCACAGTAAAATATATTTTTTTTAAATGTAATGGATAGGTGACTGTGACATTAACCGAAAGTCCCCTTTTTTCTCTTTCAGATGATATAACATAGTCCATATTTTATCCTTACAAAAGTAATAATAATCGTTGCTTTAAAGAAAGTTTATTGTCACATCAAGAATGCTATGGATTATGGAACAAAAGAATGTTTTGAGAACAGAAATTATTAATTAATTAATTATATTGAAGTAAATGTTCGAAATGACCACCATCCTGTTGGATACATAGTAAGCAACGTTTCTGGATACTTCTTAAAACATTATTTATTGTATGTCCATGTATGCTTCTAAGTGCATCTTGAATCCTGACTTTTAGATCCTCTATATCTAGAGGAGCTGTCACATAAACTTTATCTTTCAATAACCCCCAAAGAAAGAAATCTAAGGGGGTCAAATCAGGTGTTCGCGCTGGCCAGTCGATATCCATTCTATTTCCTATAACATTATCAAACTGTTCATGTAAATATTGTTTTACCTCGCGGGAATTATGCGCAGGTGCTCCATCGTGTTGGAAGTATTTAAGATTTCTAAAAATATGAAGTGGTAATTCATTTAGATATTCCTCTGTTAGAGTATTCCTTAGAAAATGAAGGTAATTATTCGCATTCAAATTATCTTCGTAAAAATATGGGCCAATAATTTTGCCACAAAAAATTCCACACCACACATTTATCCCAAATTGACGTTGATTTCTTCTTTCAGAAACAAGATGTGGATTTTCTCGGCACCACATTATGTTATTATGGCGGTTAAAAATACCATTGTTGGTAAATCTACTTTCATCACTGAATAAAATCTTTTTCCAGAAGTCTAGATCCTCTTCACATTTTGAAATGTACCATCGACAAAATGTCATCCTTCTTTGATTATCAGCTGGATATAAAGTATTGCATATGGAATAATGATAAGGCTTTAAATTGTTACCTTTTAAAATAGCTCTTACAGTTTCCTTGGAAGTGTTGCAGTGATGTGCAATTTCTGCAGTTGAAGAATCAGGTTTAAAATTTACATAAGCCAAAACATTTATTTCAGTGTCTTCATTGAAGTTTCTTTCATCCTTAGGCTTTGAAAAGAACCGTATAATCGTATATTATTTTCCAGCTGTCTAAATATTCTATGATGGGGTTGTCTTCGTTGCATGTAAGTTTCAAAATAAAGATTCGCTGCAGCTTGTGCATCTCGATTTTGGTTATAATAACAAAATAGCATATCATTTTTCTCTTCGTTGGTGTACATATTTGCAACACTATTATTTTGTATGCAGTATTAATAATAAACAATAAACTACTTAACAAAAACTAAAAATGTCACTTATGATCTGTCAATAATTAAATGCCAACTAGACGTTTTTAAAAATATCAGGAATCTTATTTTTTGTTTTATTTCCATAGCATTCTTGATGTGACAATAAACTTTCTTTAAAAACAACGATTATTATTACTTTTGTAAGGATAAAATATGGACTATGTTATATCATCTGAAAGAGAAAAAAGGGGACTTTCGGTTAATGTCACAGCCACCTATCCATTACATTTAAAAAAAAATATATTTTACTGTGATTCTCAACCATTTTAAGAGATATATAAAAAGTAGCAAGTGCACGTCATTTTACATGAAAAATACTGCAAAAAACATGTGAAGCATTTTTCTCTAACTCTTCAAATGAACGAGCTACGAGGGATAATAGAAAAGTTGGATTTTTCGTTTTTTGTCAATAACTTTTCAACCTTCCCCCGAAAAATTATATTTCGCCTTACCGTAGAATTACTAATACGAAACTGCACTAATTTGCTCATTTAAGCGTTTTTGTATCTCTACTAATAAAAAAGTTACCCATGCAACGGGTCAAGAAATAGGGCGCCCTGTATATATACTTATAATAGGTATGTTGTTGAGCCCGCGAGACGGACGGGTCTCTGTTGCACCCGGGCTTAATTACAGAGTTAAAGGAGTATATACTGTGACCATTAACCCTTATTTTAACTATAAATCAAGGCATTATTAGAGGGGTAACTTAGTTGCTTAATTTAAAATTTTATGTAATAACAGGACGTTGTAAAGCCCAAAGATATAAACGTTAGTTTGTGTAGCCCGGGTATATATTTTTATAAGTCTTACGGTTCTTATGTAGCCCGGCAGTGTTGCCATATTTTTGTGCCCGTTTAAATACCATTATCGATATTAACTTGACCTGAAAAGCAAATTGATGAATTGATAAAAATTGTATCTGTCTGTGGAAGATGCTCAAGGAGGCAAGTGATGTGTTTTTCTGATTAAATCTTTGTAAGTCGAGGTAAGAAGCTTGTAAACTTTGCAAAGGGAAAAGTTAAATTATTTTTCTTTTGTGTCTTTTACATAATAGCTGTATAGCTGTCAATGTGATGTCAAAATGATTTTTCCATATGTGTATTTTAATATACTGGATGTCACAAAATACTGGCTTATGCATATAACGTTTTTATTTCGCGACTTGTCAACGCAAATGATTCCGTGTTTTTTAAATAGAGTAGGTACCCGTAATATTCTTGGACATTTCAATTCAGGACTTTAACAAACTTACATAAAATTTAAACTCGTGTAATAGTTATCTATAATCCCGAAAATCACAAAAGGATAGTAGTATTAAAAAACGAGATAATACCAACACATGGAGCACTAACGAACCAATATTTTTATGTAGGTACCAAATATTTGAAATAAAATTTGTACAATATTTAGGTATTTAATATTTTTCAAAAATCACTAATTGTATTTTCTCTTAATGGAAGAACAAATGTAAATAGGTATTTAATTATCTCCCTTAGAACTTCTCAAGAATCTAATTGTAATTTAACAATCGATTCTTGACATTGTATTTTCATTAAGTTGAAGTCTTTAATTCTTTCATTCTTCTTGTCTTATATGCTTAGAGCCGAAAATCATAATTTTAACTGGAGTAACTGAAATACGGAATTAAATATAAATCTATGTAATTTTTGACTAATCTCCGCTTTTCACTGAGCCCGCATCAAAATTAGATCGCATCTAACTTATCTCTATGACTTCTTTTTTCTTATTAATTCTGCACGCCCAGTGTTAGGTAAGTACCTATAATATCTATTATAATAATATTTCTGAACTAGTTGTGGCTCTGTTATGTTAATAAAAATAACATAACATTCAATACAAGACATTGGCGATATAAAACACTAAATTGGAAATATTCTTTTTTACTATCCATCTTCTTTAAGGCTACATAGAAAATACTCAAGTAAAATTACATTCAGACAGATGATATTCTATACGCATACTGAATTTTTAAGTAAATTGTAAACTTAGAATGCATTGTCAATTTTCAAGAATCATTTAACTAGTAATAAGTTACATGCGTTAGCAGTACGTACATAAATATAAAATACTTCTAAAACTTAAATAAGTTGTTCTGTAAAATGTTATTAATGAGTATTGTAAAATGGAAAAACAGAAAAAGGCGTATCCTAGATTTCCAGCTGGAAAACTATTTTTTTCCTAGATATATTGATAAGTTATAGTAGGCAAACATTATTTATGTCACTAGGGCACTTCCTTCGAAATTTAAAGTAGGTACCTAACGACATATCTTTCATAACTACTACGCGGTTGCTACAATAATATAATTAAAAAATATTTGATATTTTTAAAATGGTTTATCAGCAACAAAACACATGCCTCAGATTAAACATTTAAACAAAAAAATAGAGAAAATAAGCAATGCTCATTCTATATGCCTTCTATTTTGTGTGAGCGGACTTATTTTATGTCCGCTCCTTGATAACAGTTTCTAAGTTATTAATAGAAATTCTATAAATCCAAAAAAATTGTATGCTTCCTTATTTAATTAATTCCAAGTAAGCCATGTTAAAGAAAAAACAGTTTCTGTGAATCCATATTCCATGTATATTAAAACGCGTCGATTCTGTCTCGCTCTAAATTCCGTCGCCGAATCCACAAAGTTTCAAAGCTCTCTACTTTGAGAGGGGATCAACGATCTCCGCGGGCGACCGTCGTCCCCGGCCTTTTTCCAATGCGTAAGTGTATTTTCGTCCCGTTTCTTACGCGTTTTCCCAATTTAAACGCCTTTTCAAAAAACCTCTGCAAAATTTTCGTCGATCGCCGTTCGACGAGAGAGATGCGGCTAGCACCGGCGTTTGTCCTCGCTCCTAATGGTCCCGTCACGCCCGCCGAAATCCCGACTTTTCGCAGAACCCCCTCGCCTCGCCCCTGATCTAATTTTTACGGCTTCGAGAAGGGCTTCACGCGAAAGTTCAGTCCTTTCTCTAATCCTTTGAGATTTTTCTTCGAGACCGTACTTGGACTCCATCTACGTCTATTTCGTCTTCGAAAATCTCGAGTCGTATCCGTCCCAACTTTTTTCTCATTTTATATGCCGATGTGAGATTGCACTAACACGACAACCACCTCCCACGAAAACTGTCAAATTAATTAAACTTCAGATAGGTTATTTTCATTATTTTCCTATGAGAAATATTGCTAACGGAATCGATAGTACCTACTGACTGCCAAACGTCTGATTACCAAAATACTGAAGCGAAATGCTTTTCCAATTGGAAAATCGGTAAAAATAATTTTTTTAGGATAATACGTACAGTTTACATACTTAAACATCTCAAGGTAAATTTCTGACAACAGTCTCAGTAGCGCAATGGGATATTTGCAGGATTCCAAAAATCATAATGCTGATTTCGCGAGTTCGAGTCACGCTGGAGGCTAACTTCTTTTTCCCTTTTTAATTCCAATTATTTATAGTATTAGTTTGGAATTAATTTCTTAATTTTGGCAGTCTGTAAAATTCATCATTTTAGCTTAAAAAAGTAAATACCTACAATATTAATTTGCTGCTACAATTATGACAGCAATATATATTTGGTAATGTTGATAAAATTGATAAAAATGTTTACTGGAAAATAAATTCTACTTTCAGCACTTAAAAATTATGATGTTTTACCATCAAGAACAGAGTACCCTTACAATTCATCAAAATATTGAGAAAAGTTTAGTATAATTACATCATCATTCTAGATACAAAATTTCTTAATATGTATTTTCTTAAAAATAATATTATTCTAGATGCTTTTGTCACCCGAAGGGTGACCCCAGGTCGCAGGCCAGGACCCCCGGCAGAGCTAGAAATCAGCGATTTTCTCCCATATCTAGTTGAAATGAGAACGAAAATCGCGACAGCGATTTTCTGCTATTTCTAGTTTATTTTAATAAAATAAACTAGAAATAGAATCTAGAACTAGAACTGTTGAATCTAAATTTACAAAAAATAGATTATTCAACCGACATAACTCTCACTATTGGTTCGAAGTAATCCTCATTTTATTAGGAAACGCAATTTCCAGACCAGTTGACAAATAATGTGTTTTGTGCAGCAAGAAACACTTCCATTGTTACCTGAAATTTTATTAAAGTAGTTTAACTGGTTAGATATGTGATAGCACATCATAATTGAAACACCCTGTAGTTCAGCAACCTTGGCATTCACGCCAGCCCCATGAGTTCCTCTGGACCCTACTCAGCACATGAACCCGAAATATTGTTTATAAATAATGACACACTTCGATATTGGAATATGATTATGATTATTTTTTAAGGCATTCATAATATAGAGACGAGTTGGTGTTCAGTTCAACTATTAAAAGATTTATTCTATACAGAGAGTTATTTTATTTCCGAGTAAAATACAAGTATGTAACATATGGGAGTATCTTACAAATTTTATAATTTTCTTCGTTTTTCAAAATCATCTCCAACAGTAAGTTTCATTTTAAGTGAAAACTATTTAGACATTTTAAAAAAATTTTAAATCCAATACATTAAATATTTCATATTCCATATATATTCAAACGCGTCGATTCTGTCTCGCTCTAAATTCCGTCGCCGAATCCACAAAGTTTTAAAGCTATCTCCTTCGAGCAGGGATCCAGAGGTCGCCCCCGGCCTTTTTCCAATGCGTAAGGGTATTTTCTTCCCGTTTCTTAAGCGTTTTCCCAATTTAAACGCCTTTTTAAAAAACCTCTGCAAAAATTTTCGACGATCGCCGTTCGGCGAGAGAGATGCGGCTAGCACCGGCGTTTGTTCTTGCGCCTAATGGTCCCGTCACGTCCGCCGAAATCCCGACTTTTCGCGGAACCGAAATTCAAGATGGTTCCGATGGCACGATCGCCGATCGTGCTCCAAAATTCAAGATATCGGCTGGAGTAGGATCGGCATAGCTTTTCACCGATTATGTCACAGTCCAAGATGGCGGCTGGCAGGTGCCACGCTTCACATCGCGTCTGGAGACTGTTTGGCGGATGTTGATGAGCTGTACTTATTTATTACCATAATTTGAATTTATCTTGGGTATAATGATCTAAATAAAATACTGCAATATATAAAATCATTTATTTTGTTTAATACAATTCATATACAATAAAACGTGTTACAATACATTGTTCTTATTAATCCAAGAATTATGTTTATCATCATAACGTAACCATTTGACAAATACTTTATTTCCTTTTTTTCGTAACACCTTTTCAACTAAGTACTTACTAACATCCTAAGGCCTCAGGATGTTTTACTTTTTGTAACTCTAGTTCATAGAAGCCTCGTTTTATTTCTTCACCACGCTCATCCTTCAATAAATATGTTGTGGGATTGCTTAATTTTATTTTTCTAATAATAAAAATTTCACTAGACCAATTCGGTGTATACCCTTTCTTAAAAGCTTCTCTATATTTGCTAATCCTCACATGCTCGCCTACTTTAAATTTTGTTATTCTGTCAGCTAGTTTTAAATGAGAGTATGTTGACTTTAATATAGATTTCTCATTCCTTGATGTGATTTTCTTTGGTTTTAACTTTGTTGTAGAATGAACTGTATTGTTGTATTTATCAACAATTTTATCTAACAGATGAATCAATTATACGTCCCACCTAAACTAAAAGCGCGCCAAAGCATATTTTTTATAGTTCTAATAACTCGTTCCACCATAGAAGCCTTTTTTGTACTCTAAACGCTGTAGTGGTTAATATTATACTTTTTCATGAGTTTCCTGAAATTCTCATTATAGAATTCTTTTCCCATATCGGTTTGTAGATTTTTTAGAATCTTAAAGTCTCGCAAAATTTTATTCATCGCATTTGTAACATCCTGGGCGGATTTACTCTTTAGAGGCTCTGTCCATATAAACTTAATAACGAAGCAATTAATAACGATTAGCACATATTTATACCCTTTATTTTCTGTTGAATATGGTATCAAATCAATTAAATCAGCTTGTATTAAGTCGTTCAGGCCTTTTATTATGGTTCTACGTCTTTTGAAATTGATTCTGGCAGGCTTGTGTAGTTCATTGACAATATCTTCATTTACACTTCTTATTGCATATTTATTCAATTTTTCAGGAGATTTCATATTGGATTCCAACTAATGTTATAGTATGCATTCCTCCTTCTTATGCATTTAATCCCACAGGATCTCGTATAAAGAATTCTACAAATAAATTACTATTCGTAGTTTGCGGATCCTTTTCTCGAAACGAGATATTGTCACCGCGACGTAACTGTACGTTGACTAGTTCTGTCAAGTTAAATTCCTTCCCATTTATAATAGTTATAATATCATTAGGGTAACCAAGTACATATTCAATCATAGCTGACTCGTAGAAGAAAATGTGGCATGTTTTTATATTGGATATTAGATATTTCTTACTATTTTCTTGAAAGGTCCCGGACTCAAATCTTAAAATAACATTATAATATAGTTCCTTCACTATGTTTTCTGCAATGTTTGTAGACATTACATAAAAATCTTCATGATCCTCAAAGGAGTGTTGTGGTTGACTTATGTGTCTACCAAATTTATCGATTGTCATTTTTAAGCTAGTTATAAGTTTCTTCTTATTACTCAATAATTTTAGATTCACGCAACTGTTCGATAACAGACACGATTTCGTTAGTGTGACCTGTATGACCAGCGGTTTGAGATGAAACTAAAAGCCGTAATCTATCAACAAGTTCATTAGGATCGTCCCAGTATACGTAATCTATTGGACTATTCGAGGCTTCCAGTAATATACCAAGACCCAATCTCTTTCGAGTTAGACGTTGTATGCTACGAGGTCTTCGTGGTGTTAGTGGTTGTATGGTCAAAGCGGAGATGATTTTCTTATATTAGTAAGATCCATTACCCTGAATTTGTTCATTTTCAGAGTAGTTTCTTTTATTGGCATTCGTTCGTTTAACAATGTCTAAGTAGTTTTTTCTATCACCTTCTGTGAAACCAACTAGATGTTTCTTAAAAACCAACTCCAACTCGTATAGTCCAGGAGTCCCCTTATAAGTTAATCCACCTATAATCAAATCATTACCATCGAATTGTAAAGATGCGTTGCCAATTTTTAGCTCATTAAGGTCTGGACCATACCTAAAGTCAAACTCAATATGTACATCACCAATCATTTTATGAACATATTCTCTGGGTAAAGGATCAAGTTGATCCAAATAGTACAATGTGTCGGGTACATTACTTAAGGTTTGAATGTAATCTTTTGCTTCTTGTATATTTTTATTAGCTATTATATTTTGCTTTGCTTTTTTTCGGTGAGCTAAAGGAGAAATTAGATTTTACTTCCTTTTTTACAGGCTCCTAACTTTTTATGTTTGACTCTCCATCAAGTTTCTCGGCAATTGTTTGTAAACGCTTCGTGATAGGAAGAAACGATTGTTCTTGAATTATACTTCCTTCTTTCAAAGCATTCAGCTTTTGCTTTACCACGTTCCTCCTTTGTATCAACAATTTTTTTACTTTTACTACCTTTCTATTCATATTGAAGTCACAAATTCTTCTTAACCTCAGTAAAAGCAGTAAAAGCAGGTCTCAGGCAGTAAAAAACAGGTCTGAGGCAGTAAAAAACAGGTCTCAGGCAGTAAAAACAGGTCTCAAGCAGTATAAAACAGGTCTGATGCAGTAAAAAACAGGTCTCAGGCAGTATAAAACAGGTCTGACGCAGTAAAAAACAGGTCTCATGCAGTAAAAAACCGGTCCCATGTAGTAAAAAACGGCTTAGTGCTAAGTGCCGGTCTAGCTCTATGAACACTAATAATGATGAATAAAGTGAACAGAACGTATCTCTCTTTATGTATGTATGTAATGATCAAATCCCTTTCTATATCTACCATTACTTATATCACTATCCTTATCAATCACCATAAAACCATATTTGTCTTTCCAGCATAGTGAACACATTTCTTTAAATTTATTAAAATTCATGTCGGTATTAATGTGATCTTCATATATGTGCTTCAAATTTAAGTCATCTTGTTTGAAGACTACCAATATATTTGCGTTATCACGTATTAGATGTTTTGGAATACGTGTATAAGTTTGACAGAGATAAAAACAATCTACTTCTTTATGACGTCCCATACTGAAGTAATCTCTCATAACATTTTGTTTATCATAGGCTACATCATCAAAAATAAATATTGAATTTTGTTTTACATCTTCAGGAGGCAGAATGTTGTCACAATTATTGAAGGAGTAGTATCCAATTCCTTTTATGGGTTTTAGAAGCTCTTCTAAATATTGATATTTTGACTGATAGAGAAAATATAAATGTTTTCAAACTTCAATCCATTAGGATGCTCAATCAAACTAATCATAATATTAGTTTTACCACAGTTCGATGGACCGACAACCAGGCAACGGATTGTGGATGGTAGCAGTTCTTTTCTTTGATATCACTATTGTTAATAGGTAAAACTGTTGATTGTTTTACAATGCGCATGACGGAGGCAATACTTTAAATAAAGCACAGTCTATGATTATCTATATATACATATATATATATATATACGATGATGATACTAATATTATATCATTTGTGAATCGTTTGTAGTGCCAAATGCTTAGAACAGCTAAAAAGTCAGGCAGCGGTATATTGGACTCTATTATAAATAAGTTACCAGTAGAGCTCCATATTCCGGGATATAAATTTTGTGGTCCCGGTACAAAACTTGCGAAGAGGTTAGCAAGAAGTGATATGGGTATTAATGGTCTAGACGAAGCTTGTAAACAACACGACGTGGCTTATAGCAGAGAGAAAGACTTGGAACAACGCCATAAGGCAGATCAAATTTTAGGCGAGAAGGCGGTGGACAGACTTAAGTCGCATCCATAGGAGAAAAGGCAGCAGCCTTAGCTGTGGCAACAGCAATGAAAGCTAAAGTTAAATTAGGAATGGGATGTGGTAACAAAAAAACTAAGAAAAGAAAAAGTAATGCTAGTAAACGTAAAGAGAAATCTAGAAAGGTGGGTAGATCATTATCATTTAAAGACGTAACAAAGCAAGCACGAGTGACGCTTAAAGGTAAAAATGTGAATGAAAAATGCCATTAAAGTTGCATTAAAAACTGTTAATAATTTTAAAAAGAAACATATTAAAGCCACTCGAGTAATACCAATACCTAAAACAGGAGGATTTCTACCACTAATTCCATTATTTGCTGGCTTAAGTGCGCTTGGTGCTTTAGGTGGTGGAGCTGCAGGAATTGCAAAGGCCGTTAATGATGCCAAAGATGCAAAGCGAAAGCTTGAAGAAAGTAAACGTCACAATGTCGCAATGGAAGAAATAGCTATGGGTAAAGGACTATACATGAGACCGTATAAGCAAGGATTTGGTCTTTTTTTTAGAACAAAAAGCACCCTCCAAGCGTTACCGATAAAATTACCAAAACGAGCTCTTACTAATTTAGACTTAATGAGATTGGCTAAGAAATTAAATATTCAACATTTTCGAGGTGTATTTATGGAAGATAGTTTACCATGTCGGGTACAATATAATGAATGCGGCATTATTAATCTCGATAATGAAAAAGGCCGTGGAACACATTGGACTCCATATAAGAAGAATGGAGAAAAAGCAGTATATTTTGATAGTTACGGTAACCTAAGACCTAATATAAGACCTGCACGAGAATTGATACATTACCTTAATACCAACGAACCATGTAAAATATTGTATAACCATGAAAAGTTACAAAAATTTAATACATTCAACTGTGGTCATCTGTGTCTGAAATTTTTATATAATTAAGAATGCAGTAGGTGTTTTTGAATAGTATATTTCATCGACACCGAAGATGACGACGAATTCATTCCTACTCTCTGGGAGAAGCTCAACCCTTACTTCTAGGTATAATCCTCCAATTATTTTGGATGATAGTACAGACTACGTCATAGGATTAATAAGTTTCGAATCCTACAATTCAATTCCAAATATCGAAAAATATAAGAACAACAGATTTTATTATGGATCCGAAGGTAAATACATCGAAATTCCAGAAGGAACCTATGATATTGATTCAGTAAATAAATATCTACAACGAGCCTTAGGCGACCCCAGATAGCTTGAAAACGATGATAGTTCAAAAGAGGGGATTGTGAAAGAATATTCAAAGCTCATTTCCATTAAAGCCAACAATAACACTCTGAAGTGTAGAATTAAATGCAGTGAGGATATAGATTTTACTAAAGAGGATTCAATAGAACATTGGCTTGGTTTTAAACCACGAAAATTAGCGGTATATGGTAATCACGAATCAGATTTTCCAGTAGATATTTTCAGTGTAAATACCATTTGCATAGAATGCAATATTGTGAGTGGATCCTATATTAATGACAGACAAGCTCACGTTATACATGAATTTTTTCCAACAGTACCAGCAGGATTCAAAATTGTTGAGACTCCAAGTAACGTTGTGTATCTACCCATCAACACTCGAATTATCGATCAAATTATTGTTAATATAGTCAGTCAAGACGGCGAGCTCGTCAATTTCGGAAGAGAGGTATTATCATTAAGACTACATTTGAAGGAAGCGTAATTAATAATTACAATGGTAATAAGATACAACAAACGTGGTAGCTCTAGTCGAAGCTATATAGGAGGTGTAAACATAAAACCTCTGGACAGTTCTACACGAACCATCAAACCAATAATAATAAGAAATCGGAAGTTTCTCGAATCTCTTGGTTTTAAAGTTATTTTTAAGAAGTGATAAAAAATGGATATATTAAGTGTTAATGAGAGGGCCTATTTTGACAATTGTGTTAGTAGTGCTGAGAAACATGCTCATCAGCCTTATGCATCTACGTCTTTGAATAACAACGATGAAATTCGTATTCCAATACAATAGCAGGATGTCTACACATTACCCAGTGGAAGCTCGTCATATATTGAAGGTAAATTACTGAAAACTGATAATACTCCTTCAAAAACTGCTACATTTGTGAATAACGGTGTCATGCTTTTATTTGATGAGATCAGATATGAAATGGAAGGATATGTAATAGATCGCATTTGTCATCTAGGTCTAACCTCAATTCTAAAGGGATACGCATCATTCAATAGAAGTGATACTCAATATCTACAAAATGGTGAGTGTTTTTTTAATAACAACGAACAGTCAAATATAGTTGACGATAAAGGAAATTTTAATGTTATAATCGATTTACTCACTGTTTTCGGATTTTGTGAAGACTTTAAGAAAATTATTTTAAATTTGCGACAGGAGTTGGTGTTAATTCACTCAAATTCAGATACTAATGCTATAATAAATTCTACAGAAAATGAGTCAGTTAAAGTGATATTAAATAAAGTACTGTGGAAAATGCCTCATATATCCGTGGCAGATGTAGAAAGACTAAAATTGGTCGACTATGTAGCGAGAAACAAGGAACTGGAGGTTGCCTTTAGAGGTTGGGAACTGCATGAGTATCCGCTCTTACAAGAAACCCAACGTCACACTTGGAATATTAAGACGGCAACACAACTTGAGAAACCTACATTTGTAATTGTAGGATTCCATACTGATCGTAAAAATAAATTGAATAAAAATTTTAGTTAATTGATCATTGTAATTTGATTAATATGAAGCTGTATCTTACTTCTGAGATGTTTCCTTATGATAATTTAAATATAAATTTTGAGATCAATCAGATAGCAACCTTGTATGACATGTATGCAAAGTATCAACGATCATATTATGAAAAGGAAAATGAGCCTATTTATACACCCGCAGAGTTCAAGAAATTTGCACCTCTAATTGTTATAGATTGTTTTCATCAGAATGAAAGCCTTAAATCTGGTTCTGTTGATATTCGATTGGAATTCGAAACTAACAAAGATGTTCCCCCAAGCACAAGTTGTTACGCTCTTATACTTCATGATCGATTAGTTAAATATAGTCCTCTTACTAGTGCTGTAAGGATTTTATGAATTATAACTATATTAATAATTGTAATATTAACTTAATAAATAAATAATAAACCTTAAACTGTGTTAAATCATTTTATTCTTTAATTTCATATAATATGCAAAGGGTTCTATTATAATCATGCAAATGTGTTGAAGGCCATGGTTCGGAATCGGGACCACAACTCCTTCCTCAGCGAGCATTTGAATTTTGTTCAGCTCTCTTTATATTATCCTGAATCTATTTTAGAACATTAGAGTGATGGGCATTTGTTGATGGCTGAAATTTCCAGTTTAATTTCTTAGACTTTTGTATTGTGTACAGTTTGCGAAGTGTCCGGCTTCTGGCATAGTATGCTGCTCTAGTGATGGCTTCATCGATTGTTTTATCAATGGTTTTATAATTACTTGATATATTTTTTAATGGGAAACTGGTGTCCCCACAATAGAGATACGGATAATAGTTACCATCTAGTAACAATTCAGATAAGTATATTCTGAACGACATTTTAATTTCAGGATGTAATATTAACACGATATCATTCAACTGCTTAATGGTTATATTCTCATATCCTTCTTTTTGACATATGGTCAACAAGTTATGAATAAACTTGTCAAGTTCCATTTTCTTATCCATCAACAATTCTATGGTTTCTAAATGGGGTTCTATATCATGTTCCGTTAACGACTGAAAAGCTTCATCTGGTATTACCACTTCTTCCAAGATATCTTTTAATAACTTGAATCTGTCCTCATCATCAGCACAACCTTCGACAATGCAACGTTTCATAAAGTCACTATAAACTTCAACAGTTGCATAATGTAAAGCTAGGCCGTACGTTCGAGGCCGTACGTGTTCTTCATCTACATCTCAAGATACATTTCTGACAACAGTCTCAGTAGCGCAATGGGATAGTTGTAGGATTCCAAAAATCATAATGCTGATTTCGCGAGTTCGAGTCAAGCTGGAGGCTAACTTATTTTTCACTTTTTAATTCCAATTATTTATTAGTATTAGTTTGGAATTAATTTCTTAATTTTGTCTGTTGTAAAATTCATCATTTTAGCTTACAAAAGTAAATATCTACAATATTAATTTGCTGCTACAATTATGACAGCAATATATGTTTGGTAATATTGATAAAACTGATAAAAATGTTTACTGAAAAATAAATTCTACTTTCAGCACTTAAAAAATTATGATGTTTTACCATCAAGAATAGAGTACCCTTACAATTCATCAAAATATTGAGAAAAGTTTAGTATAATTATTACATCATCATTCCAGACACAAAATTTTTTAATATGTATTTTCTTAAAAATAATATTATTCTAGATGCTTTTGTCACCCGAAGGGTGACCCCAGGTCGCAGGCCAGGACCCCCGGTAGGGCTATAAATCAGCGATTTTCTCCCATTTCCAGTTGAAATGAGAACAAAAATCGCGACAGCGATTTTCTCCCATTTGTAGTTTATTTTAATAAAATACCAATAACATGAAGATTTCTTAGAGGTTGTGTGAACTGTTGAATCTAAATTTACAAAAAATAGATTATTCATCCGACATAACTCTCACTATTGGTTCGAAGTAGATCCTCATTTTATTAGGAAACGAAATTTCCAGGCCAGTTGACAAATAATGTGTTTTGTGCAGCGAGAAACACTTCCATTGTTATCTGAAATTTTATTAAAGTAGTTTAACTGGTTAGATATGTGATAGCACATCATAATTGAAACACCCTGTCGTTCAGCAACCTTGGCATTCACACCAGCCCCATGAGTTCCTCTGGACCTTACTCAGCACATGAACCCGAAATATTGTTTATAAATAATGACACACTTCGATATTGGAATATGAATGATTATGATTATGATTATTTTTTAAGGCATTCATAATATAGAGACGAGTTGGTGTTCAGTTCAGCTATTAAAAGATTTATTCTATACAGAGAGTTATTTTATTTCCAAGTAAAATACAAGTATCTAACATATGGGAGTTTCTTACAAATTTTATAATTGTAAGAAATTTATTAAACCCACACAATTCCAAAAACTAAGAACTTTATGTAAAATAAAAGGGAAAACGGTTACATACGATTGAACAGTATCTAATGCGAATTCGTGAATGAATCTCGACCACATTCACTTGTCAGCAGCTTTTACCCGAGCTCCAAGTATGTTTATACAAGGGCCACGTTCCTTGGTCGTGGCCGGTCTCAAGGTGAAGTCTTGAATGTTTTCTTACATAATTTTCTTCATTTTTCAAAATCATCTCCAACAGTAATTTTCATTTTAAGTGAAAACTATTTAGACATTTTAAATAAATTTTATATCCAATACATTAAATATTTGTCAAATAATGAACAATCCAAACTATAATATCAATTTAACGCGGCACCATCATATAAAACAGAACTTTTAACAGAAAATTTTGAAAATCAACGGGTAGCAAATAGGGATCTTTTTCGTTGGTCACAAAGATCATGAGATGTTGCACCCCTTGATTTTTTTTTTATAAAAGTCTGCGCGTAGCCTTTCAGTCTGTATCACTGGAGAAAATGCAAAAGTGACAACAGATGCTATACATCGCAGATGCGAAAGTGGTTTACAAGTGAATGGTGCTGTTTGAACAATTATTATTGGAATACTTAAAATAAATTCACAGAAACTGTTTTTACTTTAACATGGCCCACTTAGAATTAATTAAAAAAGGGAATTGGGATGCTTTATAGAATTTCTGTTAATAACTTTGTAACAAAATTTTAATCATTTTGTTCCTTTGTATATGACGAGCAGTATATTTCCGGACGATTAAAAATAATACCAAAAATCCGTATAATTTTTCCCTGAATACCCGCAACCCAAAATGCTCTCTACATTGTAATGTGTTGTCTACCTCTAAAGTGTTTCTGATTGGTCACTTTTATGAAAAGGTAGGGACGCAAAACAGACAGGAAATTAAGACATTTTTAAAATTCGAGGAGTCTGGTTTTCAACAGAGTACGAGCAAGTTGACAATTTATACGCTTATTGAAAGCACATGTTCTTAAATTTTACTTTCATTTAAATCTTGAATTATTATCACTATTGTTAGTGATCGGTGTTCTGATATAATAGAGTATTATCTGTAATAAGCTCATTAATTGATATTATCGTATATTTTTGTTGTTGTCACGAGATAAGTGATAATAAATTTAGTTTACACGTGGTGTAAATTTTCTGCCGAATTTTTTTATTTTTTTGCAGAGTTGTTGAGACGCTGGCTTAATCTTCCCAGGAATCTACTTTATATTCTCGTAAACCATCCAATTCCATGTGGAACGTCTTAGGACATATTTGAGGGGGATGCACGAGATTGGAACTGCACTTTGCATACAGGTGAATACATTTCATTTTCTTAATAAATTGAATATGATTAAAGAAAATTGTACCCTGTATGCAAAGGTCTGTTCTCTGTGAAGAGCCTGGGTTGGTTAGTGCGTTTGTATATAACCATATGGTTATTTTTGATATACTAGAAATTTTGTCTGCTAATTACAGAATCTATTATATCCAGGAATTTTATTTTTGATTACTTGCTGGTATTCTAGACCGTCTCACATTAATTTTTTTCAATTTAATTCTATTTCATTGTACTTGATATTGTTAATTTTGCATTTAAAATCTCATGTATGAATTAGAAATTTTCACCTTTATGCTAACTAGTTTTTGTGTAGCACAGTTACGAATTTTGTTACTGCAATTTTGGTAATTTTTATTGCAGTATATAGTACTGGTCATAAGTTATTTTTTTTCTATTACAATTTTTATATACTGTCCTTCCGACATAGTTGCTCTACGGTTTGATTGTTTACAAAATTCCAATTCCTGGATCATTTTTTCCTGGTACAACCCTGGGACTGGGCTAATCATACAATCTTTTACATGTGCCTGTTTCCACCTTTGGAGCCTGAAACCTGAAACCTAGCTACGTGGGATTTACTTACATCCATCCATGCAACCCCAGCAAGTCTAGCTAGACGGGGACCTGTTCAGGAGTTCCGGATTAATCTAGGAGAGGCTAGTGGGTGAGATCAATCCATAAGTAGACCGAAGACTGGTGAACCCAGCCCAGTAAAATTTTCTTGTAAAATTTTGATAAACTCTTTCAGGCTGTAGAGTTTTTTTCAATTTAACATAAATTGAGTTGTAAATATAATTTGTAATATATACTTTTATCTTAACGTAATTTGTTTGTTCTTACTTTCACGCATTCACAATTTCATATATTTTTTTTCTCATTTAAATTACCTGGTGCCCAATTTTTTTATAAGTAAGCTTAACAGTAAAATCCAATCCCCGCCTTGACCCCAGAGCTAACCGGAGCTATGTCCCTGAACCTTTAGGGAAGAAGCTAATAATTCCCGAGGTTCAGTGCAACTTTTAGAAACCGTTATGATTAGGTAGGGAACTGAATACAAACCACTCATATTTTTGGGCTTAGAATTCTTTAAAATAAAAAAAATTGTTGTTTCCATTTAAAAAATTGAAGATATTTTTTTTTTCAGTTGGATATTTCCTTTGTCACTGTACTCACCCTGTATACAACTAAATATTTTTAAATCGCACGTTAATTACCTACCGCCTTCCTTATAACGCCCATAATCAAATACTTTTCATTTAGTCGATGGCTAATTCACTGATAAATTTTCTTTGCAAGTGGACATCCCTAAAATTTTTGTTAAAAAAAATTAATATCTCGAAAACTACATTTTAGGAATACACAAAAGGGTCCTAAAATTGTATGTAGAATCGAAATATGGGGAACATACAGGGTGTTCCATTTAAATCAAACAAGTTGTTATCTACTTCCGGTGCAACTGGAAGTCACAAAACTGTCAAAATATTTTGTTTGCCGAGAACACCCTGTGTTTAGTTTTACACCTACGTACAAAGTTTTTTAAAAATCGTCTCAGTAGTTTCTGAGATATGGGTCGTATTATCTCCTGGCTGGACACACTGTATGTATGGTTAATCAAATACACTTTTAGAAAAACATTTTATGCTCTATACACCTATGACATCAGATTTTTCCTGCGACGTTTCGTCCTTTTAATATTATTAACTTTAAATTTTTAAATACTACGACCTGATTCTTTAATTTGATATTCGAAAAACAGTTTAGAATAAAACTTGATTGGTAAGTCACACTTGGCTATTCTTTTGCTTATGCTTTTGGTATTCTTTTCTATGTTTTGCTCACTAAAGCCAATTTCGTTAATATTAAATTTATCTGGAAGTATCAATTGTCGCATTTACCTGTTTTCTTCACCATACAAGTATATAATATATTTTGGGCGTAAAATTGAGGCAATGACCAAATACACCTGGATACGCAGTTGAGCCCGAAATCGGGCTACACAGCGTATTTACGCGCTACACAATGACCTGATAGTATCTTCGACGGGCTCGTCAGTGACCGTATAAGTCTGGATATATATATATATATATATATATATATATATATATATATATATATATATATATATATATATATATATATATATATATATATATATATATAAAATCTGTGTGTATAAGGCTGGTAGTGTTCTTAATATGCAACTTGTACTGCAATATCACTGTATAAATGGCTAACAACCTACTGTACACTTTAATTAATAAGGTTTTCCAGGTTTCCCTTATTCTCGTACTAAATGGCAGTTAAAGTTATAACATCGTAAGTCGTTCCTGGGTGTACTCGCGGCCCGCAAAATAATAATATGCCGCTCCCTCTCTCACACAAGTCTCTGACTTCCGGGCTCATTACTAAGATGAGAATGAGGGATAGAGGTATTATTATTATTGTATATATAGTATAATAACTGTAATATAATTCAGTATTACACCTGCTGCAACTCTTACAATATATATTTATAATGTTAAAAGTTAGGTTAGAGGAGCATATTTGCCAATTGAAAAAATTAAATGAGGCTATTGTGTTGTACGAAGACAAACAATGTGTATTTAATAGTTTCAAAAACTTAATATCAAACCGATAGAACAACTGTGGGAGTGAAACGTCTTTCAAAATTTTACTAGATTTAGCAACGATAAGCAGCAGCAGCAAGCTGATAAGAAAAAATCACACGTCAACGCGTTGAATAAATTGAAAAGATTTGTGTGCCGTGTATAAGTATTACAGCGAAGATCATAATGTTAGCTTCTCATAATGCACGAGAGGTCTTTGCATGTTTCGACAAAGATAATAAAAATGATAGCTGGCCCTCTAATTGGGTGAGAATGCCTCCATATGTAGCCAATAATATTCCAACTCTCACAGCTCCAGTGGCAAATTATACCCGTCAATATAAATTCAGAATTCGATTTCAAGATGCTACTATGGGTGACACTGACTGGTACAACATGAAGTGCGCATGTGCTTATATTTCCTCTACTACACCTACATCCCTTCAAAAAGCAACCATTATTCCAAAATAATGTATTTCCGAATCAGTATCTGGCTTGCTGTATTATACAACTGTTTGCTCGTCTCTACTGCTAATAAAGTATATCGTCAAACTTGTTCATAGAAAAATCAGTAAAATACAATAATGTGGGCTTTTTCTTCGGTCGAGCATTGGACCAAAGCAGAAGACTTACAATCTGCCATCCAAAGGATACGTGACGAGCTTAGGATCCTAATGTTCGGCTAACTTCATGACTGTGTGTACGACATGCAATCCATCCAAGATGAAGAGAGTATATACGAGGAATGCAAAGAACTGTGCAAAAGTACCAACACTGCGTCGACTTGTGTGACAAATTTCAAAATGGAAATCTCAGCATGCAGAAGTTTTGTCGAGAAATGATTGCAGCCGACATGAAACGCATTTTATTCGATATTAAAATGTTTTTACCTCCAGAATACATTGTTAAATTTAATCTTGTAGAAGACGGGAAGATGATAATGATGATAACAAATAAATATAATATTAAATTACCTTTAGTTTGATTTATTATCTGCAGTTGAAATAGCTCAGATGGGAGAGCGTCAGACTGAAAATTTGTAGGTCCTAGGTTCGATTCCTAGGTTCAACATATGCTTTTTATTTAAAAATTCATACCCCGCCTCTGAGACTATCTCTACTACTACTTTTTAATAAATAAATAAACATCCCCTCTTTTATGTAACGCCACTGTATAAAATTTCAAATTATGTACTATTTGCTTATGTAGACCTATACGTTTATCTCATTTCCTGCAGATAAGCAACATCCGTTAGCGAGCTGATAAAAGACATCCGGTAAATGCTGATAAGAAATTGCAAACTTATATTTTTATTTAGATTTGAAATTTAGAATATTTAATTTTTGTTGAATTTAGCATCATGCTCTTGACTCATGATTTTAAATTTACCCGCTAAATTCTCAGATATGTGACATTCCCCATACCTAATTTCACGCATTTGGCGCCAGACACTTGCAATCCCCATACCTAATTTCAGGCCCCCATTTTGACGATAGCAACCTACTGCGCATGTTTTTTGTATCCGCATTCACAGCCAGTTACGTCTTTGTTTTTTCTATCCATATTCTTATTTTGCTCATCCTGTATATAGCTTTTGATTCACCCTGTATACTAAATATTTGAATTTGCCGCCAGACTGCAGCAGCAGAGACCTCTTGCGCCCATGGGAGCAGCTCTTGCTTTTGCTGCGTTTGAATTTACCCGCTAATTTATCAGATATTTGAATTTGCCGCCAGACTGCCGCGCCTTCTAGTGGCCGCCTGAGCTACTATCTTGGGCGCGGCTCGTGACGTGAGGCCGCCATCTTGACGAACCTATGTCACACACTGTTGGGGTGCTCTTCTGCAGCCCCAGGGGCACCTATACCTGCGGGGATGGATCTTAAGTCTTCTTCTTCACCCCCTGAAGCCAATGACCAGCGGCTCCGTGGTCTAGCTCGATGGCAACAGGCCATCCAGCTCGCTGTGACGTGACTTCCGCTGGGGAACTGTCATACCTTATCTACTGCAGCATTTTTTATCAATTTTTAATTTTTTTTATCAAAATCATTTTTAGCTTGCTGACGCAACCTGGTGTTTAAATCGATATACTTTTTCAACCACGGAGCTTGTTTAAATCTGAGAATCCTGTTAACTTTATTTAAACGTAATCCGTGTTTCAAATAAATTTTTAAATTCCTGTAATGCACAACGGAATTACGTTTTGGATGCAGTGTTAATAATAATTTCTGTAACTTTGATTTTGAAGGTATTGATGGAGTCATGTATTCTGGAGCTAGCCGTAGGTCACTATGAACTTCATGTAGATGAGTGGGATATTCCAAGTCACAATCAAAAATAGAGCCAACATCAGCATTGCCTGGAATATTTATTATATATAAATTTTCATTCTCTTCTAGAAATTCAAATTCTCCATATGGTAAATATTCAGACATTGCAGCCCCATATAAATTGTTTATTCAAAATACATTAGATATATAGAGCCATGTATTTGTTATTTGTTTTTGCATATCTATTAGAACACTGAGACACTCCACCACGGATGCCTCTCTCGATAAACATGAGCTTTTCGATGTCTGTTAAAAGTTATAACTTCCAGTCTTTTGAAGCATAGCATCGAACGCTAAACCTGGAGCAGTATAAAAATGCAATGATTCCAATTCATATGTTAATAAACAAGTTTTTCGAAAATTTTCGAATATATCAGCAAGAAGAACATCACTTTTCAAGTATAAATCAGAATAGTCACCTAAAGTTTTTATGTCAAATGTTTTCCTAACATTATTTAATCGTAAGGAAAAACACCCTTTCTTGTTAATAAATTAAATTCTTGATCAATGTTACAATAAGCAATAAGCTGTTACAAAAGTTTTCTTTTTATTTTCTAAATATGAAGATAATTTAACATGACTGCTAGCCATAAAGCGAAATGAGTCGATGAATCGTAAATGTACCTTCCCCTGTTTTAGTAAATGAAATATAGGTATAATGTCTGCAATAAGAAATTAAATATATTTTTCTTTATTAACTGGCAGTAACCGAATTGGACCTGGTAAACCGGTAGCCAATTGTTTCATTATAAAATTTGCATCATAGCCGCTTAAATTATGCAAGACAATTGGTATATTAGACGATCTCGTAATACTGGCGGAATCTGAGATTGATGTCGGTAAAAAATTGAAGATCCTAGAGGATTACACTTCTTTAAATCACATATTTGTGAATATGGAAAAACAAAAATTATGCGTTTCGCCCGAGGTCCGTATCACCCATCCCCTAATCAGCGTTTCCTCTTCCGTGGACACGTAATAAATATAACATCCTCGTATATCTATCTAGGGGTTACATTTACATCCTCAACTCTCTTTCGGGAAAAGACATGTTCTACTATCTCCAAGGCCAAACAAGCAATTAGTGCTTTACTGTCTGTTATGGTCAAAACTAAAATTAACTCTTGGTCTTCAAGAATCCATCTGTTTGAATCTCTAGTGCTTCGCGTTATGTCTAATTCTACATCAATCTGGGGTTTGAGGTATACTGACAGCCTTGGGCAAGTGCAGACAAATTTTTTAAAAATACTGCTGCTACTCCCTTTGAATACGCCTGACTACGTAGTTAGATTAGAATGCGGAAGAATCAAAATCATGTATAATGTTTTTAAATGGTCACTCTCCTGGCTTGAAAAGATTTTGAGAATGAACGACTCACGTTTACCGAAAATTTGTTTAAAAAGACAACTTCAACTCACTGACTGCGATCCTAAATATAATTGGGCTTTACAACTTAAAACAACTTTCTCTTTACTAGACGCTGAAGACGTTTGGAACAACCTATCCCCTATAACTTTAAAAAACAAGAAGAATTTTCTCTTATCCAAATTTCGTAAAAACCTGTTTGACTCAGATTGTAATCTTATGGAACGTACCTCATTTTTGCCATTATATAATTACTTTTCCAACAGACAATCCGTTAAACCATATTTAATGTTGAATTTACCCATTCAAATTACAAGAACCATTGCTCAATTACGCGCTTGTAATAATATTATGATTAAGTTCAGTTATAAAGGTTCTACTTATAACATAAACCCTAATGACATTTGTACTGCCTGTAATACAAATGAATTCGAAACAATAAACCATATCCTCTTTGACTGTCCTATTTACTGTTCTTTGAGGACCCCAGGCTCTGACTAATTTGTACTAAATTTTAACTCCTTCATTTCCTCATTAGAAAATACCACTGCTAACTCGGCTAAGACAATCGCCTACTACATTTGGAGTGTATTGAAATTGCGATCATTTATAATGAATGAATAATTCATTTAATTTCACCTTTTGCCTCCTATAACTATTCGACTTTAAAGTTATATTGTCTCGTTTCCTTTCTTTCATGTATTTTTAATTGTTTTTTTCTAATAACAAAGTTGTAATCTTTCCAGACTCTTGCTATAAAATACTGTATTTTCTTAAGCAATAAAGTAATAATAATAATAATAATAATAATAGTAATAAGACAATTGGTATATTAAATAAATTTTTATGATTTAGATTACAAACTTGATGAGCAGCACTTTTGTATTTTGAGGTAAGGTGACAATGATGACGAACTTTGATATCTTTCAATGTAAATGGCTTGGTGCATGTGACAGAGAGTCGCGTTTGCATAATTTATTTCTTGCTCGGTCGATAAAGTTTCATTTCTTTCGAATTCTCGAGGATACTATTAACGTTCACTGCAATATGTTACAGTTCTGAAATAAACCATTTTATGCAATCATCACCTCGATATAGTTTAAACCTTGATAAATTATTATCATATGAAGATTTCAAATAATATGCCACACTGAATGGTGTATGCTTTTAATAATTAACCCTTCAGTGGTGACGTCGGTCTGGGGGACCGATAAGAATATATTGATATTTGGAGGTATTTGTACATGTATTAATACATTTTTATATATTTTATAACTATATAATGTATACAGTTTTTTTAAAACTATTTTAGGATGGAGATACGAATACATAAGTTAAAGTCTCCGATAAACTCTCATCAGACAGAGATTCTTTCATAAGATGCTGAAGTTTTTGCTGCATTTCTTCGTAGCTCATTATTTCTTATAAATTTCCCTTAAAATTGTTATTTATTTTATTCTCTACTGATACTATTAATTATTAATAAAATAATTTTTTTTCCGCTGCTACTACTTGTTGAAAACACGAGATCTTTCAGAATAAAATTTTATCCTAATGTATAACACTAGGGGTGACGTCAGTGTATGGCACCGAAACAGCTAGTAACTAGAAAACGTGTTATCTCTTCCCTTCTTTGACTCACACTACTGCATACTAAAGCAATAATATTAAGCCAGCAACCAGCATCGGTTAATATGTCACGTGATTGCGTCAATACTGATAAACTAAATCTGAGTCGGTGTGAGAGACCGCACGTCACCACTGCAATAAATGAATTATTTTCCACTTTTAAGGTTTCACATGGTTCAAGAATATTTTCAAAATCGGCATATATATAGAAGGCACTCTTTCTTTGTAGCTGAAATGCTTGAAATATAAAATTTTGTCCGACTCCTTTGGAAATTTGAGGACGCACATATTCATATTATTGCAGTAAACTAAATGTCTTTTAAGTCGTCAGAACTAAAATGTTTTAAGCATCCATAGAATATGAAAGTTTTATGTGCATGAGAAGACAGTTGGTTTGAAAATAGTGCAGACATTCTCTTTATCCATGCGAATTGGAAAAAACTTTATCGTTTAAAAATCCTGTAAAATTATTATTTTTGTCTGTTGACAACACCAATAAATTAATGGGTTCTCTTTACTATTTCTATTATCGCTTAAACAAAGAGGGAACACGTTCTTTTTCTCTATACAAAACAAATTAATAGATAAAGGCCGTTTGTTACTTTATGATATTTTTCCAATAATTCTTAAAATAATTACTAAAAAAATTTCATAATGAATATCCATCAATTGCAAACAGTAAATTTATGTATACATTTTTCAAGAAATTTTTTAAGAAATTATTTTCAACATGTTCTATTTTCTCGCCGAAATCGACGCGGATATCTGCGCATTGCACGACTTTCAATTATAGTCAGCTGTTTGCGTTTGACTTGACTATTAACGATAACGAGTAGAAAATAACCTCAAACCTCAACTTAAATTAACTTTATCTATGTGCGTGCATGTGTTTTGTTTGTAATGTACCTTATTATTCTGATCTCAGGATCAAAAAATCTCAGGATCGTGACCTATATTCTTAAACTTATGAAAAATAACGACAGATGGTGCTGAAACAAGAAGCTTACTGCGATTGCGTATAAATGAAAAATGGAAAATAATTTAGTTAACATTTCAAACAGGCAATTTACAATTTTCAAAATAATGTTTTTAAAAATGCACCAAGAAATTTTCTGTGAAATTATCTGATAAATATCGTGAAGTTACAAACGGCCTTAAGTTATTCAATTTTTCAAAATTCTTTATGTCATCAAGTTTTATTGGAAACTCAATAATCATATTTTAGAACATCTTTAAAATGCGGATAACTTGTTACCCTTTCAGGATGTTTGTTGTTAGCAGGATATAGAGCGGAAACTACAGCCCACAAAAAACAAAAAGAATCGTTATTTTTTATATTGACAACAGCTCTCTTCAGTGATATGAAACCGGGTAAATTCACATAAATTGATCTTCCTTCTTTTAAAGGTGAAAATTTGTTAATATTAACTTTTAATTGCAGAACCTCTGAAAGAGCCCAACCTGAATCTTTTTCGCTAAATTCTTCCTATTTGTTTGGTAAAACCTGGATTACGTTATCTCTGTTCCATATTTTTAAATTAGTATTTATATCGATTATGCAATTTTTTTGTAGAAAACGTTTTCATATCTGCATCACCACTTTAAGGTTTATTAAAATTGCATACTAATACTACATTAACTTTAAGCATTGAATTCTGACTATGTGTTTTAATTTTTCTTTAAAAATTATCGAAGGCCCTATTTAAAAAACATAATGGATCTTTAATACTTAAATTTGCAATTAGTCCTGTACACAGTCGTGCATCGAAGCAATAATCAATCGAGTGCCAAAGTAATTGAGTAATTGTCGATTACGCTTCTTTTTAGTATTGTCCTCCAAGCCTGCTCCACCTTTACCAGAAGACTTTTAAGTGTTGGAATTTAGCTAAATAATATTTTAATAATGCTAAGTTTGCTTCCAATTTGAAAGGATTTTCGGCTTCCTCTTGGTTGTTAATTCTATTTTTTATCACAGTTTCCAACAATTTCACATTACCTTTTACTAATTTTATTTGACTGATTATCTCTTCTGTTCCTATTTCCAACTTTACGCCTTCACCAGCAGTATTTACAATTATAGAACTAATAGAGTAAATCGTTTCGGGATTCATGTTTCCTTTTATCACTATACTGTCGCACTAAGTCAAGGAAAACTATAATAGCCAGTACAGCAGATTAGTATCCGAGGTGTAAAACAAACTGTGTGGTTGTATGTATAATGCTGCTAGAAGCTTGCGCAGATACAGTGAAACCTGATTAATTTTGAAGTAGGTATTCTCTTGCTTTTTGTTTACTACAAGACATGTTTTTAGCCTTGCAACACATTACAGAGAAATTAATAAAACCCAAAAATATATTAATTAATTTTTTATTTTAAATAACAATTATACAGATTATATGCTAAAATAATAAAATTCAAAAATGTATTATTTTTTATCTTATTCATAAATAAAAATCAGACAGGCTATATGCATTAGCCAACGCACATGCGCAATGATCCAGTCGATGGTGTCAACGTTCAGGAACTCCAGCATAATTTGGGGTGTTCCAAAACATCCTCAGGAACATGGCCTTTTCCCGCCCTTTGACATAAATAATGCCCGCTGATCTTGTTGCACCCTGCAGAATAATTGTTTTTTTTTTTTTAGGATTCCAAACCTTCGTTCCATGGAAGACCATGATGACGTTCCATCACCCAATTTGCCTCCTTTTGTAGGACCTCTGAAAAATGGTGAAATTGAAAAGGTGATTTAAATAAGTAATGATGCGAAATTCTTCCATTCCATTCCCACTTCCTTCACAGTCACAGCCCACCGATCTTGAATTTGATACTCTCTATTATTACTATTTAAAACATTGGATGTCAACCACGTACTGGGAAACAACCATGTCCGCAAAAGCCATATTTTCAAAGTTTAATTATAAAAAAGAATGGTTTATTTGAGATACTAATATCTGCAATATGGTTACAAACGGTAGGACATGGATTATATACTTTTCAAATGGAAGTATGTCAGCGTTCTAATAATTATGGTAGGAGAATTATCAATTTGTGAAACATTATCCATTATGGAACAGATCTTGGTGGAAAACTTTACATAGACAGAAGATATTATGATAAAAAATTGTTTGCTTCATTTAAGAAACGATTGAAAAAAAATTGAAAATTTTTTAGTTATTTACTTAGAAATGTCGAAAATGTGAAAATGTGGATTTTTATGTTTTCGAGGGTGCTCTTTCAGAATTGGTAGTTAGAAATGAGCTAACTCGAAAAAATATTTTTTTGAAAAAATTTTGGATTTCGAAATTTTTCTTTAGTATGAAATAAAAGTATCTATAATATAGTATAAAGTTACATAGATTTGCTGGATTTGTCCAATGCTATTTTCCGAAAATTGTAATAGGTGATACCTCAAATTTTGTCACATATTTTTTTGCGAAGTAGGTATAGAAAAATTCGACAGGATTTGACATTCCTTAATTGACCCTGTATCAGGTTATGTCAAAATAAAACCCCCAACGGAGATCCTATCTATACCTAAAATTTGAACATTTTTGGAAAAAAATTCAGAGATGCAAAAATTAAACCAATCGTTAAATTTTTTCAAACGTTAGCAAGTCATAGTAGAGGTTGAGTAGAGGAAAAAAGTTTATACAAACTTCATCGTCAGACGTTCCGTTCCGTTGAAGGGCTAGGGGTGAAAAATCAGAATACTCCTCAAACGGATTTTTGTTATAACTCGGTTAGTACAAGACATAAAAAGTTGAGTTTTTTTTGTTAGAAAGAGGACATAGAAAGCTATTGAACGAGGGTATAAAATTTGTATTCGAATTTATTAAGAAAATCTGGGTTGGGGTAGCACAAAATTTTGCATAAGGATGAGGGGTTTCCATGTCACTTTTCGTAGTCTAGGACAAGTACGTTTTCCAAAAATACAATAAAAAAATAAGCGACGAAAAAAAAAGAAAAAGCTAACGCTTGACACTTCACACTTGAAACTTGTGTCAAGTTTCAATATATGGTGTCAAATTACAAAACAGATTGGCAGAGTTTCAGTATGGATCTTGAAAATGCGATCGATCTAGCAGTTCCATTAAGAACGGCAGAACAACTGGACGACGAGGTGGAATTGTTCGTTACCAATACACAGAAAGCAGCATGGAATAATACCCCCCTATAATACAGCGGACAAAGGGAAACAACTATCCTAAGGAAATAAGAGACTTAATCTCTGAAAAAAGGAAGCTCTGGCGGAAATGGCATTACACCAGAGCTCCAGCAGATAAAACTAGACTCAATAATGCCACTCAGCATCTAAAAAGAGAAATAGAAAGGATTAAAAATGAGTCTATTCGTGAGTACCTCAGTGAGTTGACAAATAATAAAACACTGACTACTCTCTTTGGAAAGCTACAAAGGGATTAAAAAGACCAATAATTCAGAATGCTCCAGTCAGAAATACAGATGGTAGCTGGGCTAGGAATAATATGCAAAAAAGCAAATAGGTTTGCAGAACATCTTGAAAATACATTTAAGCCATACCCAGGAGAGGAACTATCAGAGTTGGAAATACCTGCTCAGCAAGAAATAAACATCACACCAACTTCCCCTAAAGAAGTAGCAAAAGAGATAAAAGAAAACATCGATCCCAAGAAAGCACCAGGCTTTGATCTAATCACTGGAGAGGTATTAAAACAACTTCCAAAGAAAGCTATAATCAAACTAACGCATCTCATTAATGCTTCATTTAGATTAAGGTATGTTCCTAAAATGTGGAAAGTGGCAGAAGTCATTATGACACCCAAACCAGGGAAAAACCCCCATGAAGTTTCGTCTTATAGGCCAATATCCCTGCTACCTGTAATATCAAAATTGTTCGAAAAAATTCTACTGAAAAGATTGAAACCAATCATGGATGAGGGTAATTTAATCCCAACTCACCAGTTTGGATTCAGAGAAAGCCACTCCACCCTAGATCAAGTACACAGAATTACTGACGTAATAGAAAAGTCGCTAGAAAGAAGTCTGTTCAGCGATATTCCTTGATGTTGCGCAGGCTTTTGATAAAGTGTGGCATGATGGGTTAAAATATAAACTAAATAAGTTACTTCCATATAAATACTCAGAATTATTGGAATCATATATCTCAGATAGACTCTTCGGAGTCAAACAAGATGAAGCATACACTGAACTAAAAGAAATCAAAGCAGGAGTACCACAAGGAAGCGTCCTAGGCCCTATCTTATACCTGATCTACACCAGTGATATACCACAGTTAGAGCAAAACACAATAGCCACGTTTGCAGATGATACTGCCATTCTTGCGACAGGAAAGGGCTATGAAGAAGCTGCAAACAAACTGCAAATATCAGTTAACCAAATCAATAACTGGACCAGAAGATGGCATATCAAGCTGAATGAAACCAAATAAGTGCAGATTAATTTCACAAATAAAAGAGAACAACAAATACCTATTAACATGAACAATGCCCAGATTCCATATGCAAACTCAGCAAAATATCTAGGCATCACATTAGACGCAAGACTTCGCTGGAAAGTCCATGTTAAAAAGAAAAGAGAAGAGCTAGACATCAGATATAAGAAAATGTACTGGCTACTTGGTAGACAGTCCTGCCTATCAACTTACAACAAAATACTGTTGTATAAACAAATTCTCAAGCCAGTATGGACCTATGGAATACAGCTCTGGGGCTGTGCCAGTAAGAGCAACATATTAATTATTCAAAGATTTCAGAACAAAGTACTGCGGAACATCGTCAAAGTGCCTTGGTACATCAGAAACAGCGACCTTCATCGAGATCTTCAGATGGACACTGTAGAGCAGACAATTAATAAATTTGCACGGACTCATGAACAACGACTCCATCAACATGTGAACATCGAGGCCATCCAGCTCCTCGACAACACTAACATAGTAAGAAGGCTCAAGAGGGTTAAGCCCTTTGAGTTAGTGAAGTGATTATGTCAGTATAAAAACACAGCATTGTGCGGTTAGTGTTGCACGTTAGTGTTAGTGTAATTAAGTTACCAGACTCTAAGGTACACTAGTGAGTAAGACCTTAGCTCTAAAATTTTCAACTTTAGTTAAATTAGGATAGAACGAAATTACTCATTGATCTCCCTTTGATCAGATTGTAATAGCAGCAAAATAACCTTCAAGGGGTATTTTCTATATAAAAAAAAAATTACAAAACGACGATATCAAATTTCAAAATAAGGTGCCAGATTACAGACCGTTGGTGTCAAATATCATATAGAGGTGTCAAATTACAAAACAAGGTGTCAAATTTCAAAACATGGAGTCAAATTACATAACGACTGTGTCAAATTTCAAAACAAGGAGTCATATTTCAAAATAAGGAGTCAAATTACATAACGACGGTGTCAAATTACATAATGACGGTGTCAAATTTCAAAACAAGGTGTCCGATTACAACATTTCGGTGTTAAATTTCATATCGGGGTGTCAAATTTCAAAACAGTTACGAATATTTTAACGCTAAAATCCTCTTGCAAATTATATTTACCATGTACTATGCTCGGTAGCCTGTTCGTGTTCCGTACACAGTAACTAAATTAATAACTATTACTCGGAAGCCATATTTCTAGAAATAGTATGATTTTTTGAGCGCCAAGCTGAAGTCAATCATGAATGATTAATTTAATTACAAAAATATATAGTAATTTGGACATTTATAACAACGAAATATGGAAGTTTTTTAAAGCAACAAACTAAAATTAATAACCAATTTTAACACAAAAACATTGATACAAAATATCTAGAATATTTTTGTACAATGACAGATTAAGTAGAAAAAAAATTTTACCTAACATTATTTACCAACTGTAATAAAATCTCCAGTTTCTTTAATACGAAGACAAAGTAGTCACTGTATCATGTACTTGGAGTAGAAGACATGATAGTCAAGGATTTATTTTTATACTATATATGAGGTAGAATAAAAAATTCTTCATTAAATACAAATCTTTTTTATTTCCTACAACACAACTATAATGCATCTCCCTCGGTAAATATAACGTCCGTTGTCGTCCCAACTTTTCCCTTATTAACCAGATATTCAAGTCGACTTCTTAGCCCATGGTTGAATTTGTCAATACCTTCTTTTTCAAAGTACATATAAAATCTTCGTGGTAAGTAGGTGGTAAAATCTTCAGTTTCAGCCAAAATACTATCACCATAATTGGTTTTACTAAACCTCAATTTCACTATTTTATTATATCTTCGGTTTATTTCCAACTCTCTCAGATTATTTAATTCCTTAAAAGCTGTTTCTTTGTTCAACTTTTGTAGATCCATGTTGATTATAAATTAATGTTTTACTTAACTGATTGTTAAAAAATTGTTCAAAAAATCAGCGGTTCTCAAAATATTTAGTAAAACAATAAATTTCCAAAAAACTTAGATTAGCTTCAGCCTCGTTATTTATAGACATTTTCAAATAAAAATTTATTTCGTACATGCATGCATAATTATCTTTGTTTTAATGGAACCAGAATTTTTTTTCGCCTACTAGATTCTGATTTATGAATATCATCTTTTGTTTTTCTTATGGACGCCATATTAGAATTTGACGTGGTTAGATAGAGACAACATTAAGGAATCCGGCGATGTGTCACACTTAGAGTTTTGAATGTAATTAAGGTCTGTAATTTTTTGCCGAGTTACCTCTAGCACTGAGGAAGATACGATGGTTCCAACAAGATGGTGCTCCCACCCACAACACTCAGGTTGTAAGAGAACATCTAAACATCTAAAAGATTTCCAGGGAGATGGATAGGCAACAATGGTCCAGTGTTGTGGCCAGCAAGATCACCCGACCTCACACCTCTAGATTTTTTCCTTTGGGGATATATAAAAGAAAAAATCTATAACACACTTTACGAGATAGTAGAGGAATTGGAAGAGGCAGTTCGTTGGGAAATTACATCATTGCCACTGAGACAAATTAGGAGGGCTGTTGATGGTGTCTCCAGCCGCTGCAACAGCTACCTACAAAATAATGGTAGACAAATCTAAATTAATTCAAAGTTATTTGTCAGTTTGTTACACTATATTCAATTGTTTTAATCATTTATGTTATTTTGTTTATTGTTGTTCAATGTTATGATTAATAAAAAAAATTACAGACCTTAATTACATTCAAAACCCTAAGTGTGACACATTGCCGGATTCCTTGATTTTTTCTCTATCTAATAACTTCAAATTCTAATATGGCGTCCATAAGAAAAACAAAAGATGATATTCATAAATCAGAATCTAGTAGGCGAAAAAAATTCTGGTTGCATTAAAACAAAGATAATTGTGCATGTATGTACGAAATAAATAATTTATATAAATAACGGAGCTAGAGCTATTTCAGTTTTTTGGAAATTTATTGTTTTGCTAAATGTTTTGAGAACCGCTGATTTTTTTAACAATTTTCCGGGACCGCTATTTAGTGCTGGTAATTGCTCAATTTTTTCTCTAATTTAACCAACTTCGTATCTCTAAAAATTACAAAGATACCAATACATAGCAATACTCGTGAGTCACCCTGTATATAGCACATATATCGTTCTCACCCACTTGTCCCTCCAGAGCAGCCTCCCTCCTCTTATGTTTACTCCTCCTACATGGAGGATAATGGAAGGGAACTTCCAGCTGTTAACATATACGTCTGAACAAAATACATAAATGTATCATTGTTTTGACACTAAAACAATATCATAACTTCAAAATAACAACAGCTAACCTCTCAGCATTGTTTTTACCAGGTATTAATTCGATACTTTCATCATAAAATTCGCAATGGTCCCTCCTTTCCGCACACTTATTAACACCATCACTTACTTTTACTTCATTTGATATTTTTTACGGATTATTATTTCAATTGGATAACATTTCTTTAATTCGTTTAATTCTTTACACACCGGTTTATAGTCAAGTAGGTATATATGGTAAGTTCGAATAATAAAGTAATCAATGACTATGGTAAGTTATTTTATTATTGCAGGATCCTAAATATTAGTTATTTGGTTCTTTTTGTTTTATATTTTGTTACGTTTGAAGTTATAAGTTAATAAATATTTGTAAGGGACACAATTAATATTATTAGGTGCAGAAGAATACGGAGATCCCATAAATGATGATTACCAATTGGAAGATATATCAAATAATGTAGTTTATCAAAAATCTGTAAATATTACAGATATCATTGTCTCTGGTAAGTGATTTAATATTAAAAAAGATTAGTTAACAACTTCTCAATGTTAAACATATTTTTGGGTGTATAATAATGTACATGGTGTTTCGGTTAGCGCTTCATTTTAAAAATACAGAAAAAGATATAAAAGGCGGACTATCTTTTTTATGAAAACTATACAGGGTGCTTTCTAAGTAAGTCCATTAATTTTTACTGATTTTTCTCTTAGCCTTAAAAATTATGAGATATAATCAATGTAACATCTTAAGCGAAACAGGTTGTAACAGTATTTGTTTTATTAAGAGAAAAAATTTCTGTATTGTATGAATTATAAAATAATAAAAATATATTTTAATTTATGTTTGCTGAAAAAATAGTGTATGTAACACGCCCGGAAAGTGTTTTGCGGCCTGGCAGACTTCCATGACTCGGCTGCCCCTCGCCCGGGAATCATAAATCTACTCGTCAAAAAAAAAACAGTACTTCCCGGACTTTTACATAATATACTATTACTGCCACATTTCGTAGACAGTAAGAATTTTTTACTGCTGAAGCGTTGAGTGGTAAATCACTCAACGGCTAAAGCAATACAATTCTTGTTTACGATTGCCTTTGCGATTATTAAAGATCATTGTACTTTATTGACATAATATGAAGAAAAAAATCATTTTAGGCGCAGAATACCTAGAATCGGAACATGGGGATTGTGAATTGATAAATTTATCAAATAATATACTTACTGAAAAATCTATGGACGCTACAAATGTCAGTGGACCTGGTAAGTATTTGTTATGAAAAATTAATATTAGACAATAACTTCTTGTTTTAAATTTTCTTAGATTTGGAGTTAGAAGGCAGTCAGTCAGAATTCATTGAAAAAGAAGTTAATAGAGAGAAGAGCGAATATCTGGCATTCACAACAGATAAAAAGAATATTAATAATATTCAAGATAGCTCAAATAGGAAAATGGAAAAGAATGAGATTGAGAGAATGATGGAGGACGATAGAAATAATAATAATGATGAGAACAGAAACGAACAAATGGAAATTAGCGCAACTAAAGAAATGGAAGAAAATGAGGCTTCTGCTATTAATTTAAATAACGGGATTAATAGTATTGAAAAAAACGAAAACGAGAATAAAGAGAACGAAAAGGAAATTGAAGCAAATAAAGAAATAGGTAGGTAATTATAAGTATACACTTTCTACAAATTTAACGAGATTTTTTTCTTAAAAATTATATTTTTAGATCCAGATGAAACAGTTGAAACTCACACAAAGAAAGGAGAAGAAAGAAGAAAAAAATATAAACTATCCAAAAGTGTAGGAGCTGAAATTAAGAAAAAGAAAATAAGTTCGTTACATACAATTAGACCAAGTTGTATAAATTGTAAATTTAAGTGTCACAGTTTTTTCTTCGCAGAGGACAGAACAAGAACAAATCAAGAATATTGGAAATTAAACTGGAAAGAAAAAAGAACGTTTGTTATGAATTCAACTGAAAATAAAATACCAAGGCGAAAAGTAGAAGGCTCAAAGAAAAACAAAACTTTTACATATTTTTTAAACGACGCTAGTGGTGCAAAAAGGCGTGTTTGTAAATTTTTTTCCTTACAACATTGGGATACAAAAAGACAAATGACTGGATAATCCATTCAGTGTGGGCAAACGCTAACAGCAAAAATCAAGTACAGAATGATTCAGATCGACGAGGTAAACATTCTCCCCCTAACAAAATGTCAAATACCCAAGTAGAGAGTCACATAGATTCATTTACTCTATCTGTGTTTCACTATAGAAGAGTCCACGCTCCTAATCGTCTGAATTTACCGAGCGACTTAAATGTTACACTTATGTTTCAAGACTTTAGAAAAAAATGTCCCGATTTCATTAGCTCATACGAAAAATACAGAAAAGTCCTTAAATCTAAAAATATGTCGTTTGCCAAATTAGGAAACGAAGAATGTGAATTATGTGAATTCTATAATACACATAATCCAGAACCGCTGAGTCCTTAAACGAAGATTGCGAGATATGCTGCAGTTGGAAAGATCATATTAAGAAGGCAAGAGAATCTCGTGAAAGATACGCATTGAACAAAGAAAACTTTAATGAAGACAAAGATAATTTATACCTGTCTGTTGACCTTCAGAAAGTAATTATGCTGCCCAGACTGGAAATGTTCAAAAGAGCAATATTTGCTCATCGTCTAATAGTCTACAATGAAAATTTTGTACCCGTCGGAAAAATTAGACACTTTGTTCCATTTACCGTTTTGTGGCATGAGGCCGTTAATGGGCGACATCAAGAAGATATTATCAGTGCTTTTAATGCATTTTTTCTCCACCATAGAGATGTCAGAAATATTACTTTGTGGCTAGACAACTGCTCTAGCCAGAACAAAAACTGGGCCTTTTTCTCCTTCTTAATTTATATTATAATTTCACCAGGTGTATCCGCAGAAACCATACATGTAAACTATTTTGAATCAAGGCATACCTTTATGTCCGCGGACACATTCCATCACCAAGTAGAAGAATCACAAAAGTGTCAAAAGGAAACATATGATTTTGCAGACTTTGAAGATGCAGTACGATCAAGCAATAAAGGCAAAGTACAGATTAAGTCTATGCAAGTGAATGATTTTCAATTATGGAAAAATCTCCATTCGGCTAGTAAAACGAAAAAACAAAATCCTAAGGTCAAACCAACTGAATTAAATAACTGAATTAATGGTAAAGAGAAATGAATTTGAAATTTACTACAAATGCAACTCCGATGAAGAATGGAAAAAACGAATCGATTTTTTTCTTAAAAAACATATTGGTGAAATGCCAACACCTATAAAAACGGCACCCAATGGGTTTGAGCGAGAAAAAGTCGACAATTTGTTCAAAACTTTAGGTTCCATCATACCAGACAATCGAAAAAAAATTTGGGAGGACCTTCCAGAAAAGGTTATTGTCGAATAAAAGTGTTTAGGGTACCTACTTAATAACCGTAATAATGTGTTTTAGTTACCATTAATTATAAGTAACTCAAATATTGTAAAATTCACATTTTGTTCTCGTTCCTTTTTAAATTAATGAAACTTTTAAAAAAGCATGTGTTACTATTTCCTTTAATAAATAGGTGGATTTCCTAAGTTAAAAAACGGTATCTGTCAAATACGATGATTAACCTAAGTAAATTTGACGATGGCCCAGGTCAAATACCCGTATTTGCTTAATAAGAGGTTTTTGCGTGGGAAATTAGCCAAATACAAGTAAAAAAATTACGTGTATGGGGTTTTATAAAATAAAAACGATAATATAATAATTTTTTAAGTATACATAAGGATTTTAGTACCCTTATTGTTTAATATGAGCAGCTATTATTAATAATGCAAAGATTCGTTGAAGTTACAAACAAATAGAAAGTATAAATCGATATTCCGCCATTTTTAAACATTTTCAAATATGGGGGATTAGCTTGTAAGGGCAGTATTCCCCAATATTGTCCGATTTTAGTGACGTCACTGCGAGACCCGATACTGTTTCTCTCTCTGTATTGTGCGATTCCTTATCTATGACACGTTGACAAGTCACTGTCACTATCTATTTAATATAAACTAGCGAAGTTTACAGAATATTTATTCTGTAAACTTTGGTATAGGCCATGGATCGTACAATTGAAACAAAATATTTATTGAAATAAATGAAAATAATATCATTAATAAAGTTATGAGTAATTTGCATAACTTCTGTCTTCATAAGCATACTTTGTTTTCAATAATTGTGCAATTCATGGTCTAGTACCTATAATTTCTTGTATTGTTCCTAACTTACACATTATCACTTTTAAGGAAAAATAAAAACTGTGTCTTATTCAGAATTTGATAGGATATCAAATTATGAAATAAAATACAGGGTGTTCCATTTAAAAAAATCACTGTACATGTCGCTGCTCTTTTTAAATGAGAGCGTTTTTAATCAGAGGGTTGAAAAGAGCAAAAAAAATCACTTAGAAGTACTTTTTCAAAAATTTTAATATCTTGCCATTTACGAAGTTACTGAGTGTGTAATGGAAACTCACCCACACTGTAGAGACAAAATTACCTACTTTCAATAATAACTAGAAATGGGAGAAAATCGCTATCGCGATTTTCGTTCCCATTTCTGGCCCTATCGGGGGTCCAAAAGTCTCTAGAATATTATTTTTAAGAAAATACATACGTAGTAAAGAAATTTGAGATAATCCCTTGTAAGTATATGAAATAATAAATTTAGAGACCGAAAGCTGAAATTTTTTATTTGGAATGATGATGTAATTATACCAAACGATTTTTTTAAATATTATTATTAAAAAAAGTACTCTATTCTTGATGGTAAAACCTTATTTTTTAAGTGCTGAAAGTATAATTCATTTTTTAGTAAACATTTTGTGAAACTGTTTTCTCGAGAAAAAAAAATAAATTCATAACTTGTATTCTTCCACAATTTATTATAACGGTAACTTGATCACTTTATACCCAATATATGTCTACAATGCTTATAATTAAATATGTAACTGTTAAAGATACACAGATTTGGTGTATATTGAAGGAAATTTTTTTTTATAATACTCTTAGCTATGAACTAATAAAGGTAATTATTTAATTAAGATTAAGATTACTTAATTAAATAATAACCCCCCAATTTTCGGGTATGCTGAACGCGAATCTGATTTTCTTTTGCAGTCTTAGATAGTTTTTGTAGTAAAGTAGTAGTAGTATAGTAGTAGTTTCGTAGTTTTGTAGTAAAAAAATTATTAAAAGTCATACTCTGTAAGTAGGTACACTTTTCAAATTATTTTTAACATTTAACACTAACTTGATCACTTTGTACCCGATATAAGTATCCACAATGATTATAATTAAATATATGTTAGCTTTTATGTAAAAAGCCGATGAAATAATAATGCGAAATCCAGAAACTAACTTTATTAACAATTATTTATCCACCCAAACCACCACTCCGAGCTTACAAAATGATACATTCCATTCAAACTTAGGACGTAGACTGTAGACTGAACTAACACTTATAGAATATTTGTATACAATAAAAGTACTTAAGTTGTCATCACGTAAACAGATAGGGCCAAGGCGGCTGGAGTAAACAGAACAGCTAACATAATATATAAGTAACATATAACTGTTAAAAATATATAAATTTGTTGTATATTAAGAAAAAAAAATTTACTTACGTCATGTGAAGTAATCAATATGAACTAATTAAATCGGTCATTTTTAATATTTGTGACGTCACATGACGGCACAAAAGATAGCAAATAAATACAAAAAATAATTAAAATAATTTTTACCTAAATTTACACCAAGTTTGTATATTTTTATTTTTAACAATTATATATTTAATTAATTATAAGCATTGTTGGTTGTGGACACATTAAGTTAGGTACAAAGCGATCAAATTAGTGTTAAAATTAATTTGTGACGGTATACAGGTGATGGCTTTTAATATTTTTTTTTTCTTGAAAAATACGTTCAACCGCAAAAAAATAATTTCAAATTCGTGTTCAGTATATTCGAAAATAAGGGGAAATCAAAATTTGATAGTTTTATGCTAAGTAAATAAGTATACCCTAGTTAGTTAAATTAAACAGTCATTTTTTAAATATGTTATCTGTGATTTATATTTCCGACGTCACACGGCTATATCCACCCCATCCTCATACAAAAGCATAAATAAATAATTAGGTGTTTAAAATGCTAGTAAAAAACATGTAAACGTATCTTTTAGATAGAGGTGTATGAAGTAGAAAATAGAAATTATAAAAAAAAAAACGGATATTGCACAAATCACAAAATTGAATACGATATACCTATAGCAGTAAAGCACACCGAATATGAAATGGACATTTTTGTAATAAAATAATGCCTGGCGTATTTTTAAATTGTTTCATGCCTACTTGAAAATATGATACAAATATTTAATTGATGTTGTATAAAATACAATATTTACAAATGTATTATGGATACATATAACTCATAAATGTGTAGATTGTTGAAATTATTAGATAATGAGAATAATGTGCAAACTTGAAATATTAGTTATATTAGTGTCTAGATGACGCATATTTCTTTTTATCTAATCTATTGCTTTGTCTATTATAACTATTCATTATATTAGAATAGTTGCTTTTTGTATTAAAAGAAGAACAATAGCTTATTATATTAAAATCTGACCATTGTAGAAATTATGGTATAAATACCATCAAATTTGTAATAGAAAACAGATTCAGTTAATACACGCTATAGTGAACATTGAAGTTGAGTTTTACTAAAAGTTCCAGAAAAGTTCCCATCCATTGAGGGGGAAAACATTGCACCATTTCTGGCGCAGTCGCAAACGGCTTGAGGGGGAAAATATTGTGCTAGGAAGACATTGTGCAGACATCCAGTACCAATTCCAAGCAAGAAGCAAACAGCTTGAGGGGGAAGATTTTGTACGACGTCGAGTGCCCGAATAGCAAATCCAGCATAGCATTGAACCAAAATCGAGTCGAGAATCAAAAAGGAACTAAGTAAGTACTCATTCAATCCTGTTTCATTATCCCGTTGTGTTTCCTGGATCTCAGCTGCCCGATTGGTAATTAGATTTAAGAATCGACCCGATTGGTCACTAGGTTAGGAACAAAACGATCCGATTGATCATTAATTTTAGGAATCGACCCGTTTGGTCATTAGTTTTAGAAACGATCCGATTGATCATTAGTTTTAAGAGAAGGTTTGATTAACCATTAGCTTTAAGAAACAATTTTCCAAGAGAAACAAATTTTGCAAGTGAACCTTGCAATTGAATTGAAATCAAAGCAAAACAAACAAACAAACAATTTAATTTTAAGAAAGAGAACCAAGACTGAAAAACAATTTAATTTTAAGAAACTTTTACTTTACTGAACCACTCTGTACAAATCTTTCAAATTTTATTTTTCCAAATTTCAAACTTTGAATATTAATTTTCCAAATTAAATTATTTTACAAACTTTGACATTATACCTATGATTCAAATCAATTTATTAATTTCAAATCTTAAATTTTATTTCAATTAAAATGGCAACAAGGAGACAATAAATTTCTGACGCAAATATAAGCGAAACTCGATCACAGATAAGTCAAGAGTCGAGAACAATAGCACCCACTTTACGTGAGTATAGACTAGACACACACCTGTTGAAATTATATATAGATACAGTGCCTTTGTTTGACGGTAATCAGCTCGTATTACATTCGTACATTGAATCAGCACGTATTACATTTTTTAATTTCAAGAACGATCCGCAAAACATTACTCACAATTTAATCTTACAAGCAGTTAAAAATAAATTAAAAGGAAGAGCACAAAATTTAATAGATAGCCGAACAGATCTTATAACTTGGGATCAGATAGAATATTTATTAAAAATTACATTTGGTGATAGGAGAGACCTTCAATATTTAACGCATCAGCTAACTTCTATGCGACCTAACAAGAATGAAAGACCATATGATTTCGGTCTCCGATTACAAGAGATAAGAGCAGTAACAATCGCGAAAATAAATGATGATTTTCCAGATCCGATTACGAGAGATTTACAAATTAACAATTACAATAATATAGCGTAAACAATGTTTATTACAAATTTACCGATTAATGTACAAACAATAGTGAGGATGAGAAATCCAATAACACTAGAAGACGCTTTAAATTTCGTTTTAGAAGAAGAAGAATTTCAGAACATTGCAAAATTACATAATACAAATCAAATTACACACAAACCAAATTTCAATTCAAATTCAAATTTTAAGAATTCAAATCAAAATTCAAATTTTAGAAATCCGAATTTTAATCAAAACTTTAATTTTAGAAATCCAAATTTTAATTCAAATTTTAGAAACCCAAACTACAATTCAAATTTTAGGAACCCAAATGCAAATTTTAATCAAAATACAAACGCAAACCAATTTAGAAATAATTTTCAAACATTTCCTTCACAACCAATCAATATTCAATCGAAGCCAATAAAAAATAATTACCCTACTAACAGACAAGTTTTTGGTCCACAACATAATGTATGGAAACCAAATCCAAACAACAATTTAACAAGACCGACAGCAATGTCAGGCGTAAGTCAAAATACCCGATACAAACCAACACCAATGTCAGGTATTAGTCATACAAACAATACAGAAGGAAATGAAGACTTCAATATTAACCACTATGAAGAACAACAATACGAACAACAACAATATGAACAAGAACAAGAAGATCAAAATTTTCAGAATATCGACGAGATAGTCTACCCGACTTAAATGCAATTAATGCTTTACCTTACATCAATATTACATTAGGAAATCAAACATATAAATTTTTAATAGATACCGGATGTTCATTTAGTATAATCCGACCCAAAATTATAGAATCAAATTTTCCACAAACAATGTATTTAGATCCAATAACTTTGCAAACATGTACTGGAAGTACAAAAGCTCTTTACAAAGCAAACATTCCAGCTTTTCGAGAATTTCAATCCGACATTCCAATCAATTGTGTTCTATACGACTTTCATAATTACTTTGATGGACTTATAGGATTACAAGAGTTAATCAATGCAGACTTAAACACTAATTTTTCAAATCAAATTTTAGAAAATAATTACGTCCAAATTCCACTTTTATATAGAGAAGATTTTTATTCATGTAGCTATAATTTAAATTTAGAAATTAGACGAATTACAATTCCAGTTCAAATAGAAAATGGCCCAATAATAATTCCAGAATTATACAATAATCGAAAATTTTATGTACCTGAAACCCTATCTACAGCAATGAATTACCTTGCCGAAATTGAAGTTCATAACTTAACAAATCAAAATCAAATTATTCATTTTAATAGACCATTTATGTCAGAACCTTTTGACGAAAAAATTTACGAAATTTTCAATTATTAAATTATTCACAATCAAAAAGAAAATTCAAACTCCAAGATCAACATTGAAGATACCATTAGAACAAATCATATGAATGAAGAAGAGAAACAAGAAATAATAAACTTATGCACAGAATATGCAGATGTTTTTCAAAATCCATCCAATAGACTACCTTTTACGAACACTATCTAACATGACATCAGGACAACTGATGAAACACCATGCTACACAGAGACGTATTGTTATCCACATGTCTATAAAGAAGAAGTTCAAAAGCAACTAGGAAAAATGCTGAATGATGGAATCATAAGACCGAGCATCTCACCATGGAGTTCACCAATATGGGTTGTACCAAAGAAACAAGATGCCCCAGGACAAAAGAAATGGAGAATAGTAGTGGACTACAGATCTCTAAATGAAAAAACAGTGACAGACAGATATCCCATTCCCAACATTACGGATATATTAGACAAATTAGGAAGAAGTTGTTACTTTACAACATTAGATCTAGCCTCTGGTTTCCACCAGATAGAAATGGCTTCAGAAGCAGTTCAGAAAACAGCATTTGATACTGAACATGGACATTACGAATTCCTTCGTATGCCCTTTGGTTTGAAAAACGCGCCCAGCACGTTTCAAAGAATGATAGATAATGTTCTTCGAGAATATATCAACAAAATATGCCTAGTATACCTAGATGACATAATTATTTTTTCCACATCTCTTCAAGAACACATTTCAAATTTAAAAAGAATATTTCAGACATTAATTAAAGCTAACCTCAAAATCCAATTAGACAAATCAGAATTTTTAAAGAAAAATGTTGAATTTTTAGGACATATAGTTACACCAGAAGGTATTAGACCAAATTCAGATAAGATAGAAGCTATAAAAAGATTTCCAATTCCCAGAACTCATAAGGAAATAAAATCCTTTCTCGGACTATTAGGATACTATAGAAAATTCATTAAAAACTTTGCTAAAATTACCAAGCCTCTTACAAAATGCTTGAAGAAAGATCAGAAAATAGAATTAACACCTGAATACATTTCATGCTTCGAACACTGTAAAACATTACTTTCAAATGAACCAATTTTAGCCTATCCAGATTTTCAAAAACCATTTGAGTTAACAACCGACGCATCAAATTTTGCAATAGGAGCAGTATTATCACAAGATGGTCACCCAATAGCTTATGCATCAAGAACGTTGAACCCAGCGGAAACGAATTATGCCACTGTAGAAAAAGAACTATTAGCTATAGTGTGGAGTTGCAAATATTTTAGACCATACCTCTACGGAACCAAGTTCACAATCTTCACAGACCATAAACCATTAGAATGGCTGTCCAACCTAAAATCTCCGAACACAAGATTAATAAGATGGAGACTACATTTAGAAGAATTTGACTATGATATCAAGTATAAAGAAGGGAAAACAAACTATGTAGTAGATGCCCTATCAAGAATCAAAATAGAAAATAGACCAAGAGAAGTCAATGCATTAACAAAAGCATCAACTACAGTTTTAGAAGACGACCTAGTCTCAATGGTAAACAACGTCGACGAAATTCCAGATGTCGATGAAGCAAGCTTAAGAGAAGTCTTAGAAACTCTAGTCAACAACGCTACACCAACAGAAGAAGAAATTATAAAATTATTCAAAACAAACATCGACTCTAAAAGACATTATTATCCATATTTCATAACAAACCGAGACAATCTATTAAAACATAGAATCATTAAAATTCTACAAACTCACTTTACAAAACTAAAATTGACTATTTTAAACTCACTTACTGACATAATTAATGAAGACGAACTCAATAAAAAAATTAAGTACCATCATAAAAAATGAGTTAAAAGGAAACGTAAAATTGTTGCAGGTACACGCCCACGCGGACGAACAAGGAAAATACAAGACAATGACGACAATGACGATAATGACATTCATAATATTTCTTTCCTTTTCCAAGACCTTATGTCAGATTAAAATCACTCCAATTGAAAACGGACTACTAACATTAAAATTAGGAACTATGCGATCAAGATCTACACAGCATAAATTTATTCACTACGTCAATTTAAAACCAATAGAAAATGAACTAATACATACGGAAGTTCAATTACAACAACTGAATAAAAAGGTTGCTAAATTAAACAATAATACTATCGATACAGGACTCTCAACATCAATCTCACAAGCGCTACAATTAGTATCAAAAATTAATATCAAATTAGGAAATCTAATGCCGCGAAAACCAAATCGTCCCAAAAGAGGATTAATTAACGCAATAGGAACGGCATCAAAATGACTCTTTGGAACGCTTGACGACACCGATAGAAAAGCTATAAATAAGGCTCTCACTAAATTAAATGAAAATAATAATCACATCGAGTATCAATTAAAATCACAAATTAGTTTAACATCAGAATTAATTAAAGAATATAATAAAACAATTACTATTTTATCCCAAACTCAAAAGACAATTCAAAATTTCTTAAATCAAACTATTATTGAATTCAATAGACGAATGACTCACGTATTAGTTACAATATCAATTCAAAATATTCTTTCTCAGCTATTTGTCAATCTAAACAGCATCACTGAATTTTTAGACGAACTCGAGAACGCTATAACATTTGCCTCATGGAATTTAGTCCATAACTCGATATTACCAAAACAGAGCTTAGAATACATTTTAAATAAATCAAAAGAATTGTATGACACTCAGAGTATTCTACAGTTAGATCACTTTCAAAATTATTATTCATATTTAGGAATAACAGTTTACTTCTCAGACGGATTAATTATATTTGTAATCAAATTGCCAATATTAACAGCAGAGATTTATTCCTATTATCACCTACTTCCTGTTCCTATACAAAACCTAACAATCATTCCAATTACCCCATACCTTGGGATGAGTACCGAAAATTATGTCACAACGACTCAGCTATGTCCAAAGATAGAAAGCACCTACATATGTAACACACCCAGTCAACCTCGAGATGACAGTTGCCTAGTCCAATTACTGTCCAAAGCTGACCACAGGAATTGCCAAGTCCATTACCTGTCTATTAACAAACCAATCATTACCATGTTGGAGGAAAACAACCTACTTATCGTTCCAGTTAACACAGTACAAATAACAAACTGTCAGAACGGAATCGAAACCATTAACCAACCAGTAGTACTTAATTTACCCACTGGATGTACTACCATCATCAACAACCAACGATATGCAGCAACAAAGACTGGACTTCCACTAACGATTTTCCAGTTACTAAAGATTGAGATACCTCAAATATGGAATCTTACCATCAACAAAATAACACCACTCCAATTGAAGGATGTTGACCAAAATGATGCCAAATCCTTATTGGACCTAGTCAAAACCACCAAGATGGCGCAGTTCACTCCAGAACCAGCAAGCCTACTACAATCTACAAATACATGGCTAACAACTACCATATTAATAATCCTTAGCCTTGTAGTCATTATCCTGGTCTACACCCAGTTCCGGAAAAGATGTCCATGTCTAATCCGTTGGCTACCATTCCGAACGAGACAATCACAAAGGGTCCACTTCAACAAAGAAGCTGCCCAATATCAAGGAAGTACCTCGTCAGGAGACGAAGAAATCACTTCGGCGGGAGGAGTTATATTAGTGTCTAGATGACGCATATTTCTTTTTATCTAATCTATTGCTTTGTCTATTATAACTATTCATTATATTAGAATAGTTGCTTATTGTATTAAAAGAAGAACAATAGCTTATTATATTAAAAGCTGACCATTGTAGAAATTATGGTATAAATACCATCAAATTCGTAATAGAAAACAGATTCAGTTAATACACGCTATAGTGAACATCGAAGTTGAGTTTTACTAAAAGTTCCAGAAACGTTCCCATCTTATTTGAAACAATTTTTATTTACCTTATCATGTAATTATAATGCTTATAACGACTTTTATTAGAAAAACATAAGTATAACATGATTAGCATGTACCTACCCACCTACCAAATGCCAAAATTTGGTAAAAATAAAAGTTGAAATAAATATGAAATAAATTTGATAAAAAAAAATTAATTTGATATCGAAAATAGGTTCGGTACCAGCGAAAATTTTAAGACAGAAAAATAGTGTGAAGCATTGCTCCTTCATCACAGAAAACTATAATTTTGAATAGCAAAAATTAAGAATAATGCATTTCCTAAATTACCACCTACCTGCCTACATGCTAGTAGATAATGAAATACTGGAACTTTTTATTTGAAAAAAATGATATAAGTAAAATGTAGGTAAACACTGTATACACTGTATATATTTCAAATATAAAGTAAACACATGGGTGAATCTCGATGAAAAAAATTTGTACCAATTCCAATGATTGATGCCAATTCATGCTGATGCGAAACAAATATTTTCCATTTCAAAAAAGGTTAGCCATTATTAAAGTGTGAAAACTGTCGTTTGCTCTCTAGACGTAGCCTGTAATAAACAACGTATAAGTATTTAAATGTGATAAGTAATAATACAAACCTTTTTGACACTACGGAGACAACTTTCTGGACAATGCAAAAGTATGTATTCGAGTATACACAGGTACTGGGTTCTGTCTGATGTCCAAGTCTATCGGTTTTCACTTTCAAATTTACACCGTTTAAAGGCAATAGCAACATGTAACAACTGGAAATTGATGGATCGGCCGTGAAATTATGATTTTTGATTAGATTTTATTCGTCTCGCAGGTGGCAGGTGGTATAGGATGGGTGGGTAATGCAATGCCCTTTATTATCGGTTACATTTGTAATTTCAAATAAAGAGTTTTTTGGCAAATTTAGAGAATATTGGCGAGGGCCGTTTAAAAAGTCAATTTGGGGCCCTCCGCTACGGTTCGAAGCCGCGCCCGCCCTTCGAAAAGATGTAACGGCGGCGTTAAAAAATATATTGCTGTCATAATTGTTGCAACAAATAAATATTGTAGAAGATATGTATTTTTGTAAGCTAAAAATTATGAATTTTACAGACCGCCACAATGAACGAATTAATACCAAACTTAACCTGCAGAAAGAATAAAAACTACGGTCAATGAAACAGAATAACTAACCACTAATATCAAAGTCTACATATTATAATAATACTAATAAATAATTGTGATACAAAAATTAAAAAAAAAAGTTGCCTCCGTCGTGATTCGAACTCACGATATCAGGATTACGACGTTTGAAATCCTACGACTTTACCATTGCGCTAAACTTCCTGTTGTCACTTTATGCCGAAAAATCTGTTAAATATGTAAACTGTACGTGTTAACCTAAACAATTAATTTTTACGGATTTTCTAATTACAAAAGCATTTCGCATCAGTATTTTGATAATCAGGTGTTTGACAGTCGGTGCTATCGATTCCGTTAGCAATATTTCTCATATGAAAATAATGAAAGTAACCTATTTGAAGTTTAATTAATTTGACAGTTTTCGTGGGAGGTGCTTGTCTCGTTAGTGCAATCTCACATGGATAAAATGAGAAAGAAGTTGAGACGGATGCGACTCGAGATTTTCGAAGACGAAATAGACGTAGAAGGAGTCGACGTACGGTTTCGAAAAAATCTCAAAGGATTAGAGAAAGGACTGAACTTTCGCGTGAAGCCCTTGTCGAAGCCGTAAAAATTAGAAAAAGGGTCTCAGGGTCCTGCGAAAAGTCGGTATTTCGGCGGGCGTGACGGGACCATTAGACGCTAGGACAAACGCCGGTGCTAGCCGCATCTCTCTCTTCGAACGGCGATCGACGAAAATTTTGCAGAGGTTTTTTGAAAAGGCGTTTAAATTGGGAAAACGCGTAAGAAACGGGACCAAAATACCCCTACGCATTGGAGAAAGGCCGGGGGCGACCTCCGGTGGTCCGCGGAGATCGTTCCGAGATCGCCCCTCGGAGGAGATAGCTTTGAAACTTTGTCTATTCGACGACGGAATTTAGAGCGAGACAGAATAGACGTGTTTTAATATATATGGATAAATAAAAAAGTTATTTTGGTATTATAATTTATTCTTTTAATAATTTTAAAAACAACATTATTCAATCGAATGCGAATTGTTATTCGCATCTATTGTCCGTCGCAGTTGTTCCTATGGCTTTACTCCTATTTACAAAATGATAATTTTCTGCCTTCAAGAAAATTACGAGTAGGTGACTATAAAATATAACTTAAAATTCCATTCATATCGGATCGAGATAAAATAATGTAACCCATTTAGTATTTCAATAAATCAGTCATGCTTTTACCATTAGTCCGCTCCCTATACTTCAGAATCGTATTCTCACAATATTATTGTGACTATGATACGAATTAATTATGTTTTCAGAATATTTTGTACATCATAGTGTATTCCCACTAGGTAACACTCGCATATAAATCGGGCTGTAACTTCTTAATCTGATTTTAAGGAAGTTGTATAATATTTAATTTATTGTGTGCTATAAGGAAGGAATAATCATTTAAGGGATTGCATTCTCTTTTGCGTTTGGGGCCTGGCGTCTGTACTTGTCAATTAATAATGTACCTAGTATGACCGAAGGTACCTACTAATAGATACCTGGTACTCGCCCGTAGACTGCGGGCGAAGTTAGTTTATGTTGACTCCAGAAAAAATATGGTTTTCGTATACCATATTTTTCCTGGAGCCAAATTTGTTATAGTTCCTTAAATGTCCCTTTAGAATAGTACAGCTATGTGTAGTAAAGCGAACCATACTACAAAACTAAAAAACAGAACATTCAACACACCTTGTAGATCTATTATGTATTAAGTACTTATTATAATCATATTTTTAAGAATACTTACCACCAAACGCCAAAAACCCAGTAACCCATTAATTCGTTTGCTAAAGAAAATGGCATGATTATCAATCCAAGAAAAAAATCTGCCACAGCCAAGGAGGCAATAAACCAGTTTTGAATATTTTTCAATGCTTTCTCGGTAGTTATTGCTATAATTACTAACATATTGCCAACGACGACAACAATCATTAGTAAAGTCACAACTACGGAAGCTATTACAATTTGGGGAAGTGTATAGCCACTAGGATAGTGTGGAACTGCAACGGTAGTGTTTGATGATGTATTTCCTGTAGAGTTATCCAGTAGGAGAAAAATATCTTCAACTGCCATTTCCGTTTATCCCTATCCACTGCCTTTTTTTAATATCTGGAAGAAAAGAAGCCAAGTACGTACGTATTTCAGACAATTTTCCAATATATACAGATTAACGTAAAATGTGATAAAAAGCAATAGGAGAGTTGCAGATTTTGTATAAGCGCTAATGAGGGTTATCATGTATGCCAGTATTCATCATTAATATATTATGTTTGTAGTGACGAGATCAGTGAAATACACCGTAGTGCCCCCTTTCGGTCTTTGCTACTACCTGTTTGACAATTATTGTCTAATTGACACAGACAGATAACGATCTGCTTTTCTGCAGATGTCTTTGAGGAAGACAATCTTATTTATTAATTTGGAGATGCCGAAAACAACTACTCCACGGTAAATATGCCCCGATTGGCATTGCATTACATCAACATGTCCAAGAATGTGCCCACGGTTTCGATCTTGTTATCATCTCATCAGATTGCCATAGGTATCGGAATCGATGAATGATCTGGCGACAGCCTAAGGGGCATAGTGATTTTTTGTAGTGGCGAGATACAGTGAAATACACCGTAGTGCCTCTTTCGGTCTTTGCTACTGCTAATTGACAGACAGATAACGATCTGCTTTTCTGCAGATACTATTACAGCGACCTCTATTGTCTTTGAGGAAGATAATTCTATTTATTTATTTGGAGATGCCGAAAACAACTACTCCACGGTATTTGATGAAGCATGTGACGACATCCATGGAGATGTTGATCTAATGCCGGTGAATATTGTCCGTGGAGTAGTTGTTTTCGGCATCTCCAAATAAATAAATAGGATTGTCTTCCTCAAAGACAATAGAGGTCGCTGTAATGGCATTTGCAGAAAAGCAGATCGTTATCTGTCTGTCAATTAGACAATAATTGCCAGACAGGTAGTAGCAAAGACCGAAAGAGGGCACTAACGGTGTATTTCACTGTATCTCGCCACTACAAACATTCACTATGCCCCTTAGGCAATCATGTCGCCAGATCATTCATCGATTCCGATACCTATGGCAATCTGATGAGATTATAACAAGATCGAAACCGGTCATTGTCTGGTATTTGGTCTTGATGAAGGATGTGGCGACATACATGGAGATGTTGATGTAATGCAACGCCAGTCGGGGCATATTGCCCGTGGAGTAGGTGTTTTCGGCATTTCCAAATAAATTAATATATTATCAAAGACTGAAAACATAATATTAGTGGTCGAAGTGCTACTAGCATATATCGTGACATATCTGGATATACTGTAAACGGTAAAATAAGTCGGATAACTTGTGGCAAATTATCACAAAATAATTTATATATTATGTTTTTAACGTTTTTAAAAACTTAATTTTTTTAACTTTTATTGAAATTTGTTGAAACAGAAAAGATAATCAAGGAAAGGAAAGGAAAGGATTTCAAGCAACTATTTTGCCATAAGTGATTATATTTATCATTTGGCTGCTCAACTGTTTTGTTGTAAATAAATTCGATGTTCTTATTACAGGGTGTCCCAAAGTGCGGTAAAGTTCAATGTCGGCCTTATGGCAGAGTTCTATAAAAAACGGTTTTATGAAAATGATGTAACGTGAAAACGCACACATTTTGAAAATATTTTGAAACATACAGAACTTCAAGGTCAATTTCTTGAAATGGAACACCTTTTATGATTTTAGATATTTTAATTCAGCTTGAAGTTCTCTTTTAGACGATACCCGATATTAAATTTTTTAATGTAACGCCGACCAATGAAAAAAAAAAATGTGAAAATTTTTATTCAAACGCAGTAGTGTAAATTAAATCACTGTGTGTGTATTAGGAATAATTTAAGAGAAAAATATTCGGGATTGGGATATTATTATAATTATTATTATTCAACAGTTTTTACTGAAGAAGTATATACATATCTCCGAAAACATCGATTTTGGATATAGGACATTACTTACAATATATTGGGAGAATTAACATGGTAATTGAAAAACAAAATAAAATACCATAATCCTGTATCTGAAAAAATTGAGAATATGCTTTTTGAGACTATACTAAATTGTAGCGAGTGTCACATCCCGTAAAAAATTATTGGTATTTGATGGTAGTGTCGTAATGAAGCAAATTTATTTTTTTATTTAATTAAATATATCCAGTTCTATATATATTCCAATTAAATGTTAATATTAAATTCTGCCAACGAATAAGTGCCTACAGTAGTATATAAATCAGAGGAATATCCTCTTTCACGCCGATTTGAACTAAATCACCGCACGCATGCTTGAATCCGTGCGTTGATCACAGTAAGGGAATCAGTCTCGTCAGCACGACTGCCCGCTCCAGTTGTTGTATTTTTGGTCGCCGCTCCGTCGTAGGTAGGTTGGAAAATATTTCGGGGATCACAAAACAGACTCTGGAGAAATTTGATTGAAAAGTAAGATATAAACCGATACTCAGGAATCAAATTGGCACTTCTTACCTGCATATTCGGGAAGTATACGTCACAGTGTCCTTTAGCCCTATCAATTCCCTACAAGGCTGCAAAATATTTTTCCTAAATTGTTCATAATGCTCACACACTAATTTAATTTATACATACTCTGTGCAGTATACATACTGTGAACAGTATGAATACATATAGTACGCAATGCTGATACATAAAAAAATTACCTTTAAGGTGGATCAGTGTATGTTTCAAAATACTTTTAAAATATGCGCCTTTCCCGCTACATCACTTTCATAAGTTTTTTTCCAAATCCCTGCAATAGACCTGATATTGAATTTTGACAAACTATTGGGACAATTTATATCACTACTGGTTAATAACTATATTTCCTAAATTCGTGCATGCATTTTTTTTCATTTAAGTTGGCTGTAATATTTTTCAAATGTAGTTAAACTGTATTTTAGGATTTAGTAAAATTAAAAACATAATGTAAAGCTATAATACAGTGCTTACGTACAGTCTGACTACTGGTTCTTGATCAGCGACGAAACGGGGAGATCCTACAAAAAATACATAGATCCACCAAATCTAAGGGTTAGTGGCGTACGGATATCGTATGGTGAAAGTTTATCAAAAAATATTATACCTGTAAAAATGTGATTATTTAGTAAAAAACAATTTTTTCTCATTATTTTCTTTTAAACTTGTTTTGCAAAAATAAGGAAGTAGGTGTATGTAATGATTGTAAAATAAATAATCTTTAAAAAAAATATAATTTATTCTTAGATAACAGAAAAGGAACACATAAATATTGCGCTGCCTAAATTTGATTCGGAATTCAGTTTGAATAAGAATCATGGCTGTCGTCCATAACGTCACTATCATTTGTAAGTAGATATGCTATGGACGTTCAGCGCCATTAAATCCAAGGAAATCTCCATAAGCCAAAAATAGAGGTATTTTTGGACGATTCATCGAAAAAAGACCCTCTTGCTCTTATGGGACTTTACATGTATTTGTGGTACAATCCCCGAGGTGTGTGTGTGGGGAGACCGGTGCGGCAAATCACAGTACAGCATTCAGGGTGCATCCACCCAACCAATCAGAGCGCAGCATAGGAGTGATAAGAGTTCCGCAAGATTGTTGCAAAACGCTATTCGCAGCAGGTAAGTGAACATATTTATAATTTCGAAAGTAATTTCAAAGTACTAATAACCGGTACTCTATAATTCAATAATAATACCGACCACAGTGCATGTATTAAGTCTTGATTTCCTTTCATCTCGCAGTAGATATATTGTGCCACCAATAATACGAGCTGCAAGAATAACGGCAATATAACATTGTCTCTATTATGTGTTAATAGTTGAAATAAGAGTCATCGCGATTAAAGCAAGTAAATCACATTTTTAAAACATGTTTGGTATACATATCAAAAATATAGTTAATACAGAGGATGGTTACTTACTATTTTAATTTTAAATGAAAAAGATAAGAAAAAATATTTTATAGGAAAAATGTACTAATACAGCGGTAAATATACCACTAAATTGTTGTTAGAATGATGTGTAGGGATATTATTATTAATTAAAATTATATTATGTATTTTACTACGTACAGTTCAATTTTTTAAATTTAATTTCAGATTAATTTAAAATGAGCAATTATACTAATAGTGAACCACACATTCTGTTTGTTTCGATATATATAGTATTACTCTTATTTATTTGGGAATTATGCCACCACTGAAAAATACAAAAATTATTAATCAACCTCTGCTTTATTAAATTATAATCTCAAATTAAACAATGCCACTAATAAATAATTTCATACAATACATATAGCATATTTAAAAAATAATTTAACTTATTACAGCTTATTACATCTTATTTAACTTATAACATCTTATTTAACAAAGATTTAGTAAGGTTCTGTATTTTTTGTTTTGTTGGTTTTAGCTCTTCGCTTAAGTTAAATAGTCAGTAATTATTGTAGGCTAGGATTTATCACTTTATAGAGTAAAAGTGGCTTGACTGACACAGGTTACAGAAGGGCTCCGAGACTGAAATCTGCTTATAGTTACCCATTTTGTTATGAGACTGGGGAAAAGGTTGAAACTGGCTCACTTTGTTACCAGGTACGTCATATGTATTCTCCAGTACACAACTTTGAGGTACGAGTTGTTTATAGTCAGTGAGACACCTTATAAGTTGGATAGGTTAGGTGTCTTGATAACCTCTACCCGGTCGAGGATAAATGTAGGTATTAACCTGAGGACTAAATAGTGGATCGACAAAGTTTTACCTATATCAGTAGTCTGACACCTGAAATAAAGGTTAGAGAAGGGTATTGGTAAACAACATTGTATCTCAAGCTTATTAGATCATCTGTGAGTTTAATACCCACCCAACACACCCCACTAGGGCATATTTCTGAAATTATAGTGTCATTTTGTTGCTATTTTGCCTTTTTCAAAAAGTAGGATTGTTCAATTTATTCAGTAAACAACAGGTTATATGTGGAATCGACAAGTAGAGTTGCCAACTATAGATCTTAGCTCATCGGACCGAATTCGAATTAGCAGAGAGTTCGATGGTCGACAACATAATAAAATTTTGGAAACTAATAGCATTGCTTTTGTCTTCATTTCATAACCATCCAGTAAGAAAGCCTGGGGACGTGAAAGAGGACGTGTTAGAGGGGTAGTATTTTTCCGTTATCAATCATGGAACCTCCCATAATCCACCTCCCATGGCATGGAATAGAATATGTTTCCATGGAATAAGTTTTGGAAACAGTGTAGACAGTTCTGTTGTTGTTCCAAGTATTAACTGAACCCACACCACGCTGTCTAGCAACTTGGTGAATAATTTACGTCAAACTGGACCCATCATTTATGGATTTGTGGGATAAACCCCCAAATAAATGGATGTTCTGGTTGGGTAAGGTGCGGTCCAGAGTACATTTTGTAGGCAAGACGAGTATTAAATGGATATAGGCTCCCAGCGTGGCCGGCATATTTCTTTATGGGCAAACCCTCTGTTGATAACCAAGAGGTAAGCCTTCCTTTGTGTAACACTATGTGTTCTAAATAATTATGATCTAGATAATGATTTTGATTGTTGTTTTGGACTTGTTGCCGAGTTTGGTGGTTATTTATGGATGGCATCTGGTTTACCTGAATCCAGTCCCTCCTTGCTTCGGTATCTCTGTGTGGAGAGATTTCGATAGGGTGGATCTATAAGCCTAACGAAATTATTCCCTGAGTAATTTATTTATTTATTTTATTTATTTATTTATAGCGATAAAATATCCAACGGGCCAAAACCCATTTAAAGGATAAGTACAACATAATATGTATAAAAAAAAGTGGTACAATAATACACAAAAATACAATAGTAACATAGAACACGAGATAAATATAAATATATACAGGTACAAAAACATTGGTACGAAAACATTACAATAATACGTATAGTAAAAACGGGTAAATAAATATGTAAAGGTATAATAACAAAACAAAAATACACACAGATAACCTCAAAAAATGAACACAATATCACCGATAATATCTCTTAATATCTTTAATATTGCAAGAAACAATGTCAACATTTTTCATATTATTGCAGTTACTTTAACATTTGATATAATGGGGATTGCAATATTAAATTAGTACGGCCAATTGGTAAACTAAATATCCTGTTATGTCTACTGCTAAATTTGGGAACTCTGTAAAAAATGTTTGCAACGAGTGATTCACATTTTATTTCACTGTCTGTGTAAAAACATCGAAGATTGCATAGAACGCCTTACAGCGAGACTTTTTAAATTGAAACGAGCGCAAAGTTCATCTTGAGGTACACCTCTGACTGGGTAGACTCCATCTATAAAGAAGATTACAGTTTTCAAAAATCTCCGCTGAACTAGCTCCAACAAAGACATGTACGACATGTATAACGGGTTCCAAACAACTGAACCATACTCTAATTTTGATCTGACAAATGTATTAAATAACAGCCAAAAAGTTGCCAGATCTTTAAAGTCACGTGAATTCCGCAAGACAAATCCAAGCCTCTTATAAGCACCAGTTACACATGAACTAATGTGGTGTGAAAATCTTAGCTCATGATCAAACAGTACCTAAATCCCTAATATAAACAGACCTAGTGAGAATATAATCATGCAATAGATAGTTAAAATGTATTGGTTACTTTTTCCTGTCAAAAGACATAACATTACACTTTTTTATATTGAGTGGAAGCTAGTTACTGTTACATCAATTATCCAGAGCTGCTCCAAATACACATCAAAAGTATTTCAAATTTTAAAAACCAAATACCATTTAAAGTATTTGCAGTTTCAATTACCAAATACTCTGCTTTATAGAAAAGATTTTAAATAAATGCTCAAGAGAAGTAATTGAAATTTCGAGCAAATAAAGATTTCAAATATTCTCCAGTATTCCAAATACAAGTTTTATTTCAAATACCCAAAAATTATTTTAGGGTATTTAAAATCCTTTATAGGTAACAACGGGGTGTAGAAAAATAGTTCTACAGCTTAACAGATGATTAATGTAAACAACTACAAGTTTAGTAAGGATACCCCTATATCCTCCATCTGTAAACACGCCTTATTTAAAAAAAAAGGACTGAAACAAATTAGGCCAAAACACCTATTCTCCTAGCTAAGGCCACGCCGAGCGCTTAATTACACAGCATTTGCCGTATTTTGTCTAACAACGTTAGAATCAAAAATACAAGGTTTTAGATTGCAACGAAAACTACGAGGAAAGGTCGTGAGGTCCACGACTGTGGACCTCACGTCGTAGGATGTCAGCAATTGGTCAAATACTCGGGTCTTCCAATTCGTAGGTACGCTAACTTATATTGCACTAACGAGATCATAAAAAGGTCGAAATCCATCTGCAATTAGTGACATCCCACGATGTGAGGTTTAGAGTATTTCCTCGTAGTTTTCGTTGCAATCCAAAACCTTGTATTTTTTATTCTAACGTTGTTAGACAAAATACGGCAAATTTTGCTTTGTAATTCAGCGCTCGGCGTGGCATTAGCCAGGACAATAGCTGTTTTGGACTAATTTGTTTCAGTCCTTATTTTTAATATAAGACGTGTTTACAGATGGAGGATATAGGGGTATCCTTACTACACTCGCAGTTGTTTGTTGTTTTCCTTTATAGGTATTTGAATGGTACTTCGAATAATGTGAGATATTTATTTATACCTGCTAATAGTAGGGCATGGCGACGGGAGAAACCCGCCCCACCACTTTCCTTTTGGAGATAGGCCACGCCTCCTCCCGGCGTCCGACAACTACAGGCGGGTAGGCAACCACCCCGCCATCCGACAGCAATCTCTCCAGTAACCGGTAGGTAGGCAACCACCTCGGCATCAGACGGCAATCACCCAGCAGCCGTCCCGGTAGGTAACCACCCTTGCATCCGACGACAGGCATCAGGGTCTTAGTCTATAGGTACCACGTCGTCGCGGCGGCAAGCCACCCGGACGCATGGGCTAAGGGCCCAAGTCAACCTTTCAAAATTCTTCTCTACAACTGCCTAAAAGGACAGCTTAAAGGACCCGTCATTGGGGATGATATTGCTGTGAGCGTTTCTAAGGCCGTCAGATGGCTGAATATTTCGCACCCTTACAACATATTATGTTACCACCACAGCGCCATCGATAAATATTTAAGAATTTAGTATACTTAACAGATTAGTAATTTCAACGTAGATAGTATTGAAGTTTCAATAATATTACGTACATGGGCCAAGCCTTCATAACTAGAAGACTATTATTTCGAACAAAAAAATATTTAAAACTTATAGGCTCTAACCTCACTTTTGCGGGGGAATAAATCAAGACTGATCACCAACACAGGTTACATAGGACTCATACACCAACGTAATATCTAATTATTAAATGCACAATTGTGTATCTCCATTGACAACAGCTTCAGACAGGTATACAACAACAAAATATTTAAAACTTCATTCCAACTTTTGTGGGGAATTTAAGCACGACTGAGCACAGGTTACACTGGACTCATACACCAGCGTAATATCTAATTATTAATATAATTGCGTATCTCAATTGACGGAGCTTCAGACAGGCATACGACAACAAAATATTTAAAAGTTCATTCCAACTTTTGCGCGGGGGAATCAATCACGACTGATCGCCAACACAGATTACGTTACACCGAACTCACGTACATCAGCGTAATATAATAAATATCTAATTATTAAATGCAGAGTGTATCTCCATTGACGACAGCTTCAGACAAATAATCAACATCAAAATATTTAAAACTTCATTCCAACTTTTGTGGGGAATTTAAGTAGGACTGAACACAGCTGACACTGGACCCACGTACACCGGCGTAATATCTAATTATTAAATGCAGAATTGCGGAATGACGAGAGCTCCAGACAGAAACAACAAAATATTTAAAACTTAACCTAACTTTTGCGGGAGCAATTTAAGCACGACCGATCACCAACTCAAACCACGCTACATTGGATCCATGTACACCTGCGTAATATAATATCTAATTATTAATTGCGTATCTCCACATTGACGACAGAGCTTAGGCATACAACAACAAAATATTTAAACTCTAACCTAACTTTTGTAGTGGAATCAATCACGCCCGAGCACCAACACAGGGACCCACGACGACGTACACCTGCGAAATATCTAATTATTGATTGCGTGTCTCCACATTGACGAATGACAATCTTGATTACATTGAGTTCAGTGCTTTGAGGGCTGCAATAAAAAGAGATGTAAATCAGTGTTACCACAATTATATTGTAAGCATTGAACAACAGATAACAGCTAATCCCAATCAATTCTGGTCATATTTAAATTCAAAAAAAAAAACAAGTAGTATTCCCAACAGCATGACTCGTCAAAATCTATCGTTAGATGAACCTGAAGATATAGTGAATGCATTTGCCAATTATTTTCAATCTGGCTATATTAGTTCGTCTGTTCCTAATTTCAGCAATATTCAACCGGACATAAGTTCCTCCTGCTGTAGCATTCCCACTTTGTCTGAATTTCAAGTTGTAAAAGCCTTGAAGTCACTGAAGCCTAAACTCACAGCTGGTCCTGATGGCTTGCCTGCCTTTCTTCTTAAGGACTGTGCAACAATACTTGCTAAACGATTATGCTTCCTGTATAATCTCTCATTTAAGCTAGGCAAATTTCCAGATATTTGGAAGTTAGGTAGAATCACTCCGATATTTAAAAAGGGTAATAAGAGTGAAGTCGAAAACTATCGTCCCATTACAATTATCTGCAACCCTTCCAAAGTGTTCGAAATTCTTTTGTATGAGGTTCTTTTCTATCATGTGAAACCTTCCATATGTTCTGAACAACATGGTTTTTATCCAGGTAGATCAACAGTCACTAATCTGATATGTTTAACGCAATATGTTGCAACAAATTTGGAAAATGGTGGGCAGGTTGATGTTGTTTTTACAGATTTTTCTAAAGCTTTCGGTCGACTGGACCATGGTATCCTACTATTAAAACTATATAAAATAGGTTTGACCACTTCATTTGTTCACTTTTTCACTTCTTATCTATCTCAAAGAAGACTTACCGTGGGATATCGTGGTGTCCAGTCGATTGATATTAAGGCGACCTCTGGAGTCCCCCAAGGCTCAGTCCTTGGACCATTATTATTTTTAATTTTCATAAATGACATCATCCTGTCCCTGAATTGCAGATCTCTACTCTACGCTGATGACCTTAAGCTATACCTCTCTGTGTCCGACATTGGTGACTGCCTTATGCTTCAAGATGACATAGACAATATTCACAACTGGTGTACAATAAATTCCCTTCCCCTTAACTTTTCGAAATGTAACACAATGACATTTACTAGAAGCAATAACCCCATCGATTTTAACTATAGTATTGACGTTAACATGATTAAGAAATGCACGACCATTAAAGATCTTGGAGTAACACTTGATAGTAAATTAAGTTTTGTGGAGCACATTAATAACATCCTACGGGAAGCTTCTAGAAATCTTGGTTTTGTCTTGAGGAACTCAAGACAATTTAGAGAAATTAAAACGGTGTCCTTACTTTTTAATGCATTGGTACTCCCAAAATTAGAATATGCCTCTCTTGTGTGGGACCCAGGTTATCAAATTCACATCAGAAAATTGGAACATATACACAGGAAATATGTTAAATACTTATGGTTCAAATCTGATGATATTTATCCACCCCGAGGAATTCCTCAAGAAAATTTACTCCAACGATTTCAACTTAATGATTTGGCCACTCGTCGTATGTGTAATTCGTTGGTGACTCTTCACAAAATTGTAAACAACAGAATTGACTGTCCGGATTTGTTATACTCTCTATGTCTTCGTGTTCCCCACCTTACCACTCGGTTTTCATCATTGTTTTACTTTCCGACACCCAAGACCAACCTATTAAAATTCTCTCCGCTGTACAGAATGGACTATTATCATTGCAAGGTGCAGAATTTCGTTGACATCTTTCATGATACTATACCATCTATTAAAAAGAAAATTTCTGCTACTTAGTATCCGTCATACAATTTTATATCCTTAGAATCTTATTATTATATTTTGTGTCCTGTTTCTACACTTTATTCACTATCTATGTTAATTTAATTTGTTATCTATGTTACTTATCTAGTGTAACAACTAACTTTGTTGAATGTGAAGAGAATATGCGCAATATTCTTTTTTATTAGTATTGTATGTTTTTATTCCTTCATCTTATTGTTTTTTTTTTTAATATTATTATATCTTTTTGTAATTTTTACACTACTCCCACCCATTAATTGGCATTGCTGTCGGGTGGTGTACGCTAAATAAATAAATAAATAAATAAATATTGTGCAACCCGTCTCTCGCGCCTTAAATTGTTATACCGTTCTCATGACGCGCGCGCGCGCTTACGACGACAACGTCACAACTAGTTTGCGTCACAGCCCGCGAGAGTAGCATAGGTATAAAGCGGATGACCCGCCCGCGGTCTTATCAGTGTCTGACGCGCGATTTATCATTCAGCCCAACCAGCAATTATCACCTGTGTTTTATCAACAATAATTAGGCACCTGAGTAGGTATTAATATGACATGTTATATATCAAATTAAAGCTCGCGAGTTGCTTAGTAATAACAAGTAATTGTTTTTAATGCTGCGTTAAATTATAAAATTTCGTACCAGCGTTAATGTTTTAGCAAGCCCCGATTTGTCAAATACAATAATTTTTCTACATACTACAAACGCTTGCCGCGTGGAAGTATTTTATCAACGATAAATTGTTGCTGTAGGTTTTAAAAATCAAATTTATAGAAAATATAGATAAAATTTCCGGCCGTCGAAAAACTATTGACACTCTACCAGTAAAGCGAGGTGAGTACATTTAAATTTCTGCCTCCAACAGTGCATATAATTTTCAACTTTTGAGGACAGCTAACTAATCACGTGATCTATTTTCAGGTATACCGAAGTTATAAATAGGGGTACCTGTAGCTCGACTAGTCAGTCTAACTTCACCAGTTGAAGAGTAAACACGCGTCTTTAAGACAGCTTTACAAAAAAATATGGAGAAATTCCTTGTTGTTAAGGACACCGTGAAGAATGTACGGCGTTTTAATCTCTTAGGACGCACGCTCGAGTTCAAGCTCAAGTCCGTGCCGGCGGGCGAGGAACCTGTAGGCTGGGTTGACATCAACGCTGTCATCACCAGGGGTACGGAGGGCCTCACCAGCGGCGACTATGTCGGTTTCTCCTTCTGGTCAAAGGATTTTGCCCGCGGCGACGGGTATGTGCGCTTCCGCCCCGTGCAGGAGGTAAAATTCGAGGACGTTTGGGAAGTTATATCCGGCGTCTATCAGTCAAACTCTACGGGACACTGCACTGCCACCTTCTGCTTGGGAGTGACATCTGTCAAGATGCCGGCCGGTAACGGAAAGAGGGTCAACACCTACAACACCTTTACGGAAGAATGTGGTATGAACGGGGCATCATCGCCATTAATAATAAAGACAACATGTGCCTACCTCGCGCCCTAGTTGTCACTATTGCCTATGCGACCAAGAACCCCGAACAGAACAAAGTGCGACGCGACATCGGGAAGCTTCAGACCCGGAGAGCTCTCAAACTGCTACGTGCTACCGGCGTGACTATACCTGAAGAAGGCTGCGGCATCACAGAGCTGTAACAGTTCCAGCAACACCTGCAAAATTTTAAGATTGTGGTGTACAAATATGGATCTAAAGGCAGGGACCTGATATTCAAGGGGTGCGCAGGGTCCCAACATCAACCTGCTGTCCCACGAGGGGCACTACAACGTTATTAGGTAGCTGACGGCCGCCTTCTGCTGTGGGTACTTTTGCGGGGCCTGTAGTATACCGTATGATCATAAGAATAAGCACAGGTGTGGAGTAACCTGTGTTACGTGTTACTAGTCGCCTGCCTGTCCTCAGACGCTGAGAATTACATGCGATAACTGCAAGAGATCGTTCAGGGGCCATCAATGCTACGACAACCACCTTAAATTAGCGTCTTATAATCAAACTAGTACCGTCTGCGAGGCCATTAGACGATACGAGTAGTGCTACAGTACCGTAAAGGCGGGTCGGCAACATACCTGCGGCGAGGTGTATTGTAAGGTGTGTAGAACGCACGCACGTGCCGACCACCTGTGTTACATGCAACCCGACACCGGTAAGCCGAAAACAAGCGACCTACTCCTCGTCTTCTACGATCTGGAGACGAGGCAGGAGAAGGAGCTCGAAGACGGATCCCACCTATACGAGCACAATCTCTGCGTGTTCAAACAGTGCTGTGATGTCTGTATGGAGACCGAAGTTAAGGTTTGCACAAAGTGCGGAGTTAGGTTGCAAATACTAAAGTGTGCCCACCCCGTTTCCCCATTTGTGCACCACCTCATAACAATAAGAAAGAAGTTCAAGCAGATGATGGTCGTCGCACACAACGGCAAGGCCTTCGACCATCAGTTTATTTTAAATTACATCCTCACGCAGACGGATCTCAGCCCAGAGCCCATCATCATGCGAGGCACCAAGAAAATTATGATGAGCGCGGGCAACGTCAAGTTCGTGGACTCCCTCAACTATTTCCTCATGGCGCTGTCCAAGCTGCCCAAGGCCTTCGGTCTTGGCGACGGGTTCAAGAAGGGCTATTTCCCCCACCTCTTCAACACCGCGACAAACGCCACCTATGTTGGACCCTTACCACCTACCGAGTATTACAGCCCCTACACAATGAAGGAGGGCGACAGAGCGGTTTTTCTCCGGTGGCACGAGCAGCACAAGAACGACATCTTCGACATGCAGCGAGACCTGGTGGAGTACTGCGTGTCTGATGTGGCAATTCTCGCCGCGGCATGTCTCAAGTTTCGCAGCCAATTGTTGTCCACCGGGAATGTTTGTCCGGTAAGTGAGGCATGCACTATCGCCTCGGCCTGTAATAAGGTGTTTAGGCGTAATTTCCTGCAGCCAAACACCATAGGTATTATACCCAAGGGCGGGTAAAGATGGCGGGACAACCAGAGCAAGATAGCAACCCAGTGGCTCGTGTCAGAGGAAAGAGCGAGAGAGATAAACATCTGGCATGCAACGAAGCAGCAGAAGGCCATAGTACAGGGCGTCAAGGTGGACGGGTACTGCGAGGAAACCAAACAGATGTTCAAGTTCCACGGCTGCTACTACCACGGCTGCCCCGCCTATTTCAAATACTGCAGAGACGAGCCCATGCACGACGACTCTGCCCAGTCTCTAAACACACGACAGGAGGCCACCACCGCCAAGACAGAGAGGCTGAGAACTGCGGGGTATGACGTCATCGAGATGTGGGAATGGCAGAAGATAGCTCCAGCAGAACTAAGAACTCCGCTCCTACACACAGTAACATCCTCTGCTAGCCAGCACCTCTCAACCCCCGAGACGCTTTCTACGGCGGGCGCACCGGCAACACCGTCGAATACTACAAGTGTGGCCCCGGGGAGAAAATCAAGTACGTGGACGTGTGCAGCCTCTACACCTGGGCCTGCAAGTATGGCAAGTTCCCCGTAGGCCACCCTACCGTCTACGTGGGCGACGACAATAGCTGCCTTAAAGACATCTATAGTTTAAACGGGGTGATCAAGTGTAAGACTCTGCCGTCACAAGACCTTCAACATCCCGTTCTACCCGCCAAGATGAACAACTAACTTATGTTTATGCTGTGCCGTACCTACGGCGAACACATAAACGAGGGTGTCTTCACGCATAACGAGGAAGAGCGAGTTCTGACGGGTACGGTACGGCTACAAACTACTGAATATTTTCGAGGTGTGGAATTATCAGATCGACCAGTTTGATAAAGCCACAAAGACGGGCGGTCTGTTTACGGGCATGATGAACAAATTCATCAAGGTTAAGCAGCAGGCGTCGAGCTGGCCCTCCCACTGTACCACCGAGCAGGAGAGAGACCGCTACATCGAGGAGTTCCTGGACAGAGAGGACGTTCGACTGGAGTACGCTGAAATAGCGGAAAACCCAGGGCTCCGCTCTCTGGCCAAACTTATATTAAACAGCTTCTGGGGTAGACTAGGCTAGAGGGAAAACCAGCCCAAAACTAGCGTTGTAAGGGACCCCGACCAATTCTTCGGCATGCTAACAAACCCCTCCATCTACGTCAATAGCGCGCTGCCCATCAACGAAGATACTCTAGTCGTCAGCTGGGAACACCGAGACGAGACGTATGACCCTCTGGCCCTCTGTCATCTACGTGTCGCAGGAGGAAGAATATGACGTCCCAACAGGCGAGTTCATAGGGGACATGACCGACGAGCTGGAGGGAGCTGTAGGCCAAGGGAGCTACATCACAGAGTTTGTAAGCGGCAGACCTAAAAATTATACGTACAAGGTCTTCTCCACACGAGACAACGACGAGAAGATAGTATGCAAAGTTAAAAGCATCGGTCTCAACTACGCGGCCAGCCAGCTAATAAACTTTGCCAGCGTAAAGGAGATGGTTCTAGCCCCCTCCGACCCCGTATACGTCACGGCGAGCCATATTCGGAGGACGAAGGAGCACGAGGTAGTGACGAGGAAGAAAACAAAAATATATAGACCTCGCTCTACCAAGAGAAAATTCCATCCCGATCACACCTCTGAGCTGTTTGGCTTCAAAATGCCGAGAATCTGATCTGTTTTTACCGCCATGTATATATATTTAACATTTTTGTATTATTGTTTTACATTCTTGTAATATTATCTATATTTATACCCTTATATTATAATTATTAACTCTTGTAAAATATGTATTATTGTTATACTTGGTTTATAAATAAAAAATATTATATCTGCATATATTGTTGTTATTTTTACTATTTTCCTAATACTAAATAAAGCCAAATACCCTACTAGAAAAATAAAGATGTTGGCAACATATTTAATTTCAATTTGCTACTGTCCTGCCTATGAGTCTAACTAGGGTATTACTTGCTATAAATAAATAAGAGCTGATATGGTATTCAACCTTGCGGTTATTGATAACCTTGCGGTTGCTGATAAGCGTAAAGAAGTTACGATGTACTTACAGTGGCGTTGCATAGAGGGGAATATTTAATTGCAATGCTTTTGGATTGAGTGGTAATTACCAACAAATTACCTAATTTATTGATGGCGGCCAATAAGGCGTCGTCAAAAGATGTCCGAATGCTGCATTCTGCTTGGTGTGGTATGAACGACGATCACAATGGCCGTGATCTGAATGCCGCAACGAGATATGTTCCCATATTTTTATAGACTTTATTTTTATGTTTCCATTCAGAAATTAACTCTTTAATAAACCACACAGGAAATTGCCTTGCAAAGGTACCTACGTTTGATTTTCAGAGGAATATGCTTAGATAAAACTTCTCTTAAGATTGTGTAAAATGCTTCAGCTGCATTATTGACATAAGACATAGGTGATAGACCTGACCAATCCTCTGTTAATAAATCCCGGGACAGAGCCGGAAAATTAGCCTTCTTAAAATCTAATTCAATTGCATCAGAATAATTATTTAGCGGGAAGTTAGTAGTGATATTATCAGGCATGTAAAATTGTATTTCAAGAGCAGGATGATGATGGTCCTCAGGCAAAAGCTTATCATCTGACTTTGTAACGTTACAAAAATGGTTGCATAGAACTAGATACAGGATCTAGGAAAAAAGATACATACTTCAATAGTTTATTAATTATTTTGATATTTTCTAGTTCCTTTACAGTAACAAAAATTGAACGTTAGTATATAAAACAGTAACAGTTTAGTAAGGTTTTCAGTTTACTTTTCTCTAGCTAAAATTTATATATTTTTATTAAAGAAATATCTTTATAAAGCTGTCTCGTGAAACAATATTATTTCAAACATGCACGTAATTAAATCGTCATTAGCCTTCTTTTCAAATTTTTCTCTCAGAAGAAATTCTTGTAACATGAGTTGCTTTACATTGAAAGAGCTTCTAAATATCGATGGAGACATGAGCTGTGTACCATTTTACATCGATACATTTACGTCACGTTTGCAACACGTAAAAAGTCGTATAAAAACGTCACGAAAACGTCATGTTAACGTTACGTAAAACGTCATGTAAAAACATTTCGTAAGCACCAGAACATAGCAATAATAATTTAAATTATAGAAATATGACATACCAGGTCCGCAAAATTGATATCCACAAGGAATGTGTAATTAGAAAGGCAGTTTATCCATTAGGGAATTTAGTACATCCTCTCCGTAGTAGAGCGTCATGAATTTAGTACACTAGTTTCTTAGGGATGCAGCCAAAAATCTTTCAACAAGAACAGTCGTTACGGATTGAAAATTTAGATTTAATTGAATATAGTAAAAACAGCTTTGCGGCCGTGAAACATAGTAAACTATTGCCAACCTATTTTATAGCTATAGTATGTGGACCGAGTGGTTGTGGCAAGACCAACGTAATGTTACCTCTTATATCATCATAATGGGATAAAATTTGAAAATGTTTACGTATACTCGAAATCGTTATATCAGCCCAAATATCAGTTACTCAGTGAAATTTTAAACAAAGTGAAAGGTGTTGGCTATTTCTCATATAAAGACAGCGATGAAATTATTAGTACAATGTACGCTAAACCAAACTCCATATTCACATTTGATGATGTTGCATGCGACAAACAGAATAAGATACGCGAATATTATTCCATGTGCAGACATAAAAACATCGATGTTACCTATCTCTGTCAAATTTATTCGAAAAACCGGAAACAGTTGATTAGGAACAATTGTAATATCATTGTTCTCTTCAGACAAGATGATCTTAATCTCAAACACATCTACGATGAACATGTATTACCAGATGTTTCCTTCGACCATTTCAAACAAATGTGTAGAGATGCTGGGCCGATAATTATGGTACTTTGGTTATTGTAAAGGAATTCGATCTATATAATGGCCGATATAGAAAAGGATTCGACAAGTATATAATGGTATAGCTTTGCTAACACACATGATTGATTAATCAACATGAGTTCATCACTTAATGTTATAACAAATGCTACCAATCGCAAGAAAAAATAAAGGAGTTGGCAAAGGTAATCAGGAAAAAGAAACTGTCTTTGAAATTGGGTAAATCAGAGGAGGATTAAGCTATACAAAAAATGTTTAATCCCATTTCCGCCCCATTGAAACAAATAGCTGCCATCACACTTAATTTGAATGGAAAGATAAATGACAATAAATGTATCAATATGGAAATGAAGAAAGAAGAGGAAAAACAAGATGTGACGAGTACTTTAAACCAAACAAGGTTCCTTCCCATTGAACATGTAGCATCAACATGGCCACATAAAACACAGAAGGTGATGAATTTCAGGATTCAATAGGGGATGAGCAACATCGTATAGACGATACATCTAGTGGCGTAATGGAGGAATATTTAGAGCAATAAACCGAAATATGGCAAAAGTATGTAACTGAACATTGGACTGGGAGCGAATCAATAGACAGGAATTATGGTTCGGTATATGATTCTTCGTCATCGAAGTGGTTATTGGGATGTAAAATAATAGATTTCGAGAGACGTACCGGAAACATAATAATAGACGGGCAACAATTCAAAGGCACCCCAGACCTATGTCAACTAATTTTCTATCACGACCCGTCTTTCAATGAGGAGGATAGGCAATCATATGACGACTAAAAGGTTCCAGTTTGTTTAAATATCATGAAATTATTAAACTGTTATTTCCTAAGTCAAGTCAACGTACAAAATCAACAGTTGGATCAGGCCTCCTCGCATACTTGAATCATGTGAAATATTATAAAAAACCTATAGAATATGTTTACTGGGATGACCCTAACCAACTCTACGATCGCTTAAAACTTTTGGTAGCGTCGAAAAATGCCGGAAATACCACGTCCCACGACACTGAAATAATTGCCATCATTCATGAATTGAGGGAAGGTAATTTAATTTATTAAGTTACATATAGTTTGGTAAAAAATGATTGAAGTAACACTTTCACCATGAGCCTCGACAATTTGGTAAATCTTCAGTGTTGTTACACTCTGACGGGGGTGTTGGTTTTATGTTTCAACAACAACAGCAGTGTCATGGGTTTACCTTTACAAGCGATAGAAATATGAATCATTTAAAACTCAGCAACCTCAAACCACCTACTAGCGATAATGATGCTGCTAACAAAAAATATGTGCATTATAGTATGTCTCGCCTTTTTGATCAATTAAAATCCCATCGAGATCTTCAAGGTTTGATTTGATATAATACTGATTATATGAATAATATGACTAAGCAGGCTGTAGATGCGAGAAACAAAATCGTCTCTGATTTAACGCAAAAAATTGATGCGATGCATAAAGACTAGTGTCATTTCAGGTGCGGTTGACATTTCACTACAGTATGTAACACAAACCATAAAAGACTTGAAAAATACCATACAAAATATTGAACTTGAATTTAAATAGTTTAAAGACAATACTGAAAAGCAAATAACGCAAGTATATCATGATGTGTCTAAAATTACAAACACCAGTCAGTAGCAGTAACGCTTTAAACATTTTACACACACAGAACTTAAACAAAGTCGTCGCTGAAACATTCTAAGGAAAAAAATCAATTAGTGAATGAAGTTCATAAGCCTGCAAGAAAAAACTATGAGCGCAAGCGTACCATCATAAAAGGATCGGATGAATCCTGGCAATCAGATCTGGCTGATATGCATCAGTATGCATGCTACATTCGAAATTTCACCTTGATTTTGGTGGTTATTTATTGTTTCTCCAAATATATTTGGACTGGACCGTTGAAAACTAAGACCGGTAAAGAAATAACTGAAGCTTTTGAAGATATTCTGTTACACGATAAAAATAGTGCCGAAAAATTTCCAAACCGATCAGGGAACCAAATACTACAATAAAATATTTCAAAGTTTAATTAAAAAAAGTTCAATATAAATTACGACACATACAACATCAAGAAAGCCGCTATTGCCGAGCAGGTAATACGTACTATAAAATCTAAACTGTACAAATACTTCAGCTTAAATGGCACGTACAAATGAATAGATGTTTTACCTCAAATCACAAAAAATTACACTGAAACAAAACATAGCACTACTGGATATAAACCTGCCCAAGTAAATATATCTAATGAAGAAGCAATATTAAGATCTGCCTATAATCACATCAAGATTAGTGGCGCGCAAAAATTTAAGCTAGGAGATGTTGTTCGTATAAGTAAAATTAAATATCTATTTCATAAAGGCTACACCCCCAACTGGACAACTAAACTCTTCAAAATAATATCGGTTAACTTAAAAAACCGCACGACATATCTTTTGGAAGATATGCAGGGGCATGTGCATGGACGGATTTTTACCTCAAATCACAAAAAAACTAAATAAAACATACTACTACTGGATATAAACCAGTTGAGAAGTTAATAAATCTAATGAAAAAGTTATACTAAAATCCTCCCATAGTCACATCATGATAAGCGGCGCGCGAAAATTTAAAGCAGGTGATCTTGTTCGCATGACTAAAAATAAACATGTATTTGATAACGGCTACACCCCCAACTGGACAACTGAACTCTTTAAAGTTACATCGGTTAAAATAACAAACTGCAGCATATCGTTTGGAAGATATTCAGGGAATCCCATGAAAGGTGTCTTTTACAACGAAGAATTACAAAAGAACTGCTAACCCAGACCTACCTTGTGGAAAAAGTACTAAGAAAAAAGGGGAAGAAGATATTTGTCAAGTGGTTAGGTTTAGATGAAAGCCAAAACAGGTGGATTGATAATTTCAACATAGTTTCAGAGAGGGTGGTAGTGTGGTATTGGAGGCAAAACGTAAGCATGAGAATCTTCTAGCCTAATTTATAGATCAGTAAACCATCTGGCATCATCATGAATGGAAGTATTGAAACAGACAGTGGTTATCTAAGTGAAGGTGAAAATATGGATGATGAGATAGACTATTATGAAGAAATTGATCGAGTTCTTGCTATTTACGAAAAACGCACTTATAGAGAAAACACCTGCCTTTTGCAAACAATTTTCCAAAAGTCTAGCAGCAGTTGTTTGCAAATTCGATGTGTCCTAAGCCCAGCAAGATGTTTTTGTTCTGCGATAATTCTACAAGTTAATGCCATGAAGAAAATGTCATTCGATACATATGAATGGAGTTCTTTCATAAAGTTGTGTTACATGAGGTGCAACCAGATTTTTTTCAATGCTAAACCTGATGTTTGCAAATCATAGCATATCCCAAGCTCTTATTTAAAAAAAATATTGTGGAAGCCGATTAATAAATCCAATATTAAATTTCCACCCTAGTTTTATTATTAATATTATTCAATACTATTTAGCTCTTAGTATTTTATTGTCCAGTAGTAGTTAGTGATAGTCATACGTGCATGATTTTTTCTCTTATTACATCATACATAATTTTCTGTAAACAAAAGCATTACCTACTGCGCATGATTTGTTTGACAACTTTCTTATTTACCTCACCCTATGTGATTAATTTTTAAGACACTCTGTATACTACCTATTTGGATTTCTGTTAAAGCAAAATGTCACGACCTTGGCGACTTATCGACCTGTCTATTATCTATGTACGCATAAGCCTCGGCATTTTATCAAGCAGCTAGCAGGTGTTAATGTATAAAATTGTTGAATAGCCATAAACGATAGTCGCACTAAATCAATGAACTAGAAAAATAGAGGTCAGAGGGGTCATTATGATAAAATTACGTTTTGTAGACGAGAGTAAAAACACACTGTAAATAAAATATAATGATCACGTGTCACTATCGCCGCCAATGTATTTTCTCTGGATATATTGGAATTTACTGCGCATGATTTTTTAAACCACTCTCTTATTTGCCTCACCCTATATGATTAATTGTTCGAGACACTCTGTTTGGATTTCACTACATATTTGGATTTCTGTTAAAGTAAAATGTCGCGACCTTGGTGACTTCCCGTCTGTCATCTACGTATGCATAAAGCCTGGATATTTTATCAAGTAGCTAGCAAGTGTTTTATATGGGGAGGTACGAAGCGTCTGAGGATAAAGCTAAAGAAACTTAATGTTGTGTCAAACTGAAAAAAGTGTTTTATATATATATATAACCATATGCAAGATGGTCGCAATAAGTCAATGAACAAGAAAAACAGATGTCAAAGCTTTATGATGAAATTACGTGATACTTTATATGATATAGTAGTATCAGTGTATTGATGGTGCAGTAGTGGTCAAAACATGTGTGCTCCACCCCAATTACATGACCCCAAACAACTGTAAGTTCTTTTTTAATACCTTATCATTATTATTTTACGTCGTAAATCACACCAATTGAATTTCCCGCTATTTTTTAAATTTATTGATCACCATGTTTTTTCTGTTTAAAACTTGAAATTTACTGCGCATGATTTTTCTTTACCCGTTAGGTTACTTTATTGTTTGGCTCATTCTATATAGCATATCTTTTTGATACACCCTGTACACTAATGTTTGAATTTCCCTCTATTTTTTATTTTACTGACAGCCATTTTTTTTCTGTTTAAATATTGAAATTTACTGTGCATCCTGATCCCAACAAAATTATAGTATTAAGGGAATACCCGCTACCAAAAAATTCGGATGAAGTTAAAAGATTCGTAGCTTTTGCAAATTATTATAGAAAATTTATTCTAACTGCTGAAAAAGCTTCATGTTTAAATAAATTGTGTCGGAAGTATGCAAGATTCGAATTGACCAGCGAATGTCAAAATTCTTTTGATTCTCTAAAAAGTTCTCTTATTAAACCACCAGTATTAGATATCCCGATTTTTTCAGATAACAATGAATTTATAGTACAGGTAGATGCTTAAAAATAGCGATAGGGGCAGTACTGTCAAATAAAAATAACAAACCCATCGCATATGTTAGTCGCAGCCTCAATAAAGCTGAACAGAAATATCCAGTAATACATAGAGAGTTACTTGCATTGTATTGGGCTGTCGTTTCAAAATTTCGATCTTATCTATATTTAAGACACTTTAAAATTTTAACGGATCATAGAGCATTAGTTTATCTATTTCATTTAACTGATCCTTCAAGTCGTTTAAAAAAAATTAGGTTAGGGCTAGAGGAGTATGATTTCCACGTTGAATTCATAAAAGGGCGAGAAAATGTAACAGCACATGCATGGTCGAGGATAATCCTAACATCAGACAAATCTAAAGGGCATGCACGAAATAAAAAAATGACAACAAAAATAGTGGCGTACTAGAAAATGAGAATACTACTGATGTCTGGCCTGATCAACCAAATATAGTAGAAATTCATAAACAACCAAAAGATTCTATAGAGTAATATAGTAATGTCTGAAAAAGATGTTTTAAAAGTAAATAAATTAGAACACGTTTCCACGAAAGAAAAAGTTTTTATAATACTTTTTTTTTCCTTTAAAGACAAATACATTTCATAGGAATAGTCAAAACTTACTGTAAATTCTACATTCTACGAAATGAGCACTTGAATTCATCAAAGGTGTAAAACGACTTTGATATTAAAAAAGCAATTAACATATTTTTAAATTCAGACAAACCTTTTGCCCTTCTTATATCCGGAGGAAGTCTCTTAAATGTATTCAGACCTAGGTAAAAAGGTGAACTAGATGTTTTTATACTTACAAAAAGGAATGAGAATGTTTTTATCTTGCCGAGTGCTTCAGTTGTGCTCACTTTCTGTCAAAGGAAACTTACGTTGATTCTTAAAAACATATGTAGACAATTCTAAAATCAACAATGACACAAGAGTTAAAATATTAAAATCCTTAAAAAAATTCTACATGACAGTACTAGGTATCCCAGCTATACATCTTAAAATTCGTTTCTGTACCAAAAAAACATCCGGTGCCAAGGTAGGGATACCCCAAAAAATTATCCCATACCTTAATCTTGAACTCACTTGTGCATGATAGACCATAATTAGTTGTTCCACTAATAAAACCAACTTTAAATTTCTCATCAAATAGCAGACAGAATTTAATTTTGGTATCAACTGTTTACAGTGAGCTTTCCAGTTAAGACATTCGTCAATTGTTACTCCCAAAAATTTAATTTCTTTTATACATGGCAGTGTATCACTCGAGCCATGAATGTTAATTCCGATTTATGCACCGTTTTTTTGTCTGTTATTAAACCTCATAACTTGCGTTTTTTCAGTGTTGAGAAAAAGAGAATTACGATCGTATCAGTCACATATGTCATTTAATAGAGCGTTAGCCCTCATTTTCAATGAATGGTCAGAATCACCCAGACACCAACAATGACGTATCATCCGCGTACTGTAACAAAATTTTAATCATTTTGTTCCTTTGTATATGACAAGCAGTATATTTCCGGACGACTAAAAATAATATCAAAAAATCCGGATATTTTTCCCTGAATACCAGCAACCCATAATGCTCTCTACATTGTAATGTGTTGTCTACCTCTAAAGTGTTTCTGATTGGTCACTTTTATGAAAATGTAGGGACGCAAAACAGACAGAAAATTAACACATTTTAAAAATCGAGAGTCTGGTTTTAAATAGAGTACGAGCAAGTTGACAATTTTTACGCTTATTGAAAGCACATGTTCTTAAATTTTAATTTAATTTGAATCTTGAATTATTATCACGATTGTTAGTGATCGGTGTTCTGATATAATAGAGTATTATCTGTAATAATCTCATTAATCGATATTATAGTACATTTTTGTTGTTGTCACGAGATATGTGATAATAAATTTATTTTACACGTGGTGTAAATTTTCTGCCGAATTTTTATTTTTGCAGAGTTGTTGAGACGCTGGCCAATCAATCCTCCGGACTCAATTATTATCCTCGTAAATCATCCTATTCCATGTGGAACGTCTTAGGACATCTTTGAGGTGAATTCACGAGGGTGAAACTGCACTTTGTATACAGGTGAGTACATTTAATTTTCTTAATAAATTGAATCTGATTTAAGAAAATTGTACCCTGTATGCAAAGGTCGGTTCTCTGTGAAGAGCCTGGGTTGATTGGTGCGTGCGTATATATAACCATATGGTTATTTTTTATATACTATAGTTTTTGTCTGATGATTACAGAATCTATTATATCCAGGAATTTTGTTTTGATTACTTGCTGGTATTCGAGACCGTCTCACATTAATTTTTTTTTTTCAATTTCATTCTATTTCATTGTACTTGATATTGTTAATTTTGCATTTAAAATCTCATGTATGAATTATAAATTTTCACATTTTATGCTCACTAGTTTTTTTGTGTAGCACAGTTACGAATTTTATTACTGCAATTTTGGTAATTTTATTGTAGTATATAGTAACGGTCATAAGTTATTTTATTTCTATTAAAACTTTTATATACTGTCCTTCAGACATAGTTACTCTACGGTTTGATTGTTTACAAAATTCCAATTCCTGGATGATTTTTTTGTACAACTCTGGGACTGGGCTAATCATACAATCTTTTACATGTACCTATTTCCACCTTTGGAGCCTGAAACCTGAAACCTAGCTACGTGGGATTTAATTACCTCCATCCATGCAACCCCAGCAAGTCTAGCTAGACGGGGACCTGTACAGGAGTTCCGGATTAATCTAGGAGAGGCTAGTGGGTGAGATAAATCCATAAGTAGGCCAAAGACTGGTGAACCCAGCCCAGTAAAAATTTTTTTTTTGTAAAATTTTGATAAACGCCTTTAGGCTGTAGAATTTTTCCAATTTAACTTAAATTTATTTGTAAATATAATTTGTAATATATACTTTTATCTTAACTTAATTTGTTTGTTCTTACATTCAGCATTCACAACTTCATATATTTTTTTCTTGTTTAAATTACCTGGTGCCCAAATTTTTATAAAATAAGCTTAACAGTAAAATGCATCCCACGCCTTGAGCCCAGAGCTAACCGGAGCTATGTCCCTGAACCTTTAGGGAAGAAGCTAATAATTCCCGAGGTTCAGTGCACAAATTGGCGCCCAACGTGGCAGGCCTTGAATTTTTAGGTCTGGTTTTACTTAGAACTAAATATTAGCATTTTTAACATCAAGCTAAATTTTATAAATTCTTTATTATTGAATTGTGAATGCTGTAGTTCAAACAAATTATTTTCGAGTTCAACAAATTTTTCTGACCACACAAAAAAAAGTATTTCTTTATCTTTTTATAAAAATTCCATTTACCATATGTTTATCTTTTATTGAGTTGTTGTTGATATTGAGATATTTAAATGCTTATAACACGTATATTTTTTTTGATTTTTTTGATTAATCACATTGAAAAATAATTCCTATTTGTTTTGCGAGGTATACATATATTTGAGAATATACCTTTTTGTTGATTTCTTGTTTTATCAGGATAATACTGAAACAGCTAGTTAGCTGTTATTTTAAATTTACTTATAGTTATTAACTGTATAGGTTATTACTTATTTTTTATTGTTGGTTAAATATTTTAAAATGGATCCAACTCATTTAAAAACCAAGGAATTAACTTACGAATTACTTATTCGGAAAATTGATAGTACGGGTGATGTGGATACCAAACGTAAACGTTTACGAGGAGCATTCGCTCAGAAAAACGCTAATCGTAGTTTTTCTCACGGTGTAATCTGCAATCCGTTTTCTCATGATGAAGACGTTGTTGAAATTCTTGAAACTTTTAATGATTTGAAAATTATTGTTCAAAATTTTTCTGGTTTCATAGGAGATAACGTTCATAAACGAATTTCATCTCGCTTAACGCATCTAGCAGGACGATTAGATCGTGTAAAAACGGAAACTGTTTCCGAAGAAGACAAGAAATCAGATTTACAGACTAGACTCTTAGATTTAGAGGGTGATTTCGCATTAAGGGTAGACCATCCACATCTACATCCACTCCTACACGTGTTAAACCTGTAGATTCCCCTGTAGCGGTTCAGGACAAGCACGTGTCTCCATATAAATGGAATTATAAATTTTCAGGTTCCACTAAAGAATCCGTGTTAGCTTTTTTAGAAAAAATAAAACTTTTAAGTGAAATCCGAGGTGCTTCCAAGCACACTTTGTTAACTGCTGCTGGAGATCTTTTTGAGGGTGTAGCATATACGTGGTATTTACAACATAAAAGTAAATTTAGTAATTGGGACGAGTTAATAAGTACATTAAAATCAGACTTTTTACCTTATACTTACGAAGATGAGTTACTTCGTGAAATAGACAGAAGAACTCAAGGTCCTAATGAAAGGATTATTGCTTATGTTTCTTGTATGGAAAATCTTTTTAGTAGATTAGCGGAAAAACCCACTGAACTCAATCGAGTTAATAAAATTAGGAAAAATCTCCATCCATATTTTCTCTCTAGATTAGCTTTAGTCGAACCTGCCACTATTGATGAGTTAACTAAATTATGTAGACAAATAGAGGAATCTCGTGCTTGGTCAGAACGATATGTCCCTCCACCACGTACTCAATCGGGTATTTTAGAACCACAATTGAGTTATACAGACAATAATTCTGTATCGTCCAAATCAAGCTCATATACTGCTAACGTTAATAAATCATATCAGTCAAATTTAGTTAGGAAAAATTTTAATTCTAATCTTGCTACAGTATCTTCCTTTCGTTGTAGGAATTGTAATCTTAATGGTCATAGCTATCAGAACTGTAAAAAACCTAAAAATATCTATTGTTTTGGATGTGGACAACGTAATGTTATTAGGCCTAAATGTCCTAAGTGCAACCCTGGGCTTCAGCCAAAAAACGGTTTCAGTGGTGTCGTAACTCTGGACACCGACACCAACGTTTTACCAGTCCAGGATCTCAACGTAGCAGGACCCTCCACTTCTCAGTCGAGAAAAGGCAAAGGGCCAGCAAAATAACCATTTCAGTTTCTGAATGGAACAAATGGTTAGGGGTTGTAAAAGATTTCTTTAAAATTTCTCCTTCTGTAATTAATAGTTTTAGTCCTATTTTTGTAAAAAAACCTAATGATACCCGACCTTATATATATGTCAATATTAGTAATCAATCTATTTTAGCTTTAGTAGATAGTGGAAGTAATTCGTCAATTATTGGATCCTCCGGTTTGTCAATCTTAAAGTCATTAAATATTCCTATACAGTATGATACAAGTTTTCAAGTTGCCACAGCTGATAGTCAGTTACAGGAAGTTTTTGGATATGTTTCTCTTCCAGTAATGTTAAATAAGGTGTCTTAACTCCTTAAGATATTAGTCATTCCCTCGGTTACACATACCTTAATTTTAGGGGTAGATTTTCTTAAGAATTTTAAAATAAATCTTAATTTTCAAAATCTTACCTATGTTTCGCAGACATCTACGCTCTGCACTATTAATACTATTCAATCCCTTGCAGATTTAACCTCAGTTCAGAAAAATGAATTACAGGAGGTCATAAATTTATTTAAAACTATTGCTCCCTTAGACAGGATAGGTTTGACCCAATTGATTGTTCATTCCATTGATACTGGGGACGCTAAACCTATTTGTCAACGTCAATATCCCTTATCTCCAGCGATAATGAAACATCTGAATAAGGAAATTGACGAGATGCTTAAATTTAAAATTATTCAACCTCTCATTCGAGTTGGTGTAGTCCTCTCTGGGTAGTTCCAAAGAAGGAACCCGGTAAATTTAGAGTTTGTTTCGACGGTCGAAAATTAAATCAGGTTACAGTTCCGGATGCTTATCCTATGCCTTTAATAGATAACATTCTAAGTAAATTGAGAGATGCTCGCAATATCACTTCCATAGATCTGAAAAGTGCATTCAATCAGATACCTTTAGATCCTTCGTCTCAACCAAAAACTGCTTTTGCTGTTTACGGTAGAGGATTATTCGAATATAGAGTCATGCCATTCGGATTGTCAAATAGTCTTAAGACGATGGTTTGTTTAATGGACCAGGTGATTGGACCTTCTCTTGAGCCTTTTGTGTTTGCATATATGGATGACATCATTATTTCGACACCTGATTTTCCCACGCATTTGGAAGTTTTGAAAAGGGTTTTTGATCGTTTAAAGTCAGCTAATCTTACGATTAACTTAGATAAATGTGAATTTTGCAGGTCTTCACTTTCGTATTTAGGTTTTGTCGTTGACAGCAAAGGATTACGAACTGATCCTTCCAAAGTTGAAGCTGTAGTAAAGTTTCCTGCGCCTAAAAACACTACCGAAATCAAAAGGTTACTTGGTTTGGTGGGATGGTATAGAAGATTTATTAAGGACTTTTCTTCATTGTGTTCTCCAATTACCGAATTATTACATGGTCGGAAAAAAGGTCAGAGTATCTCCTGGACTCCCGAAGCTGATAAGGCTTTCGAGGATATTAAAACACGTTTAACTACTGCTCCTGTATTAGCAAGCCCTGATTTTTCTAAGCAATTCCATATACAGTGTGATGCCTCTAATACTGGTGTAGGTGCAGTATTATATCAGAAAGATGATGGTATTGAGCATCCCATTGCTTATTGTAGTAAAATGTTAAATAAATGTCAGAGGCTTTATACAACTACAGAGAAAGAGCTTTATAGTGTAATCGTCGCTATCGATTCATTTCGAAATTTCGTGGAAGGCACTCATTTTATAGTAGAAACCGATCATTCGTCTCTTATTTGGTTGCATAAAATTTCTAATCCATCAGGTCGTTTACCTAGATGGGCTGTTAGATTGTCTCAGTTCACTTTCGACATTATTCATCGCAAAGGTTCCTCAAATGTTGTGGCCGATGCATTATCTCGGGCTGTTCCCGAAATAGCTGTTTTAGATGTATCAACTTTTAAACGGGATAAATGGTAGAACAAAATGTTGACAGAAGTTAAAAATACTCCTGATTCTTACCCTTCTTTTCGGGTTGAAAACAACCTGTTGTATAAACATATTTTTTCCCATAACCCTGTGCAGAGTAATTTATCAGATTGGAAAATCGTTGTACCTACTGTCAATAGAGCAGATATTTTTAAATTATATCATGATGATGAAACTGCCGGTCATTTCGGTGTTTCTAAAACATTATCTCGTATTTTAGAATTATATTATTGGCCCGGTATTCGCAGAGATGTCCATAAATACATTAAAAAATGTGCTGTTTGTGCTGCAAATAAAGAGCCAAATTTACCTGTAGCTGGTTTGATGGGTAATTACAAAAACATTAATTTTCCATTTCAATTAATATCCGCAGATTTTCTTGGTCCATATCCTAGATCCACCAAGGGAAATCAGTATCTTTTAGTGGTAGTAGACTGGTTTACTTAATTTGTTTTAGTTCAGCCTATGGCTAAAATAACTTCTCGAGCAATCATAATTTTTTTGCAAAATCAAGTATTTTTAATTTATGGCTGTTCCCAAATTTTTTTGTCGGACAATGCATCTTATTTCTCTAGCAAGGAATTTAGAGCCTTTATGGAAAAATTTAACGTCACTATGTGGTTTACGGCTAAATATCATGCAAGAATTAAACACACTGAACGCTGTAACAAAGTCATCTTAACTGCAATTCGATCGTACATTCATGCCAATCATAAAACTTGGGATGCATCCATATACCAAGTTTCACAAGCAATCAGATTAGCTAAACATGACGTCACTAATTATTCTCCTGCATTTTTAAATTTTGCCAGAAATATTCCTTTATCTGGCGACTACTATGGCAAAATTTCTGATAATGCAGATAATGTATTAACTATTAGTAATAAAAATAAATTATTGAACGATTTGCAGGCTTTACTTGAACTATATATAGATGTTCGTAAAAAATTACATGACGCCTACGTTCGTAGTGCATCTCGATTTAATCTTCGGAAACGTGACGTTCAGTTTCACGTTGGAGATCGTGTTTGGAAAAAAAATTACACCCTGTCGAGTAAACCAAACGACTACTCCGCTAAACTTGCACCAAAATACATTCCTTGCATAGTGTCTAAAGTTATATCCAAATTAGTATATCAGTTGAAAGACACTGATGGTAACAATTTAGGAAATTACCACATAAAAGATCTCAAACCAGACTATACAAATTTAGATTCGGATGACGATTCTCAATCTGATAATTCTGCATATTTATCTGTTGACTCAGATTAAACATTTGAACTTGTAAAAACGGTGGCATCTGGAAAAGTTTTGTTTTTTTTTCAGTTGCTAGGGTGTACAGGGTCGGCCAAACTTAATATATCTCCTCATTTCGAGTCGAGATCTGGGTTAGTGAAGTTAAAAGCCGACTTACATTGTCTTGGCTACGTTTTTCTATGGTAGATTAATTTCACTAATTTCCAGCTTAATATATATAACATTAATATCGTTATTGTGTTGTTATTTTGTTTATTTTCAATATTATTTCTATTTCTGTTAGTGGGATTTATAATTATCTCCAAGTATTTACCTATAATTGTTAATATTATCTAGAATATTCTCTATGATCCATTTAATCATAGCTCATACAAGATCACTGTATCTGTATGATATTTTTCTTAAATCATACCTTGGCATGGTCCATAAGTTTTAGTAACAGTTTTATTAATACCGTGGGTATTTTTTTGGTGTCGAGAAATGTCATTTGTTAATCTATGGAGATTATTGAATTTGTGAGTGACTTTCCCGACTTTTGTTTTGAATCGTTGTTACTAAGACATGATACTATTTATTCACTTTACTATGTATGTTCATATGTAACTGAGTAATAGTGGTATGTATTTGAAATTATAAAGTCAATCTTTTTCTTTTTGCTTTGCTAAATTTGTATTTGACTTTATGATAGTTGTTAGGAATATTCTTACTGAATTTGGAGATAAATAATAAATTACCCATTTTTTTTACCCTCTATTTTTCACAAGTGCTGTAGTTTCAGGACGCACTACTAGCCGTGTGTATTAAGTCCTTTATCTATTTTTAATATTTTGTTTCACAAGTGTTATAGTTTTTGGCAACCTATAACCAAGTGTTTTAGAGCCTATTTATCTTTGCTTATTCATATAACTACATTATATTATTTTCATGTATATTTTTCTATAGATTGTGGGTAGCTTTGGTCACTTTCTTTTATAAAAATTTATAACTCCTAAAGTTATTAATTTTTATTCTTCGGGAAAGGGGGGCGTGTAACAAAATTTTAATCATTTTGTTCCTTTGTATATGACAAGCAGTATATTTCCGGACGACTAAAAATAATATCAAAAAATCCGGATATTTTTCCCTGAATACCAGCAACCCATAATGCTCTCTACATTGTAATGTGTTGTCTACCTCTAAAGTGTTTCTGATTGGTCACTTTTATGAAAAGGTAGGGACGCAAAACAGACAGGAAATTTAAGACATTTTAAAAATCGAGAGTCTGGTTTTAAATAGAGTACGAGCAAGTTGACAATTTTTACGCTTATTGAAAGCACATGTTCTTAAATTTTAATTTAATTTGAATCTTGAATTATTATCACGATTGTTAGTGATCGGTGTTCTGATATAATAGAGTATTATCTGTAATAATCTCATTAATCGATATTATAGTACATTTTTGTTGTTGTCACGAGATATGTGATAATAAATTTATTTTACACGTGGTGTAAATTTTCTGCCGAATTTTTATTTTTGCAGAGTTGTTGAGACGCTGGCCAATCAATCCTCCGGACTCAATTATTATCCTCGTAAATCATCCTATTCCATGTGGAACGTCTTAGGACATCTTTGAGGTGAATTCACGAGGGTGGAACTGCACTTTGTATACAGGTGAGTACATTTAATTTTCTTAATAAATTGAATCTGATTTAACTTAATTTGTTTGTTCTTACATTCATGCATTCACAACTTCATATATTTTTTTCTTATTTAAATTACCTGGTGCCCAAATTTTTATAAAATAAGCTTAACAGTAAAATCCATCCCACGCCTTGAGCCCAGAGCTAACCGGAGCTATGTCCCTGAACCTTTAGGGAAGAAGTTAATAATTCCCGAGGTTCAGTGCAGTACATAACAAAAGATGCATCAGATGTGAACTGCTCGAAACTGCTTGACTACGTCCCTCTAAAAAAAGATGTAACCCAGTTCGTTACTCCTCGAATACCGTATGAATACAGTTTTGAGAGCAATTTATCGTGATTGTCGCATTCAAACGCCCTAGTAATATCACAAAAAATTCCAACAGGGCACTTCCTTGCGATATATGCGATTAATTTCTGATAAAATTATAGCAAAGCAGTACCTGCTGATCTATTTGAACGAAATACATGTTGATGTTCAGTAAAAATATTGTGCTTATTAATAAATCTCAATAGGCGATCCAAGAAACAGTACTCGACAACTCTGGAAAATGCAGAAGAAACTGTAATGGGCTTATAGTTCTCCATCAGCTGTGCGTCATGCTTTTTATAGACAGGCGTAACCTTTCCTATTTTTAAACTATCTGGGAAAGTGCCAACCTGGAAAGATAAGTTGACAAGGTATGTCATCGAATGTATAATGTACGCAATTATTTCTTTAATAAAAAACATAGACACCTCATCTGAACCGGAAGATACTTTATTTTTCAATTTGTTTTTTAGTAAGGCCAATATTTTCTCATCAACGAAGGGCTCTATAAAGAATGAGTAATAATTATTTGCTACAAAACCATAATTAACTGTATTTGTAGTAGATATGTTTTTCACTATATTTAAAGGAGCACTCACAAAATAATTATTAAAATACGATGCAACAGTGAAAGGATCCTCTTGCACTAGACCATCTTTTAACACATTTATGTTTTGTTGTACTTTGTTTTTATTCGATAAATCAGAGACTACACGCCACGCCGGACAGTGAGTAAAAATAGGCATTTTCCGGAAAAAATCTTGTAAGTATCTGAAAGATGCTTCATTGTTTTATTTTTGTTTGTTTCATAATTGTAATAGAAGTAATAAGTAATTTTAGCACAGGGGCGTAGATACCGGTCTTACCTGGGGGGGGCCTTAGGCTAGAAACGATAACTAGGAGGTAATAAGTAACTTTAAAAATCGTTAATTTTTAAAATTTCAGTTGGGTTACAATAGGTTTGTTCCTACACAGCGCCAAATTATCAGCAAACTGTCAGGAGTCTGCGCAGATCATATTTACCCGTTCCAACACAATCATTCTCAAACTAGTCATAATATTTTACCGTTCCAACAAAAAAATAACTAGGTTTCAAACAGTTTGCTGACTGTCAAATTGATTTGAAGATTATTTAGAAACTACTAGTAAGACACATGCGTAGTGAATATTGGATATAATCATAGAAAATGAAACTGGCAAATCTTAACGAAACTAACCTAAATTTTTAGAGACAGTGGACATAAATATTGTTAGAAGTGCTATAATTTTATTTTTAATATGAGTGATATTACAACCGAAAGCGAAAGTAATTTCAATTATATTCCGAAATTAATTGGTACATTTTTTCAGATTTGGAATTTGCGGAAAAGTGTCACAGTTATTCTGTGTCGTCGCACCAGCGGTTACCCGACCTCCGACTTGCTGCATTTGCTGTAGTTCCAACACTGCTGGTACGGAGTGTGGAACTGAGAATGAAACATTCTTGTAAGTCCATGAATTCCAAAGAAAACATTAGAGTAAATGTTCAAACTTATTTCTTTTTATTATCTATTACCTGGCATTTTTTAAGGTTAACTCGTGGAAAATCGAAATCCACAAAATAAAACAACGGTTCTAGCGCTTCTACCGGATATTATGTGAACTAAAGATTGTGTTCCAACAAGAATAATTCAAATTAGTTTCCAACTGCTGCATGAATCGCACTTGCGCATTAAACCAGTGCTGCAAACTATCAGAAATTGTTGTGTAGGAACAAACCTAATATATTATCTGACAAAAAAATACATTAACTATAATTATAAATAAGATATGAGAATAATTATTATAAAAGTTCAAACTGACTACTTCCAAAAAATAAGCGATTTAGAGACAAATCGCCGATTTTTCGTAAAAATTACAAATTTAAACTATATTTTCACATAGAAGCCCATACAAAAGACAATAATTCTCGAATGACAACCAACCAACGAGTCTTATGGCAATATATTTTAAACGTATTATTAATATTTTTAGTCATTATTAAGTTTAAATCATTATTTATTAATTATTTAGTCACATCGAAAGGATCACCGCCAAATAAGTTTTATCCGCAGATGATTTTTTCTTTATTACTTTGGCCAAAGTACAGACTAAAAAAATAAACTGATAAGAAGATGTGGGTACATGTAGCTAGTAGTTAAATTAGTAAAAGTTTATGAAAACTTACAAAAAATTATTTCATGTTAATACTTTCAAGATTTAAGGATTAAAAATGTGACATAACATTCAAAGAAATTGTTTATAAGAATTAAGGTCCCTGCTTGTTTAGTAAAAGAGTTGAAACCAAGCAAGTTATTTGTTATAACAAAAACTAATACGTTGAATTTGTTCCTATTTTCGATGATTTTTTTTTAAGTTCGATATTATTTGATTTAAAAAATATATTTCTATGTTATCTGGCATTAAATTCGGACATAGGACCTGAAACTAATTAAAATAGTTATCTAAGAAGAGAAAAAGAAAAAGAATTAGCTTATATAATAACAAAGAAAAATGCACATTTTTTTCTCTTATAACCAACTGTGCGCCACCCCGCTAACATTATCAGAACTTGTAATTTTGTTTTGATAGTATTCTTTTTTAGTTCTCTTAGTTAATTGTGCATCCTCCCTTTTAGAAATCCTGTATATTTCATCTTGACTTGGATCCATGCGTTTTAGTCTATATAACATCTTCAGGCCAGTACTCGACCTCTTTATCTCATCAGATACTCATCCTCTGTCACTTCGGTTGTATTAATTATAACATGTTTTACGAGGAAAATGTTTGTTGAAATAAAACAAATAAGCCAATAAAACATTCAAATGCTTCATTAATTGTAGGTATAACGTATAGCTCCGACCAGAACTCGATTACCTCGATTACCAGAACGATCAAGATTTACCTCCCTTACCTCTAGATCTAATTAATGAACGATATGGACTAAAAAGATCAATCTGAGGTAATTACCGAACGCCCCTATTTTGTAAATCAAAACAAAGATTTTTCATGGCTCCGCCCAAAAGCTCAAAGCGAAGAGTTTACTTCGTATTATTGTGTTGATTTGAGCCTGATTCGAATAACACAGTCCTATAAGCTGAAATGTCGTTGTCATGAACGCAAACTAAAATATTCCCGGCAATATTAGTGAATATGTGATCAATAATACTTGCAGTATTATGAGTTACTCGGGTAGGCCACCTTACCACCGAATGTAGATGAAAACTACTCAAAATATTTCCAAATTTGATAAAATCGTTGAAATTTCTAGAATTTTGTGAAGAATTTAAGATAAAATCATCAGTTACAACCATATCAGCAGTAGGTATGTACAACATTTCCAAAACTCTAAAAATACTTTCCAAAAATAACTTGATATCCCCTTGAGGAGATCTGTAACAAGCCACAACTATGTTTGAACCCGTTTCTTTTGTATTCCACGAAATACCACACATTTCAAAATGTTTATCTGTACAGTATTGCTCTAGGTTAATTGCCTTGTTAGATACATTTAAGGTAGATCTTGAAAATATAGCCACTCCACCTTTCTTCACCCTTCTTATATACAGTTTTACAATAAAAACTACTCAATGAGAAGTTGTGGATATGTTTTGCTTTCAGTGCTTCTTCGTGGCAATCGGTTTGCGTTAAACACAGAAAATTTATCTTATGGTAATTACTAACATCGGTTTCTAAAAATCTATAGATTGTGAATTTAAACTTTGTACATTTAATAAAAGCATATCTGGATTAAACACTATTTTATTAATGTCTCCGGTATCCTCTTCTGAAAAAAGTTACTTATGTAAACTCCATCAGGCCAAACCCTCGGATCCATCGCTTTCTTGAAGTTTTCCTCATAAATAGACACCTTGAATGATGCATATACATCGGAAAATTTAGGAACTATGGATGTTCGCAATTCACTTCTGGGAAAGATCTTCTCAATAAATCTCATACGTCAATAGTCGAGGTGCCAATATTAACTCGGCTTACATGTAAATTAACTAATTTTTTTACCCCTTTTATGGAGGTTTCCCCATTAATCCCTATAAAAGGCTTCCTTCTACGATTTGCCTTATAAGAGACTTTTGTCCACTGCTGTTTATTACTACCTGAAGGTTGGTCATTGTAAGATGGAGGGGAAATATCGGTTATATCATAGTGGCAAGATTAATTATTTCCTGACCCTTCAATTGAGTTTGCACATTTAAGAGGTCGCCATTTAATTGAACAATATAAAGAAACATTATTTTTGATCATGTCTTGTTAGAGACGTTACCAATTTTGTCAATAAGTGTGTTAGTTGTCAGAAACAAAAACATAGTAAACGTATAAAGGAACCAATGGTTATAACTTCTACAGCAACGTCTTTATTTCAGAAAATTTATCTAGATATTGTAGGTCCCCTAGAAATAGACGTTGAGCTATTTTATTATATTTTGACACTACAGTGTGACAGTGTGACAAAATTTGTAGAAGCTTATCCACTGAAGTCAAAAGATTCGGTTACATTTGCTAAGGCTTTCGTTGAAAATTTTATTTTACGATACGGAACAGTAGAGAATTGCTACTGATTTAGGTACCGAATTTATTAAGTTACTACAAATTTCTCAAATTCAATCAACCGCTTATTATCATGAAAGCATAGGAGCGCTAGAAAACTCACATAAAGTTTTAGGGGCGTATTTAAGAATACAAACACAAAATCAAAATGTCGCATGGAGTACATGGCTTCCATATTAGGCTTTTACATATAATACAACAGTACACACGGAAACAAAGTATAGTCCTTTTGAATTAGTATTTGGGCAACAATGTAATATCCCAAGTAACCTAAAAAAATATAGTAGAGCCTCTATATAACTTTGATAACTATCCTCAAGAATTAAAATTTAGATTACAAAAAGCACATTAAGATGCTCGTAATAACTTATATCAAGCAAAATAAAAAGAAAGGACGTATATGACAAAAACATAAATCCTGTGAAATACAGTAGGAGATTTAGTCTTACTTAAAAGTGAACCAGGCAATAAATTAAGTTCAGTATATAATGGACCTTATCCAGTTGTAGTTAATTGACACCTTACCCTTACACCCTTACAATAAGCAAAAATGGGAAGCAATGGTAATCATACACAAAAACCGAACTAAGCCTTATCATTCCTAAATATGCTTATTTGACCTTATATTTTAGAGGAGATGTAGTAGTAATAGTGAAACTAGTTAGGACTATGTATAATTCAGTGAGGGACGTTCTTTAACTCATTATACCACTTGTTAAAGATACTTATTAGGATAAGGGTATATTTAAATATTAAGTATTGAAAAATTAGAGTAAGTAAATGGGAAAAAAAATTATATTTATTAAACATAAATTCTTTTCAGTTTTTCAGGGGAGATGTAGTAATAAGCATTAAATATAGTTAGCTAGTATTGTGTAAGTATAAGCTATCGAGTGGACTTTGTATATAGGTTAAGACAGGTAGGCAGCTACCGTTTGTAACAACGTAGACAGGAGGATTAGGCTCTGGTCTTCCAACATGACAAGTAGATAATAAATTAATGGTTAGCAAGTATATAGTAAGAAAGAGTTTTATTAGTATGAGTATGGTATCATAAAAAGGAACAAGTAGGTATAGAGATATTACAAATAATTTAGTTACCTATTTGTTTTTTTTATAGACAAATTGGACATTGTTAGTACCAGTCATGTATTAGAATTAGGAATATGAGATTAGTCATCCAGCCGAAAAGATAAAATATACCTACTCTTCAAAATACCTAAAAATATGTGAACATTTACAGCAGCCAGTAAACCACTAATAATAAAACATATGTAGGTAACTAAAAATGGAAATTGGAGGCAGCAAAATTATTCTATTGTTACCATTCAGGAATTCAGGCGAGACAGAAACCGGGTATTTGCTTCCGCTTGCTTTTTCCTTTAATCGACAGTAAAAAAAGTTATGTTTAATGTCTTGGCGTTGAGTGACGAAGTTTTTAAAGAGGCGCAGCCCTGTATTAAAATTCGTACCGTCTGCGGGGTTTCAAATCTAGATGCGCTTCTTCTGTTTGGGATTTCAAACGTTTCAGTCATAGATTACATAGATTTAGATAGGAATCTTCTATTACCGACAAGGCGACGCGGAAAGCGACATCTGCAGAGATGTAGTTGAACTATCTCTTCCTCCCACAGTGTTGATGTAACAACTTTATTATATATTTTCATTCTCAAAAGGGAGGGGAGGGAAAATATATTCCGGATAAGATTTAATTTTAAATAAATTAGTCTATAAATCTAAAATTTGAAGTATGAGAACTACAAATTTTTCATTTGTAGACTAAATTATTTAAAACCTATCTCACCCAAAATATTAAAAATTTATAAACATCAAATCAGTATACTGGAGATTTATTATAATTACATGCTACATGAAAAATAGAAAAATATAAAGTAATAATGAAAGTGATAATATAAAATGTTGCTTATTTCTGTGTCAATATTTCAGGGATTGTTAAGTGACCAACCTTTTTTAAGATACTGGACATTGATGGGAGTCACATATTTTAATAACGGGTTTGGTGCACATGATGAAAGTATTAGTTAAATTATATCATGTAATTATACTTCAAATATATATGTTCTAATAATAGGGTTGGTTAATGTCTAGACATTTATTCGAACACTACTTAGTATTAACTATTGTGAACATAAAATAAAAAAAAAACTTAAAAGACGCAAGTTTCTAAAAGATAAAATAAATTTGAATATAAAATCGGAAATACCCAAGGGCTACCAAATTACTGTATGGTAGGATTAAGAGACATAGTGGAGTAAAATCGGTAGAAAAATGTTTCAAAAAATTTTTTAAAGGTATAACCACATGAAACCTATACAGGATCATTGGTTGGGTCCTTGTGCATGTGAAATGACTAATTACGACATCTTTAGGGGGGTCAGACATTTTTTATCCCCAAAAATGTCAATAATTTGTCAAAATGTTATATTTATGTTTTTTTAGACATACCACGCGATAACTTCGAAACTAATTAACTTATAAACATGAGGTTTTTTTTAATCGATTGAACATATATAGGCGCTCATAACTGTACTAATTTAAGTCCCCTGGTTAGCATATTTTTTCTTGGAGAATGGAGTAAACTCGAAATTTTACTTTTATTGCTGCATGATTTTCGGTAAGCGAGAAACTTTTTTATTTCAAGGAATTTTGCCATAGTATCTGCGTATGAATTAAAGAAAAAATAATGCAAAAGTTTTTAGAAGAAGAACCAACCTTCTGTGACAAACAGTTTTCGAGTTATCGCCATTTAAATTTAATAACACAGGGGCGCGCTGCGCCGCGCAACGTGCTTTTCGAAGACTATCAAATTATCGCACCGTACCGCGCTCCCGATGTGTTTCGAAGGCCCGCTTGGGTGATCTCCTGACCAATATAAAATATCCAAAAAGAATTTTGTATTAAAAAAATAATTTAATGTTCTAGTATAATATACATTTTCTAATTTCATATGATTCGATAAATATTTTCTATCAGGAACACAAATTTGCATTGTATTTACATTCATATTTTTAATATAAAGTTAAAACACGAATTACAAAAAAAAAGGACAGAAATTTAAAAAAATTAGAATTTTCTAGACTCCGAATCTGACGAACTGAGATCTTCGTTTTGTGGTCTGTTACTATATAATGGGTGGTATGAATAAAAACGAAGTACCTGCTACTACTACAAGTATTAGTATATTTTACATAGTATTTACTTTAAAACGAAGTAGATACTGCATTTCAAAGTACTCCCTTCTATTTTTCCGGAAATGCTAAAAATAATGACATTCTTCTAAACATTATAATTACTTTAATACTTTTTACTGGTAAATACTTCCATTTTAACAACTGAAATATTTTCTCCGTCATTAACGAAGTTGATATCATGGCAGCCTCATCGTGCGTGCTACAAAGTGATTACTTTAAAAATGGTTCAAATACATAGAAATAAAATTTATACTGCAAGAAGACACTACGACGCTGATACCATATACCGTCAAATATTTAGGTAAACAATTAAGTACCATCAATTTAAAATGGTTTATGTTTATATTTTTCATCTAGGTTTAGTAGGGAAAACGTTACTTTCTCGTTACTCGATACTCTTCTATCACACTTCCTTCATCCGAAGACATCTTAAAGGACTGCTGATGTTATAAATACATACAAAACTGAAACTGTCTCTCAAAAACTTTTAAACATGTATATCTCGTTAGCCGGGACCTGGCGCACGGCGTATGTGTGACGGAAGTAAGTACCTACTATACATTTCAAAGGATGTACTACACTTGTTAAGTAGATACTTCATAATATGGAGTATATTATACTTTGTGGTGAAGCATGTTCTATGTCAAGTAAAGTAGATACTACCGGAAATTAGTAAATCCTTCGTTGTAAAGTAGATATTACGTAGAATATACTAATACTTGTAGTAGTAGTAGTAGCAAGTACTTCGTTTTTACCCATACCACAAATTGCATATTTACATTCGTCGCAACATCTTAATCTTTGTGCTAAATGCGTGCACTTATTATTGTTGCAATTTCTGTCGGAACATCGGATTGACAAAAATTGCAACCATAATAGGTGCACGTGTTTAGCCCAAGGATTAAAATGTTCCGACGAATGTAAATATGTAATTTGTGGTATGGATAAAAACGAAGTACTTGCTACTACTACTACAAGTATTAGTATATTCTACGTAATATCTACTTTAAAATACATTCTTTGAAATGTGTACTTGTACTTACTTCCGTCACACATACGCCGTGCGCCAGGCCCCGGCTAACGAGATATACATGTTTAAAAGTTTTTGGGAGACAGTTTCAGTTTTGTATGTATTTATAACATCAGCAGTCCTTTAAGATGTCTTCGGATGAAAGAAGTGTGATAGAAGAGTAACGAGTAACGAGAAAGTAACGTTTTCCCTACTAAACCTAGATGAAAAATATAAACATAAACCATTTTAAATTGATGGTACTTAATTGTTTACCTAAATATTTGACGGTATATGGTATCAGCGTCGTAGTGTCTTCTTGCAGTATAAATTTTATTTCTATGTATTTGAACCATTTTTAAAGTAATCACTTTGTAGCACGCACGATGAGGCTGCCATGATATCAACTTCGTTAATGACGGAGAAAATATTTCAGTTGTTAAAATGGAAGTATTTACCAGTAAAAAGTATTAAAGTAATTATAATGTTTAGAAGAATTCTATTATTTTTAGCATTTCCGGAAAAATAGAAGGGAGTACTTTGAAATGTAGTATCTACTTCGTTTTAAAGTAAATACTAGGTATGTAGAATATACTAATACTTGTAGTAGTAGCAGGTACTTCGTTTTTATTCATACCACCCATTATATAGTAACAGACCACAAAACGAAGACCTCAGTTCGTCAGATTCGGAGTCTAGAAAATTCTAATTTTTTTAAATTTCTGTCTTTTTTTTTGTAATTCGTGTTTTAACTTTATATTAAAAATATGAATGTAAATACAATGCAAATTTGTGTTCCTGATAGAAAATATTTATCGAATCATATGAAATTAGAAAATATATATATTATACTAGAATACTAGAACATTAAATTATTTTTTTAATACAAAATTCTTTTTGGATATTTTATATTAGTCAGATCACCCAAGCGGGCCTTCAAAACACATAGAGAGCGCGGTACGGTGCGATAATTTGATAGCGTCTTCGAAAAGCACGTCGCGCGGCGCAGCGCGCCCCTGTGTTATTAATTTTAAACGGCGATAACTCGAAAACTGTTTGTCACAGAAGGTTGGTTCTTGTTCTAAAAACTTTTTCAATATTTTTTCTTTAATTCATACGCAGATACTATGGCAAAATTCCTTGAAATAAAAAAGTTTCTCGCTTACCGAAAATCATGCAGCAATAAAAGTAAAATTTCGAGTTTACTCCATTCTCCAAGAAAAAATACGCTAACCAGGGGACTGAAATTAGTATAGTTATGACCGCCTATATGTCCTCAATCGATTAAAAAAAACCTCATGTTTATAAGTTAATTAGTTTCGAAGTTATCGCGTGGTATGTCTTAAAAAACATAAATATAACATTTTGACAAATTATTGACATTTTTGGGGATAAAAAATGTCTGACCCCCCTAAGGATGTCGTAATTAGTCATTTCACATGCACAAGGACCCAACCAATGATCCTGTATAGGTTTCACGTGGTTATACCTTAAAAAATTTTTTTTCGAGAAGGAAGCGACTTTTTCCCTTGTTTTTACTCCACTAACAAAAAAGATTTAGTTTTGTTACCTTATCACTAAAATATGATATGCAGTTAAAAAATATCCCGCAATAGTAACGATAGTATATTATGTTACTAGGAGTAGAAGGCGAACATTATTTGTTGAGATCAGAAGCATATATTGCCAAGGAGTTATCCAAGGCTGTGTAAACTGGGGTGAAACACATAAAGAGCTCTATACTCCTGAGTGGCATACTATTTTTTCTTCAAGCATCAAAGTTAAAATTGTATTTCTTCAGACATTCATGATTGTATAAAAACTGATCTGACGTAACGTTTAATTTCAAACTGACAGTTCTGAGAAATCATGGCTACATGACTCTCTTTTTTAATCAGTTGTTATGGTTACACTTTTACTTTTTTGTACTTGTAAGAAAATGAGAATATTTCTTTACTAGTAAAACAATAGGTCTTTTCTATAATACGTCTTACATAATATAATGTAAGTATTACTATATGCTTGAAGAAAATAGATATTTACATACTAGTCCCGAAAGGAATGTTTTACTGGACGAGTGGGCAAGCCTGCGAGTCCAGTGAAAACACTTTCGGGGTAAGTTACATACACTATTTTTCCTGCAACTGTCACTTATTTTAAAAAAATACATTACAATTTTTAATAGTTTCAACATTTTTGACTTCTTCAGTTATTGTTTTCGTTGCTGCAAACTTATCATATATTTGTTTGTAGCAATCCCTCAACTTCTGCAATAACTCAAAGTAGCTGCTGACGTTGCATCTGTAATTTTATTTGGAATAGGGCATAATGTAGGGCTTTCTTCGGGATTCAGATACATATTTGTACTTAAATCTTCTGTAGCAAAATTTCGGTGACATATTCTGTAATTACCAAATACTTTTGAGGGTTCCAAGCTTTTTAGATGGTCATTTCCAATAATCTCCAGCCAGTTATTAAATTTTACTAAAAACTTATTTGGATTTGGGAAGCGATGTCTTGTAGATGTCCTACCCTCACAATCGGGAACAGCACATGTAAATGGCATCTAAAAATTTTTTGAGAAATGTGATATGCTCGGTAATTCGAATATGAAATTAAACTTTAAGGATCATGGTCCTCTGACTAATTATGCAGCACTTTGTTATAATTTTTACTCAAAAACAAAAATAATACTGGTGTACTGATAAGTGTAAACAAATTTAAACTTATAATTAATATCTATATGCTCATAAAAT